>ML677387.1:5840074-5871639 GCA_007922305.1 Dermatemys mawii
AATATGCTGGGGGTCACGGGAGGTGACTAGGTGTCACCAGGTGCAGGCACAGAGCGGGGCACTGGGAGCAATATGCTGGGGGTCATGGGAAGTGCGGCATGTGGGGCATTTAGAGAGGACAGTGTACTAGGCGGTTACTGGAGACACAAGTCACAGACGTGCAGAGGGCATGTGGTAGTAGCGAAAGCAATATCCTGGTGGGTTTGGGGTTCAGGGAGGCAAGGGACAACAGGGAGCACTCGGATGCATGATATGCTGGGTGTCCTTGGGTACAAGCAAATGTTGGGAGGGATGTGGGGCACCAACAGTGCAATATGCCAGTGATCACTAGGGTGTGCTTGGTATAGGAACGTTGGGGACCATGGGCATTACGGTGGGAAATGTGGTAGGAGTTGTGGAGTACTGTGTACAAGGGGGGCTGAGGGGCGTGGATCAGAGGCGGCATTGGACTGAAAGGGTGACAAGGAGTGACATGCTAGGGTTCACTGGGAAGCTAGGGTGCTGGACACAAACAGGTAGCAGGGAAGGTGCATAGAGGATGCATAAGGCAGAAAGAGTTAGTGGGCATAGGGTGCAATATGTTTATGAACATTGGGAAGATTGCTTTGCATGCAAGTGTTTGGAGCCATATTGTAGTGGGTGCTGGGAGGCTGGTGAGCCACAGGACTCTGGAGAGGAAGTTTAGGTATGGTGCTGTAGAAGCTGCATGGGCAGTGGAGGCAACCTTTTTCCTTTTTATAGGCTCTCTCCATGTAGGGGGCAACAGCACTAAGTTTGTTTCCGCTTGATAATACTTGAGGAACAATTTACAAATTTTATGCTAGTCTGTAAATTGTTTACCTACTGGTGTTATAAATAACACACACAGTGGTCATGTCTGGAAGAAATCAGAGAAGAAAATGATTTGTGTTTCCAGTTTATGTATTTTATTCATGAAGTTCTGTCAATTGCACAATCACTGTAAGAGTTTCACTTCAGCCAGTTTCCTTTTTGTGTGTGCGCGCGTTTTATTTTCACATTATATAGAACAATATAGGAAAATATTTGTAAAATCAGCAAAGTTGCAAGAGGCTTTGTAGGCAGAGAAAGTCCCTTGAATTACTTTCTATAAATTTTCAGTGTGGAAAATCCCCAAACAAATAACAAAGGAAACTGACTATAGAGAAGATTTTTATATTAAACCACTGTGAATAAATTCCGTCAAAAGTACAAAGTAAATAAACTGGAAATACAGTAGGGTTTTTCCAGCATTTTTATATTGTGCATAAAATTTTATTTTAAATTGAGAATTCAAATTGATGTCCAAATAATCCCTCAGACAATCTTGTGAAATCTACTGGAATTGTGAACTAATTTATATGTTCTGTGCTAGGGAAATGTTACTGCTGAAGCTGTTTCTCCACAGAGATCTCTACATGCATTGATGATTAAAGCTGCATGGGGGGACTGGTCTGCCACATCTGTTTCTAATTCTTGTATGTCTCACTCTCCTCAGACGTGGCAAATTGCAGAGGGAGTCAGACTTCATAGCCAGTGTAGACAGCAGCTGGATCTCATGGGGTGTGGGAATCTTTATTCTGAAACCCTTGAAATGGACTCTGTCGAGTGTGCTGGGTGACAGTAAAGTGCCTGAGGAGGAGGAAGTGCTGATTTTTGTGGAGCTACTTCAGGTGAGCATTGCACTATCTGGAGTTTGTCCTGGTTATCCATGTTATGAGGATGGAGTATGTGTATGTGTGGGGAGGGTGTTGAGATGGGTTTTCCTTGAATCACACAGTAAAGATTTCCTCTCTTTAACAGGAAAGGGTCAGAGTTGAATAAGAGACCTTCATTTCTACACATGTACATTCAGAAGCCCAAGGGTTGAATGGCTCATAGAGGGGACATAGAGCCCTTCTCCTCTACATATACGTTCAGAAATTAACATAGTGGCCATTAAATGACTTCTGTAAAATGACTGGATGGGTTTTCAGTTCGCTTTCTAGTGAATGACCCTGCATCATAACACATGAGCAGAATTGGCAGTCTCTGCTGTGAGGCCACTCTTCTCTTGCATTTAAAAAGGGCCTCCTCCAAGTTAAGTTTGTGGTGTATATTTTTTTTTCAGTGCAGTATATGCGGAAGCCTGCAGATTACTGTCTGAGCACTATCTGTTCTATACATTTATACATAAGTGTCAGTGACTGTCCATCCAGTATCTTTTGTCTTCATTGAATTCACATGCAACTTTAAAATTAAATTGAAGCAGTGTTTATACAAATTTCGATCGTGATTATACATGTGTCGCCAGACGTGTGAAAGGCTCTTGTTTATGGCAACTTTTGACATTTAAAAATAGAGCCTGATTCTCAACTGGTGTAAATCAATGTTACCCCATTTGACTTAAATGGCATTGTATCTGATTCCTTTAGTTAGGCTTATGTCCTTGAGTTAGCTGAACTAAAAAATAAGAGTTTGAAGTGAAAAGTCAACTAAAAAAAATCACACATCTTTCTGAACTTTTGTTACCTATTTTCATTACAAGCAGCATCTTAAATGATTATAACTCACTGGGATTATAGAGAACTCTTTTCTCTGTTCAACTTGTTTGCACTGTGCAGTTGATAGCACTCAGTGTACAATTGCACTGTTTCCTGAATAGTCAGTGTCCCATATTAGAATGGGGCTTTTATACAGCATCAGGAAATGAACCCTTTTTTAAAAAAATAAAGTGACTGTAAAGCCTCAAACGTTCACTGTGGGATTCATGAGCAGATAGAATTCATGACACTGCATTCAATTTTTTTTAAATTGTCCAGATTTCAAATTTAAGTGTATCTTTCATTTTAAAAAGGGACATATATTTTGTATTACATGTGAAAAAATGGCTTAACTGATCAAGCTGAAATTTGAGAAGAATGTTTGAGTTGGGACAAATTTGAAAAGGAAAACCTCTGAGGAGCGTAGAAAGGGCTATGGAACGGCTTACTCACCAAGCAGCATCTGTTGCTTATTTTGGTATACGCTTTGGCAGAGAAAACAGGAAGCTTGCAGCTCCAGTTCCTCAGGAACTGATGGAACAAGTGATTCTCCTATACTCCATTAACAGCAATGCTGTTTTTAAAGAATTATAAACTTTCCCTTTTTTAAAATTTTACAGATAACTCTTTTAATTGAACCTTCATAGTCCACTTTTAGCCCTGGGTCTTTCAGAAACATTACTGTGTAACGTGTGCAGTAAATAAAATACATCCCCAGATCTCCCAAGTTCCTAAAATACTAAAGTCACCTTTCCCCAAAGTTCTAGACCAGAGCTATGATACCATGTAATTTATAAGCCTCTGGGAAGAGAATACAGACAGAATTTGATTGGCAGAGGAGTTTGTTTGGAATGGATATGAAAGGTGACAAGGACGTGGTGCTCTTTAAAAACAAAACATAAACCCTTAGTATTTCTGTGAGGTTAGGTGTGTGTTATCCCCATTTTACAGATGTGGGAGAGGTAAAGTGACTTGCCTCACTTGGGATTACTACTCCACAGCTTCTGGCTCCCATTCCTGTGCTCATATTTCTACACCCTGCTGTTCACATTATGTTATGAGTTATGACAAGTGAGCTATACATTTATGAGTAGATTTGCTGGTAAAATATTCTTCAATTGCTATATATGACTTGTGTGGGCTGTGATACAATACTGTTGTGACTCTTCACCTGTGTATGAAATCTACATTGGCACAGATATGTCAGATTAGCACCCATTGCAATAATGAGAAAGGGATCCCAATGCACGCTAACAGTTTTGCTCCTTTCCTTCAGGAAAAGGCAGAGGAAGTGTATCGCCTCTATCAGAATTCTGCACTCTCTTCCCACCCTGTTGTTGTCCTCTCAGAATTGCGCTCACTCTGTGCCAGCATATGTCCGGATGAGAGAACATTCTATCTACTGCTGCTCCAGCTGCAGAAGGAAAAGAGGGTCACGGTCATGGAGCAGAACAGAGAAAAGGTGCAGAATGGCAGATGAAATTTAATGTTGATAAATGCAAAGTAATGCACATTGGAAAGCATAATCCCAACTATATGTATACAGTGATGGGGTCTAAATTATCTGTTACCACTCAAGAAAGAGCTCTGAGAGTCATTGTGGATAGTTCACTGAAAACATCCACTCAGTGTGAGTGGTAGTCAAAAAAGCAAACAGAATGCTGGGAATAATTAAGAAAGGGATAGATAATAGGGCAGAAAATCTCATGTTGCCTCTATATAAATACATGGTACGGCTACATCTTGAATACTGTGTGCAGATGTGGTCGCCCCATCTCAAAAAAGATGTGCTGGAATTGGCGAAGGTTCAGAAAAGGGAAACAAAAATGATTAGGGGTGTGGACTGAGTAGGTTCTGTATGAGGAGAGATTAATAAGACTGGGACTCTTCAGCTTGGAAAAGAGACAGCTCAGGGGAGATATGATGGGCAAGTTATAGACATGGGTTATTTGGTGTTCTTCCAGCAACACTACCCAGTGGTCTAGAACAGGAAGAAATGGAGAACACTGTAACCAGTTGAAGATGTTTAGCGATTTGAGTGGTTGAATGTAGTCTTTCCAGCTGGAATTTGGCCACAACACTGGGGTTAATATTGCAGCTCTTGGACAGTGGGTTGTACTATAGGCTTTCTGATGACCGTAAATGGTTCTGATGTCGGTTTCACATCTAATCTGAATTATAACACCTTCAGCTATGCAGTGCCCACTAACACATGCAGGGGCACTGTTTAGATAGTAGTAATACTTGGTCACTTCATATCTTCAAAGTGCGGCACAAGTACTAAGTAATTGGTGCTGAGTCCAAAAGAAGAATGGCCCCATGGAATAACCCAACACCACTGCAGTTTGAGGCATTAAGGTTACATATCAACATGGCTCAAATATGATATTTTACTGGATTATAGGGCAAGATGGCATTGCCCTTTCTTTGGCCTCTAGTTTACCAGTGTCCCTTTTAGTGTTATGGGCCCAAAGCTGAACAAGGAACTGTGACTCCACCGTTTACACAGCCTTTTATTTTTTTAAGGAAGACGTCTTGCTTTCTTGGGGTAGATGTTGCTCTAGAGATTCCAGCTTGTGAGAACACAAATCCTGCAGTCTGGCAATTCAGTAATGTGCTGCTCCTCCTTTAGATAGTGAAGTTTGCCCGAGGTCTGCATGCCAAAGTATCTCCAGTGAATGATGTTGACATAGGGGTCTATCAGCTGATGCAGAGTGAGCAGCTGCTGTCACAGAAGGTGGAATCCCTTTCCCAGGAAGCAGAGAGGTAATGTAGGGGGGGTGCGTGTGTGTGTCCTTCAGCTCTGGGGAAAAAAACGTTGCTTGTGATCTGGACCTTTGTGCATGTATAATGTGTTGCGGAAGGACTTTTTTTTTTCTTGTGACTGTGTGAAAAGGCAAGAAATGCCTCCTCTTTGCCTGTTGGGTGCATGGGGAGCAATCCACCCATTTTACCCTGTGTCTCCACAGTCAGCCACTTGCCATGTGGAGTGTTGTGCAAGAACATCCATGTTGTTCTTGGATGCACCCCAGAATACTTTGTATCATTTCCTACTACGCATCTTGGAAAGTGGTGGAGTGATTTATGGGGTGCCCTGGATCTGAGTGAGTCAGTTGCAAGTGGCTGAACAGTGGTAGAGGGGAGTATGGGGTGGAGAATATCACAGCTCTTTCATCACCCCACCCACCTCCCGGCTTATAGGCTTGAGCTTCTCCTTGCCCTATGTCCTTGCAGGTGTAAAGAAGATGCCCGGAGCGCTTGTAGAGCTGGCAAAAAGCAGTTGGTAAGTATACCCTGACCCTGCCTGCTCTGCTTGGGAAGCTGTGGTCTTGGAACTGTGATACGAAATGGGCAACCTCTGAGTTTCAATGTTACATGCCAAGACCATTCTGAGACCTGCAAAACCTACTGCTGTGGCAGAGGGGCTTGATACGCATGGTGCCACATCATGCAAACATCCTGGTCTGGAGTAGGATGGTGAGGAAAGTTTGAGGTCATCTCAGTCCTAAGTCAGCCCATGGCATGTGCTTTGCTGCACTGGAATAGTTGTTTTAAGAAGAGACTTCTTTTGGTTGCTGCCTGGTTTCTGATCCAAGTCTGTGGGTACGTTCCCAGGCACTGAGATGTTTGAAGTCCAAGCGAAGGACAGAACGGCGGATTGAAGAGCTCCTTTCCAAGCTGGATGCAGTTCAGGGCATCTTGGATCGTATATATGCTTCTCAGACAGATCAGATGGTAATGTGCTGCTTCCTCCTCTCGCGTCATACATTCACTTTGCTGTTCCAATTTGCTTTGCTTTACCTGCCTGTTCAAGCTCTGGGTATGAGGAGCTCCTGCATATGGGTAAGAGCTCATCCTCTCTACTCCAAGAGATACCGAGGATGGCTTAGGAGACTTACTATGATTGTGGCAAGGAAATTGGCCTCTGGCTGCATTTTCTCTTTGCCTCTTCATGGTGCTGCCCTACTGAAAACTCTGCTAGAATAACAGAAGGCAGACCTTACAGAACTCCTATAGTGTTTACTTAGTCTAAGGAACACATCCCTAATAGAAGTAACATTCCTTTTCTTTTCTGCTTATTAAGGTGTTCAATGCTTATCAGGCTGGAGTCGGAGCTCTGAAACTGTCCATGAAAGATGTCACAGTGGAGAAGGCAGAGAACCTGGTGGATCAGATTCAGGAGGTATTGTGATATGATGGCAGCGGCATATAAGAACAGAGAGGGAAACAGTGGGTGAATGTACTAATAACATTTCCCAAGTGTTAGACTTAAGGCTTCTGACACTATTTTGCCCTTATGTTCTACATGTATCTTGGGCTGTGTTGTCCATACAGCTTTCCTTAAGTCAACTTCCATGTTAATCCTTTGTCCTTAAAATACCTGTGACATTTAGTGCTTTAAGTGCTGGTAGATGCTCTATGATGTTCCTTTACAGTGCTCATCTATGTAGTGTCTAACTGTGATCAAAACTACTTCAGGGGTTTTATTGCACAGCCATGTACTGTTACTTCTCTTCCAGCTTTGTGACACCCAGGATGAAATCGTTCAGGCTCTGGCAGGAATGTCAATCAATGGCTTGGGTGAGTTCATCCATTTTGTGGGCTTTCACTCCTCTTTTCCCCCTCCCCCCACCATTCAGAATAGGTAATTGTTCTCAGCTCTTCAGAGTCATCTGCTCTACTGGTGCCTTGTAGAGGGAGCAAGGGTGCACAGGTGGTCTCCTGGTGTCTGGTCACTGATTGCAAGTGACTCAACAGGTAGAATCATAGGACTGGAAGGGACTTTGAGAGTTCATCTAGTCCAGTCCCCTGCACTCATGGCAGGACTTAATATTAGATAGATGGAGAACTGGGGATGGGAGCCAGCTCACAATTGGACTCCTCCAAACATACAAGCTCACAGAACTACTGGCAGTCCTCCAAAGTTGGGGCTGTAAACTACTGAGTAGTTTAGTCTCTTTTTTGGATGGACACTGTTAGTTTTAGTAATGTCTTCCTTTCTTTCTGGCTTATCTTTTACAGTTCCTCCCTGTGTTGCTATTTGTCTCTTCCAAAACACTTCCTTGCCCCCAGACCTTCCACCACACACAGGCTTCAGCAGTGATGCATCCTAACCTCAGTCAGAGGGTATCAGCCCCATTGCCTTTAGCAGACAGAGCCTTCCCACCCCGTCCTAGGTGTTGAACTTTCAGCCCCTTCTGCCCTGAGGTATGAAGTCACTGTCTGAGGAAGAAGCATGCGGTGCTGCTCACGGTTTTTGGATAATAGGAGAGTTGCAATGGTTCTCTTTCTGGCTTGAAGTAGCTTTGGTGGAGGCTGAAACTGGGACAATAGTGCTTGTTCTGAACTTGGCCTGTAAAATCACTGTTAAGTTTTCTTACCTGAGCAGGAATCTATGCAAACCACGAGGTAAAAGACGAGTTGGCAGGAGCTTTTCAGGCTCAGGTTCTCAAGTATTATGTCCCCTTTGAAAGGGGTATGACATCTTGGCATAGGGTCCACTGTGAGTGAGCAGCTCTTCCACTGATATAGGATTGTCCTTGCACCACTCTTCTGCTACAATGCCTGCCTTCGCCGCTGGGATGTTTTGCTTATATGGTCTTCCAGCCCATTTCATGTGCTATGAGGGTATTAATTAATTCCTCCAGAGATTGATCTGTTTCTTCTCTAACCTAGCAGAGGTCGACAGTGAAGAACTTGAGAAGGAACTGGATAGTCTCCTCCGGGACTCCACTGAAGAGCCTTTGGACCTGCCTCCTGTTCCCCAGAAGCCTCTACTTCCCAACATCTCTGATACTGAGCTTGAAGCAGAGTTAGAGAAGGAGGATGGAGGTATGTATCAGCAAACAGTCTTAGCCGGTGGCCTACTACTGGGATCAAAGACAACCACATATCAAGAGGTGGTGACTCTGTCCACTTGCTAATGGTCAAATGTCTTGCTCTACAAATTCACTGCTGTACCATAAATTAGCACCTTCTGGCAGTCTTGGCATAGAGGCTAAGTGTAATATGGGCCAGGAAAGCATAGTTATCTCTAAACCTCTGTCAGAGGGGTTTCAAGGGTTGCCCCATTAGAGGGATGTTGCAGGGTGGAGGGCTAAGCACGCTGTACCCCTGCCCATGTCATCCCTACTCTGTGGCTAAATGACTATAATCTCCTTGGCTGTGAATCCAGCATTATATTATCACAGAGGGAGGACACCCTTCTCCGAGCAGACCCACTCCCATTATGTGGTAAAACGGAGAGTCCTCCAAGTTGGTAGCTAGTGGAAACTGTGTTTTAGCTAGTTAACTCCTTCTGAAAGTGAAGCACTCTGAAGAACTGGATGGAGCCAGCTGTGTGTGTTGTCGTTGTAAAAGTGTGTTTTGGTCCATTTTATAAATATCAGTAGGCCCATAGCTAAAACAGTTGATCTGCCAGATCTTTGAATATGCTGCAGGCCCTCTTTGTGTTCTTCTGGGCCCTTCACTGCACCGCTTCCTCCTTTCATGTAGGTGATGCAGATGCTTAAATTAACCGCCAATCTCAGCTTCACCTAGTAATGATGAGTGACTTAAGGTTTTGGTTTTTTTTTAAAAAAAGGAATTAACGTACTGGATCAAATCAGTAGTCCCTCTAGTCTTGAAAAGTAGTAAATATCAGAAGTTTCAGAGGACAGCATGAAATCTCATGATGATTGAATGACCTACCTGTAGAATTTTCTTCATATTTTTGAGCCATTAGTAATTTTTCTATGTCCTGAAACATGAGGGTTAGTATCCTTTACATCTGATGGCAAACCCTAGAAGGTATGCTATTTAAGTGTCAAGAAACCACTATGGACTTACACAGGAAGGGGGACCTAATAATTGTTTGCCTGTGTCTGTCTTCATGACTTGGGATATGGTTGGTCTTTCTTTAACCCATTCTGCTGCTAAACACTCATTTTTCTTCTCTGTTGCTTCTTCATTCATAGGTTTGGCACAAAAGACTGCTTCTACATACTCTGAACCCAAAAGAGCTCTGGGACTGGGTCTCTAACAGTGTCCTGCTGCTGTAATTTGAAAAGTTGTCTTAAGCTTGCTTAACTTTAAAAAACTTTTGGAGTGTGGGCGAATGCCCCCCTCTTTACTGGATGTCACTTTGCTAAACGACAGGATCTACTGCCATGACAATCCACCTTTCTGGAACTGATCCTAGCTGGTGTTGCTGTCGTCTCTTTAGTGTCAATATCTACATTGGTCTCAGTTTGACTTGTTATCCCAACTCTTCTACAATGTTCACTCTTGCCGGTGAGCTCTGTCTTTCCTGCAGGATTACAATTCCTGAGCTCTCCTACTTCATAACAGTCCTCAGTTTTGTTATGGCCAGTGTTGAGGAGAACCTGAAACGTTGTAGGATTACAGCTGCTTGACCTCTGGCTTTGTGTGATTGTGTAAAACATTGGCACGTAACATAGGTACTGTTCTTGACAGTCATCTGTCTGCAACAAGCTTACACACGTTGATAGTACTATCTATCTTTCCTTGTTTGTATTTGCACGATTGTGGTCAACGAGACCAATAGCTGTTTTATTGTATGCGACTTGTTGCCACTAGGGAGCAGCAATTGCCAACGCAAGATGAAATTTACTCCTCTTTCTGTAATACACTAAGGCCTTGAAAGAAGACCTGCAAAGGGTTTTTTAAATGAAGGTGGTGTTTTTTAGGCTACGTGATGATAAAGGCCAGCAATGTTTAAGTTTCTGCTTGTTTTTTACTTGTAGAAATAATAGATAGCTCAAGTTTAATCTTCCCTGCCTTTGCTGGAGAACTTCTTGGGAATCACAGGGATGGCTAATGTGAGCTTTTTACACCATGACTGAATGGATGGGGGTTTTGTAACCTTTTCCAAAGTGTTCATTAGATAGTGGCACTAGCAGTAAAAGAGAGCATTAAACAGTCTAACAGTCCTCTCTTTTGGTTTGCAGTCTTGATGTCGTAATTTCTCTAGGACACCAGTTCTCCTAGAGAAGAACTGAATTTCTAATGTAAAAAGACAAGCAGAGGAACTAACTTTAGGAGCTGCTTTTGTTCATTAGGAAGAAGTGCAATTCCTCTTTGCAGGTCACTTTTACTATGCTCATCATGTACACGGAAGAGGGTTCACCCAATCTGTCTCGCTTCCAGTTGCATCTTGTATGGCTGGATCAGCTGCATCAGGTGAGGCAGGTGCTTTCAACTGTGCTCTTGTGTATCCTGGCTCCTGATGAGAGAACCGTGCTCTAGACATGGAGTGGTGGGTACCAAGTGTGGGCTTACCCAAGGAAAGGAGGCTGTAGGGTGCACTAGGTGTATGTACATTTGTAACTGGTCTCCTACTTCTGTCCCCACGTTTGAATCTGTCTGCTTATTGGCTATTAGCCATATCCTGCCTCCTGTACCAGCGACTCTCCATTGCTCAAGCCAGGTGGAGGGCAATTTGGATGAATAGTAGTAATGGATCATGGAGTAATGAACAGGGTAAAGGGCACTGGACCTAGCCCAACTCCAGGATTGGGGGGAGAGAACTGCCAGTGAAGTGTCTACAGTCTGCTGCATCTGAACCCAGCCAGCTCTTCTCCCACTCCCCCCGCACAAATACCATTAATGAATGGAGTCCCCTCCTTCTGTGGAGGGTGTGGTGCAAGGGGTTAGCAAGTCACATGGGACGCAATCACAATCATACTAGATAATTTGAATCTCCATGTTCCTTTCCTTGTAAAGAGAAAGAGGGAAATCAATTGCTGTTTTTTCTACCTGCTGTGTAATAAAGGGGGTGAAGAAAAATGTCCATTGTGCTTCCAGTTTCTCTCTCATATTATCTCTGACATTGATCACGTTATTAATGCTGCTCCTGCGGTGCTTCCAACACCTACAATGGAAAGATTTCTTGCTAAACATAAATGGGCAGCTGACAGTGGTTTGACTTCAAAAACAGCGAGATGGATAATCCATGCACCCAGCTGTTGGATGTACCCACAACATGACCTCTGTTGGAAAGGGCAGCTAGTGCTCTGCACTGCGTCTGAATTAAAACAGGCAGTTGCTTTCAGTGAGAGACAGCCTTGCTGGCTTGTGGTTCAGGAGCTTTGGCACTTTCATGAGCATTGGCTTAAAAAGCCGTTCGATTGTTCTCTTTGCTCATCAGGACATGCCATCCCTTCTACCTCTTGTTCATTCCCAGAAAGCAGCACAGTTGTTTGCCACATTTTTCCTCCAGTCCATTTTATAAAATGACTAAAATGTTGGGACTTTCACCAAGGACACTATCCCACAATCTGATAGACCTCCCTGCTAAACATTTACAGAATCAATGTAAAAGTTCCTTTTTTTTTTTTTTTTTTTTTTTTTTTGGCTTCTTATTGTTATGTTCCCTTGGATCACAGTAAGCAACTGTGCTTGGTTATTGATCCTGTTTGGATGCTTATACAGTCCCTGTCTGAGTCCCTGTTCAGATATTATCTACTTTATTGGATTAATCTTCATAAATCATTCTCTCCTGCTCTTTGATAATCTATGACTTTCCCTTATTGATTTTAAATTAAGGGTTAACATTTAGAAAAGCAACAGCTGATTCCTAGAAAGTAACTAGACTCTTCCTTGCTGTCCAGATTCCCAACTCCTCTCCCCATATTTTGATGGTACCTCGAACCGAATGCTATATTCTGCATTAGTAGGGCAAGGGATTGTGTGTCTGTTCCATGCTGTGATACTGGCCATCTATTGCATAAGTTTTGTGGGAAAAGGAGTTATTTGGTTCCCATGTTGCATTCTAAGTTACTTGTACACTGCCTGAACCTATAATGATAGCTATGACCTTGCTTACAGCCAACAGTTCTAGATCCTTTCTGTAGGGACTGGAATAGCAGAGTACCAAACTCCCAGACAGGAGAATTCCCTTCTGTGAGAAGCAAAGCAGGAAGAACTTGCTGTATATATCCCCATTGCAAGTGTGTTTAAAACATGCCAGAGACACTATTGTTCTGAAGGGCTGAAAGAGGCATTTAAGAGTTAAATCTGAGCAGCTGGTGCGTTACTTGAAGTGGCTTGTAATTTTCATGCTTTGACTCTGAGTGGGAAAGTAATCAAGATGACTGAATGGAAAGAAAGCTTAAAGATGTGGCTGTGAGAAAGAAGGGGGGAAATAGTAGAAAGGTAATTTAGAGAGAGCACCCTGTTGCTGGGAAAGGAAAGATATTAAATACAAAAGTGCTAAAGAATGATTTGCCACCAAAATAGAATCATTTCATACCAAAGTGCTTTGCAAAATATATACACAGTGCTCACTTCACTGAAATGCAGTGACTTCGGAGATGGATCAGCAGCTGTTTAATGATGCAACGTTACATCAGTTTAGTGCAGAAAGCAAAGGATATCTCCTCCAACAGAAATTGCAGGAAGAATTTCAGATGGGCAGAATGTAATTACCTAAGCTCCAATTTGGTCATGACACCAGGGTTAACAACTTTCTCTTTCAAAAAGGATCAGAGGAATTACAATGAACATTAGTTTTGCAGTCTGAGATACAGAATCACGGTTTTATGTCTGAGACAAAAGGTTGGTCCATAGCACCATGCTGAAGTATTGGTTCAGAACTAATTTAAAAGAGAGGACGATAACAGGATTCAGAAAAGAGCTAGATAAGTTCATGGAGGATAGATCCCTCAATGGCTGTTAGCCAGGATGGACAGGGATGGTGTCCCTAGCCTCTGTTTGCCAGAAGCTGAGAATGGGCAACGGGATGGGTTGGGTCACTTGATTACCTGTTAAGTTCATTCCTTCTTTTAAAAGAGAGTTGGATACATTCATGGAGGTTAAGTCCATGCTATTAGCTGGGATGGGCAAGGAATGGTGTATCTAGCCTTTGTTTGTCAGAGGGGGGTGATGGATGGCAAGAGAGAGATCCACTTGATCATTACCCTGTTATGTTCACTCACTCTGGGGCACCTGGCATTGGTTACTGTTGGTAGACAGGATACTGGGCTGGATGGACCTTTGTATGGCTGTTCTTATTTTCTTCTGAAAAATTATTCTTTCTTAGAGAAGAGGGCATTCAGCCCCACCTCCTGAAGTGCCTAAGTTTTTCTGGAATGCTTCCCATCCAAGGACTGATCTATTTAGCTTGTGAGAGATGAACATGTTCTAGCTTGCGGTGGTCTTGCTTGTAGGCATCTTTAGGCACCGATTCTGACCTAAGTGAAGGACAGAATGCAACTTTGGGCTGAAACTGATGACACTGTAACACTAGGTGACTGACTTCCAGGAGCAATCACGTGCCTACCATATATCCAACAGTGGGAAGAACTTTTGAAATCCACGTGCTGTGCGTAGAGAGCATTGAGATGAATGCCCTTTCAGCGCCAATAGGGTAAAAATGACCCACAGTCGTAAAAGGTGCCTATGCATAGAATGGTAACACTTCAGGCTAATGCTCAGCATAATGAGAAGCTGCATCGATGCCTAACCTCCTCAGTCTCATGAATCATAGAAGTGCTTTCCTGTGTTTGCATGGCCTTGGCCAGGAGTTCAAGGTCTCTTGTTGCTTATATTTACCCACTCTCCCTTCTGTTTTGAAATGCTTTCCTCCATTTTCATATCGCCATTGATTGACAAGTAAAAGGTCTGACAATTTCAAAGGCGCTAGTTAGTTTTAAAGAGCAAACACGCCTTCTTGATATAAATAGTTGGCAGGAACCTGCTGGAAGGCAATGGAACTTAATGAGACAAATGAAGCTCTTGCAAGCTGTTTCTGTAATGTATTTAGCTAGTTTCTTTAAAGAGCTCATGTGGGGGAGAGGGGGTTGCTGTGTCATGAAATTGATTAAAGAAGAAAAATATTTTCTTCATGATGAAAACAGAGTCACTTTCTTGGATAGATCAGAGAGAGGGTGTCACCTATGAACAGCCTTAAAGACAGCAGCCGAAAGTAGTTCTGTGGTAGAGTCCAGACTCAAATCTGAGATTATACAATACATGAGTCGGGGGGTAAAGCTAATGAAACCAAAACACACAATAGGCTTGGGTTGTTTCAATAAACTGCAGCTTCATTTAGAAATGATGTGTCATACAGGGAAGGATTAAGGTCACTGCACTGTGTTGTATTACGGCAAACAGCTGGGTAATTAGCGAGTTTAGTGTTGAGTGCGGCTGATTTCTTGGGCAAGTGTGTCTTGGAAGGGTTTTGCTGCTTGTATCTTGGCAAGTTTGCCAGTGAAGAGTTTCTCCAAAGCAGGTTGATGTTGAGGGGCTTGAGAGCTGTTTTCTGCAGGAAATTTAGCCCTGGAGAAATCCCTCAGGAGCCTAGGTCAGCGCTCTTTTGAGCCTTCTTTGGGGACAGACTGTGAATCAGTGCAGAGAGTCCTGGCGAGAGACAGAACATGTGGTGTAGAGGTAAAATGCATATAAAGGGATGAAGATTCGTTAGGGTGGTACCTAGTTTTCCCTGAATAATTCTTAAGATTTAAACCATATTTGCTGCCATTCACCTTCTCCCGCAATGAAATCTCCAGCCTCTTGGGCCAAAGTGACCCTTGGTATAACTGTTGAAATCAGCGGAGTTGCAGGGGTGGTGGAAATGGCCCATGAACTTGAAGATTAAACGGCATGTGAATGGGTCAGTCCTGATGAGTGTTGCTGGGCTAATGCGGAGAGGAGAGCAGTCCCCTTTGCCTGGGATGGTGGCCCTCAGGGATGGGAAAGATGGATGGTGTTAATGATGGAGCTCTCTGTAACTGGTCAGTGGTAGTTGCTTCTAAGTGCACTGCCGCAGTGCCACCCTCCACCTCCCTGGCCTTTGTGATGCTGGGTATCTCTCTTCTCCTGGTCTAAGCCCAAGGGAGTTCAGAGCTGCGCTTACCCAGTGGCACTGTAGCTAGGATGATAAACTGCAATCACTAAACTCTCCTCAGCCACTGCCCCCGCACCACAAGAAGGGGAGAAATAGTGAGAGTTGGTCACTGTGTCTCCTCCACAGAAGGAATGACCTGTAGACTCAAGGGTCAGATTTCCTTGCACTGACCACTGGCTACGCAACGACCTGTTAATCAGTTTGAAATAGAGGCTGGCATTTAGATTTCATACCAACATGAAAAGGTTCTTTGCCTTCTGTATACCGCTCCATGGGCCTAGACCACTGGAGCTGTTGCACACCCCCTAATGTAAGACTTGCATTAATAAAGAAAACACTGAGTTTGGAACAGAAGCGTGTTGATGTCGCTGTATTAAAATTTGACAAATTGAGTCATGGGACAAAAGTCCTCATTAAATCAATATTCTACACCTATTAGTCTTTACAGTAGGCCCCCTTCAAATAAAAAACATTGTGTACAGCCCTGCCTGCACTCCATGATCAGAGGAAGAGGACGCTGGAGAGATTATACTGCAATAACATAGAGCTCTTCATACAGCGCTTCTCAGTTATAGATCTTGAAATATTTCACTAAGGAAGGCAAGTGTTGTTATTCACTATTTACCGACGGGAAAACATGCACAGAGAGGGGGAAATGACTTAGCTAAGGTCACACAGCGAACCAATGGGAACAGAACCTAGGTCTCCTGGCCCAGTATCATAGTCACTAGACCATGCTGTCTCCTACTGGGAGGATCAAAATGACTTGGATTGCCACATATTGAACTCCCCACCTATCAGTAAATGTCTTCTAAGCCTCCCAAATCTTCTCAACCCTGTCTGATTGCTCATCATCTCATTCCCCGCTCCACTCAGTTGCCTGCTTCCCTACCTTCCCTAAATCCAACCCCTTCCCCAATCTCATCAGAAAAGTCCCAACCCTGTGCCCCCAATAGCTCCGGACTAAAAGAACAGAGATTAGTAGGGTCAGAAGGCCAGAGATTGGAGAGTAGGGGCTCAGTGCATGGAGAAGGAGGGGATCTCACCTGTGTAAAATCTGGAGCAAATTCGCAAGAGAGGAAAGAACAGCAGCAGCAGAGCAGCTGGGTGTCTGAGCTGAGAAGCGGAAGAGCATCTAGCAGCAACAGCAGAGAATGATCCCCAAACTCCCCCTCGCACCCGACCCAGCAGCAAGTTCCAGCCTGGCCAGTACAAAAGGGATTGACCAGGTTTCTACAAGCGATGGATTTACAACAGCTGATGAGCCCCCTGCGAGAGGAGTGGGAGGGAAGATTGCAGTCGAGCCCACCCACCCCACACAAGAGCAGGAGGTGAGCACTGGCTCTTTGTGAGCGGCAGGCTGCCTAAGAAGAAAAGTGGTGGGGGGAAAAATGCCAGGCTGCCTGCAGGAGACTTGGAAAGGAGCGAAAGGTTGGAGCGCTACTGGTGACCGGGGATCTAGCTGCACTTGTCAGAGTTCAAGAGCCCGAAGGGTCGCAGTTTGTGCTTCCGAGATGCAAGAAGAGGAATAAAGAGGAGGCAGTTTGTGTGCCGATGGGGGCGTAACACCAATGAGACCTCTGGGCACAGCAGGACAAAGGAAACTGATGGATGGGCTTTACCGGCCAGGAGCAGGAGACGGGCTGCAGATGATCAATGACACCCTCAGCAGGAAGAGTTGGGGGGAGGAGGAGAACTCTGAGCTGTCCCTCTGGGGTGTGATGGCTGCCCTGCTCTTCCTCCTCATCCTCTCCACCTTGCTGGGCAACACCCTGGTGTGCGCGGCCGTGGTCAAGTTCCGGCACCTGCGCTCCAAGGTCACCAACTTCTTCGTCATCTCACTGGCCGTCTCCGACCTATTCGTGGCTGTGCTGGTGATGCCGTGGAAGGCAGTCGCTGAGGTGGCTGGCTTCTGGCCTTTTGGGGGCTTCTGTGATGTCTGGGTGGCCTTTGACATCATGTGCTCCACAGCCTCCATTCTCAACCTGTGCATTATCAGCGTGGACCGGTACTGGGCTATCTCCAGCCCCTTCCGCTACGAGAGGAAGATGACCCAACGGGTGGCTTTCATCATGATTGGGGTGACTTGGCTGCTCTCCATCTTGATCTCCTTCATCCCTGTGCAGCTGGGGTGGCATAAGGCCAGCGAGCTCCTTGCTCAGCAGGAACCGGGCTCCAACTTCACACAGGGCTCGGAGGAGAACTGTGATTCCAGCCTCAACAGGATCTACGCCATCTCCTCATCCCTCATCAGCTTCTATATCCCCGTCGCCATCATGATCGTCACCTACACCAGGATCTTCCGCATCGCTCAGCGGCAGATCCGCAGGATCTCCTCTCTGGAGAGAGCCGTGGAGCATGCTCAGAACTGCCACAGCAGCGACTGCCCCCACGAGGCCTCCCTGAAGAACTCTTTCAAGAAGGAGACCAAAGTCCTTAAGACCCTTTCCATCATCATGGGCGTCTTCGTCTTCTGCTGGCTGCCTTTCTTCGTGCTCAATTGCATGGTGCCCTTTTGCGACCTTGACCTGCACCATCCCGGGGAGCTGCCCTGTGTCAGTGAGACGGTCTTCAACATCTTTGTCTGGTTCGGCTGGGCTAACTCCTCCCTCAACCCCATCATCTATGCCTTCAATGCTGACTTCAGGAGGGCCTTTGCCACCATCCTGGGCTGCGGTCGCCTCTGCCCCAGCAACGTGGTGGAGACAGTGAATTTCAGCAACGAGCTGGTCTCCTACCACCATGACACCACCTACCAGAAGGATGTGGTGACCCTCAGCGACCCGCACCTTCTCCCCCATGCCACCCTGCAGGCCGAAGACAATGAGCTGACTTTCGACAAAGTGTCCCAGATCTCCCAGACCTCCCAGTACAACCCTGCTGATGCCATCTTGCCAGCTGTAGTCCACGTGGAGTGCGAGATGGATATATCACTGGAGAAGATCACTCCCTTCACCTCCAGTGTGCTGGACTGAAAAGGGATCAAGAGTGGGGGTGGGGAGAAGGGATATGGCAGAGAGAGAAGTCTTCAGCAATCGCCCAGTTTCTGGGGAGTGTGCATACAGGGAGCAGGAGAGGGATTGCTACTCCTCTGGCTGGGAAGGAGTTTGTATGTATATATTAGCAAAGTATGTTGGTGTCTTCCTTGGTTTCTCTGATATACTCAGAAGAGTGACTTTCTAGGGGACAGGATGGCTCAGGGGAATGACTCTTTTCACCTCGAGTCCATGGGTTCAAACCCAGGGCCAGCCCAGGTTGGTGGTGAATGGAAGTGGTTGATGTCTGCTGGGTGCCTTATGTCAAATGAGTTTGGTGGGTCTCAGCGTAGTTCCTAGGAAAAAGGAAAAATCCCTTGTCATAATTGTAGCTTCCTCTGGGAAACCCTGGAAACTGACCTTCCCTCTCAACCCATTTAGGAGGGGGAGTTTGCCTTACAGCTGCTTCTCCCAGTCCAAATGCTTCCACTCTCCTGAAGTGGCTGGCTGTCACTAAAGTAACACAGACAATGCAACAAACCAGAGGGGCTACTGCCTGCCTGGTTGTTCACTGGAGCAGGCAGGGCTGGGTAGCGCTATCAGCTCTGTGAGTGTGACAGCCCTACCAATCCTGTCAGCCTTTAACGGTGGGAGACCAACTTCTCTGGTGAAGCCTGTGTAGGAGAGAGAGAGAGAGGAACTGCTTTACAAGTCACCTTGATCCTGGCCTTTTCTCCAGCCCCCTTGCTCACATCTGTGCTACAAGCAGCCATTCCCTGAGACTAGCAAACAACAGGGGACAGGCAGCTAGGTCAGCTGGGTTCTGTTCCTGACTCTGGGAGGGGAAGATGGTCTAGAGTTTAGGGCAGGTAACCCAGGAGTCCTGACTCCCAGCTCGAGGGAAGTGTGTAGAACAAGGTTCTGGGTACTAGGACGTTGGGATGCTAAGGCAGAAAGGTGGTATGGTTGCCCTGCTCTCCTGCACCTCTTTGGGAAGTTGCATAACTAGGCACCAGTTCAGGTATGAGGAGGCGTCTCTCTCCATCGCTCTGGCTCAGGCAGATTACCTTCCAGGCCAATACAAATACATGGCCCATTGGATTGGAGCTTTCAGCCTGCCCTAGTCTGCAGTAATGGGCCCAAAGGCTGTACCAGGCTGTGGTGCTTTGGCTCATTGCTGTAGGATGCTGTGTGCTGAGGGTTTGACCCTGCATTTGGGGCAGCACCACAGGTTCTGAACTGGTGCTGAACATGCTTCAGTCCTTCCTCCACCTGCACTTATGCCCTGTTCAGTTCTGCTGCACCCCTGGCTTCTCGCTGTTCTGTGGCAGCTGAGCTCACTGACTCCAGTCCGAGTCCTTTCTACACAGGGAGTGGAGGAAAGAGTCAGACCCCTGGCTTTAGGGAGAAGATGTTAATCACAGTTGTTCCTCTGCTTCCCCCATCCCCCATCAGTCACTCTCTCTGTAGTCGGGTATCAGAGAGGTAGCCGTGTTAGTCTGAATCTGCAAAAGCGACAGAGTCTTGTAGCACCTTAGACTAACAGATCTTAGGGATCATGAGCTAATGGTCTCTAAAATCTGTTAGTCTATAAGGTGCTACAAGACACTTTGTCTCTCTAGTCGCTTTCTTCTCCATTTGCCCTGCTGTCTCTCAACTTCCCAGTCTTTCCAACCTCCTTCCCCCCACTTCTCCCCATTACATTAGATCCTGCTGCACTGTCTCATTTCAATAACAATAGCTTTTTGAGAATCTCTTTCCTCACTCACCTGTACTTTTTAATTAGCATCTTTTTTGCATATTCTAACTTGTGTCTGGTTGCTCCAGTACCAGACAGTGTGTGTGTGGGATATGGGAGAAACCCCTGCTATAGCTTTGTAAAAACGTGACACCGATTGATGGTTTTATAATGTTTTGATAGGGGATTGGTTAACCCTTGCAACCAAAAGGGCACGTCCACCTTATCCTGAATCCAGGTGCCTCCACTCTCTGGCATCTGCAGCTCCTTAGCACTGCCAAAGCCTTTGATTCTCTCCTCCCAACAAACCTTAACAAAGAGAAATCAGAAGGTGATAATTACAGAGTAACTGTAATTATCAGTGACAGTCAAGTCACAGCGCAGTCAGTGTGGGAGGGGAGCAGAAATGTGGGGTCCTTCCTAGGATAGTTCTGCAGAAGCACTCACAGGACGGAACTTGTTCTCTTTATAACCACCTCTTAGTACAGCAGGGTTGTCTCTCTAGTGGTTAGAGCAGAGTCAGGATGCCTGGGTTCTATTCCCAGCCATGCAGGAGTGGAGTCTACAGGAGAAAGTCGGAGTCAGGATTCCTGGGTGCTGTGCTCTTTAGGATGGTCATTTACTTGATGTTTATCCAGTACTTAGCACAATGGGGCTGCTCCCTGGTTGAGACATTACTGCATTATATGATAATTGTACTATTCCCAGCTGTGGAATAGGAGTATTTTCCAGGCGGTAGAGCAGGGGGAACACTGGGAGTCAGGACTATTCCAATGCTTACCTGGACAAGTCACTTAACCTCTCCCTCTAGGTCTCCCCATCTCTGATGAGGGTCTAATACCTAACCCACAGCGATGTTGTGTGAGGCTTAATCCGTGAGTGTTTGTAAAGTGCTTTGAGAAGGGCATCGAATTCATAATAATCTTGCTACTCCATGACAAAAGTTGGGTGAACTTGCTGTGTGTATGACGACCAAGGATTCAGCCCTGTGACGGGGGTTAGCCAGGTGGGAGCAGACAAGCGGAGGTAGGTGGTAGCTGCAATAATGTTGTTTATTATCTGCATAGAAACAGAGAGACTTTGACTTTGTGTGTGCAGGCTGCAGGAGGGACAATGGCAAAGGATTCTTCACTCCCCTTCTTCTTCAGACGCCCTGGTTCTTCCCTTCATGACTGTACAATGGATCATTTCCCCCCAGCTCTGACTGTGACCTCCGGCAGAGCCACCCAGGGCCGATGTTTCCCTGGTGCCTGTTGCCCAACTGCCCAGGGCATGGGAATGACTGAACTAAGGGCATCATCCTGGCCCCTCTGGGCTACAGCCGCTTCCAGGGACCAGGCTAGGAAATGGACGGCAACTTCCAAACCACATGCGTGTTCCTGTGTTTGCCAGACTAAGAAAATCCTAGTTAAAAAATACATCTCGCTCATGTCTGTGCAGTACAGTTATTCTGTGGGTTTCCTGCCCACGAGTATGGGCTTGCAGGCACCGGCGGGGCAGAAGTGTAGTGTGGGACTGAGGCGGCACTTGTCTACTCCCATCCTGCCAAGGACACCTCAGTATACACGCGGGGAGCCCACAGAAATATAAGAGGATGAGTCAGCCAACGAACCCAGGCCCCGCTTCTGAGTTGCACCTTCCACGACACTCAGCCTATTAGGGGTGGGGGCAAAGGAGGCTGTAGTCCCTGATGTATTCTCAATTTGTACTAACTTAGGACTGGGGCCCACAACTCCCTATCGGGCCATTTGGCAGCCTGCAGTAGCCAGAGAGCAGAGCTGCTACACTTGCAGGAGAACCCTACAGTGGGGGCGGTAAGGAGGGACGCTAGGGTGGTCCTTCTAGGCCTTTGCCATTGTGGAAGCCTGCCCTAGGGGTATTCCCTCGCCAGCCTTGGAATACCCTCAGGCCCAGGGACCCAGAGGGAGTCAGCAATGCTGAGACAAGAGTTTATGCTAACACATTATGGAAGGGATATAACTCAGGGTTTAAGCCAGTCTCTAACACTTCATGAGGCTTTCAAGGAGGGCAGACGATCCAACAGCTGCCTGCTGCTGGGTGGCTTGCCCCTTCCTCTGAAGCAGTTGGTCACGGGTAGAGAGAAAATATTAAGCTGGATGCATCTCAGCTCTGATGCAGTCCAGCTTTGTCTCCTGCGTTGCCTCCCCTTAATGCTGCGAGGCTCTAGGCTGGGGGCAGCAAAGCAGCTGGGCTGAACCTGTTCCTAAAGGGCCATCTCCTAGCTTGGTGTCCATACGATTATGCAGAGAGGCTAAGGGGTATGACGAGGAAGAATGGGAGGAAATGAAGCAAAGGCAAATTGGAGCTGAATATTGGGGAAATGGCCTGGCACTGTAATCTCTGAGACTGGATAGTCTCTCTGGCAACAGGGCGGAAGCCCCAACTGTTGAGAAATTTAAAATTTGACTAGACAGAGCCTGGGAAATACTGTAGTAGGGGATTAACGTGCATTGGTCCCTATGAGGTGGACAAGAGGGGACCTAGCAGGACTAACCAGGCCTCAATTCTCTTACCCTGAGGCTAGGTGAGGTGGTAGCCTGGGGTTCTATCCCCAATGGGGCGGGGCGTGCATGTGGCAGGGTGTGTGCTCTCCCCTTTGCTCTGGTGTAAGACAGGATTAAATGCAGAGGCTGCTATTTTCAAAGGGGCCTAAGGGATTTAGTTGCCTACTCCCAATTTGGTGGGTGTTGGGTGCCAGTCGCACACCATACTCCAGGATCCCTAATGCTCTGTGTCGGTGGGTGTGCTGAATGCTGACTGTGTCCTTTGCACAAGCTGCTGCACACCTCTACTGGGACCCTGAGATTATCCCAGTAGGCCCCTGACAGGGTGGCTGTGTGAAAAGAGCCCCTTGAATGTGAAGGGCTCCCCAGGTTCCCTGTAGGCACCATTCAAGGGGCTGAAGCTGTTTGCTGAAACTCGGCCCTGGCAGGTGGCTGGGTGGGAAGAAGCATTAAAACCTCCCATGGAAATGGAAACTGGGAGCCTCTCTCAAGAGGGGAGGAAAAAAGGACACCCAGTGGCCACCAGCACAGTCCAGGCGAGCCGGGGAGACGAGAGACTTGAAGGGAAGCTGACGCGGCAGCACTGTAGCATGTCTCCTGCCCCTGCTTGTTTGCACCTGTGTGGAAAATGCCCCCGCGCTCAGCTGGGAAAGTTTCTCTGGGAGGAGTGAGAAGGTGAGAGAGGCTGGTTCACTGGCCAGTGGGGTGGGCATGGAGAGAAGGGGGATGGCGAGGGGTGCTCTGGGCTAGCTGTGAGCCCTTTTCTCCCCCAGCAGGAGGGACTGTCTCCATGTTTCTCACCCCTGGAGCTTCCCCTCCATCCTAGGAAGGGGCTTGCACTATATTTCACACCCCACTGCAAATGCTGTCCCAAAGGTCTCCTTTTCCCACCTTGAAGGGGGCTTTCTCTACCTCTCCGTATAACTATCGGCGCATTCACCCTCTCAGCCCATATACCCCTCCCCCCCGCTCCTGCCAGAGGACTCCCGTGCATCTGCCTATCTTCTCAGCTTCCCCAGAGCCCTGCGGGGTTTTTGCTTGAGGCTCACACTGGGGTGATGAATAGCAAGTTGCCGGGTGACATTTAGCCTGACGGCTCGGTTACTGGGAGACGCAGGCGAGCGCCCAAATCTGCGGGTGCTCACGAAATGCTGCCTGGAGTCTATTAGAGACACAAAGGCTCATGGTTCATCTCTGTTCCCCGAGGTAAATTCCAGAGACCACACCAGGAAGACTCTCCTGACTCACAGGCTGAGGGGGGAGATAGGGCCCGGCGTGAAGGAACCTGCCTTGACTCCCCACAAGGAGGGGGAGATGGGGGCCATATGAGCAGAAACAGCATCTGCCTTTCTGAGGGGAGGACTCAGGTGGGCAGGCATTCTGCAGCCATTGAAACAGTGGGCCTTGTAGCTTCAGTGCTCATCTGACACAGCCTCCTTAAATCAGGATGGCACCCTAGAGGGTTGTGTAAGATGCTGGCAAAGCATGCCCCTCTCTGGTGGCTGGTCCTCACAGCAGACAAGTGCCTACTAATGCTGCTCGCTCCTTTAGCTCGAGTGGTAGATAGCTGTGCTTCTGGTGCACAAGAGCCCAGATTCAATCCCCTATGGATAATCCATGGCAGAGTGTTGCAAGAGCACTGGGCTGGATTGAGTACAAAGGGGCGCAGTGCTATTACACGACCAAATCTGGCTCAGAAATTGTCCTCTCGAGGTGCCAGGCTGCCTGGAAAGGAAAGCAGTCACTTCCTAGCCTGCAGTGCTCTGTGTAATTACTGATAATGTCACAGGATATTGCCCAGGATATTGCCTACGTGCTGAGGGGAAGGCGGTTTGGGAGAATCTCCTCTGGTCAGAGGCGACTGCTGCTGCAGATTTAGTGTCTCTTTGGATTTAGCTGACTGGCAAGAAGCCCACCTCCACTCTTTCCCACTAGGGCTGCAAGGTTGGGAGTCATGGGCACAGATGTGCCATAGTTATGATGAATGGGACTAGTCAGGAAAAAGAGCAAGACCCATCAGCCTCGAAGGCTGTGGGCAGGGAGGGGGCTTGTTCCTTTTCTGGTGTTGATGGGCATGAGGAGAAGCGGGGGGGCGGGGGGTGTCTAAAACTAGTTGGAAAGCAGCCAATCTCCATCATTATCTCTCCTCTTGAGTTTCTTTCCAAATTGGAGTCATTAGATGCTGCCCTCATCAGACAGAAGCAGGTGCAGGGGGCACAGGCAGAGATCCGTCTCCAAGGGAAAGCGGGGCCTCTGGGCGAACGATGGAAGAGGCTGAGGGCCTCTGGCCACTTGAAGGAGCCTGCAAAGGCTCTTGTGAAATCACAGGCCTGGCTTTCTCAATCTGTATGGTAATTCAGAGCAATCAGAATCAGCAGCTGGGGAGAGGCGGGAGGGATTAACCCTTCCCGAAGTAGGTAGGCCAAGATAGAGACCACCTCTCCTGGCTGGGATGGGGGATAGAGGTGCTTGTCACGGCTGGGGAGAGATTCAAGGTCGTAGGCTTGTGTTGGGGTTCTCTGGATGGGGTAAGGGATAGATGTGCAGACAGGTGCGTGAGGCCTAAGTCCTGCACAGGCAGGTCTGTCTGGACCCTTCTCTGCCTTTTCCACCCCTTCAATGGCTGTCTTGCTTTTGCAGCATTTTGCCCTCATCCAAATGGAAAACGTTCGTTCATTTCTCAGGCAGATAAGAATAGCAGGGGGCGGGTGTGAGATCTGTGATACGAGAGAGTGTGTGTGTGTGTGCGCGCTCCCATACCTTGCTTCTTTGCCTGTGACCCCAAGGAGGTGCTGCTCACACTTCCTCCAGGATGCCCCTTTGGATAGGGCAACGATTGTGAAACACCTTTGGGGGCGATCCCCTGACGAAGGTTGGAAAGCTGTGCTCCAAGGTAAACAGCCCCTCCATCTCAGCATAGATTTGGCAAACACTAGCCGCACCAAGAAATCGAGAGGAAGGGGGTGAAAAAGGCACTTCCTGGCTGCGGTGTTATTGAAGGCTCAGAACCAGGGAATGGGAAGGGAGGCGGGCAGTTCATCTTTCTCCCTGTTTTACAAACAAAGTGCTGGATTCTGAACTGAACGCAGGGTCTGCTGGGGTCCAGGGATAAACTGATCTCAATAAAGGCTGCAGTGTGAAAGAGGGTTCCATGTGCCATACGCAAAGCTGGGGCTGGCCTTCAAATACAGCCCAAAACTTAGGCATGTCAGGATCTCTATACGCTCCACTCAGAGCCCCAATGGATTAGCAAAAAATGAAGATGATTTTCTAATAGCAAGGGCAGGGTCTTGCCCTGGGACAGGAATTGCACGGAATGGCCCTAATCTCTGATTGGCTTCTACTACAATAGAAGTAATGAGAGTCGTTAATTACATTTTAGGAGCATTTCACTGGAGAACTGTGGGTTTATTTTCACTTTAATCCATTCTTGTGCTTCAGAGAGGCAGCAATTTAACCAGGGGCTGCAGGATGCCATCTAGTGTCCGTCTCCATTCACAGTGGATTTTGCAAATTGCTGCGAGATCTTGTCCATGTAACATTATTACCCTGAACTGAAGACTGCCTTGTGGTTGGGGAATGAAACTAAATGGGGCTGTGACTGATGGGTAAACAAACCTAGAGAATAGACTTCCCTGCATTTTTCAGCTAGTGTGTAATCCCTCTCCAGCTCTTGGAAGCATGTTTGTCTTCCTTGTTCCCTTACTGCCCATTGCATGGCTCTAGTAATAACAAAGTTCCTTTTACATGGTATTTCTTTTAAATCTCTCTCAGCTCATTGGGAACTCTGAGTGACCTTGGGCAATGCTCAGATTTTATATGACTGCTGATTGTTTTGGGTGCTCAATACTGAGACTGAAGTACCAAGCACCTGGAGGTCTCTTTACTTCTGCTGAAGGTGCAGGGGCCCAGGCTCAAATCCTTAAAGGTATTTAGGTGTCTCGTTCCGTTTGAAATCAGAGGGAGTTAGTAGCTTTGAGAATCTGGGTGTCAGTCTGGAAATGAAGTCCAGGATTTTTCAAATTGGCCTCCAAAACATTGAGGCATTCGAAGTCAGACTGCCTTTGACTACTTTGGCTCAAAAAAACCCAACAAACAAACCACCTCCTGTGTCTCGGTTTCCATATCTATTAAAGGGAATGAATGATGACCCCTATTCCTTTTTATAAAGCCACCTGAGAGCCTTGGATGGAAGAAGTCATGTAAGTACAGAATACAGTATTATTATTAATTTGCTGTTCAGAAAGGAGAGTCAAATTACAGGTAGATTGTAATAAGATGTCCCTGCTTCAAAGCACTAAGACCTGGGTCCTCAAACCTATTTAGGATTGAAATCAGTGTGAGTTAGGTGCCTAAATACCTTTGAGAATCTGGGCCCTACAGCCTAACACCCCAATCCTGCAATCTGCTCTCTGCACCTGGACCTCACTAACTTCAATGAGGCTCCACGTGCATGGATCTCACTAGCAGGACTATGGCCTAAAGATCTGAGCGAGTGCACACAGCACTCACACAGGTGCATGCAGTCATTGCTGCTGATGTGCTTCAGGAAGCAAAGTAGGTGTGGAGAAGTCTGTTTGGCTTGTGAGAGGAACAGAGTTTGCCAGAATTGAGCTACGAGATTAGAATTGTTTCCATAACACTTTTAGGATGGGGACTATATGCTGGAGCCTTTTAAAGGGAGACTGTCTACTTAAAACACATGTACTGCAAATGAAGACATTTCTTTATGATATGAGTAGAAGTTTAAATATCAAAATGGAAATAGAGCTATAGAAAATCCAGTCTACTTGACGCTATTTCTGCTCTCTGTTGGCTTTCCTCTCCTTTATGGGAACAAAACAAATCAATGAAGTCAGTTTCACTTTCTGTGTCTATAGAGTTTCTCTTTCCAGTTCCGGGTACTGCAGTATTTGAGTTGCAAACTCTCTAGGGGGACATTTGTGTGTTTTTAAAAACAATGGATTCCGTTTGAATTTAAAACAGCTGTCATGGTGGGAACAATTCTATTCATTTTATGTTTTGTAAAAGCTTTACTCTGAACAAACTGAAATTCAGGGTCACGCTTTGCTGATCCTGTCCCTGAAAGCAATGGTTTGGAGGTCTGCCTAGTGAGTTCCCAGGGTTCAAGGCGGAATGACTATGGTGGCCCTTTAAGAGAGACAAAGGAAATTCTGGAATGAGAGAAGATTCTAGAGCAGTTAATCAGAGACAGAAGGAGAAACAGCTCAGTGAGTTTCTCCAGTGACTGTGGTGTCAGTAAATTGCCCTGCAGGAGGGGTTATGATTTGTTTAAAAGAATAGAAAATAAAATGTGTCATAATTCAAGGGCTAGAGCTCCTAGCCGGACTGCATGGACACAATTTTGTTTGACCTTTAGTCAGTGCTTGAAGTGGTCTGAAAAGAGTGGGGATCTAATATAATCTAAGAGCAGCAGCTTTGGTAAAACAGGGCTTAAAGTGTGCCCCTCAATAATCTAGATCCAGTTTGGTTGGGGTTTTCTTGGCTGGGTCTGCAGCTCTTTGTGATTCCCCACCGCACTGTAAGTAGTGTCTTGTGCCTTTTGTTCAAGTCCTAACCTCTCGTAGAGGACCAGTTTTTACTCTTGGGTAACCAAGTTTAACTGGTTAATGAGTTCAGTTCTTTGAAGTTGTAAAGTGCTGTATAATGTGATTATTAAGGCTCCATATGAGCCATGAATAAAAGTATCCTGGGCAGTGACAGATTGGGATTATCCAGACAGGATCATTTCCCACAGAACCAGCGGGGGTACCCCCTCCTCCCCACAAAAAACCAAACTCCTCTTCTGGTAAACTAAGATACTTAAGCACTTTACAACTTACTTCAAGGAATTTAACTAATGATTTCAATGGGAGTTAGGTGCCTGAATACTTCAGATGATCGTGACCTTAAAGTATCACAGTAAGAAGTGCCCAGCACAGATGAAAACAAGAGCGGGACCAGGAGAAAAGACTGCCCTGAGTCCAGCATTTGCTGAAGAAGTAGATGCTTTAAAAAAGCCCTGAAAAGCCTTTAGCATAGGATAATAATTGCATATGATTGATCTCTGTGATTTTATTTCTCATGCATTATTGCTTTTTGGTTTTGTACTTTGCCCCTTCATCTGCTGTGATAGATGAGGAAGGATCCACCAAATAACATGTATTTAATTATCAATTTGCTTGTGATCATTATTATATAGAAGTAGAACTAGTGGGTTTCTAGCTTGTTTTGTCCCTAGCTAGTAAAGTCTAATGGAGCATTACTGACACATACCGAATCTGATTCTTAACACTGGTATAACTCCATTGCCTTCTCTAGTATCTCCTGATTTACACTGGAGTGAAAGGAAGATAATCAAGCCTGGTAAATGTAATACAGCCCTGCCAGTGGCTTGCCCAGCTTTCATTAGGAAGAGGCTTTAATAAATCCCTAAATAGAAATACCTGCTGGATTAGAATGACTGCATAAAAAGCAGGTAAGTCTGCATCAAACATTGTTCCGGGGCAAGGGAGAAATTACCCAGCCTGACTAGTCTTTAGTTGTGTGAGTAAGGCTGACTCATGTGAGCAGAGGTTGCTGGATCAAGCCTGTAATGACTTGACTTGACCAATCACATTTTGAGAAGTGATGTTAAGATCTAAGCTTAGGGGAGACTGTAACACTTGGAACTGGAGAAATGTACCAAATTATTGGAGGTGACAGCTGTGATATGAATCATCTGGACGCATGACTGTAGGATAATCTAAACCCCTATAAAGTGCTGGAACAAATTAAGGCCTAGTCATGCTTGTAAGTAATTTTAGGCAAGTGTGTCGTTGTATTAAGTGCACTGAGATTATTCATGCATCTGAAGTTACTTGTGTCCTTAGGTCTTTGCAGGGTTGGGGACTTAAGCTATGTCAATGCTACATGCAGTACACCAGCAGTGCTGTAGCATACATGCTTCCTGTATGAATGGAAGGGTTTTTCTGTCTCTGTAGTTAATTCACCTCTCCAAGAGGTGATTGCTAGAGTGACAGAAGAATTCTCCTGTCGACTTAGCTGTGTCTACATCGGGGGAGAATAGTTCAACCTAACTACAGCATTCAGGGCGTGAGTGACAGAGCTAGGTTGATCTACTTTTTATGTGTAGACCCAGCCTAAGGGGTCCCTTTGTGGATTTGGGCCTAAGGGCCAGTGTTTAAATTGTGCTTGCCAGGGTTGAGCCCTTCCTTAGATAGTTGTTCCTTTGCCTTGGTGGGACAAGGGTTACTGTTGGGAGTTCACAGAACCAGGGTCCTAATTTGGAACCTATGGGACAAACTTTTCCCAAATGCTGCTGTGCATCTGGAAGCTGGTGTGTTATATGGGGGCACTTTTGGGGTGGGAGCAGGAGGGTTAGGGAAGAGAGGAGACTCCAGGCCCCATCCCCAAATCTGAGGTTTTTAATCTAGCTGCACATTAGCCTCCCACATCAGACCATTCTAGGGAGCAAAGTGTAAAGGGTGAGAACAAGGATTAGGACACAATATCCACCTATCATCCACAAACTTACCTCATTGTCCTCTGTAGAAGTTGTCTTTGCTATGATGCCTACAAAAGGTAGGACAATGGTTGAGCTGCTATTATCAGCTATCACGCAAGGCCATTGGTTAGCACTGGGTCCTTGTGCTCTCCCTGTGGTCTGTACGGATCTGGATGTAGGTGTGGTCTACACCTAACACTTAGGTCGAGGGAGCTAGAGTGTGCAGGCCTGTGAAAAACTTTACACCTTGCATGATGTACTTAGGTCAACCTACCTGAGGGTGGCCAGATAGTAGGTGTGAAAAAGCAGGACGAGGGTAGGGGGTAATGGGAGCCTATATAAGACAAAGCCCCAGATATCAAGACTGTCCCTATAAAAGTGGGACATCACTACAGGGGTGTAGCTGTGGCCCTGTCATAAGTGTGAAGTAGCCTAGAATTGGTGTTTACCTGTAAGGGGTTAAGCTAAAGGTAACCTGAGAGGTGAACAACTGACCAGTGAGAAATTCCTCAGGAGACAAAGGATTTTAAGTCAGTTTCTCTCTGGGTCTCTCTGTTCACCTCGGCTATGGGATGAACACAGCTATGTCTTTCACTGTAACTATAAGATTCTATCAAGTATTGTAGTCAGTAAGTTTACCTTCTTTTTATCACTTGGAGGGTTCTCAGTGGTGAGTGTTGGCTGGGTGCTTCTGGATATTGTAAGATTCAGCAGAGATATCAACAGTGGAGAAAGTTGCCTCGGGGGAGAGGTTTGGTTTCTGAATCCTTTTGCTGATTATGGTAGATGCTGTTCTATTGATGGTTATAAGGGATTTATTCCTTTCTTTTTTTTAAACACAAACCTGCCAGGGCTTTTTTGCCCAGACGCTCATATGCTCTTTGCTCACTCATTGCAACTTACTCTTTAACCAATTAAACCCTCACAACCAAAATTCAAATTTGGACAGCGTGGGGTTCTGACCCAAAGCTCAATTGACCTGGTTCTGTGGATCCTAGCACGACTACGCCACTGTGACAGTGCTGTTCCTGGTGTGACCCACTGAGAGTGTCAGATCAGGACAAATTGCTTCAAAAGGGGCAATTACAGCCCAAAGCTGGGGTTTCTCCACCCTAGAGACAAACCAAACCAACCAAACAGAAAAGACTTCAGTTTCGCCCCACTGGCTAGCCACAAGTCACACAAGCAATTCCCTTAGACACTCCAGCTTCCCAGTATCACCACCAGCAGCCACCTGTCCTGGGGACTAATGGTTATGAAAACCAACACCCCAAATAAAGAAAACGGTTCTCCCCGATTCCAAAGAATCAGGCCCCAGACCCAGGTCAATATACAAATCGGATCTTACCCACAAATCACGCTGTAGCCAATCCTTTAGAATCTAAAATCTAAAGGTTTATTATACAAGGAAAAAGGTATAGGTCAGAGTTAGGAATGGTTAAAGGAAATCAAAT
>ML677387.1:5881639-5976817 GCA_007922305.1 Dermatemys mawii
TGAGAAGTAGGTGGCTTGTGTAGTGCCGTTTACATTGCAGGAGCTTTCAGTTAAGGGCCCCAAACCTGGGCCCTTTTTACCCCATGTGAATAATAAGATGTATGGGGTCCCCTTTGCCCACTGTCATGCAGGGAGCTTTGTGCCGTTGGGTGGCTGCGCGTTCCACCCAGAGGTGGCTGCGCGTTCCACCCAGAGGTGGCTGCGCGTTCCACCCAGAGGTGGCTGCGCGTTCCACCCAGAGGTGGCTGCGCGTTCCACCCAGAGGTGGCTGCGCGTTCCACCCAGAGGTGGCTGCATTCTCTGCTGCTGTATGTCTGTAACTTCAGAGGGCCCCTACGGGATGAAAGATTTTATTACAGAGGGGGGGCTGAGTTGCAACATCTGGAGCCAGATCCCACATCCTAGACGAGTGATTCTCAACCAGGGCTCTGTATATCCCTGGGGTACTCAGAGCTGTTCCGCGGGGTAACCTCAATTCATTGAGAGATTTTCCTAGTTTTACAAAAGGCTCCATAAAAAGCCCTGTGAAGGTACAAACTAAAATTCCATACAATGACTTGTATATACTGCTCTGTATACTATACACTGAAGTGTAAGTACAATATTTATGTTCCAATCGATTTATTTTGTAATTATATGTTACAAATGAGACAGTCAGCAATTTTTCAGTAATAGTGTGGCTGGGATGCTTTTGGATTTTTAGGTCTGATTTTATAAGCAAGTAGTTTTTAAGGGAGGTGAAATTTGGGGTACACAAGACAGACCAGACTCCTGAAAGAGGGACAGTAGTCTGGAGAGGCTGAGAACCATTGTCCCAAACCATTCAGAACTGAGTTATGTTTTGGGCCATTAAAGCGAGAGGGGTCAGTTACAAAGTTTGAGCCTGGATCTGTGTTTCCCCAAAGTGCAGGGATTTTGTACCTGGCGTTTTTGCCATTTTTAACTATTCTTCCCTGGGTGAGATTATGCTGGATGCTGACAACCTCTCCAACAACCACTTCCTGGTCTCGTTCACTTGATGTCCCCAGTCAGTAGGGTGTTACTGATAGTTTAAAATCAAACCATTCTTCATCAGCCTCTCCCTGCTAAGCCCTTCCTGTGCACAATGTTCCTTGTCCCAGCAGAAAACTATTATGGAGCATGACGAACACAAACCCCTTGGCCTGGCTGAGCTCCAGAAGTATGTTTTTTGCTGTCTGCTTGTGCACAGATGATAAGATTCAGAGAGTAGGGAGGAGAGGGATGCTGTGTTCCAGATAGACTTGCTTGGACTCCAGTTGTTTGAACTGGATTCTTTATTACAGTATTTGAGATTGAGGAAGATATTAAAGTCCAGCTGCAAGGTACCTGGGAGTGAAACTAGGTCTGATTTTAGTGTGTGTATAAATGCCATGCAGCGTGAAACAGAATATCATTTTTTTTCTGACCTAACTTCTGAAGATGCATGTAATAAAGGGTTTCTCTGGGAATTTAGCACTGGTGAAAGGTGCTGGATTGACAGGTCTCTACCTTGATGCCCTCTTATTTATCCATAGACCAGATAAAGGCAGAAGGATAATCTTGTGGTGAAAGCACTGGCCTGGTACTTGGGTAACCTGGTTCAATTCCAGACTCTGTGTGACCTTGGGCAAGTCCCTTGACCTCTCTGGGCCTCTGCTCCCCACCTGCAACCCGGGGTAATAACAGCGCTGCCTGGCAGGGGTCTTGAGGCTAAATTTGCCATTGTTGGCAAGTTACACCATTATGTGATGGAGGGGGATAAAAGTACCTAGATAGATAAAACAGTGGGCAACAGCAGAGCAGTCTAACCCAACCCAGTCGTGTCCTGGAGGGGTTAGAGGGTACATCAGGAACCATAGACTATTGGCTCTCCAGCCCCTCTGCTGTTGCTCCTAGCTAGGGAGGCAATTGGCTTTTGGATTGCTGGCCACTGGGGATGGAATTAGGACCGCACTCCAGGAGTGACTTGGGGTCACTAATGGGGACTTGCAGTGTCTGCTTCCTTTCCCCTGCCCACTCCAAGCTGACGATGCCCTGTCTGTTTTCTTTTTTCAGGGTTCTCTTGTTCCCCGCCTTGTCCAGCCGCCTCAGGTACCTGATCCACAGGACCGTGGACAATATTGATTTGTTAAGCAGCTTCTCTGTCGGGGAAGGATGGAAGAGGAGGACTGTTATATGTCACTCAGTCATAAGGTACAGTGCTGTCGGTAACAACAGGACTTTTCCCTTACTATGCCTTCCAACTCAATGCTCCCTGCACCCCACGAGGATGGCTTGATCCCTATTCTATTCTGCAGATACGGAAAAAGGCAGTGAGTAGAAGTGACTTGCAAAGGTCACACGGCAAGTCAGCTATGAATAGAACCCAGGAGTTCTGACTGCCAGTCACATACTTGAACAAAAAAACGATCCAGCCTCAGTTCACACAATAGGCCTGAATTTACAGCTGTGGGTAATTTCACCCGTTGGGCAGTACATTGGGGGTGTGTGCATTCAACGCTCATCAAAGTGACGCCATGACAATCGCCAAACTGCTTAGTTGTTGTACTGAATACAGGCAAACAGCTAACCGCTTTATTCTACTTTTATAATGCAGTGAATTCTATTCAGATGTGTCAGGCAAGGGAGTATGATCTAGTTGGAGCCAAGGACAGGGAATCAGGAGGCCTGGGTTCTGTACCTATATCTGTAAGGGAGCGTTGTCTAGTGGTTAGAGGTGGGAGTCAGGACTCCTGGGATCTAGACCCAGCTCTGAGGCAGGCAACAGGGAATCGGGAGTGCAGGGTTCTATACGCAGATCTGGAAGGGAGTGGTCTCTAGTGGTTAAAGCTGGGTGTCAGGATTCTTGAATTCCATTCCTGTTCTGTCATTGTTCCCTGGGAGATCTTGGACAAGTTACTTAACCTGACGGTGCCCCAGCTAAAGGGACGTTGTCCACTTAAAAGTCATATGTATTAAACATCTATTTGTTGTGAGCAATTTATGCCTGTAAGTGAGATAATTAAAAAAAATGAATTCGTTTGTCAGTAACTTGCAATGTTTGGTCATGTTTTTTTTCTCCCTGGCATTTCTTTCTGTGAAGAATTATTAGAAGCATTTTCCCTTTTGTGCACAGTCAGTTTTGTTTCAGATACTCATTGCTGCAATGTTGCAAAACCTCCAGAGGGATGTTTGTGTGTGTTAAAAAACAAAAGTTCCTGTTACAGCTTAAAACAACAGCATGGAGCATTTCAGCACAGCTGTCGGACTTAGATTCTGTAGAAACTCTTTTTAAAAATTCTGAATCCAAAGTGAGTTGGCTGTGTCTCTTTCAGTGTTAGTCGGGTGATCAGCCTGGGTTCAGGCCAGAGGGTCTGTGATGTCCCTTTTAGGTGGACAGATGGAGGGAAGCTTCTTAGCACGCCAATGTCTGGGCTGCAAACCCTGCAAGAGATGAATGTTTGTTGTTAAAAACAATTGTTTTCATTGACCCCTTTCTAAAAAACAATTGTAGAAAAATTCCTGTTAGTCTTGGGGATTCATCAGAAATTAAATTTGGGGCCAAAGGTAAGGGGCTGGGCTGTCCCTGTAACCCACCTGTCAAAAAGATAGATGATGCGAGGCAAAATACTGTTAACTTGTGCATGCTTTTGCAGGGTGGGTATCTGAAGCCGCTGTTCTTGTGTGGTCCCCAGTGACTAGGAGGCAGTGTAGATTTTTTTCCGCCCCCCCTTCAGGAATTTAGAGCCCAGCAGTTTACTCTGCCCCTCACTTTATTTTTCGTGATGATCAGTTGAGTGGCGTGTCGAGGGATGAATGCAGAGCATGGCCCAGGGGAGGGCAAACTATGGCTGGGGGGCCCTCATCTGGCCCTTCAGATGTTTTAATCCAGCCCTTGAGCACCTACCGGGGAGCAGGGTGTGGAGCTTTCCCTGCTCTGCTTGTGCCGTGGCTCCTGGAAGCGATGGCATGTCCCCCCTCTGGGCCCTACACAGGGGGCAGCCAGGGGCTCTGCACGCTGCCCCCGCAGGTCCCATTGGCCAGCAACCGCAGCCAATGGGAGCTGGAGGGGTGGTGCCTGCAGACAGGGCAGCGCACAGAGCCACCTGCTTCCGCGCAGGAGCCGGTGAGAGGACATGCCGTTATCTCTAGCAGCTCTTGGAAGCAAGTGCTGCCTGGAGCCTGTACCCCTAACTCCCTCGCGTGCCCCTACCCCAGCCCTGATCCTCCTTCTGCCCTTGGTCCCAGCCCAGAGCACCCTCCTGCACTCCAGAGCCCGCAACCCACCCACCCATACTCCAACCCCCAATTTCGCAAGCATTCATGGTCCGCCGTACAATTCCATGCCCAGATGGGGTCCGAAGGCTGAAAAGTTTGCCCACCCCTGGCATAGTCGGTTTTCTGAATTAATAGCTTCTTGTCTCCCCTTCTCATTTGTTGCTCCTCAGGCTTCTCTGCCACTGGGTCCCCCTGTGATGTGCTAATGCATGTGCTTGGTTCCCTCCTCCCCAGGTATGCAGCTTAACACGTTGATCCTTTTCTCCTGCCCTGGACACACCACCCAGTAGCTGCTTTCCTTTCTCTCCATCTTCCCTCGACGTTCCTCTCGGTTCCTCCTCCTCCTGTGTAGCGCAGCCTGCTAAAATGGCTCCTCCCCCTGTGCAGCTGCTTTTACAGGCCTCCAGGCTTCCCTGCAATGAAGAGCTTAGACCCTTGTGGAAGCAGCTGGAGGGGAGGGAGTGGAGCCAGTGCTCTAGTGACTTAGCCACCTCTGCCACCACAGTGAGTGATCTGTGGGCCGCAGGTTGCTGCTGTGGGTGACAGTGTGTGTGGTTGTACTTTTGATCTGGTCAATAATGCTGACTTGTAATAGGAAGGAGGGGGAGCTGCTCCTGCTGCCGTTTGACTACAGCAGGAAGTGCCCCAGCACATCCTGGCTTTCCCTGCAGGTTGCCCGAGGAGCCTGGCGATCAGCACAGTTCCAGCAGCAACATGGCGAGATCCCACCGCCCTCTCCAGCCTAGAAGCAGGGGAGGCAGAGCCGCAGGGCCGCGCCACGTGGAGACACCTGCCGATGGCTCTCGAGTCAGCAGAGGAATCGGCAGAACTAGGCGGCAGCCCCGGAGAAAGCCAGATAAAGCTTTGTACGTCCCCAGGATGCTGCGCGAAAAACGGGAGGAGTTGAGAAATGAAAGCCTGCAAGGAGCTGAGCCAGGTGGGGACGGGGAGCAAGAGGCAGGGAGCTGCGTTGAAAGTGCAACCGACAAGACCCCAGAGGAGTTAGGTAACTTTGAGGCCACTACAAATTCCAGCAGGGTAGCAACTAATCTTGATCCAGTCCCTGGCGAGGCAGTTCCTGAAGTCCAGGGCCCCAAGGAAGCATATGAAGAAGATATTGTGGATGAAATCCGTGGTGATGACAGCAACAAGTGTCCCGTGGACTGTTCAGAGGTCCCTGTGTCGGAGTGTGCCAGGAACCTCTCCATCTCGGAAGGCCAGGATAAAGACTGTTCAGATGCCCCTGTAATGGAGTGTAGCAAAACCCTTTCCCAACGGGAAGACCAGGATAACAGCGGTCCAGATGCCACTATATTGGAATGTAGCAAAAACCTGCACCAAGTAGATCAAGATACTGACACCATGAGTGCCAGTGTATTGGAGGGTAGCAAAAACTTACTGGTCCAGGAAAACCAGGATGAAGGCTCTACGAATGCCTCTCTGTCAGAGCATAGCAAAAACCTATCCCTACCAGAAGACCAGAATAAGGAGCCTGTGGATGCCTCCCTGTTGGGACAAAGCAAGAACTTTTCAGTACTTGAAAACCAGGCTGAGGGCTGTACAGACACCATCGTATGGGAGTGTAGCCAAAACCTAAGTCTCCCAAAAAACCAGAATCAAAGATGTATGGGTGCCTTTGGAATGGAGTATGGTGGTAAACCATCTATACTGGCTGACCAGGATAGGCACTGCATGGATAGCTCTGGACTGGATCGTGCCCAAAAGATCTCACTGCCAGAAGACCAGGATGAGGACTGCACAGTCTTGGCAGGCAGAGTGCGGTGCGGGTTGGAATTGTCTGCGGAGGATAGAGGCATGGAAGACCCCGCAGCGAATGAGCAGGAGGAGAGCAGCGTAGAGGATGACTGTGGTGCTGAACTCTTGCGAGAGGTAAGGGTTTTGATGTGAATGTTACCTGAGAGACTGGATGTGTGACCGTAATGACCAGTGGATGGGCTGTGAATGAGAGATGTGGAAGTGATTTTAATAAGCTCTGTTCTTGTCTAAAAGGGAGAGAAGGACCCCTGGGTCACCTTTGTCATGGCATGGGCGGTTGGATGGGTTGGGAGTTCTGAGGGGGTCAGGCAGGGGGCGGGCAGTGGGAGGGCGCCAGATAGCGGGCGGGGCCAGGCTGTTTGGGGAGGCATAGCCTTCCCTATCTGGCCTTCCATACAATTTTGCAACCGTGATGTGGCCTTCAGGCCAAAAAGTTTGCCCGCCCTTTGTCTAGGGGAAAGCTGGTGGCTAAACTTGTTATGCCATTTTCTGGTGGGTTCAGTCCTAAGCATCTTGCATGGCTCCCATTCCTGTAGTATCGGCACATCTCACGATCTTTACTGCATTTATCCTATGAGGCAGGCAGTGCTATTGTCTCTATTGTCCAGGTGGGAAACTGAGGCACCGAGAGACTAAGTGACTGGCCCAAGGTCACACTGGAAGGCTGTGGCAGAGCAGGGAGTTGAACCCAGGTCTCATTCCAGGCTCACGCCCTATCCCCCATATATGTAAAATATGCAGGCATACTTTGTGCTTGATAGAATATTGCATTTTTGAAGACCCCTAAATGTCCTTGCTCATTGGCTTCTCCTGCAATGTTAGAAATGCTCTTTGACATCTAACACTCTTCTCCTCCCAGATTGCAACTTATTTGACTGTAAAGGACATTAGTATCGAGAAGATCCAGTTCGATTATTCCACCTATGGGGATGCACAGATCAATGAGGGAGATTTTGGACACGTTATAGAGATCTACGATTTCTTGCCATCCCTGAAAACGGAGCATCTGATGGAAGCATTTTCAGAGTTCCAGTAAGTACCTACTTCAGAACAGGGCACTTCCCGCTCGCCATGCCAGCTTAAAGACATTCCACTTGACATCAGTGGTGCCAGTTGCCTGAATGAAGTGGGCAGGATACATGCAAGCTTGAATACACAATTTAAATTGTTTCATTGCATTTCTGTTCTGTCCTTGCATTGTTTTTAGTGGCTAGAGCACCAAACTGGGACTCAGAACACCTGGGTTTTATTCCTGGCCTTCTGGGAGACCTGGGGCAGGTCACTTTGCTGCTGTGGGCCTCAGTTTCCCCCATCTGTAAAATGGGGATAATGTACCTGCCCTCCTCTGTAAAGCTTTTTGAGATCTACTGATGGAAGGTGCTATGTAAGAGCTAGGTCGTTTATTAGTATTAGCCTCTGTTTCTTACCCCAATGGAAGATTTCTCTATTAAAAAAAACAGTGATTCTTTAGGCCCTAATCGGCAAACACTTACAGAGGTGCATGACTTTACTCATGTGAGTTCCATACGGATTTCAGTGGGACTGGTTGTTGTTTAGTTGCTGATATTATTATAATATTATAGAGGCCTTTCATCCAGGGCTTTGGAGCGGAGCCCAAAGCTGGAGCGCAGAGCTGCAGGTTATTGCCTGGAGCTGGAGTAGAGCCGGAGCGCTGCTCCAAAGCCCTGCTTTCATCGGTAAAACTCTGTTTTTCACAATCTTTAATGTACTTATCCTCACAACACTCCAGTTCCCCACCTTACAGAGGCTAAGTGTCTTGCCCAATGTCACAGAGAAAGTCTGTGGCAGAGCAGGGAACTCATCCCAGCTCTCCCAAATTCTAGGCTAGTTGCTATCCAATGGCCCTCATCAGTGTAGTATCCAAGTTCCTGAGTAAAATTACTCCTGTTGATTAGAGTTCAACTCTTAAGGCATATTCAGTCCTTGACTTCGCTGCTGAAAATGCACGAATGATTAAGTCCTTCCTTTGCTCTTTCAGAGATAAGATTGATCATGTAAATGTGTAGCACAGAACCAGTAATCCAGTGAAAGCTCCTGAAGGAGTTCATTGATTATAGTGTCAGAACAAAATCCATCCCCTTAGCTGTAGAGCTGTGACCAGTGCTCCTCTAATACACTGTGTCCACGCTGCAAAAATGTTTGGTATAGCATCTGCAGATGGATACACATTCATGCTCTTCCCCTCCTCCTTAATGTACATAATGATGTGGCATTAAGTTTCAGTATGAACCCCTTTTAGCTTAATAGTAACACTCCTAATGACACAAGCTACTTTTTACAGTCTGTCCTCTGCATTCACTTCATGCACTTAGCTCTGATAGTGGAACTGGGCTGAACGCAACCATTAAAACTAAACTGATCATTTTCCAATTCTCATACCTCTAGTATAAAGCAATGGCATTTGAATTTCCAGGGCTGCTGGGGAATCTTTGAATATTTTCTTCAGCTGGCTTTTATGTGATTAAAAACTCTCTACCCCCCTAGTTAGGTTTTGTACCACCTTTTTGGTACCACTTCCTGCACCCACATTCCTGTTGAAATTGGAGGAATCAGTTTGTCTGAATCATTGTGCAAATGATAAATAATGCTTAGCACTTTCCATTACAAATCCTAAATCTGGGATTGAAATTAAACAGTGTTTCTGTGAAAGAAATGTATAATCACTGGGGGCCACAAGTCCCTGCAAGGGGCGGGGTGGGGGGCACTTGAGTGGGGTTCAAAATACATGGATTCTGTTCCTCTTCTATTAAATCATTGTGTGGCCTTGAATAAGGTCCACTTAGAAGTAGAGGGGCTCTCTTCCCCGACCTCTGAAAAGGGGATAATGCTTTGTAAAGCACCAGGGATCTATGGATGAAAAGCACTCCTAAGTACGGATATTACTAATGGAAACTGTTCGTCAGATTGTTTATGGTGTTGCTCTCCTTTTCCTATGTAGCACGAGTGGTTTCAAAATTCAGTGGGTCGACGACACTCACGCTCTGGGTATCTTCTCCAGTCTGGCAGCAGGTAACCTGACTCAATTCTTTGCTAGGATGCTAGTAACCTCTGGCGTTGGTGGGACTTCACCACTGTTGCATGGTAGATAGTTGCAGACCCTTAACATTCCACTTGCCCTGTAAGCTGAATTCCAGTGAGTGTCATTGGGTTTCTGTTACTAAAAAGACGCCACCCCATTCCTTCTGGTGAGGTGAATGGGACAGAACCAGGTCCATAGAGTGGTATTAGGAAGGAAATCGTATTGTAGATTAAATCCAGTTTCATCCCAATCTCATTGGCAGTTGAAAAGAAATCCATTTCCCTCAATGGGCAGGGAGAGTTCTGTAACATCTCTAAGCAGATGCCAGTTCCCTGCCCCCTCCTCCAAACTTTAAACCACAGGTTCAACTTCTGACACAAGCACGTAGAATTAATTCTGTGTTGTGGATGTTCTCTTCTATTAAGTATATGTTTTGTGGAAACTGCTTAGCAGGTTTTTAATTGGCTTGGGTAATAAACAGGCTGCTGGGACTCTCTGCCCAAAGACTATAGGATTGAACAGCTGAGTGAATTGACTCAATTCTGCTGTTCCACTAAGAATCTTGAGCCAGCTCATCAGCTGAGATAAAATGGTGTCATTCCATTGACTTCAGTGGTGTTGTATTGCTTTAAACCCGCTGAGGATCTCAACCTGTCTACTGAACTTTGTTATAGTTACAAAAATTCACTTTGTTGACTGTAGCAATTTTTATTCTTTGAAGCATCTCAGGCCTTAGGACAGAGTTATCCTTCTCTAAAGATCCGATCCTTGATCCATGGGACAAGACAGTCAAAAACCAAGGCACTTCAGCGACCAAGTAAGAAACCTTTGATTTGTGTTTGCTCCTTGTTTTGCATATCTTCTGCTGCTAGGGGCGATTACTGTGACTAACTTATCAATTATACTGGATTTAACAATAAACCCTCACTAAAGACCTTTACTGCTTTAAGAACAGGTGTTTACGCCTTGTGGCTTTATTGGCACTGTTGTGGTACAGGTGAGCTGAATTGTGTTGTGCCTCATGCATCATCAGTTTCCACCTTAATTCTGCTACTGGAAGATTTTGAGTTCTGATGCCTGAGGCAGAAAGAATCCAGCTGGGTGGGTAGATTAGAAAAGTGACTGAAGGGAAGCGCCTCAGTGTATTAACACACCGCCTCAGTCTTCTTTCAAGTCACTTTTCTGACTTGTGGCACACCTCAAAGCCAGCTGCTGCCTTAAGGAGTGGCATGATCAAGGAGTAATCTTGTGTGTTGGTAACAGGAGGACAAAGCCTGCAGGGGAAGATCCTAGATCTTTATTTTTTTGACCTATGCTAAAATATAACTGGTGTGATGTGAAAAGCAACTTTGCAAATACAGCTCTGATTTAAGTGAGAGCTGCAGGGATATCCCGACCTATGGACACCCAAGCTTAAAAATCTTGTCTGTAGCTTGTTACAATATTGTAACTTCTTCTACATTGTTCCACATTGTCCTCTGCTAAATGCACCCTGCTGCTGCATGCATTATTAGCAAATATCCTTTTGAAAAGCAGTAAGTCACAATAGGAGGCATTGTGTACAGTAACACAGGAGCCAGTTCTGCTCTCTGGCACAGTCACAATTCCCACTGACTTAAGTGAGAGGTGCCAAAAGTTTTGGGGGTAGAAATAGATTCATAATAAGGGAGATGGTTACACTCTGACAGTGCAGATGGGCTGGATTGATTGGTTGCTTTTAAGCATGTGCTTAAATTCCATTGCTTTCAGTGGGGCTTCAGCACTGAAGCACAGAGTCTGCTGAACCTGGGACTAATTTTCTGTGGCACTTGCTTCAATTGTATAAAGCATAAATAGCATTCAAGAATGAGATCTGTTTCCACCATTGATGTTGGGGACCTGGGGAGTATATTTTTTGAGAGACTCAGGGTACATTTCCCCCTGTGCTAATTAATTCAAACAATTAAAAAAAGACAGAAAATGAAACCAATAGCAGTTAGTACTTTGGCATAATTTTTTTATTCAATAGCAGATTCAGATAAACTTATTTTAAGCTTAGCCATTCATAGTTAGTAACATTCAGTTCATTTTATTACTTTAAAATCATACTGTAATCAGTTACGCTTGCTGCAGTAAAAATGAAAAATGCCATGAATCTTGTAGCAAGATTTTACTGTACATATAATTATACTGTTTCTTGTACACTATATTGCAGTTAAAATAAATTTCAGTATTAATGATTTAAAAGGACACTCACTTTTTTAAAGCACTTCCTGAGTTACTAGCATTGCTAGATTACTGAAACTGAAATTTTTAAAAAATCCAATTTGCTTTTCCCACTTTGTTCAGCTTGTATGGTGAAGGGACAGGTCTGTTTCACATCCTCATTCCTGTGCACTAGGGTAGGGGTGTGATATCTGGGCTGAGGAGGAATATTTAATTAAAAAAATCATAGATTTTTACCAAAACCTAAATTAGCCGACAGTGTCCCCTTTAGAATCTTGTCATGAATACTGGGGATTTATTTTCTGACCTGGGGGTGCAATACACTGAGCCTCTGTCTCTCTTATTGTGTTCTGCTGCCGTTGGGCCACCTCCAGTCTTTTAATGACCTAGGCCAAGCCATATTGCTCCCTGCATAATTTCAAGTTTGCAAACAGTTAACCGACTCTACTGGTATCAGATCCACTGTCTGTTAAATGAAGACTTATTCAACCTGCAGGTTTGGACTTGGTAATATTGGCTTTTTTAAAAAAACAAGTAATCCAGTTAGAAGCTTTAACGAGCCAGCTGGTGGTTAACAGCAGCGATTGTCAGTAACCTCTGGCAAATGGGCTCTTCAGAAAATAAACACAATCATTTAAAAATGTTTGGGAGTTGAAGGTCTGCTTTCCTACTCTGCCATGTTCTGAGGGGTTAGCGCTAGGCTTTCAGAGAGTGTCGAAATTGAAATCTGTTTTCTTGGTAGCTGAATGACTGACTAAATTTTACCAGGAGTGGTTCTGAAACAGTTTGTGAATTTTTAATCACAGAAGGGTCTCTACCACTGCAGGAAGGGACCAGGGTTTAAGCCATTCGAATATATGACTTTGCCTTTTGTCTATTAATTTATGCATATTACTGACAATGAAATAGCCTCAAAGCATCCCATTGAGGCAGGTCAGTAAAGTCCCCTGCTGTGAGGTAGGGTAGTTGAGACAGGTGACTTGCCTGGAATTGCATAGTGACTCTGTGGAAGACCTAAGAATAGAGCCCAGGGCTTCTGACTCCTAGTTATGTAGTTTAGCTACAAGACTGTGTTCCTAAAGTAAGAGGATTTAATTAGGGGGACTTCCCCCTCTCTTCCATTTTGTTTGATTTCTCATCTGTTTTGTTTAGAGCTCCTTCAGCTGGCTAAAGAGAGGCCCCAGACGGACACTGCAGTGGCTAGAAGGCTGGTGACAAGGGCTCTGGGTTTGCAGCACAAAAAGCAGAGAGTCTCAGGGGGCAACGTGCTGCAGCCCGAGAACTTGGAGCTGGAAGAGTAAAACTGACGATGAGTCGAAGACGAGCTTTGAAGGAGCACAGGTGGGATAGCGAACTGCATGCAGAACAGTGAGTTGCCATTAGGACACACTGTGGAGTTTTTTCTTTAAAGGGGGAAAGGGAACAAGTTTACTGTTGCGTTCTGGGAAACGGGCCATCTATTTTTTCAAATTATGCCTCACTAAGCTGGGGTACAGAGTCCCCTGTAAACGAACTCTTTACTAGGAAGAGCATCTTCTCCTGATCACCAGCAGGGATTTATCAACACCCTGCCAGAGCAGCTCATAGCCAATTTGGAGTGATTGGTAATCTCCATTTGTGGACTGTGATACACACAACAGCAAAGCCCCACAGAAGTAGTGTGTGCTGCAGCTGGTCTAAGCTCTGCTGTGAGCTCCTTGATCTGTGCCCTACATTCTTTTAAAATGTTTAAAGACACTAGTAAGAGCTGCCTGAGATTGCGGGAGGGAAGGAGGGAATACCTTTTGCCTTGATTGTAAGCAAGAAATACAGAACACCACACGTGCAGGAGTCAATAGCTGTTTAATGTTTACTGAAGTTGTAAAGCTGATGTTTATTTAAAATAAAGTTATACCACAAAACTGATAAGCAGCAAATGCATGTGGCAGCCTCAGGTTTTTTGATACGAGGTATGCAGCAAGCATGTCAGGTTTGGGATGGTGCAGTATTCCAAGGAGCATTCTTATCCACTGAGGAGGGGGAGTGGGGAGAGCCAGAACTTGACCTCACCTGATCCTGAGAGAATGCTTCAAGACCTCAGGCTATTGAGCATTCCTCAGACTCAGGCCTTTACTGAAGTCTCAGCTCCTGAGAACAAATTGGAGCTTTCCAGATTACAGTAGGTGCAAAAATTGTCAGCTGCCTCTCTCTAGGCAGAGAGGAATAACTTAATATTTATTAGATACATAGTCTAAGAGCCTCTGATAGGCATTAACAGGCATTCCTTTCACCTCACAACACCCCTGTGAGGTAGGTTAGAGAGAGCAAAAATGAGGGTAAAGGGACACATCCACCTTCAATCACACTTTGGACTGAACTGTTTTAGTTATCTTGTTACACACCTAATGACATTAGTATAAGTGATTTTCCTCTTTGCATTTAGTCAGTTTCACAGTTTGTCTTTCAGCAAACACAAAGGGAGAGGAGCTCTTCTTAGAACTACAGCATGGGATTAAGGCCTCAAAAAAGGGTGAGAGCGCAGCTGATGTAATACCAGCCCCTGCTGTAATTTACAAATTGACTAGAGCTCAGGTTTGCTGACTCACAAAGCAAGCGAGTGGGAGTAGAATCCCGGTATGCTGACTCCCAGTCCCTTGCCCTAGCCCCATGGCAGTGGGGTGAAAACTAAATTTCCAGGTTACTCAATGAACATACACAAAAATGGCATATAATTCTGGGCAAAGTAGATTTTTATTCAAGTAGCTGTGTGACTGAAGACATGTAACACCGTGTGTCCTCAAACAAACAGAGGAACACACTTAGCACCATTATCCATTTACCAAAGTGTAAAATTTTTTTAAAAAATCACTTACAGAGGTGTCTGACATAATGCAGGATCCAGATCCCTGATAGTAAAGGCCAATAATTTATCTTTGTAAAAGTATATTGATGAAACAATGCTTAACTATATTCATCCTTTAAAGAAAAGGCACAGATGTAATATCTAGCTTAAAGGTGTTGGAAGGAAACAGATGTACATAGAATCATTTGGGTGAACAGCTTAATGTGCAACAGAAATGCTGTTTAGTCTCCCAACACAAGGATGATACTAAATAATGGAACTTTTCCCGGTCTAGATTGCATAATTGACTTGTAGCTTTGTGGAGGTCTGTAGAGAGCACAGTGCGGACTAGCCCTGCTTTAGATGTTCTTTTTAGAGATCCTATTGTGAGTGGAGCATTTGAAATGAAGAAGTTGTGTCACAGTATTAAATTACACTTTGCACCTTCCTGTTCTCAGGAAGGCTGCTCCAGTTTTAGTTAGCTATGTGCTAAATTGGGTATTTTCATGGCAGGACTGAGAATGGAGTTGGGTTTAAGTACCTTTAGAAAAGCAATGTCCGTTTTCCCATCAGTGGTGTGTGTTCAGGCTCAACTCAAAGCATAAAGATGCGGAGACAGGAGCAAGGCAGCTGCGAGGGAAGTATGCGTAAACCCTGTCAAGTGTATGGACATGTGCAGGTTATCCTCACCCAAAAAACCACCGCCACCTCTGCAATCTGTTCACTGCAGCCTGGACCTGTGCAGATGAACAAGGTGGGAAGGCCTCTCCAGTGAACAGGTTAGACTGGATGAATGTGAAGCCCTAGTTGCAGGGCCTAGTGGAATTAAAGTCTGGTCCCAAAATCATCTTAATATTAGGAGTGAGAAGTTAAAGCAAATTCTGTTTCCTAGTGTGCCGAGCACCTGATATGGGTATGGAGGGTATCGCTGAGAATAACTTACAATGCTAATTTAAAGTCCATGATTGTTGACTTGGTTTCTTTTTCTGTGCAGTGGTTAGGGAAGTCACAAACAGGCATTCCTGCTTCCTTAAATAGTGGGTGGGAGACCAGCTGCTCTACCGTGTGGACACCTGGTTATTTGTGAGTCCACTGAAGTGATTAAACTTCTGTTCCGGTTCTTGGCTTAATGAGTCACCTGTGAGAGGCAGAGAGAACCAGGTATTGTCAGCAAGGTATCATGGGAGACTGTAAATTATGCCTCTGACATGAAAGGCAGATGCACAACAAACCAGATCAACTGAGTAAATGACACCTCTGTCTCTAAGCTGCCACAACATCTGTTTTCCTCCACATCACTGGGAGTTCTGAACTTGGATCAAGGGCGGTTACCCACCTTTAGGCTATTTAATTCTACTAAAATTTGCCAAGCATAGAGCTCAGCTTCTCTTAATACACTACTGAAGGAGTGAGGGGAAGAGTAAACCTAACACTTGGCTGTATGCCTCACTCAACACTTTAAGAACATCGTCCCACAATTTCCTTCCGAGATGGACCAATACCATCTTTTGTACCTATGTGGAAACAGGAACCGCTGGTAAGCGTCCTGCCCCATATGACACACCAAGTTAGTGGCAGAAGCAGAACCCAGAATTTGACTCCCCATGTTTGGCTCTAACCTGTAGCTCTTACTGCATGCCATAGCAATAACTATTTTTTGATGAGCTCAGCTTCTGCTCACCTATATGGCAGTTGTACATCCAGATGCGCTGTCCGTCATACCGGCTCTTGCACTTCATCACATTGTTTGAATAATCCGATTCTGCCACTTCATAGTTTGGGTTAATGACGATCTGAGGAAGGATAAGGAAATATAGAACTATTGAAAGATGCTCAGTGAAATTTAAATGGCAAAAAAGATGGTCTCTTGTGTTTGTACAGCACCAGCGTGGATAAAAAAAAATCAATGATTTTTTTAAAAATTTTTTTTATAAAATAACCTATCTAAAGATACATTATAGCTCAGAGATCTCATCAGGGACTAGAGATTATAAATTCTAATTCTATAGTATGAGACACTATATGCATGTAATGTTTAAGAAAAGTTTTGTAAATTAGTTCCAATAGTTCATGGATTAGGGACCCAATCTTATGGGGTTCCACAGGCTTCTGTATAGATCATTTAGATTAATCTATCTACCCACCCAATGGGACTCAGTGTTCAGTCTAGAAAAGACCAGAGATGCTTAGTTTTGCAGTTCTCAGATTGTGGATTTCTCTCCCCAGAGGTAACGTGCTTGTTTACAGCAAAAATGTTTTTAAATAAATATATAGAGGTGAGAAATAACAGATCTCAACTCTATTATCCCTCTGCAAATTTGTGTACACAGAGTCAATCCCTTACCTATTCACTCAACTTTTGAGAGAGAAGATTGTTGGGGGTGGAACAGATCTGGACAAGAAGTTGGAGATAAATGTGAGAAGCGAGGGACATATGCTTGTTTTTTGTTAAAATATTTTATGTTTACTGATGAAGGAAAAGAAATCCAGAATATGCAACATTGCTGTTTTAGTTAAATAAAACAATTTAAAATGTCTGTCTGGTGGTGGTCTCCTCCTAATACAGCATGGCAAGAACATCCTCCAACTACTAATGATTAACCTGTTGAATTGGAGATAGTTCACCTCCCAGTGACTTCATAAATATCTGCTCTAATTACCTTTGGTAAATGAAATAACCAGTCATTCATTTTCTGATATAGCTATAAAACTCATCTGAAAAGTTTTCAAAATAAATCAGTGTTTACAAATGTATAGTGCGTACCTTCTAAAACTGAAACCTAGATCTAGCTCTGAGGTGTGAAGAATATGTAGTAAGGTTATAACAGCTAACAAGAATGCACTTTTATGTAGAAAACCATGATTAAATCAAGTCTTCCTAACTAGTGATTTAAATCAAATCCACCCTGTACAGCACCTAGCTCAGTGGGGTCCTGGTATGTGACTAAGGCTGCAAGATTCTACAGTAATACAAATCATTAAGAAGAGCTGGTCAGAATAGTTAAAAACATGCATTTTTTCCAAACTACTTTTCAGTTTATTTTCTGACCAGCTGTATTAGTAAATCCTTTAAAACTCTTTACTACATCACAAGAGATTTCCTTAGACACAGTGAAACAGTTTCAGAGAGAAGAGGATTTTTCACATTTGATTGCAATACTATTTGCATGCTTTTAGCTCCCAAAGAGCTAGGTGCTTCCCAATCCCAACTGAAGACGCAGAACCTGCCTCAAAGGGGAGGCAAAGGGGAGACTTAATTGTATTTAATACAACAGCTGTCAAGACAAAACTAATTTATTTAAAAAGACTTCTCTCTGCTCTCACTTACAGGAATGGCTTTAGATTTTTCACCCTTTCCACAGTTTGTTTTAATTTCAGTCCATGTGGGCAATAAAAGTAGCACTGGTGGTATCCCATGCTACACTGTTAGAGTTAATAGGAGTGCGTGAGAATGATCAGAATTATTTTCATTGATTAAAAAAAAACCCCAGACAATGCTATTTATATGGGGGTCTGTAAAACACTATCACCTAAATTTTTGTCCGAAAAGGATTTAAGAACATTTCTGAAGGAAAGCTGGAACAATTGTATGTTGTTCAAATTATGGTGCAGATCATAGAATATCAAGGTTGGAAGAGACCTCAGGAGGTATCTAGTCCAACCCGCTGCTCAAAGCAGGACCAACCCCAACTAAATCATCCCAGCTAGGGCTTTGTCCACTTCTAAAGATGGAGATTCCACCACCTCCCTAGGGAGCCCATTCCAGTGCTTCACCATCCTTCTAGGGAAATAGTTTTTCCTAATATCCAACTTAGACCTCTTTTCATGATTTGTCTATTGTGACTGGCCATGATACTTTGAGCTTATTTTAAAAATCACCTAAGATCGATAGGCATGTAACCAATTTGTTGTTAGATACCAGTAGACAAGTGACCACCTCTGTTGCCCACATCTCAGTCCCCATGTACCTGGAAGAGGTAGTCTCCTGGTGGGATATCAGTAATGTCAACCCATTGGCAGTCAATATCATGACGATAGACATCCCAGCATCCCACTGTGATTCCTTGTTCCCCAAAATTGGCACATTCGTACTGTTTCTGCACATCTACAGAGGAAAGAGGTATGAACAGAGTGTGCATGTCAGAACAATCACAGATGGTTTGGTGGGCATTCTCCTAACGTTACTATGAGACTCTGAACAGAAGAGTGTATCCACAGTGCTCCTGAGGTGAATATTGTATCTTAGGCTAGCATGTCCCTCCCAAAACAATATATGAACTCAATGGATAGGAAGCTCCCTGAAATGCAGCCACTTCTGGGGTGGAATGCAGCAGTGTTTGTGACAGCAGGGGGCAATGCTACATGACGGAAAGAAAAGAATTGTGTCCTTTTGAAATTAGAGGAGGAGTTTTAGGAAAACAGCATGTAAATACAGGAGTTGGAATTTATTCAGGACAGCAGGTTTGCAAGTCTCAGGTAGAAAGTGCCACTGGTTCTTTTAATTCCCTCAAAAGACTTTAGGTCTCATCCAAAATGTAGCAGCTCTAACATTCCCTGGGCCCTAAAGTCTACAGGGGTGAGTACAGGTAGTAGTGCCTGGGTACAAGTCTATATAATGCACATGTTTTCCCTGCCTAGTCACCCAGATCTGTCGCTTGGAAATACTTGTTTCATTGGAGTTAGAAATGTAAGGCGAGATTCTCCAAACAGCCCTACACCCGATGGGCTGAGTACTTTTGAAGCTGGTCATTCTTCATGTAACAGCACTAGGAACCTTTTTGCAAACACCAATAGATTTCCACTCTTTTCATGGTTTAAAGACTAGGAAGCACTGGCCTCCTTAGCCCCAAGAACAATCACAGCTCTTGGACGACCAAGTTCGCCATCCTCCCTTCTAAGGGACACGGCTGGGTCTGTGGATCCTGAGATCTCCTACAAGGATACCAATAAATTCCCTGCACAAACTTCCCACAGTGTGGGGATATAGCGAAGGTACCTGTTTCACATTCAGTGTCTTCCAAACAGAAACTGGCTTTGTGTCCTTCGGCCACCTTGGTACCATTGAGGTTCAGCAGATCATAGTGTGTGAAAACCTCCATGCTGTGATAATGTCTGTGTGACACAAAGAAATATAGTCTATAGTTAGGAGAGCTGCTAACTTACTGCCATCTTAAAAGCATAGCATAACCCCTAGAGAGGAAGGATAGTCCAGTGGTTAGGGCATTAACCTGGGACTTGGGAGACCTGGCTTTAATTCCCTGCTCTGTCATGTACATCTTGTAGGACCTTGGACAAGTCACTTAGTTTGTGTGCCCGAGTTCCCTGTAAAACAGGGATGAATGCTGCTGTACCTTACAGAGGCGTTGGGAATATAAATGCATTAAAGAGCAGGAGACCCAGAGTGATAGGGGCCACATATGCATTTCAGAGAGAGGGAAACCTGAACTGCCTTAGTTCAGAGGGTACAGAACATTTACTAGCTAGAAATGAACAACAGAATGGGGAAATTTAGTTTTGAGCTCATTCCACTCTGCCTCAAATAACAGGACAGCTGGGTTTATATACACAGTCCCCTTCATAATTTTAACCAGGCACTAATAAAGTCAGCTTGACTCTGCCTGCACTGCTGTCACACAGGTTTCAGCTCTACACAACCTCATTGTAATCAGAATGGTTCGTGTGTGTGTGTGTGTGTGTGCGCGTGAGCACAATGTGCATCAAACCACTGAATCAAAGTTGCTTAACTTTAACCACATGTGTAAGTCCATCTGAAGTCAGTGGGACTTGTGTCTAAGTGCTTTGCTGAATATAGATGGACTTAAGTACATGCTTAAAGTGAAGCATAGGCTTTGCTCAGTCAGGGCTTAGTTACTGACGTAGCTGAGAACAGAATTTGTCCCCTTCTTGTTGGAACCAGTGGTAGAGTGATGTGGCTGGAACATGGTGGTTGGTAGCACAGTTACCACCAAAGGCTCTCAGATACCATGGTGCTAAGCACTTGAACAAAACGGGTGCCAGATCCTGCCATCTGATCCCTGAAAGCAGATCAGAGCCAAGCCCCACTGATTTCTGGAGTACTCAGGATGGGCCCAAGAGTCTATCCGCACAGATCCGATTGCAGGCTTGGGCCAATAGCACAGAGCCTAATTCAAAACAGACTGCTGACGAGTTTTCAAAAATTGGTTCCACTTGAATGGAAAGCAGAACTGGCCTTCTGGCTGTAAAAATAAACCAGGGCTTCTGAGTAAATGGTGCTACCTAATATGGTTTGTCAGATGTTTGCAACACCAAGCTGTGTATGTGCTCATTTAACTAAAATGTGCTTATAGAAGCAACAAAAGGCATTTTTCTCATATAGGAAAAGAGGATTTTTCTTCATTTCCTCCCTCCCTCACATTCTAAACTTGCTGTCACTGAAATCGTTGCCAGATGTTCTTAAGTTTTCCTTCACCTGGACACCATTTTTGTCCTGCTCCTATGTCAAAAGCCTGCTGAACAGAGGCTTACAGTTCCGGGCTGAGACGGCTGAAAAAAGAGGAGCATTCTGTGGTGGCCAAGCTGCTGGTTTTGAAGTCGTCTATTCTGGCTGCCTTTGCTGAAAAAATATTTTAGAAAATGGCATCTGACTCAGTTCCTAAAATATGTCTACATCATTCCAGCCAGTGTTTATATTACAGTGTTTGCAGACTGGAAAGATGCAAGAGGAATATAGTTCATATTCCTCCAGATAAACAGAATCCAGTTTCAAGCACACAGATGGCCTGCGGCCTCTGCCCGAGTCTCTCCTCGCTTCATTTAAGATGCCTTCCAAAAGACAGAGGCCCTTGATCCTTTTGAACAGCCAGGCTCATTGCTTGGATTCCACTGGGCCATAGTATTAGACTCTGTGTAATAAGAGGGACTCTTTCACAATACAGTCACCTGGAGAAAGGGTCAATTACTGAAGGCTCAGAGAGGAATGGAGCAGGCAAGCAGTATATAGAACGATAAAGGATCTGGAAGCTGAAGGAGTGAGTCAGCTGGATAGAACAGTTCCTTTGGAGGGTACTGTGTTGCCTAAGCCCCTCTACTGATCCCGCCCTATAAATACTCACTCACCGTTTGGCAGACAGCGGAAACCTGTCCCCCAGTAGGGTGCTGAATGCTGCGGCAGGTTTCTCCCCTCAACTGCTAAATCTCAAGTGGGTTTCTCTTTCCATCTGCCAGGCAGGATCTCCCGTTTATTGTCAGTCTGGTTTGTGCAGCTGTGGAACTGGCCCTACCCCCTCCAACCTAGCTGGAGCATGGTGGAGATGTCCTGACTCTAATGAATGAAAGTCTGCCCAGAAGATGGATGTTGGTTCATTAGAAGCAGGCTGGCTGACTGGGGGAGTCGAATGGGAAGGAGATACAGGAGGAAGGGCTTCAGCTGGTCATGGGGAAGAGGAGGGAAATGGGAGCTGAGGATTCTGGGAACCTGCCTGAGCAGATATCAGCGATTATCTTCGAAGAGTCACGAAAGATGAGTGAGATTCCAGAGGACCGGAAAAGGGCGCATACAGTGCCAAGCTATAAAAAGGGTAATAAGGACAGTCTGGGGAATTACAGACCAGTCAGCTTAACTTCTGTACCTGGAAAGAGAATGGAGCAAATAACCAAACAATCAATTTGCAAACACCTAGAAGATAATGAGGGGATAAGTAGCAGCCAGCTTGGATTGGTCAAGAACAAACTGTGTCAAACCAACCCAATAGCTTTCTTTGACAGGGTAATAAGCCTTGTGGATGGGGAGGGGGAAAAGCAGTAGTTGACTTTAGTGAGGCTTTTGATATGGTCTCACATGACCCTCTCATAAACAAACTAAGGAAATGCAACCTAGATGGAGCTACTATAAGATGGATGCAAAACTGGTTGGAAAACCATTCCCGGAGAGCAGTTCTCAGTGGTTATCAGACAAGCTGGATAGGCATAACGAGTGGGGTCCCGCAGGGATCAGTCCAGGGTCCGGTTTGGTTCGCTATCAGTGGACGATACCAAGCTGGGAGGGGTTTCAAGACCGTTGGAAGATAGGATTAAAATTCAAAATGATCTGGACAAACCAGAGAAATGGTCTGAAGTAAATAGGATGAAATTCAATACAGACAAATGCAAAGTACTCTGCTTAGGAAGTAACAATCAACTGCACATATATAAAATGGGAAATGGATGCCTGGGAAAGGGTACTACGGTAAGGGATCTCGGGGTCATAGTGGATCACAAGTTAAATATGAGTCAACAGTGTGACACCTGCAAAAAAAGCAAACATTGTTCTGGGATGTATTGGCAGGAGTGTTGTAAGCAAGACATGAGAAGTAATTCTCCTGCTCTACTGATTAGGTCTCAACTGGATTATTGTGTCCAGTTCTGGGTGCCACATTTCAGGAAAGATGTGGACAAATTGGAGAAAGTCCAGAGGAGAGCAACAAAAATTATTAAAAGTCTAGAAAAGATGACCTATGAGGGAAGATTGAAAAAAATTGGGTTTGTTTAGTCTAGAGAAGGGAAGACTGAGGGGGGACGTGATAAGTTTTCAAGTATGTAAAAGTTTGTTACAAGGAGGAGGGAGAAAAATGGTTCTCATTAACCTCGGAGGACAGGACAAGAAGCAATGGCCTTAAATTGCAGCAAGGGAAGTTTAGGTTGGGCATTAGGAAGATTTTCCTGTCAGGGTGGTGAAGCACTGGAATAAATTCTCTAGGGAGCTTGTGGAATCTCCATCATTAGAGATTTTTAAGAGCAGGTTAGACAAGCACCTGTCTAGATGGTCTAGATAATACTTAGTCCTGCTGCGAGTGCAGGAGACTAGACTAGATGACCTCTCAAGGTCTCTTCCATTCCTACAATTCTTGGCACCTGTCCCTTAGCTTAGGGCAATCAGGTGGAGAAGCTCATTTGAGAGTTATGGAACCACTGATGTTTCTGTATTACAAACCCCTTTGCATCCTCCATGGGGAGGTAAGGGATTTTACCCAGAAATATCTCAGCGTAGGCTACTTCTGGTGTCCCTCAGTGAATTCTAAGATTTCTCAGTGAAGCAAGCCACAATGCGATTCCAATCAATTGTGCTATCTGGCTTCATCTGTGATTTTATACTGTAATAAACTGTGTGTATGCATTTGCTATTGATTGGGATCATAACTGCTCAAGTGTGTGTCATAGGCCATATACTCTCAAGGAGATTCTCCTTTACGCCAATGCTCCGGGCCTGTGCTTTTGAAGCAGAAGGATCTGAGTTCTATCCCAGCTATCTCCATGAAGCCTGAGTGGCTGTGGTGTGCAACACAACAACAACAGCTCAAACATCTAGAAGACACCAGACAGTGCTATTTGGGCTGGTGGCTTTGAGATGTGGATGGGCCCATGAGGAAATGGACCCACCTAATTTCTTTCATGGCCAATATGGAGCAGCAGAGTGGACTGTGTCTTTGGTGCATGCATTCTGATTAGCAACAAATGCAGAGGAACCGTAAGCACTCACCTGTGACAGTCGTGCCAAATCCAGGCGTGGCGGCCGTTCTTGGGGCGGAAGTCAGCCTGCCCGTTGTTGTGGATCTGGGAGGAGAAGCGCAGGAGCCTCCTGTAGCCAGTGGAAACGGAGGTGTTGGCAGCTGAGGTGGCCAGACAGTTCTCCTCAAGCGCACACTGCAGCAAGAACATTGGGCGGTCCTCCAGGTAGGAGGTTTGCTCCACCATTTCAGCATTGAGCACCAGATCCGGGGCAGCTGAAAGGAAAACGTCTTTAGACCTGTCCACACCAAAGCGATGGCTTGCCCCTCAAATCATACCCCTGTGGCAGCCATTGGCATAACTGCCCCACTCCCAGTGGGGGCAGGACAAAGCCACAACCTGTGCTGTTCAAAACCCAGGTTTTCAGTATAAACTGCAGTGCACTGAGCAGCTGGCTCAGGCTTGAGAAAGCGCAGAGATGTTGCCAGTGCAAGCAGCAGTGGCAAATACATGAGTTTGGAGGAGGAGAGGCACGACACGTGGGAAACAGGAGGCTGGTCCAAATAGAAGGTGGAAAGCAGGAAGGTGATAGAGAACGTGGTGGAGGAGCAGGAGCGAGGAATGAAAGCAGAGACTGAAAAAGGAGCACGAGAGGAAGAAGGAAAATCAATGAACTGAACACCAAATAAAAAGCTACGTTCCTATCACTGCTTCTTGGACGTTTAACTCTGTATTATTCAGGCAGTTAATTAATCCGAACATTTGCCAGTGTGTTAAAATAGAAAGCTGGCCCAGTGATCGGTCTGAGCCTCCCCCTTTCCTTCCAGCATCCCAAGAGAAGCCCTTTGGAAGGGGAATCTCCAGGATCAGTATCACTTTTCCAGGTGTCTTGACCAAGTAACTCACTTTCTGAGCAGGAAACTCCCGCGGCAAAGCGGCCGCCACCTCTGGGGCACGACACACGGGGGCCGTCGTGCCGGCAATGCGCCAGGGACATCTCCGTCCCGGAACACTTCACGCCGCTCATAACGACGTCATTGGCACTGACATCTCCATGCCAGTACCAAGTTTCCTAGAGAGAGAGAGAAATGGGTCATTGGATTCCAATGGCAGGGGCATGGCTGCTCCTCTTTGGGAGGATATCCAAGCACAGGTCACTGCCGGAAGGACAGACCCCACCAGTGTATTTTGATACGTAAGTTAGATCCAAATCCTGTAACTACCACTGGAGTGAAGGGAAAGTGTGTATGAGGCAGACTGTAGCACCGGAGACAGCATCAGGTTTTTTCAAATGCATGCACATTTCCATCTGTATTGGAATGAGCCCTCTACCTATGCCTGGAGAGGTAGTGGTCTCCTCAAAGCAAAGCATTCAGAGGAAATAGGAGCAAAATCTATCTAACAATATTCACAGACATTCTGGTGCCACAGCTTTGTCTGTAAATGTATTATCATGTTGATTCCTATATTAGGAGGCCTGCTAGGGATTTTCAACCTAATCAGAGATTGGGATCTTCATTAACTGGTTATCAGCAAGTTGCCCTAACAAGGGTACATGATTTCGTTGTTTGATTTGCTGCTGGGATTTTGTACTGTCCTAAGTCAACTGAACTCTGTAGCAAGTGCTTACATTTGTACACCTAATGAGGGTCAGCCCTCATGACATGGGTGTTTCACCACATCATCTTTAACTAACTTCCTTGGCTTCAATCCATGCAATTTAAATAGAGCGAAGTTGTAGCAGTCTAGATAAAATGAGCTGGAATTGTTGCTAATAGATATTTGAGAAATATCTCAAACGCATCCTGCCTTTTATGGATATACTGAAGCCACTGAGGTATCTGAGACAATCAGATGTCTGTCTTATGATAATACTAAGCGCTTTGCATCTACAAAGAGCACTGTAGAGATTTTTGACTAGTTAATCTTCACAACTGCCAGGCAGATATTATCTGCACTGTCTAGATAGGGAAACAGAGGCACAATTTAACTGAGGTTAAATGATTTGCCAAAGCCCACACGACAGTTGCAGAGAATAGAAATCAGGGGATCTGACTCCCAGTCCCCTGCTCTAAGGCAGGAGATGACATTTCCCTCCCAGAGCTGGGAGTAGAACCCAGGAGTCCTGACTCAGAGTCCTTTGTGCTGAGCACGGGTCACCGTTAAACATGGTTAAAACACATCTCCTTGTTTTTGGATATGTTTAATTTCCACTTCGCTGTAGTCCAACTCTACATCCACCTTTCCACCCAGCCCGACCCATCCAGATTATGAATTCATCCTCTCTGTCTGTTGGGATGGGCAGATACACTGCCACGTTAGGATGGGTGCCCAACAAATAAATCATGTCTGCCTTGCAACATCTCTGCATCAAGAAGGGACAGCAGGATGCTCCCGCATGAGATCAGAATGCTGATGCATGACTTAACACCAGAGACAGAGAATTTACAGCCAGACTGGCCTGGTGTGAGGCAGAGAAGCTGTCAACTGGAAAATGGGATTCAGAGCCTGGCGAGGTCTGGATTTGGAAAACCCAGAAGACAACAAACAAGAGGAATGTTCAGAAGCAAAAGTTTTCCTATCAGAAACAAACTCGTTAAATGCCTCCAACATTATTTTAGGGGAGAAAATGGTTCAGTGGCATATTCTGAAAGGGTCACATACTGTACCCAGAAATGGTGAAGCATTGTCTGCTGAGAACTAGACAATGCGGGGATTAATTGTAGCCACATGAACCCCAAATTGATTGTAAATATATAAATCAGAAGCAAGCAATGCAAAACCCCTACTAGATCCCATCCAGACAGTTTCCCTGGTGGACCAATGCAGGATTATTCCTCACTGCGCACTGCTCTGTCTAGTAGTCCCAAGACTAGCTCCTCCTGGCTAAGAACCCGACACTGATTCCAGCTGCAAGGGGTGAAGGCCAATATCACCTTATGCTGATCTATGTGAAAGTGTCAAAGCTGGGAATGTGTTTCAGGTAGAGAAGGAAAGGACTGTACCATTGCTGCTGTTGCAACACAGTCTCATTAACCCTGTTAGCAATGCCCAGTGCACACACAGCTCCCCACAGTGTTGCTTTATGCTCATGTGTATAATGCACCCTGGTCCCACATAAGGGTCTTTTCTATTCTAAATACCCGTGGCCCCTGCTAAAGGAAAATATCTTGTTTCAAGTTGGCCCTTTGGTGCCGCGTCAATAGAGCCGGGAGACTGGGAAGGACGGGGTTAGACGGATGCAGCTGCCCTGGGCTCTTGTATGCTAGCTTGGCAGCTGCACAAGAAAATAAACTAAAAGAACCAAAGTAGCAGCTTGTGAATGTGGATTGCTAAACTAGCTGTGAATTCAAAGGCCTGCGTGAGAGAAATGACAGCAATACCCCGCCCCCATCCCAATCTCTGAAGAATTAGGCCCTTCTGACCTGTACTAGGACATGGGGGAGGGAGGAACCCCATCAGCTTGAAGGCCTCCAGTGGTGGGAAATCGTTGCCTGGCAGCATCATGGCTCAGTCTACAGGCCGCTAGTTTAGGGTATGATGAGAACCAGAAGAGCCCAAAGGCCACAAAGTTAGTGGCATCTCTGCCAGGCCACTCACTCCAAAGGTGTGCTGGTGGAACAACCTACCAAAAGGAGGGAAACAGCCTCCTTCCCCTCAAAGGGGCAGGCCGGCTGGCTGGAGTAACGGGATGGGAGAAGATAGTTGGCTTATCAAGTGGATTCCTGAAGACACAGGGGAAGAAGCAGCTGCATGGGAAAGCCCCTGAAGGAGGAACTGGGTCCTAAGCGAGTGCAGCAAGACCTCCCGGTCCAGTAGAACTGCTGCCAGGTAAGGGGAGGCTGGGGCCAGGTGGAGAAGAAGCTTCTTTGGAGGGTCTCTGGCTACATTAACATAGGAGCATTGTGCAGCTTTGGCGGCTCCCTCAAAAGCTTTGTATAAGGGCAAAAGGCCCGTCGCCCCTCTCTGCCCAGAGCGGAGACGTACCTGGAAGGCGTGGCTGGCGAAGCCAAGGCCTAGCTGGCGACACACCACCATGGCTTCCACGGTGCTCCAGTTCTGGCTGCACACAGTCCCCCACTTCAGAGTGCCATTGCGCTCCATGAGGACTTCAACCCGGCCCTCATAGGGGTTACGGCCACCGCTCAGACGCATCTGCAGATTATCAAGGAAAGAGAGAAATTGTCTTGTCAGCTCCCTGAAAGCGTCAGCCAGGAATTTCCCAACTGACCTAGTTCCACATCTGAACAGACACAGGCTCACCGATGTGGCAGCAAAACACATTCTCCACTCACATCTAAGTGAGGGATTTATAAAAGGATGATCCTGGCTGGGGGCACGTGGGACAGTTTGCAGCTGGCAAGGGAAAGTTTAGATCCTTCTAGTCATGCTATGGTCTTAGGGTTAAGGCACCGGACTGGGACCCAGGAGCTCAGGTTCAATTCCTGATTCTGCCACCGACTCCGTGTGGGACCTGGGGCAAGTCACTTCAGTTCTACAGCTGTAACGTGGGGATGATAATACGTCCTTCTCCAGCCCTTAGGGACATAGGCTTTACCTGTTTGGATCAGACCCATCTAGTCCAGTATCCTGTCTCTGACAGTGGCTGCTACTGACTGAAGTAGGTGCAAGAAGACGGAAGGGGGGGACCTGTTAACAGTCTTCCAATATGTTAAGGGCTGTTACAAAGAGGACGGTGATCAACTGTTATGTCCACTGACAGTAGGACAAGTAGTAATGGGCTTAATCTTCAGCAAGGGAGATTTGGTCAGATATTAGGAAAAAATGTGTAAGGATGGTTAAATTCTGGGACACGCTTCCAAGGGAGGTTGTGGAATCCCCTCACTGGAAGTTTCTAAGAACAGGTTGGACAAGCAGCCGTCAGGGATGCTCTAGGTTCACTTGGTCCTGCCTCAGCGCAAGGGGCTGAACTTGACCTCTCCAGGTCCCTTCCCGCCTGACATTTCCAGGATTCTGTGATATACGAGAGGCAGACAGACCTATTAAATCATCTGGGATAAAATTTTCAGAAGTATTTAATGAGGTCAGCTCCCAAGTCCCTTTGTCAAAAGTGATTTAGGCACCCATTCACTTTCACTGAGATGCAGGTGCCTAAGTGCTTAACAGACAAATTTTCAAATGTATTTAGGTACCTGAAGATGCAGATGATTTTGAAAAATCTCACCTAGGTGCTTAGTTCCAACTGAAATCAATAGGAGTTAGGTACCAACGTGCTTTAGAAAAATCCCAGTAGGCACCTAGATGCATTGTTAGATGCCTAAATACCTTTAACATCTGGCCCTAAGTCACTACTGAAAATGGGATTTAGACACTTTTGAAAGTGTTACCCCATGTCCTTCTCACTGTCAACACAGGGTTATGCCCGACTGTGCACTTCAGAGTTTTTTGTCTGGTCTAGTTTTATGTCTCAACTGATGGGGGCTTCTACCACTTCCTTTGGGTGACTATTCCCACAAACACTTTGAGATCATAATAGGTACTTGGCTTCTATAGTGAAGAAGGCCATATAAGGGGAGAGAGAGAGAGAATTACTAAACACATTGTATTCTTGTTGCATCCACATAAATTTGACTTCTCACCTGATTCTGGAAACCCATGGCTGGAACGTTGCACCTTACAGCAGCATCTTCTTCATGGTTACAATTAAGTGATTCTATGTTGAACTTGCAGTCTGTGATGGACTTTTCAAACCCTGTACAGTCTATTTCATTTAGGTGAATGGGACCCATTCCTTTAAGAGAAAGGCATAGGTGGTCATTTCCCTGCCAGCCTCCCAAGGGGAGGAAAGCTGAAATCAGGAAGAGTTTATAAGACTGCAAATGATCAGCAATGAAATCCAACATTCAACACACCAGCCTGAAAGGACTTCAGTTGATTTCTGCTAAGGTCGTCTTGCTGCTTGTTTTTACTGGTAAGAAATTATTTCCAATAGCCTAAGATTTTCAGATGTGCCAGAAATAAAGGAAAAGCCAAGTTTCCATTGCTTTGTAATTCACAAACTTCAGCTGGAGAAATTTTAAAAATATGACCCAGCTTTTTGGCTGGTTTTATTGTAACAAGAACCTGCAGTTGATCAAGCCCTGACATTTTAAATGGGGACATATATATACACATGTGCCAGGGCAAGAAAACAAAGTATGCAGATCCTTATAAAAACCCAGCCAAACAAGTAATCTCAAATACGGGTGTGCAGTCCAAGATCCCAAGAGCACCAACATTAAGGAGGCTTGTCAGAGAGTGATTTTCAGTTATCATTTGAACTCTCTCTCTAGGCATTTCTATAGCAGGAGTCACCGTATTTTCTAGGCCTGGGGATAGGTGTATGTTCAAATTTCTCTTCTACTTGACCTGCAGAGAATGCTCAAAAACATACAGGTAATCAATAGGTGATCCAATGACACTTGGAACAATGTGGTTCCTAGCATGACAAATGACTGCACAGAGTCTGACACCATGTAGTGCCACATCTTTCTTCAGCAAGAGACAGCGGAAAAGCACAAACACACCATACCCCCTACTGGTTACATTTTGGTTATTCTCATATCCAGGACCTAGGTTCGATAGCTGGTCATGGATAGAGGCTTTTCCTTGCTCTTGGTGGATGGCAAGTCCTAGGAGATCAAATCTCCTAGGACTTGCCATACTGGATCAGACCTGAGATCCATGCAGTTCAGTATCCTCTGTCTGACAGCGACTGCCAACAGGTATAAGAAACCCCGCAATAACAGAATTGGGATAATCTGCCCCACATACTAGGTCTCATCTTGGACTCTGACAGATCTTTAATTCCTGTGATTATCTATGGGAAGAGGGCGAAAAGACAAACACTTCTGAACTTTGCTATGGAGTCATCCTCTCTCTAAACTCAGCAGAAACCAAACAACTGGCAGGTGGCATGTTCTACAGATGAATCATTTCAGTGTAGCCCACAGACAGCTATGCACATCTGATCCGGCGGTGTTCCAGCCGCTCTTTGCTGGCTAGCAGTCAGCTTTAGCTGGAGGGCGCTGGTGGGGGAAGGCATTACCCACAGGTGAGGTTTCCAAGAAAGAGGAAGGTGCCCACCCACTGTTACTAAACATAAGTTACCTTCCCTGACCTCTTTAGTCAGCCCTTAGCCTTTGAGGTGGATGTTAAGAGGAGCAGCGGTTGGAAATGGCAAGCACTCCAAAAGTCATCACTCTTTAAAAATATACATATAGCACACAGCAATAGGTGTCAGGCTGGTCCATTGGTAACCATGACCTTGGAAAAACTGAAGATGTTCTGTGAGCACGTAATGGCAAGTGGGCAAAACTAGGGGAGAACGGCAATGCTTGTGTCACCACTATCGACTGCCATTGTTGATTTCCTATTCCTTGTTGTCGGTTTTATTACAGTAGCACCCGGATAGGGTGACCAGATGTCCTGATTTTAAGGGACAGTCCAGACTTTAGGGTCTTTTTCTTATATAGGCTCCTATTACCCCCCACCCCGTCCCAATTTTTCACATTTGCTGTCCGATCACCCTATACCCAGAGGGCCCAACGCAAAACAGGGCCCCATTAAGCTCCACATATAACCAGTAAGAAAAAGCCCCTGCCCTGAAGAATGTGTAATCTTTAAGGACCAGACTAAGGCAGTAGTATCATCCTCATCTTACAGCTGGAGAATTGAGAAACTGAGCAATTAAAAGACTTGCCCAAGGTCACCCAGGGAGTCACAAGCCAATGCCTTAGCCACAAAACCATCCTTATTTGGGCCTAATTAAAGAATAAGCTTACCCATCTCCATTGCTGCTCCTTTTAACCTGACCCTCAAAGGGAAGGGCTGACTAAGGAATACAGAGGTGGGTAACTAGATTACCAACAGCGGTGAAGTATCTTTCTTGGTAAGCTCCTGCCACCACCCTTCCACTGCTAGCCAGAAAGTAGAGGCAGGAACACCTTTGACTCAGACATGCATAAACCTCTGTGGGCTGCAGTTCACCAATCCACCTGCAGGACTTGCCACCTGTCCAGACTTCTGCCGAGTCATGACAGAGACCAGTAAAGAGGGGTTCAGTAGCAGAATCCAGAAGCATTTTTCTATTTGCTGCTCCTCTTCTCCTCAGAGCAATCACAGGGATGAAAGATGGAAAGGACCAATTCAATCACCTGACTTGATATCCAGATAGTTCTCTTCCCCAATACTCACAACTTGGTATTTTGCTGTTTCAAGAGGGCGTAGGATTATATTTTTTAAAAAAAGGAAAGCAATGATGGAGGCAAAGGGGGAATGTGTTTGTGCTGGGTTTTTACTTCATCACATTAAAATCCTTGTAATCTACATCTGCAGAAGGTGAAATTGACACAAGTGTTCTGCCCTCTGTCAAATAGCTCAGGAAGAAGGTACAGTTTGGTCTTGCACCCATTCTGGAGTCTGTGGAGAGTTTCGGACTGGAGGGGCTTAATGCAAAGATTTCACACAACTCTCAGTAGGATCCCCCGTTTGACTGAATTTTACCCACCATGCACTTCTCCCCACTCAAGCCAACTCCCATGTCCCCAAAGTTTCTGAGGTCTTTGACCAACACTGTAAATTGGAAGATGCAGCTGGGTGGGGAGGGTTGCATTTTGTCCAACAGAAAAATCCTTTTTCATTGCATGTTGCAATGCCTCCAGGTAGGACTCTGGAATTAAACACGTGTACTGAGTGGAACACACAGAAAACAGAGCTCTCCAGTAAGGTCCTAATTATAACAGAAATTGCAAGCCTTCCTTCCCCCTCCTTGTAATATTTTTATTGGAATGAGACTATGGAATGGCTATAAGGACAACATTTGCTGCACTTCCGAACCCCTTCCCAAAGGTGTAGTTAGTATGAAGTCCAGGAAAGGGAATGCACTTAGTGTTATATCAGCTAGACTGTGTGAAGCACTAGACCACCATACAGGCTAGAGAATTCAAAAGGCATTTCTATACTGAGCTCCTAAAATTATATGACCCTACGTTCCTAGCTTGCCTACAGCTCTCACTGAAACCAACAGTCTGGCCTCGACTTCTGCAGAAGCCAAGAGAAGGCTTTACAAATTAAAAAAAAGGGTGATTAACAGTGGAAGTCAAAGAGAATTTGTCTGTGCCTGTTCTGGTTTCTCTCTCACATTAAAATCCTTCTGCTCTATGTCTGGAGAGGGTGCTCTTCCTGCAACTCAGTGACCTCCAATGATCCCATAATGATGGATTTCAGTGGCAATTGTGGGTCTCGGAATCTGGCCCATAACATTACTGAAGTTGAAAAGGCTTAGCTGAATTTCTCTTTCATGATCATCTAATTCCACATCCCTTGGAGTTCTCTGAAGGCGGTCAGAGCTGATGGTCCATTACATTCTCATCATTACCTTGCCCAAGCCTTGCGCCTGTTATAGCCTCCTGGGCGCTCCCGAAACCCAGTTCTCGGCAGACCACACTGGCTGAAATCAGGTTCCACTGATCGTCGCAAACAGTTCCCCATTCCCCATTCTTCAGCACTTCCACTCTGCCTTCTCCAATCTTGGCTCCGCCTTTCAGCCTGACCAATGGCTGCTGCAATACAAAAACCCAGGTGCAACGTCACTCTTTATGAACGAAACAGGCACAAGTAACAATTATTTATCATTCAAACTTTTTGCCTTGTTATAGCCATGCTGCTTACCAACTTGCTAATAACCTTGACAGCATGGGCCCAGATTTCCAGAAGTGACCAGCATGAGAACCTTAACGGGACCTGATTTTCATACAGTATGCACAAAAGCTGAGGTACACACTATCATTGGTCACTTCTGAAAATACGGAGCACTAGCCTAATGTGTGGTTCTGCTCTTCCATAGTCCTAGTTCATGCGTAGGGATGGGGAATACAACAGGGCAGATGATGTGCTAGAATCTTATTCTCTGCTGTTCTGGTGCATGGGCTTGGGAGCAAAGCGGGCGTAGGCACAAACCACCCTAGGCACAAACAACTGGGAGACAGGATGCTGTTCTAGCAGAGAGGAACAGGCCTGACGGCTCACAAACCAACCCTCACACCACGTCCCCAAGAGGGCGGAGTCAGAGGCTTGGGGCCAGTGTCTATTCCCCTAGCTGGCTAGCATGCTGGTTACCCACAGCAGCATGTGCAGGAGCACATTGCAGTAGCCCAGAAGTAGGGTTGCCAATTTTGGTTTGGACGTACTCCTGGAAGTTTCATCACATGACATCCTCTTTAACTGAAGATTCAGCTTTGTCCTGGAGGCTCCAGGATAGTGCTGAAGGGTTGGCTGCCTTCCCCAGGATGGCAAAGAATGTTAGCCAGACAGTGAATGGGCCTGCCTGTGGATTCCTGGCCTGGCAGCCAGGATTCCTGCGGCAGTGGGTTGCACCGGGAGCGGCCCATCCTGTGCCAGCCAAGGCAGGATTTGGCCTGCGTGCTGCAGACAGACAAGGACAGTCAGAGTGAAATGAAAAACACATTCCTCAAATGTACTCAGTACTAAGAGACAAACTGGTGCTGCTTCGCTGAAGTCAATGGAACTTCAGCAATTTACACCAGCGGAGGATTTGGTCCAGTGATCCTATTTGGATAAGAACATGGGGCCCCAAATCCCAGTGTGAACATCAGCTTTCATAAGATCTGTAAAAAAAATACGTTAAACAAACCAAATACCATTGCATCATCCAAGTACAGTGTGTCCATGCTTTCCCATAAGCCTGAGGAAAATTGTCCCTTCCAAAAAGCTACAGATGAAAGAACTATTTAGTAGCGGAATAAATAAAACTTTTCACGAGTTACATGGTAACATGCTGTCCCAGAACAGTGATCCCAGCTGATTATACCTTAAAACTGTGCTGGGTCTATTCTTCAGCCCTTATAGCCCTGATCCTGCCCGCATTGAGGCCGATGGGAGTTTTGCCCTAGAATCTCGACCGAAAAGAATAATTTTTCCTTTAAATCACACAAAAGAAGTCTGAAGATATTATTATTAGTAGTATATCATTCAGTCACTACAGGTGGAAATCAAGTGAGACAAAGCTGGAGCTCAAGCTAAGTAGAAGCTTGTTTGTCTGTAGATGTAATTGTTTCTTTAATAAATGCCACCTGTTTAAAATAGGCTATAATGAACACAAGAATCTCCTGTTCAGAAAACTCTACCTATAGTACTTCACAGGGATGTTGTGAGGCATGATTGATTAGGTGTCCAAGGTGCTTTGAGATTCCCCAGTAGAAGAGTTGTATTTTAAAAATATATGATAATACAGAAACCCATAGTAGCACAGCTGCCTCACACTTAGAGAAGGAAAAAATATCACAGTTCCTTAAGAATATATTTGCTTTAAGTCCCTGCAATCTCATGAAAACAGACCACAGGGTCCATACAGTTGCCCGAGAGGCATTCTACCACTATCTGGTGAGTGTCTCAATAACCAGTTATGTTATGGAAGAATGGTCTTATGGGTTAAGGCACTAGACTGGGAGTCAGGGGATCTGGGTATTATTCCTGGCTCTGCCACAGACTCCCTATGTGACCTTGGGTAAGCCACTTCAGCTCTGAACCTCAGTTTCCCCATCTGCAAAAAGAGAATTAATAATAATACTTCCCTACTCACAGGGGAGTTCTGAAATGAACTGTTAATGTTTGAGGTGCACAGATACTGCGGTGATGGCACCCTGTCAGAACCATTGTCACAGCTCTGACGACACTTTTCACTGAAGTTTAAATGAAAACCAAGTTGGGTGTTTGTGATGCTGAATACATTAAAGATTGTGAGGCGCTCACATACTAAGGTAATGGGGGGTACAGGAAGTTGAAAAACAAAGACAAAGTTGTCAAAACTCCTCCCCCAACTTTTTGTTGTTTTAATTTTTGGCTGAAATTTGAAACTGACGAAATTTTTCATGGAGATTTCAAAACTCAAACTAATTTCATCCAGCTCTAACACCACCACACATTATTCTGCACAAATCCGGTGTAATTTACCATTAGTCACTAACATTTTTGTCCTAACACAGGGCAGCCCTGATCCTGCAAAATGTTTCTAATGGTAAACTACATTGCAGTCATTCAGAATAAGGTGTGTTATAGGAGCTGGATGAAATTAGTTTGAGTTTTGAAATCTCCACATGTCTGATAGTGGAGCATATGTATGCAGATTAACACCCACCCGTAAAATCAAAGCTCTTTCCAGTGGCATTGCTGAAGCTGTCTCCTTACCTCCTGCCTGAAGGCTTTTCGGAAGCCACTGTTGCTGCTGGGAGCAAAGGCACGCCCAGGGATGCAGCTCACCACGGCAGGCATCCCATTTTCACAAGTGATATTCTTCTCCGCATCCACGCTGAGATGGTTGCCCAGTTTGCAGCTGGAGATATGAGCTTCGTTGCCAGTGCAGTCCATGGAGTAAGCCCAGTAATTTTGCTTCCTCTTGCTGGCAAACATCCTGAAAGAAAAAAGGAAATCAGACAGCTAGTGAAATCACCCTCTGCACAGCCAGCCTGTGGAACTCCTTGCGGAAGTCCCTGCCACAAGAAGTTGTTGAGACAAATACTGCAGCTGGAACTTTAAAAGAACCCTGGATTAATTGAAGACTACTGCTAAATTTCTAGCAAATGGATTAGTACAGAAATTTTCCTACATTTCCATCATCTCATCTGCTTCCTGAAGCCAGACAAGGAAGCTGAGAGCAGGCCGATACAGGCTTTATCTACACTTAGAAGTTGCACTCATTTAACTACATTTAAAAATAATTCATTTAATCAAGTTAAGATTGACTGGCCACAGATCTGAGAGAGAGAATCAACTGAGTGTGTTTTAATGGGTCATTAAAAACTGATCTTCACCATCCATTGAACTGTCCCTCTATCAGCTTTAATAGAAACAACACAAGAGCCCCATCATCAGTCTGAGGGAAGTTTCAAGATTCAGCTAAGAGTAACCCTGCTTTGGTAGGAATGGTGTGAGAGGGGCTAGGGGCCACATGAATGGCTTTCATTACAGAAGAGTGTCAACCAGTGGCTACAGCCAGCCAAAGTCACTGGGGAAAATTCCTCCACGGTATAATGAACTGAACCAATGATTTTGGCCACCTGCTGTAGGCAAGCATGGAACATCATTGGGAATTTAGGGAGAGCTAATCCTCTCCTTAGATGGATTAACAGGGGGAAAAAAATCAACTAAATACTCTCCTCTGATTCAGTGGGCCTGGGACACTGGTTTCTGGCTCTGCTGAAAGACAGCATCTCCACCCAACTAACTCTGCCCCTGAGGCAGGCCTCTGCACAAGTTAGCAAGTGCCCTTTCTCCAGCCTTGCGCAGCCGGCCAGAGGAGCTGCCAGATCTGTTGCCTTCTGCCTACTGGGGATCTTGCTTTCCCAGTAAAAACCTGCAGAGATTTATTCTCCAGACAGGGGCTCAATGCATGCATTGCCTCAAATTCAAACCCAGATATACGATCTTATGATTTTAAGGTTGAGGGCGGCTCTCAGACATAGATGAGAAAGGAATTGTTTGATGTGAATACAGGTCAGAAAGGCAGGAAGTCTTCAGTTCTATTCCCTGCTCTTATACTCTCTTGATCATCTTGGACTGAGCTTCTGCTCACTTCAGTGAGAGTTGCAGAGGTTTAGGATATCTGACCATAAATCTATCTTCCCTCACTCTGTAAAATGGAAGGAATACTGCTTCCCTTCCACCACCAGAACTGGGCTTTGGAAGATGAATTTATGAAAGCTCTTAATTAAATAGCTTTGAAGGAGCAACAGGAGCATGGAAAATGCATTGAGGTTTATTTTGTTTCTTAAGTTATACTGAGGAATAAAACTTTGGCAGCAAGAGGCTCATGAGCTAAGTTGTTTTCTTTCAAGCAGGATCCATCTGCAAATTATTTCACCTCCCACCATGGCGCAGAAGCAAAGCTGGATATCTGTTAGCTCAGCTCACGAAGCTGCACCGAGCAGGAAAGGGGATAACTGTAGGTATGGAAGGGGGTGTTCACAGCCCTTAACTTGCAGCATTATGAAGCTGGTTTAGAAACTGGATCTGAAATCGGGTTACTTAGCTCTCTGGTAACAGCATGAAAAGTTCCACTCACAGGAAAAGGCTGTTGACCAGCTATGCCGTGCGAAGCCTGAGACATGAGAAAAACGTTACAGAGCTTGATACTTATGTGGGAAAGAGGCTCATTCCACGTGACCAGGTAGGGGTGAACTCTGTCCTTCCTCGAACCACTACGCAATAGGACTAGAAGGTTTGTAGAATAAGCTAGAGAATTGAGGATGAGCCCTGGATTTGCAGGATATGACAGAGGACCTGGATTCCAAAGCAGGACTTTAGAGTGACCGAAGGAGAGACTACCCCTGAAGACACCAGCCCTGATTTTACACAGGCCCATGGGGCAGGACACTTGGAGTTTTACTTAGCCCTGGCAGGCCACTATTCAATACAGCTTTGCCCTAATAAGGAGTCTTAATGATGAATTAAATGCAGTAACTTTGGGCACACATGCAATGCCACAGGAAGGGAAAGAATTCTTTTAGCTGTGACATTCCAAGAAAATTGCCAGTCTGACAGATCTGAACTTGGGAAAGTACAAACACAATTCAAACTTCTATTCCCTTTGGCACAATCACACCCCAGGCTGTTCCAACACTGTGGAAAATATTCAACACATTTCCAAGTATCTTTATTTGGGTGTCACCAGCTCAGATATCAGGTCTCCCTTTAACCTGTAGATGAGCCTGGCACATAGATACAAGGGGGAGACTGCAGGGGAATAAGTACCAGGTTCTTTGCTACTGAGTTACGGTGTAACTTTAGAAAAGTCACCTAGGGGCTGGTATTCAGAGTATCCACAACTCAAACTGTGGTCCTAGGGAGCTCCAGATACCCAGCACCTCTGAAAATCAGACTTAATCTCAGTGCCTTATTTTTCTCCTGTCAGTAAAAGTGGGTTAATAATGCTGTATTATTTATTTTCTATGCACTAGAAATATGCAAAAATCCCTGAACTGAATATCCTAATCCACCACACGTGTACTCATTAAATATATATCTATACACACAGAGCATACTTTATCTCATCCATAACTGTGCACCCCAACACATCCTACACATGCACACACAAGATTCAGCTTTCAAGGCTTAAAGTTAAATAACCCAATCCTTAATAGAGAACATACGGAAAGTCACTGCATGTGCCTAGAAACACTACCCCCACCTCAGATAGACCAAAGGCATCTTGGTGGACATGATGCACACAGAATCAGAAATGTAGGGCTGAAAGGGACCTCAAGAGCTCATCTAGTCCAGCAGTTCTCAAACTGTGGGTTGGACCCCCAAAGTGGGTTGCGACCCCGTTTTAATGGGGTCTCCAGGACTGGTGTTAGATTGGCTGGAGCCCAGGGCCAAAGTCTGAACCCCACCTCCTGGGGCTGAAGTCAAAGCCCAAGCCTCACCTCCCAGAGCCAAACCCTGAGCCCCACCACCCAGGGGTCAGGCTTCAGCCTGCCCAGGGGATGAAGTCCTTGGGCTTTGGCCCTCCTACCTGGGGTGGTGGGGCTCAGGTTTTGGTGCCCCTGCCTAGAGGAGCAGGACTTGGGTGGGCTCAGGCTTTGGTCCTCGCTCCTGGGGCCATGTAGTAATTTCTGTTGTCAGAAGGGAATTGTGGTGCAACAAAGTCCATCCCCCTATGCTGAGGATGCATTAAGTATACCTAGCGCATCCCTGACAGGGCTTTGCCAAGCCAGGTCTTAAAAACCTTTAAGGATGATGATTCCACCACTTCCCTGGGGAACCTGCTCCAGTGCTTAACTATCCTTTAGTTAGGAAAAACTTTCCAATATCTAGCCTACATCTCCCTGGGGCATGCACTATTGTGGGATGAAGGAAAGTCACCAAGCCATCATTTAGTAAATACAGTTGCTCCATCCTTCTTGGCAACCGCTCTAAGCACAGAGCAGGAAGGATCTGCTTTGTCTTATTAGAGTGAATTGATTACATAGTTCTGCTGTGCAGTGAGGAGCACAATGACTGTGAGTGGAGTTCTCTCTTTAGCTCAGGAGAGAAAACGGGCCTGGATGGAAACATGTGTTCCTCTACTCCAATGGTCCAGAACAAAGTCTGACACCACCTGGTAGCAATTACTACTTCACTGCTCGTATCCCTGAGATGTCGGAAAACAACATTCTAGTTCGGGCATTTTATTTGTGCTGTTTTGCCGCTTTATGGTATTCCAACCCCAGAACCTTTTGAACCAACCATCTTCATCTTACTAATGAGAACCAAGAAATGCAGGCAGTCAGCTCCAACAGGAACCTCGAGAAACAGCCCACCTGGGAGCTAAAGGAACAAGCAGAAAACAACAACTATTGCTTCCTATGAATAAAATTCTCCCCCACCAGCTTCATCTTTGGTCCAACTCCACAGATCACAGACTTGGGGGAGAAACCAGATGATTTCTTAGCATAAGCTATTTTGCAGCTGCCTTACTGTAAACTGTAAAGAGCAAAATGTGTTTATGTTACCAGCTGGAGACAAAAACAAATCAGCAGCATGCTAGGTCGCAGGGGACAGTCAGAATTCCTGCTGGTTTTGTTCTGCATGCAGCCAAGAGGACACTGTGGGCTTTTCCCCAGGGATCATAGGAGACCAGAGTTGGAAGGGACCTCAAGAGGTATCTAGTCCAACCCCCTGCTCAAAGCAGGACCAATCCCCAACTAAATCATCCCAGCCAGGGCTTCGTCAAGCCGGGCCTTAAAAATCTCTAAGGAAGGAGATTCCACCGCCTCCCTAGGTAACCCAGTCCAGTGTTTCACCACCCTCCTAGTGAAATAATGTTTCCTAATATCCAACGTAGACCTCCCTCACTGCAACTTGAGACCATTGCTTCTTGTTCTGTCATCTGCCACCACTGAGACCAGCCAACCTCCATCCTCTTTGGAACCCCCCTTTCAGGTAGCTGAAAACAGCTATCAAATTCCCCCTCACTCTTATCTTCTGCAGGCTAAATAACCCCCGTTCTCTTCCCTCATTTTATGCCCTCCATGGACACTGCAAGACGGTGCACTATGGAGTAGCAGGAAAGCCCTGTTTACAGTAGGGACACTGGACCCATGTGCCACCATTGCTATCATCATTTCAGATCCACAGGCAGCAGCCGTGTTGGGAGGCCTAGCACAGACAGGTAGCCGACATTTCAAGCAGCGTGTCATCAAACTCTGTTCACTGCAGGGCTAATTGACTTGGTGCTTAATATAGTGAAGGCAGCTGGCAGCTCAGCTCCCAAAGAGCTCCCAAGGCTGCTAACTCCAGAGAAGATGAACAGTGGGAGAATTATTGGAAAATTTCTCCATGGCAGACAGCTCCTGTGCAGCAACTGACTCACAGTCCTTAAATTAAGTGAGCTGGCAGCCTGAAACTATGGAGGGTGAGCCCAGGTGAGAAGCAAATGCCAGAAGAGCTTGGTAAACGCTGGGTAAACATTTTACCCGAGGGGTGAAACCCTGAATTCTATGCAGTCGTGTGAATAGGAATTTTGCGCTAGGAGACAAAACAAGGACCCGTCTTACTGGACTTCCAATCGGTTAAAACTGCTGTCGTGGCATGCACTGGACCTGATCCTACAATTGGATCTATGCAGACAGACCTCTATGCCTGCTTGGGCTCTCTCTGCGGTTGATGCGCCTCCATGAAGATCTAAGTGCAGGACTGGGACCGTGGTCGTTTACCTATGTTACACACACACAGTGCAGGCCAGTTCCTTAACCCACAAGAGAGGGAGGGAAGGAAAAATAAAGAAAGAAAGAATAATAGGACTATCTAGTAGTTGGAAATAGAAAGACTTAGTGAACCAAGTCCATCTTCTTGTCTGACTTTAAACAGACACTACACTTTATCTTCACGGAAAGGTGAGGCTCAAACTGGCCTCATGCACCCCTGGTTACAAAAGGAAGTGCCTGACATTTAAAATATTTACCCAGAAGTAAAATCTGATCCACAGGAATGAAGCAACCGGCCGAGGTTTGCCCACTTCTAGGTCTCTGCTATAATTTGAAATTTGCATTTTTGAACAAGGCCCGAGTGTTCGGGAAACATGACCGAGGTTTATAAAAAACTCCCCTCTTACTTGTAGACCTTGACGTTGTATTTCCTCTCTCCTGGAAATCCAAACATGCCGCAGACGACTCGGGAATTCTTCGTGGTCCAATGTTTGTCACAGATCTGCTTCCAGCTCCCTCCGTCTTTCACCTCCACGTAACCCTCGGTAACAGGCACACGCCTGCGGTAGGTAGCAAGAATGGCTCGGATCCTTATGTCCTCCACCTGGATGTTCATGTGCTAAGGGTAGAAAGGGTATTTTAGGGATGCATGGCAGCAAGGCAACAGGTTCGAATGGTTAGATCAGGGAACTGGAAGTCAGGGCACCTGGGTTCTCCACCTGACTTGTTTTACAGCTGAATAAACTGACACAGGGGAGACAAAGTAGCTAATGCAAAGTCAGCACAGGGAGTCCAGAAGCTCCTGCGCTGACCTTCTGGACAACCTTGGGCAAGTTACTTCATCTTTCAGCGTCCGTTTCTCCAGCTTACAAAAGTGATGATACTTTACCTACCTAGGTACAGGACCTTAATATGCCCCGACAAAAAGCATATTATATATGAATGCAAAAAGTATTATGGCTGGACAGACCTTTCTGGAGTTTCTAAAAAGATCCTTCACAGGAGATATTTTTGTTGTTTAAATAATATTTTTATTTTAGTCTATTTCATTTAACATCACCACCCCTGGCTATAAACAGAGCCATATTTTTATTTTCAGTTTTCCAGCTTGTTTAAAATGTCCAGGGGAAACTTTACAAACGGGTGCACAATTGAAAATCCAACTGCAACGGGTCCCCGGCCCACTCCGCACTTGCCAGCTATGGCGAGTCTTTCCAGACTGCGTTGCAGCATTTAGCACGCTGGGGGGGCGGGGGAGGTAGCTACTGTCTTTGCATTTTAGGCATGACTTGCTTTGTGCCTTAACTCACATGCCTGGGCCAGGCTGATTCACACCAGCTGAGGATCTGGCCTCAGAAGCATAAAAATGAGCTGGGCCTGAAACTCATGTCATCACAGCAATGTATTTGTGCATTACTTTCCTCACTATGGACCCCAGGTACTACAGTATTCAGGGTCCCGGACAGGCTAGCATTCTGCTTGCTAGCCCATACCACCATGTCTACACTACTACTGTTACCCATGCTAACTAGATTAATGCTAGCATATGTTGCAATCACACCTTCAATTGCAATGTAGACGTATCCACAGTGACTTGCCCAGGGTCACACATAGGAGGTCCTGAGTCAGACAGGGAATTGAACCCAGATGTTTCAAGTCCCCAGCTAGCATGCAAGCCCCTGGGCTATCCTGCCCTCCCTCCTTTCATCCACCAAGAGAAGAAGTTTTAAAAGTGGGTCTCTCCAATTGTTGTTTGCGTGTACTCGCTGTTTGCTCAAACACGATTTCTCCTTTAAATGAAATGCACTTGGGACAGGAGATGAGTCACAATGGTCACATGGATTTCACATTTTGAGCCTACGTGAGGACAGGAACACAGCAGAACTCAGAAATTCAAGCCCCGAGCTTGAAAAAAAAAATATCTGCTGTGGCAAGCAATTAAAAAGCTAATGCAAGTTTATATGAAGCTTCGAGGAGAAGTCCTTTTTCTTGTCAACAGTATAAAAAATACATGGTTCCCAATAGTTACATCACAGCTATGGAATTCTTCCCCTCCCCCTCCCCAAGTTTAAACACTTAAAAATGAACAAAGCCCAGCACTTTAAAGGAACATGTGCTGCTTTGATCCACTGCGATCAATTAAAAATACAAGTTGCTAAAAGGCAGGAAAGGTCATGTTTGGATTCGGAGTTGCCTAGAAATGGAATCTGCACATCTGCCCTGGACAGGAAGGAAAGCCCGCATTATGAATCAAACTTCAGGGGTAAAACTCTACCCACATATTCCAGTTTAGAGCCACTTCCATTTTACTTGAATTTTCAAAACTCAGCAATGTTCCGCAGCTCAAAAGTCTATACCCAAGCGGATGGAGGAGATGGAACCCTTACAACAAAGGACGGTCCCCCAGACATGCCATCATCTAGAATGCCCTTCGTTCTGGGAGGAAGACTCATAAAAGCAATCATGAGGTTCATGTGAATGATGCCTGGTGCAAATCTCAGATGTTACCATGGCCAACAACAAAATATCTGGGATCCTTGTTCCCATTTTGCATCCACTTAGACCCTGCTTCTCCATTATAACTGAGATCAAGGTTTCTCCATCTGAAAAGGGGCTATTGATACAGACCTCCTTCGTGAAGCGTTTTCACGTCTGATGAAAAGTGCTGCGTAAAAGCTAGGGTTTAAATATTATTATTGCGCTAGGTAGTGAAAACAAACCCAGTAGTAGAAAACCCTGAAGAATTTAACATATAAACAGAGAAGTCAGACAAAAGGTGGGAGCAAGGGAATGTTATTAACCCTGTCTTGTAGAAGGGAAACTGAGGCAGAGACCAAACAGCTTGCCCAAGAGACTCTGGCAAAACCAAGGAACTGAATGCAGACCTTGAGGCCCAGGCCAATTACTTCACAAGACAGCCCTTTCTCTAGCTAGCAACTATGAGCCAGTTACCCCCTCCCTTACAGCTAAACCATTCGCTCCGGGCACTGTGGATTTTCAAGTGACAAATGTGTGTGTTAGAAAAAAACAAAAAAAGGGCTGATAGCATCCTACCACAGAAAGGTCGATATTTCTGGACCCTGATTGTCGTGATATTGTGGGGTTCCACTGTACTTGAATTGGTGCCTAGTCAGTGAAAAAGTGAGTAGACAGACATATGCTTTATCCTTCCAACACTAATGTCTAGAACAGCTGGGCTAATGCTGAAAACAGATTTCTCATAACATCAGAAGGAACCATGGAAAACAACATTGAATAACCAGGGCAGATTTCTTGTTTAAACTACTATTGTCATATTTTATGTACACATGGAGAGAAAGATCACTAGACATGGAGTGCATTTATGTAGATAATACAATATTTTTCTATTATAGTAGCATATAGCAACCCCAACAGAAACTGGGGCTCTGTTGTGCTAGATGCTGGCTAGGATTGTCAAAGGAACCCAAGGAAATGAGGCACCTGCATCTCACTGAAATTCAATCATGCACCCTTACTATTATGTGTATTACATTAGCACCGAGAGGCAAGATGGAGCCTCATTGTTCTAGGCACTGCACATATAGCATAAGAGACAGTCCTCATCCTAAAGAGCTTATTATCTAAGCAGACCAGATAAAAAGTATAGGAGAAAAGCAGCATTATCATCTGCACTTTACCAGTGGGAAACTGAGGTACAAAGAGATTAAGTGACTTGCCCCAGATCACAGAGAGCTGAATCCAGGTCTTCTGAATCCCAGTCCGGTGCACCAGCCATAAGGCCATTCTCTTACCATACCAGACTTCCCAATCTGCAGATTCTAAAGCACTTCATTAATCAGGTATTACAGACGGGGAAACTGAGGCCTTATTCTCAGACATGCTGGAAACTCATGTGCTTCATCTGGAGCTGTGGAGCTCAGCACAGCATAAGGAGTAAAACCCAGAACTCTTGACTCACCCAGTCCCACATGTAATGATTAGATAACACTTCCCTTGTTGTAAAAGGGTTCTCACAAATAGCCATCTTCCTTATGCAGGAGTGGACAGATAAAAATAAGAGAATTGATGAACATATTGAATTACCGTGTCGCCTGCAAAACAAGCCCTCCCCTTTGGAGCTATTCAGCTAGTCTTGCATGACTTCCACTTGTTCGCATCAACGGCTATTGAGAGTGAGATGCTGTCCTATCTATTCCAAACCTCAGTTCCCCTTTGCTTGGAATTCAAGTACTAGCCTACTCCCGACCTGGATCCAAAACCTCAGCCTGTCTCTGCTTATTAAACATCCCCTCCATGTATTTTATGCGTAGCCAGCTCTAGCAGTTGTATTCATGTCTCTAGAGTCACTTTCTCTCTGAAAGGATCCTGTTTCTTGCATTGTCAACCCCACTCCCTGAGATAAATGAGTCTGTTCCTTCCTTGTCTGGCTCCTTTCCACAACTGCACTTCTTGTATTATCCAAATGGACAGACAAAGAGCGAGCCAACACAACAAGTAACCCTCAGGCCAGGGCAACCGATTTTCTCTTCCCTGACTTAAGCCGTTTTACCCAAGAAAGATGTGACGAGCCCAGTGAAGCAAGGCAGAAGGAGGAAGGGGACTAGGTACAAGGGAAAGCACTGCAGATCTTTGGCTACAGTTTTTAAGCGATGGCTCCATCAAAAACCACTCACTTTCTGCATGGGTTTGACTGACGTAAAATGCCAGTCTAAACTAGACTAATGTAAACAGGACAAAAGCTAGGCACTGGGTTGGGACTTAAGATATCTAGGTTCAATTCCCAACTCTGCCACAAATGCCCTGGGAGATCTTGGGAAAAATCACTTCCTCTCTTTGTGCATGAGATCCCCTTCTGCAAAATGGGGATATGGAAATCTGGAGCACAGGATGCAGGAATGGAGACTCTGAAGGAAGCACTGGAAAGTCAGTCTGCATGCACGTGGCTAGAATGCTAGCTGCAGAGTCTCTAAATAGTTCTCTTAATAAAGAGTCAGTTTAGTTTTATAAGCACAGAGCCCTGTCATGTCATTACCCAATATGCAGTCCATGAAATGGGTTAATGATACCTCCTTTATTCCACGTTCTGCCTGTCTTGGCTATTGAATTGTGAACTCTTCAGATTAGGACTGTCTCTTGTGCGTTTGCATATTGCCTAGCACCATGAGGACCTAATCTTGGCTGAAACCTCTAGGAGCTGCTAGAACAAAAATATATAAATCAAACTACAATTCCGAGAACTGTAACAATTCGAACCATCTATTTGTTTTCTCAAGTCTGTATCAGGTTTCCTCACTCCTCCTCTACAGCCTTGGATACAACACCTACCACGTAACCAACAGCCAGGGGTTGTTATGAAACCACACGTCTCAGCCTCAGATTGTGTAGAAGACATAAAAATAAAAGTTTTGTTGTGAGTTTTCTCAGCTGGTTTGGTTCGCCTGTCTGAATCAGATGCTTTCTCACAGCTTTAGATCCAATTGCAAAAGGCTCACACAACCTTCAAACTTTTCCCATCACCATTTGCCATCTGTTTTGCATTAGGTAGAACAAAGATATCCTTCTATATCCACTAATCGCCTCTCCCCCAAGTTTCTCCTTGTGACAGTCCGGTCTTTTAAACACCCATGTGGATGCAGATTAATGCACAGCTCGGAATGAATCTGCTTTCTTATTCCTGGGAATCTGGACCCCATCCCTCCGGATCCACTATTCATAATTCATAAAAAACAAAATAAAATAAAAAAAAATTATCACGGAGTAGCAGAAAATCTGCTTGTTTATCCCCTTTCCCTGTACTGTTGCTATAGCCACAAAGGGGCTAGATCATGTCTTTAGACAGGGATTTTCCAAGAGTGAAGTGCCTAATTCCCAAAGACTTGGGCACCTCATTCCCTTAGATTCTTGGAAACTCCTACAGAGCAGTGCTGCTCCAGGGCTCATAGCAGCAGTATTGGCCTAATGGTGCAGCATTTGCTCCCCAGCACGTGGGCTCAGCCCTGCTAGCTGGTGCACATGCTGGAGCTGTCAAGGCAAGAGTCTGCAATCCAGCAAGGTAACAGGAGCCCAGGGACAGAGAAATGAGTCTAAACCACCCACAGTGACATAAGATGGGAGGACACAGAAGGCTCCTCATGCCCGCTTGTATCCCCAGCACAGAACAACCCTTGTTTGTTTGTTTTTTTTATAGAGGAAGTAGAAGAAATGTTAGTTCATATCCTTTTTGCAATTAAAATTCCTATGCCCAGGGCCCACGGCATCACTCTGTAAATAGCTGCTAATGCATTTTCCCCTCCTCGCTAGCAGGCTCACAACATTCCCTTTAGAAGAGCAGCGACCGTTTTCCTTTATTATCTACTCCGGCTCAACTAGTTTTTTCCATCCCAGTTTGACATTCCTCAGGCTTCCCTCTGATCATCAGACTGAACGGCTTTTGGTCAACATTAAAAAATAAAGACTGATCCCAGCGGAGAAGATATCTTAGGCGACTTCAGCAAACCACAACAGATGGGCTTTTCAAAAGAGAAGCTCAACTGCCACATTAAATACACACCCACGCAACTACATCATGAGGGAGCCAGCCAGGGAACCAGTAGGATGATCTAGTCCAAGCAGCTTGTGGTTTCTGTTCATTGACAGATAAGCAAACTGAATGCTTTTAAACACTTAAGTATGAGTCAGTGGTTCTGAACTGGTGACTTATCCTAAGACGAAGGGTCAAGGTATGCCAAGAGGGGGATTTAAGCCTTGACCATTCAACATGTTGTGGGATTTTGCCTCTGTACATTTTCCTCTGCATATATTCACATGAAAGCTTGGGAAGCAGCTATTCTTTGTATTGATACTTGCATTAACACATTCTCAGGGTCTCTACATTAACAAGAAATTTGGTTATTCTGTACTCACAGTTCTCATGTTTTAGAAAGCTTTAATCATCCAATCAGGTAACAGGAACAATTCCATGTGATCTTGGTGACGAATCATACTAGTAGCATGATTCTATGTATCATTACATACCTTAAACAGGAGGCATTTATTAAAGAAAACATACTACAGACAAACAGATTTCCACACAGTTTGATTTCCAGCTTTATCTCCCTTGTTTACCAGGGACCACACCATGTCTAGAACGCTATGCAGCACATGGAGAGATCAGGCTGGATAATATACTGCAAGCAAATGCACCACTGAGAGTATCAAGTAGAAAATGAAAGCAAACAGTCCACAAACAAATTAGTTCACAAACTGTTTAAACAGATATGACTAGCATGGGGAAAAACCCTCATCCTTCTTTTGTATAAAGAAATCAGGCAGTAGGTTTGATCAATTTACAGTGCCAGCTTCTTCCAAGGCCATTTTAAAAATGGAGGAAGCTACATGAGGAAATCAAAGGGAATGAAAGGTCTGCTCATTATCAAAGCACTGGCTACGCCATGTGTTTCCTTCATCTTCATGACCATTTCAGGAGTAGCCAAGGCCAACAATGCGGTGAGCTCAGCACTGGAATACATTTCTAGGCTTGATGAAACCTTTTACATTAGTCAAAATGCAAAAGTTCCTGGCGAGATCACCACCCATGAGATCCAAGTGTAAATCCTGGTCATGAAACCAGCACACATGGAAAGATAAAGCCTCATAAGGTGGCAGGAATTTAAATTCACCTCCATTCTAGATGTGCACTAAATTATATTTTGGATCATGAAGAGAAGCAGGTACACAATTCCCCCCTTCTTATAATAGAACCTAGCTTGTATCTAATGTTGTACATCAGTAGATCTCACAATACTTTACCAAAGGTGATCACTATCATTATCCCCATTTTATAGACAGGGAAACTGAGGCACAAGGCAGCAAGGCACAAGGTCGCCCAAGATCATCCGGCAGGCCAGTGGTTGTGCCATGAACAGAATCCATTTTGAGTCCTAGCCCAGTGCTCTATCCACTAGGCTATGCTGTCTCCTTATAAAACCTTAGAAAGTAAATTGAAGTCTGAATTTCCCAGTCCTCCAGCCTTGTTGGCAAAAAATACAATTCACATATTGCTGATCCATCATCTTCTTCCTCATCCATCTTCTCTACTTATGCTTCTTTTCCAAATGCCTGGCCTATCCCACTGTCCTCACAGCTACATAAACATCATTTTATTTTAGTTACCGTCAAGTTCTAAAAAACACTTCAAGATATTTTTGCTTCCAAAGCACAAAGTCCAGAGGGTTGGGAATCAGACTGGACATTTATTTACACTTTTCATTAAAAAATGTCTCCATATAGTCCTACACTCGCCCCAGAAGAGTTTTCGTCTCCTTTATTAAAGCAAAGTTAAGAGTTTATTGACTCCCCCATCACAATGAAGAGATTATCCAACTAACTGCATACACTTAAAGTGACCTTTAAAACCAAGCTATTTCTCCACCCATTCCCCATGCGCTAGTGTACAGGAGATCTGTCTTGGTTTGAACATCTGGAGTCGGCCATACATGCTTCTGCTGAGTAGCATTGACTTGAGTAATTATGAATATCCCAGCGTCCCAGATGAGAAGCAAGCATGGTCATATAGACGAGGTACGACATGGAAGCTCCCTTAAGATCAGGAGATTGATGGGAACAATGCCCAGAATACTGTTACTTAGATTATACACTCTTCGAAGCAGAGACCCCAGCACCTAACATGATGGGGTCGTTGTGTATGATGGGAACTGTTAGGAACGAATGCAATACAAATTACAGAGGCCTTTGCTGCACAATGAAGGGCTTCATAAGCAGCCTCGCCCTTTGCACTTAAAGTTGCCAGCATGGAGGTGACAAAGGAGAAATGCTAGAGGAGAGGATCAGCTGGCAGACATGCGACAGAGAAGAACAGCATGCAGTAGCATGGAGATTCTTCATTGTGGCAAGTGAGTGCTTTAGTCCAAGAGAAGAAGGATACTTCTCTCCCTCACAGAAGTGCTTTGAGGATAAGTTCATTAATGGTTACAAGTTGCTTAGGGAGAGGCAATATAAAATAGAAAGGTTGACTGTACCCCATGAGAAAACCTAGCAAGGCTTGGTGGATGGACATGCCAACTCAGGTTGACCTGCAGCAGACTATACCTTGGTCCCTTTCCTAACCAGAGAACATGACCATCTCAGGTCTATTAAGAGACAGCACAGGACCATCAAGCCTGCCATTAGACCCACTGCCCTCCTAGGTCAAAGTGACAGCCACAACCCAAACAGAAGGAACCACTGACTTGAGCAAGCAGAATGGAGTGCTGCAAATTTATAGCATTAAACAAACCCACTGGTTTTAATATGGCTGCACTTTAATTGATGTTTGTCTGGGCTTTGGCTGCCAGAACAAATGCTCAGATTTCCCCCTCCCCTCTAGGCACACATTTCTGTTGCGTGAGGGTTTGCATTTAGAGATAAGTAAACACTGAAAATGACACAGAGAAAGAAGAAAACAGACTTGTCCTAATAAACAAGAAAATAAAACTGTTCATGTCAAGAATACTTGAGTGTGGGTAAACCAGAAAGCAAGATGTATATGTGAAATCTTGTATCCTGTATTCAATCTGCTCTGTGGAAAAACGGGGCTTTTCAGTTTCTGGGATTGTCAGGTCAGCAACTTTCACCAGTACTGCCGGCGCCCTGACAAGTAGGAGTCAAGTTAGTCGATTGCATGGCTCTTTGGAGCAGGGACTGTCTTTTTGTTTGGTGTTTATACAGCGCCTAGCACAATGGGGTCCTGGCCTATGATTGGGATTCTAAAATACAGCCACAATATGAATGAATAAATAAAATAAATAATAAATGGTTTGAGCTGGCCTTGCAGACTGAAATCCTCCAAGGACACAGAGGATTAAAAGCAATACCAATTTCCGTCACGTATCTCCCTTCACCCACACGTTACTGATAGTTTATTTGCACTGGTGCCCACAGTGTGCTAGGTGTCCCCCAGGAACAGTGAAGAGTTGCCTGCCCTGAGGAGCTCGCAGCCTCCTCTCACCATGAAAGGACAACCCTCAGGGGACGAAGGAAGAGGATATTCCCTGTAACTCATTCCACCTTTGTCCTCTTTACTGAGGCCGAGTAGAAAACATGGTGGTGCTTTTCGTGTGGGGGTCTCAGAGCCACCAGCCTCATGTCAAATGGGTTGTTGAAGCCTTTAAACCACTATTTGAGGACTTCAATATCTTAGACGTAGGTTAGGGGTTTACTACAGGAGTGGGTGGGTGAGATTCTTTGGCCTGCATTGTGCAGGAGGTCAGACTAGATGATCATAACAGTCCCTTCTGACCTTAAAGTCTATGAGTCTAAAACGATTAGACTTGCACTGGATTCTAACCAATTACCAAGAGGTACTTTAAAAAGCTCAGTATCCTCTTGGCTAGCCGCTCCTTAAGTGCAGTGTAACTTTCGAGAGGACTATATTTTATTTGCACGCAGTGATGTTGGAGCAGTGTCAGTCCCCGGAAACTAGAGAGCCAAGGTGTGAAAGGTCATATCTTTTATTGGACTGGCTTCTGTTGACAAGAGAAACAGGCTTTTTATTTTATTTGTGTACTTCTAGCCGTAATCTAGATAGGCAAGAGTGAAACATTTCCCTTCTTCTTATAAAATAGCCACTTTCGTCTAAACTTACCCTAAACTGGTACTACTAGGGCACCTCTCTGTAGCTAAACAATGATTAAGTCATTCTTTTGATAGGTGTTCATTAAGGGCCTGATCTAGAGCCCACTTAATCAATGGGAATCTGTTCATTCATTGTATAGGCTTTGGACCCGGCCCTAATAGATGGGATAGACCAGCCTATCTGTCCATTTCAGTTCTGGCACCCACTTCTTCGTCAACAAGGTGACTCCATTCATTGGCTCAGAGGATTAATAAACCAACAACGCAGTCTGTGAGTGGCCAGATGAATTGGACTACAATTACATGAATTATTGTTTGTGGTTCTTGAGATACTGCAGAGGTGGGCGCATGAGAAAGCTTTGGACAAGGGTGTGCACCATCTGTATGGAATGTCACTCTTCAGTGCTGGAAATTAGAATAGGCCCTTGGCCATATTTTCTAGCCTAGAATCCCAGCAGCTAGATAAAGCCTGCTATGCTAGCAGGAAAACCTATACAAAAGGAAGTAGATGGTAAGGAAGATTTAAAAGTTGCAGATCATCATAAGAGGATAGGTTCCCCTCAAATCTTGCACATTCCATCCCGAGTCCCAAATAGTTATGTCTAAAGCAGATTATAACACTACAAACACCACCTAATCAACAGAGGCCAGAACAACATAGTTAAAAGCTGTAATGTAGACAGGACTTAAACTGTGTTCCTCCTCAATGGGGGAAAAAGAAAACCTGGACAGTGCAGCTAATCGGTACATGGTTAGCTCATATCAACACAACAACTTTTGACCATGTTGTAACCAGGTCCTTTGAACTGGTGACTTAATATCTAGATAGGGCCATAGGCCACAAGCGGATATATTCTCCGGGCTTTGATCTGACATTCTGATGCTCAGCAAACACCCCCCAGCCCAAAGTATGGCATTATGCGAAATGCTCAACCATGCCTTAGACAGTTCCACCCACAGTGTAGCTAGTGCTGGAATTTAGACCCAGGTAGCAGTTTTATTTGCAGATATCTAAAAGCTGCAGCCATTAAATATATTTAGTAGTGAATCCTATATTAAGTGAAAGGGCAGAGTTAACAAATATTTTTAAAAGGATGTTTTTGAGATATTTTTTTAAAAAAAGACCCTACCATGTGTCTACTTTTAAAAATTATAGTAGGATCCTGTTACTGTAGACCATAAAATTGCTAAGTATATTTAAACTATTTTTAGACAACACAAGGTGGCGAGACAAGCTATTTGAAAAGCAGGCCGTGAAAAGTTATGGCAGAAAGCGTATCCTTCACTCATGCTTTCGTGGAGTACACAGACATCAGAATGAATTTGACAGCTGCCAATGTCTGGTGAAGCCTTTGAGAATCGAGTCCCAAATGTTTTTCATTTGCACTAAGTCTCATTTTACCCCACTCTGGCACGTAAAGGGGTCTTAAAGCAGTTATAGACTACATTTCCATCCATTTTGAAGGCACCTTTACACTGCCAGAACGGTATCAAGGGGCCTTAGTGTAACTGAAAAATCAATCCTGTGATGCAGAGATTGTTTGGCTTAGATCATTCTTGTTCTGTCCTGGGTCAGTATCACTTTGCATTATAAATTAGCAGAGGAATGGGGAAGGCAGTGTGTCTAGGGGTGGGGAGTCAGGACTGTTGAGTTCTAGTCCAAATGCTTCTTCTTCATTACTGTGATTTTTGAGCGATTCACTGGAAAATTCGGTCCTTAGCCTTTCTTTATACCATTGGCAGAACGGGCATCTAGGACAAAGGGGCATTGAAAAACTGAATTAAATTGTTATAAAGTCCTTGGAGACCATTGGGTGAAAGGAGCTAAAATTGCCATGCCTTACATTTTCCAGAGTAGCTATTATTGCTCCTCAGCATACATATTTACAACACTTCTGGTTCCTTTCTCATATGCTCCCAAGGAAATCCAATGATCAATGCACAGGTGTATTCATAGACATATACGGACCTCCCAAGAACAACCCGATTTACTTCCCCTACCCACTCACCCTGCTTACTGCTAGCAGGGCCTTACAAGCATCCAATCAATCTCACTGTCTGTCTAGAAGCCATGCCACTATAAATAGCCTCGGTTCTACACTCCACAATCATGGTTAGACACAAGCTATAAATCAAGCCACCAATGTGGATCAGAGAGAACACAGCTTCAAGCTTTATCCAGAATTTTAAAAGTGGAATCCAAAATCATTTATAAAACCTGGATAAAAGGTGATGAGTTAAACCCACCTCCCTGAAGACAATGGAGTTACACTAGAGATTAATTTGGCCCTGTGTATTATAGAATGTGTTTGTCAGGATAGCCATATCCATATAAGTACACATGTAAAAACTGCAGTAAATAGATTTACAAATTCAATTTGCCTGTCTTTTCACTCACTAAACTCAGCATTGACAAGCACTTCACACCATGCCTTTTACGCTCCCTTTCCATTCACATGCAGGAACCCTATTAGAATTTGGTTAGCCACACACCTGCCATGCTTCCACTCCAAGACTGTTGTTTTTTAACCCCATAGTGGCATGCTGCTGACTACTACACACAGGTAAGAGTGATTAAATAGAGAGAGGTGACTACTCTCAGCAGTGAAAGATTTACCTGCCTTTCCCTTTTAAGGTTCACAGAGGCAAAGAGTTATGGGCAAACAAGCTTAAGCCACAAGTCCCTGCTCTCGTAACATCAATGAGACGCTGTCTGGATATTTAGACTATGCACTTTTTTTTTCCAGGAGAGAAAATTTCGCTCTGTAATCTTCACTCACTGTAATTTAAACTTCCCAGTAGAGCTGAGCAAACACTCCTTTCCCAGCGTCCGGAAAGCTGAGTATTTGCACAGCCAAGGAGAAGGGGCAGCGGGCTAATTCTCACAAGCCAGCAATGCAGTAATGGGGCACTCTGGAATGTGCCTTTTAAGGATCACCCCCAAGAAATGATCCTTTGAACAAATCTCAAGGGTAAAACATGCCAGGACCAAAGAAAAAATCTGGTAGGAATGAAGAGGTTTTTTTTTTTTAAAATGGCTGAAAATTTTCCCTAAGATAAATCTGTTCTTTCTAACCTGGCATCTCATCATTTCGTTGCAGACCTGTCACTAACTCTTGGTTGTGACATTTCAGGCTCTCTCTCTCAACCCACCTTTTGCATGACAATGAGTCTTCCGCACAGGACTAGATCACAAACCCTACTGAAAGTAATAGGACAACTCAGGCAATTGCTGCACCAGTGGGTGTCAAGAGTTCACCACTTGTCTTACAGTAAGGGACCTGGATTCACCAAGCCATGAATGCAAACTACCGGGGACACAGTGTCAGCAGCAATGGGTCTGCGACAGGAAGTGTATACGATACCCCTTTTGTTGAGATTATTAGAGTTCTTAGCCATATATAGCAGTATGTTTCTCCCAATCACCAGTAAAAACGTCCAGCCTCAAAAGGAGCTCCACTCAGGGCTGGTGTACACTGGAAACTTACTTCATCATAGCTATGTCTGTCAGTGGTGTGAAATCCACACCCCTGGAGAGCTCTAGCCATGCTGGTCTAAACTCCCGACGTAGACAGTGCTAGGTTGACAGAAGAATTGTTCCATCAAACTAGGTATCACCTCTCAAGGAGGTGGATTATTGCGAGAACCCCTCCTGTCCCTGTAGCGAGTGTCTACACTGAAGCAGTAGAGTGAGACAGCTGTGCCGCTGTCATATTTTAAGTGTAAACAGACACCTGCTGTCTGTCATGTACAGGACGTGTGCGCTTTGAGGGCACTATGAGGAATGTTAAAGTATCAAGCAGCATGGAGGCACAGCAGGACAGAGTGAGTTCTGCCCTCTTTCTCTGCGGCCAAAAGCCTTGGTCATCGCTGGGCTGTGCTCACCACATGACCAGCTTTCTCCTACTACTAGTTCTTGTTGGGAATCACTAGGGAGGAGGAGAGATGGATAGGCGTGATGGCAGGGAGGGTCAGGGAAGGAGCCAGCATGGCGTGGCATGGGCTGCAGTGGGGAGCTGGGAGCAGCGATGGGTAGGTGGGCGGGGTGATGGAGCACTCCCAGGGGAACAGGAAGACGAGTTGAGGATGAGAAGGATGGTTTATAGAGAATGGAAAAAAGTCTCCTTATCCATTCCTCAGAGAACCCATATCAGTGCTGTAAGGGTTAAAAAAGAGCAATTTCTCGTGATGGGAGGAGTGGGATCTAGTGGTTCAGACAGGGGTCTGTGAATCAGTACTTCTGAGTTCCGTTCCCACTTCTAACACGGACTCCTAGGTGGCCTTAGGAAAGATTTCACCTTCCTGTGCCACCGTTTCCCCATTTGTAAGAGAGGGATAATACCCTCCTCGGGGGGTTGTGAGGATGAATTAAGACATATTAATAAAGCACTTTGAGATCATCAGATGAAGAGGGCAAAGGGCTATTATAATACCTCTTTACCACGCAGCATGAACCAGTGGTAACAGTTTAAATAGCTGTGCCTCAAGGTTCCGTCTGCTACCATCAGCGTTTCCATAATACAAGAACCTCCACGTTACTGAAAGAAGGGGACTTCAGCTGCTAGAAGAATTATTGCTTCCAAGAAGCAATGAGCAGGTATATTCTTTCATGTCAGGATGGGGTTGGAAGGAGCAGGGAAGAGAAGAGACACAATCCTCAGACTCTGAAAAGAGCTGTAATGGAAAAAGTCTCTCTGATCATATACACAGACCACGCTTTTTACAGTCATCTCTGGAAAATTTCATCCTATACACTTTATTTGCAGTGTTTCCAGATTAGGAACCCGAGGGACATTTTCCAATACAAATAACCTTTGCTAGAAGGATACAGTGTTGCTTCTGAAGAGTGTAAAGATGTTGCCAGTTTGATTTTAAGAACCTGGGTCAAATCCTCAGCTGGTGTAATCCTGCATGGCTCCACTAACTGAGTCCCACTGAAGTGGAGCTACATTGATTTACACCAGCTAATGATCTAGCCTTCAGTATTAAACCTTAATACTTCATCGTTCTAAAGTGTTTATCCCAGGAGAATTTCAAGGCACTTTCCAAACAAGTAATCCTTCTTAACTATCTCACAATGGGGCTGTGGCATATGATCTCCATATTACAGATGGGAAAATCTAAAGCAGAGAGAGGTTAAAAGTCTTTCCAGTGGTCACATAAGGAATCAGTGGCAAGTCTGGTAATAGAACTCAGGAATCGATAACCCCTTAGGACATGCCTATACTGCAGTAAACATACCTGTGGCTAGTCCATGTCAGCTGACTTGGGCTCGCAGGGCTTGGGCAGTGTAGATATCCAGGCTTGGGCTGAGGCCAGGACTCTAGGACCCTCCCATCTTGAGGAGTCTCACAGCCCAGGCTCCGGCCTGAGCCCGGTCATCTACACTGCAATTTTATAGCCCTGCAGCCCAAACCTATAAGCCTGAGTCAGATGACACGGGTCAGTCATGGTGTAGACATAGCCTTAGATTAAAATATTTGGCAGTGGCAGTATCTGACAATTCATAGGATTAGCATTTAGAACCCACTTATACCAGAGAGAAACTTCACTTTAAAGTGGACTGGAGTATGACTATAAAGCATGAAAATCAATGGAAGAAATCTGGGACTTTACAATAAATCCTGACAGTGAAGTGGTGTAACTGAACTCACTCACATAAGCAGGTTCCATTATACACAGCTACACAATCCTCCTACGCATTCATTTAGGAAATGCCACAGTTGTTAAGAATTAGGCCTTTCTATGTGAGAAAGATGCACTGGATTTGTTAAAGCTGCAGTTTTAAAGCCCCTTATTTTGACTTAAACCAAGTTTATTTTGGTTAGTTTTAAACTGATTTAAATTAAACTAAACTAAGGGTGTCCACATGGGAGGTTTGCATTAGTTTAAAAAGTGATTTAAGTTAAACTCGTGGAATTTTCTCACTTAGACCAGGCCGTGATGCTCCTACTTAATAAAGAAATTCAGGCTACCATAAACCCCAGAAGTCCACATCCCACTTATCCAACTGGAAGAAGCAGATAAGTGGGAGGTGGACTAGAAGTAAAAAAGTAGGAGTGTACAAAACAACAGTTTTCTTTGGTGAATCTGAGCAAGATGCGCAAGATTCTCAGACGTGCAATGGAAAAGCAAAGACTTTCAACATTCATTCACACAGGCATCTTACCTCCCTGTTTCAGATCTTATGACCCTCTGATCTCATCACCTTTGGCTTGAAACTATGTCATACCAGCTTCTAACAAGATAAAGTGAAGATTAGCTCCAGGGGGAGAAGGCTAGATATTTAGCAGCTAGCTGTTACTGAAAAATACCTTTGGAATGGAATTTTTAAAATTCATAGCTGATCACCCTTAGCCTTGGTCTTGCTGTAACAAAACAGCAGAAGAGAGGACCTTCCAGCATGCCCCGACCTCTCAGAGGGATGTGATAAAATGGGTTGGGCTGCACACAGTAGGAACAATAGTATGTTTTTATCCTAGTTAGGAAGCCCCAACAGTTCAGGCAAAGTGATGTGCAGGAGGTAGGAACATCCCAATATTGGGCCAAATTCTCGGCTGGTGGAAAGCAGCATAACTCCACTGACTTCAACTGAGCTATACCAACTAACAGAGGAAGGACTAACCCTTAATTTCGAGAACTAACCCTTTCTTCTGCCCTGCCTTTGAAAGGTTTCATGAGAGAGTCGCATGCACCAGCCAAAACTCAGGCTTTTAGCTCTCTTTCTGACCTCTTACATGCTATAATTAGAAGCCAAATTTTTCAAGCCCAAGTGACTACACTTAGGACTCTAAATCCATATTTAGGCACCTAAATGAGAGAGGCCTGATTTTCAGAGGTGCTGAGCTCTGCTTGAAGGTCCAGGTGGAAGCCAGACCACTTTCACAGGGAGGCTGCACAGCCTAGTGGATAAGACAACAGACTGTGTCTCAGGAGATCTGGATTCTATTGCAGGCTCTGCAACTGATCTGTCTGGGACATTTCACCTCCCTTGTACCTCAGTTTAGCCTAATCTACCTCCTTTGTGAAGTGCCTTGAGATAAGAAGTACAGATTATTAGGCCATAAATATATGCAGCTAATTCAAGGGTCATTCAAATTATCCCATCGTGTTCCAGCCTCTAATAGAAAGAAAGAGCTGTATGTGTCATGGCAATAAAGCTGGACTAAGGAGCAGATTCTGCAGTCTTTACTAAGGTGGACATGGCAAATTTCCATTGGCACAAGAGGAAGAATGATTTCGTGGTAACCACATTGGCCAGAGATTAAGGAGATGCGGGTTCAATTCATTCAGTCCATAGATTTCCTGCGAGAGTTTTAGCCAAGTGATTTACTCTCCCTCTGCCTCAACTGGTAATGGTAATAATCATGTAGTTGACATCAGAATGGGGTCTTATAAAAACCTAGACAGATTGAGGGTACTCAGACTGTTAGGGGCCTGACCTTACAAGACAAGTTCCACTTTCTTTGCAAACACAATACGTTTAAATCACCAATGCTCCCCTGCTATTCCTAGGAGGCTGCTACTGTCCTTTAGCATGGATGGTCTGAGAGCCTCAGAGATCAGCCAGGCTGTGGAGAATTTCACTTCTTTCACGCCTTTTCCTACTCCTAAGGGATCTTGCTAGTGACTCACATTTGCATCATTTAAACGACTTAAACTTTGCTTGGAAAGTATAAAATGAATCAAAACCTCAAAAGCAGCAGCAAGTCGGAACAAACTAGCCCCAAGTTAACCCAGCGTGTTTAACTCATTAGTCCAACTCTCTGCTTTTCCATTAGCTAAGCACTAGAGCTCTAGATTTTATGATTAATAACGGAAGCATCCTCGAGCGAGATGACCTCTGTCTAGACTGATGCATGTTTTCCTCCAGCCTCTTGTGCTGATAATTCCCGGGTGGCTCCAGGGAAGCAAGCATCTGCCAAAGCCATCTCTGATATTCCAGGATTTCGTTATACTCCCCTATAAACAATGGTGCCATTGAACTGGTCACTGAGAGATCCCTATTAGGATACGAAAGGCCTCATTTTCCTTCTTACTCATTTATGGGAAGCTGTAACTTGCGCAGCTGCGATGCCTTTCAGAAGACCATCTCAATGCTCTTTACGGGTTACCCAGCTGAAGCTACACAGCAGCCACATGAGGTAGGTCAACAGCGTCAGGTGGGGAAACAGATACACAGATGCTAAATGGCTTTACCCAAGGCCACAGCTAGTTAGTGACTGAGCCAGAACTCTCAGTCCTCTGCTCTAACCACTGAATCAGCTCTCCAAAAAAACAAAACCCCGCACAGTATTTCTCTCCTTTTTCACAGTGCCACCGATGTATTTCCCCTCTATCAATCGGCTGCAAAGTGGAGGGTGGCTAAGGGTTCTGGCCTGGGGTTCTCTTTCCACTCAGGTGTGAATGTCAACGCTTACACCACTCATATTAGGAGAGCGTGGACCTAAGTCCTCCTCTACTGGCTGAGCCACACAAGAGGTTTATGACTCCATCACAGTAACCATCTTAGGAGGTTATATCCCTAGGTTCAAGCAGCAGAGGCCCCTGCTTTGGCAGTGAAGGTCATGGATTTAAACCCCACAGTCTGTTCAAACAGGGGCAGCTACATAGTGCCACCCACTGTGGAGCCTGAACCCATGAGCCTGGCAATAAGAGTCATGGTCTGTAAATTCACCTCAGACAGTGACTTGGAGCAGACAACAGTTTGAATAATGCACATGAGAGTCTTCCACCGCCTTGGAGAGCATTCCCCCTTCTTCACAGACTCACCCCCATGCCACAACAGCCGCTACATTTGCGGCTCTGGGACCAGCTTCTCAGGTGACTGATTCCATTATGCAAACGGCACCCTTTTTCTTCTAATGGCGGAGATCACCCCATCGACACCACGCACATGCTGGGAGGATCTGAGATCACTACAGAACTAGTGAGTGTGCTGCACCCACTAGGCCATTGCCTACACATCCTTAAACAGGGAGTGCTACATTTCTCCACCATCTGCATTATATTTCCCATTCTCAAATGGAGCAACCTGTAGGAACCAAATGTTAAAAGGTTATTGCTGGTTATTGTACAGCTAGTCGTTTACAACCTGAAGACACTCAGAAATCCAAGACAGACAGAATTATTTGCTCACCTAACTCTTCCTCTTTCCACTACAGGATTCATCCTGGCAGTTTATCCTCAAGGAGTCTCTCAAATCTAGTTTTAAAATGACTCAAGCAACAGCTTTCACCATTTCCCAGGGGAAACTATTCCACAGCCTAATAGCTTAACCTCCCAGTTAAGAGCTTTTTCCGGATGTCCTGACTACACTTGTTAAATCTCCTCCCAGCACTCCTAACGCTAATCCTCAACTCCTTCAGACACTCCACAGAGTTATCACAGCCCCTCTTCATCATCCTTTAGCCAAGCGGCACATGAACAGTTCTTTCAAATATTGCCTTATAAGACAATCCACTCAAACCTACAACTCTTGGAATCTGCTCATCTCCCTGGACAACTCTGTGGTACCCAAATTTGCCCATAAGTCCCCAAAGAGAAGCCAAATCACAACTATAGAAAATGGCACCCAATAATTCATAGGTTTTAACAAATAAGGAATTCATCTAATTACAAGGACTGTATCACACACGCATCTTTCGGATTTGATTCGCACTAATATTAAAGTACAATAATTTTTTACTCTTGTAAAAGGTGATCCACAAAGGAAAAAATAACAGTGTTTGTACCTTCTCATATACTACAAAGAAATTCTAAAAATGTTTGTTTAAAAATATTAGTATGTGTCTTTAATTTTTTGTCAACAATAAAATAATCTATGAAAACACCCTGAAATATTTGCTTGCTGTTATAGTTGGATTGTATACTATTCTCAAGACAGGAAATAGAACTCATGCAGAGTGGTTGTTTGCCATTAAATATGTTCCACCCTGGAATCAGCTGTATTTTAGTACCAATAGAGGTGATTCTTATAAATAGTGTATAGTTTGTAGACAGCCTTGTGATTCTTCATGCTGAAAAGGTACTACATGCTATTGTTCTCTATTATTTATATTACAGAAGCAGCTAGATGTCTCAAATGAGATCAGTGTCACATTATGCTAGATCAGGGGTCAGTAACCTTGCAGAAGTGGTGTGCCGGGTCTTCATTTATTCACTCTAATTTAAGGTTTCATGTGCCAGTAATACATTTTACCGTTTTTAGAAGGTCTCTTTCTAGAAGTCTATAATATAGAACTAAGCTATTGTTGTATATAAAGTAAATAAGGTTTTTAAAATGTTTAAGAAGCTTTATTTAAAATGAAATTAAAATGCAGAGCACTCTGGACTGGTGGCCAGGACCTGCACAGTGTGAGTGCCACTGAAAAATCAGCTTGCGTGTTGCCTTTGGCACGTGTGCCATAGGTTGCCTACCCCTGTGCTAGATATTGACAGTCTCTGCCTCTAGGCCCTTTGTCTCAGTAGACAAGAAAGAGGGTGGTAGAAACTAATATTCTCCATTTGACAGAGGAGCTGTAACATATAACATCTTATATCGTAACATGTACATTAAGACTAAGTAGATAAGAAAAGAGCCATCCATAGGTCAATTCACAAAAGCATCGTGCAGTGCTGTTAAATACCAGGTAGGATAATTTCCTCAGTGTGACATGGGCTTCAGTCAGAATGCCAGCTCTGAACATCTCATGCAGTAGGAAAGTTTGAGCCCATCTCTACCAACAATTTCATCATGTTGGCAGATATAGTGCCTGATTCAAACACTGGGAAGACCTCCATTGGGCACTGGATCAGTTCCTTCAAGTTATAAGTGCATTTACCTCTATTTGGTTGAGAAACGGCTTGTCAAACTTGAAGCCAGGGATCCTCTTTTCACTGCAGACAACTCCTACATCTTCAGTGTGTTTGCAGTCTGTCACGCCCCAGCCATTTGTGGTACATGCTGCCAGTGTTGCCTCTCTTCCAGTACAGTGAACATTGTCCATCCAGATTTTGCCTGAGGAGGAAAGAATTGGAAGACTTGAGACACCAGTGGGCAAACCACAGACATGGTAAATCTAGATTCATTACTGATTGATCTAAAATGAGCCTGATACACCACTTCTTTTAAGTGTGTGTTCCCCATTGTAAATCCTACAAAGGAAGGCCTAAAATCTTTACTTAAATAAACTGAGAAAACAGCTAAGTCAATTCATTCTATCCAGGCCTGTGCAGGACCCACCTCAGGTATTTATAAACCAGAAACAAAATGGTTAAGTTGAATAAAGTACATATTTAGGGTTAGATCCTGAGCTGGTGTAAATCAGCATCGCTCCATTTAAGTTAATGGAGCTACACCCATTTGAGGATCTGTTCTTCAATGTCCAGGAGCAACAACGTCTGCATTAAGATACACAAACCAAGAATTCCCAACGTGACTAATGAGCTGGGAGCCAAAGCGGGGCTCGATTTTCTGACAGTGCTAAGCACCCACCCTCTGAAAATCAGCTCCTTTCAATGTGTCTCAGATTGGGAATCCGAAAATCAAGTCAATTTTCAAAATCTTCACCACTTTAGGTATTGAAAAAGCTTAATTTAAAATATGTAGCAGTGTCATTTTATATAGATACATGAAACCACACTGATGCTGTGCTCAGAGAGTTCTGTGCTTTTCACATTGTGCCCGAGTCCTAATGTAATGAGTGGATGCCAGGTGCCATGTCCCACTGCAGATAGTCCTATTTCTTGCATACCACCCCACCTGTCATTTGCATCAGCACATAAAGGAAAAGCAGGCCAATGTGACTTTAATCATAAACTTCCTTGTGGTAAAAGCTTGCTTAGAATCATATAATTATAGAATACCAGGGTTGGAAGGGACCTCAAGAGGTCACCTGATCCAACCCCCTGCTCAAAGCAGGAAAATCCCCAAGCTTCACCTGATGATGGCCACTTCAGAGCGTCTGGTGTCAGTAGGTCCCCTCAGCTCAGCTGATTGGAGCATGGCCTCCAATTGCACATGCCGTGAATCAGTTGTCTACATCCAGGGCCTCTTGCATCCTAATATGTCAAATCCTGATTAAACTTCCTTTTGGAGAAAGCTCAGAGTTCTGGTTGAATCACATCATTTTTTAAAATGTGTATTTTGGCCCAAATTTCAACAGCTGCCTAATGACTTGGGAGGCCTGGAATTCCAGGTGCCAATTTGAAACACCTTAACAAGTCCTGACTCTCCGCCAGTGCTGAGTCCCGACTTTCTGAAAAATCAGCCCTCCCCATTAAGGCATCAAGTTGGTCACCTAAAATCACAAGCCACCTCTCAACACCATGGCCACGCTCTCCCTGCAACAGCTGATGAGGGTGAAAGCACTTACAGCATCCCATGGAATCTACCATCCCAACTCTGGGCTCTGTAGAGTGCCTATCCCTGGAGTCTTTAAGGGCCCGATTCTGAGAAGCATTAAGTATTTGCAGTCCCTTGGGACTTCAGGAGGAGCCGTGGGCCTCTGAAATAAAAATCCAAGCCCTGCATGCTTAACCCAAGTGTCAGACCACAAAGAGGGTGTCTCACATATGGGGAATCAGAAAGCGCTTCCCCCTCCCCCAGCTGTAACAACCCATTCTGACATCTTTAAAAGGGAGACATACAGGACCTCTTAGGCATTGGTGCTGTCATGTTACATACGAGGGATCAGAACGGTTTCCCCAGGCCCTGTGCCAAGCCTATGTGAATGGTGCAATGCAAGCTCTCACGGCGGTCACATAGAAGGAATCCCCTCCTTTTCCAGTTTTGCGGCTGCTACTGAAAACAGCAGGGCAGTCCCTGCAACTGCTTCATTCCCTCCTGTCTCTCTAACTAGGTTTCTATATATCCCCCATTGCCACAGCTTCAGAGGGTGTGATTACACCACAACCAAACACCTGGGACTGGCCTGGGACTTGGACTTACGGGGCTATAAAATTGCAGCGCAGATGTTCAGGCTCCAGTCCAACCCCAACGTCTACACGGCAATTTCATAGCCCCGTGAGCCTGAGTCAGATGACACAGGGCCGCTGTGGGTGTTTGATTGCAGCGCATGCAGGCCCAAAATTTGAACTCGGGCTCAAATCTAACCCCCTTCCATCTCCACACAAATCGTGCTGACCCAGGGTTCCAGGACCCTGGGGGAATGGAGGGGCCAAGGCTCAGTCAAGCTGGGATCCAGGATTCAAGCTCCGTGTCTTCACTGTAGATGCAGCCCCACCAGACTCATGCTCTAGGAGTCTGCCAGAAGCATCCCACAGGCTGATTCTCTTTGTCCTCTGGACAATCAAGTTCCTCCTCAGCGCATCACGAACAAACAGCTAGAGTGGCCATATTTTGGGTGGGCACTAGGAAGTCTGGGATATGACTGGTTTTGTCTCAGGCCTGCATGACACTATGTGGAAGCTATAGCCCCAGGTTGGGACCCAGGCTCCAAGAATTCCTAGCTGGGATTACAAACGATGTAAACGCTCATGCCAAAGCTTAACAAACCCAGGATCTGATCATTCGAATTCTAACAACCCTAGGCTCACATTGCCATGTAGACATACCCTGAGGCCCTAGTGCCTCATACAGCTGCTTTATTCCATTTGGCTGGTTGATTCACCGTATCCTGGATCCTCCTCTCTTCCAGACCAAGCCATGCTGAGACCCACCCCCATCCCATAGCAATTCAGAAATTGCCCTGGTGAATCAGCTCCATGGCATGGGCTCTCTGCAGCACGCAGAGAAAGAGCAGGCACTCTAAGTGAATCAGAGGGTAATGTTTTGTTTAAAATGTCATGGTCTTTTCCTTGGAAATCTCCTGCAGGACCGTGGGAGCCAAGATCCACAATATGGGATGACATTTGAGGTCTCAAATTTCTCTCAAGTCAATTTTAAGCCCTGTTTGCTTTTTATGGCTAATTTTATAGGGGTGAGTGTTAAAGAATGGTGTTAAAAAACTATGGACCAAATTCATCCCCAGTGTAACTGCATGGAGTGAATGGAGTTACATCTAGCGTGAACCTCGCTCTACGCTTCATGCTACTAATTATAAAATATTCAGTAGACAAACATTTACTTATGGTAGATAAGACAATTAAACATACAGTTATTGAGGTTTATGGAGCTATTAAACCCCAAACATGCTTTTAATAATCAATTCCTACGTATAACAAACCAATATTTGCCTTCCTACTTCTTAATTCAATGCATATTTGGAAGCCCCAATTTGAAGTGTGATCGGGTTGATGTCTCATCGTTAACAGTCCACTTTACATCCAAGCTATCTGTATGTAACATCAGGGAGGAGAAAAAATAAACACAGACAGTTTCATGTAAGGGTCGGCCTGATGAGAACTCTTCCCCTGCCTTAGCTAGTATGTAGTTTCTGGAATGATCACTATAAAGTGTGTTTAATTGCATAATTAGAAATGCAGACCGGGGGTCATACAGGTTTGTCCAGAAGGCGTTCAAGACAAACTGCTGCCCTTGGCAAAATTTCAGTCTGCCATCCACTTCCTACCAGTAACAGACAGTCCCTTACAATCTGAAGTGTCAAGACACAAGGCGGGAAGAAGGAAGGACTATTATCCCTATTCCACAGATGGGGAAATAAGAGAGACAGATTAAGTGACTTGAAGAAGGTCGTACACTCTTAGACCAACAGATCATATCATCTGACCTCCTGAATATCACAGGCTACCAACACCAACCAGCTCCCGCACATTAAACCTGACAACCGAAATTAGACCAAAGAAACTGAGACACTCCCCCACTCCCAGAGACTAGACTACGAAGTGCCACAGGCAGAGAATAGGAGGAACCTGTGCACCGGTGCCTAAGACCCTGGCAACAGCAGGGAAATGGTTAAGTGAGAGATGCCCACAAACCCTAGAAAGTGACTTGTACCCCCATGCCACAGAGGAAGGCCACCCCTCACCCCAAGTCACTGCCAAATTGGCCTGGGGGAAAATTCCTTCCAGATCTCACCTAGGGCGATCTGAGCAGGTGAGCAAGAACCAGCCAGCCAAGCTCCTGAGAGAGAATTCTCAGTGCCCTGACCTACCCTGTCCAGCGTCCCATCTCCAGCCATGGCCGTCCAGCCGTAGATAAGCCCTTCCATTCATTTTGTTTCAATCATTTGTCACTAGAAACCCCACTGCAGCATGGGCACGTACAGGAAGCGAAGGAAAGCAGAGAGAACGTAAACACAAGGTGGGCCCCAGAGACCGGGCGACTTTACCTTCTCCCTTTCCGTACTTGGAGCTTGACACCCACGACACAGCCTCCACATAGCCCAGCTCTCGGCATGCCACGTGAGCAGCGTGGATGGAGAAGTCATCGTCACACACCGTGCCCCACTCCCCATTGTAGAACACTTCCAAACGCCCCTCGTTATGCTTCCGCTTCTGCCCTGTCAGCCGCAGCTGAATCTTGGGGACATTGGCCGGCTGCTGCGGGAGGTGGTATTCTGGATGGGGTTGCTCAGGGTAGCCAGGATAGTAGGGCCATTGCTCATACTGGGCAAGGCCCAAATGGCTCAGAGAGCTGAAGAAGAACAGCACAATGAAACAGTGGTTACAGCTGAAACTCAGGCATCTTCCCATTTTCAGCCCCCCGCGGTTCTCAGAGCCAGCTCCTCTCTTTAGCAGCTGCTGTTCACTGCAGGTAGGATGCTGCGTGGGTTGGCTGAAATGAAAGAAAAGTCTGTGTCAGAGGTGAAACATGATAACAACGGGGACTTATTTTTCTCTCTGAAGAAGGGACCTGACCGATGGAAGGATATGTCCAAGTTGTCCCCTCCTGGTGCTTTAGCAAAATCAAAAGTCTTGGATTTTGTTCCACAGGGCAATGGAGACAAATGTCAAAACCTCAACGTAGTGTGTGACAAAGAATGTCTATTCTCCAACCAGCTCAAATCTGAAAACAATGGTTTATGGAACTGAACTTACAATGATCAAAGCAAACTAACCTATTCAACAGTCTCAGTGAACGAGAGTTTCGCCATTTTAATTCTGTGGCCATCTGATCAAATGTACAGTTAAAAAAAAAAAAGCCAAATCCATCTTTTAAATGGTAGAAAAATAGAGGGGAAACAAAATTAAATAACGTGGTCAAGACTAGAGAGATTTACATTGCAGTTTGAGTTTTCCTGATTCCCATTATGACATACGGCATATTTCCATTACTGCACATCTGGCTTCATGTATACAGAATTATTGTATGCAGACATGCACAGGAATAATTTTTAATGTAGATTTGTCTGACATTCTCTGGCCTCTCGGTAATTTTATAACTGAACTCCAGCCATAAGTAGACAGAAGAAGTCCAGTGGTTAAACTACTTCTACACTCTTACAGTGAGTGAAGGTTCAGAAACTGTTCACTTAAGGTAGGAGGAGTTATTTTCTGGTTAAGAAACTTGAGCCAGACGTGTTGCTGAACTGAATGTCAGTTCATTTCCTGCCCCAGCCCTCAGATATTCCACATCGTCATTCATGCAACCAGCACGTGGAGCAGTCAGGGAGTACACGTGGAGGTTAGAGGCTGAATAGTTTCCAAATGAAGCAATGCCAGAGAGCAGTGGGAAAAAGCTCCCCACCTCCCCAAAGCAGTATTGTTCCCTGGCAGCAGCCAAAACACAGGGAAGGGGAGTCATCAATACAGATCTCTAGAATGGAAGATTGGTCAGTGCGTGCTAGGTCTGTGCTACCCCAAAAGGTGGCAAAGAGATGCAAGCACAGGGAAACCAGCATAAAGTAGCCTTCCAAGCTGCTGAAGGAGGCTGTGTAGTCTACTGGACCAGAAGCCAGGAAACTTGGGTCTTACTCCTGATTCTGCCGCCGCACTGCTAAGTGATCTCAGGCAAGTCACTTCCAACTCAGTTTCCCCTTAAGTAAATGGGGATGAAGATACTGACTATCCTTTTGTAAAGTGCTCTGAGACCTCTGGATGAAAAGTCTCTCTCTCTGAACCAAGTGCAAGTAACAAAGCTGTGCGCATTTGAAACATCCCTATGCTTGAACTATGGTTCAGACAAAACTGGTTTGGGGAAACTAGGGAGATCCAGCACTTTTTAGTGCTCTGTTTGGATCAAATCTTCATCTCGTTAACAACATGGCTTTCCCTGAACTTCACTGGACTAAGACTGATTTCTCGGCTGTTGTACGGGACTCATCACTATAGATCTCACAACACCCCATGAGGTCAGGAAGCATTATCCCCATTTCACAGATCGGGAACTGAGGCACAGAGAGAAAAGCAACTTGCCCACTGTCAGTCACACGTGGCATCTCTGGCAGAGCTGGGAGTAGAACCCAGACTCCTGAGTCCCAAGACAACACCTCAAGCACATGACTTCTCTTTTCTTCTGAGAATTCATTAAGGGGGTTTGCCAATGGAAGTAGAGTGAAATATGCATTATGACTGAACTTTTTTGCATATGTGAAAGTCTCATGGGGACCAGATGCTGCATAATACACTCCCAGCGCATATCCACTGATTTCAGCGGAGTTATGTTGGGACAGATCTGGATGGCCATGTGAGTTATGAGTTTGGTTTTTGTTCTTGGCTCCTGCCAAAACATCTGGTATAAACAGCTATCAGAGACCATATGTGGACATGATCCAATAAGGCAAATCTAAAATGCTGTAGTTTGGAACTTTTCCATCGGCAACTCCTGCTTGAAGCATGCAACTATTTCACATGCAGACTCACACTGTCACATGCCTGTAATTTACCTGTAACTTGATCCTCTTGGATTGGATTCAGTTTTGATCAATAGTTACAGCTCAGTTAAAAAAAAAAAAAAAGAAGATGAATGGTTAAGATCAAAGTTATATATTCCCATCAAGTTCACACCACTATGGCACCTCAATCAACATCATCTCAGATGTGCTCTCATATGCTGTCCAATCCAAGTCCCACTGAAATCAATGTAAAAGCTCCCCCAAGATTCAAAAGATGCAAGACCAGGCCTATGACAATAAAAGTGTAGCGCTCATTACAAGATCAGGCCCCAATTTGTTAGATGCCGCAAGCCTAGTCTAGTCTGAAAATCTTTCAGTCAACAGTATAACAATATATTCAGCTACTCATCACCTAAAATGAATGTAACCATACATATGAAAAAAAAAGAGCCAACAGATGTTAGTAAGTAGCATCAGTGTTTTTCATTTGCTTCAGTTTTGCCTGAACTATCATTAAAAACAGAACACAGTTGACCGCCAGTAGCAAGCAGATAGCTGCTTTAGCAAACCCAGGATCTCATCAGGCTGCTGCAAACTGAATAGGCCCAACTGGTAACATCTTCAAAAGCAAAAAGAGGATTTAATTCTACCACCTCCCATTCACTATGAAGAACAGATGAGTCTTGGGCATAGAGACACACTTGTACTTCATCAAGGTTTTGCAGGGATGAGGTAACAAACAGACATCGAGCTGTTCTACAGCACAAGCACCATCTGGCTTGTCTCAGGATCTAGCTTGGCAAAGAACGTAGGATCGGCAAATAATTACAAAAAGCGATCTGGCCTCAGCTGCACATTCATTGGTGGAACTCTATTGACTTCAAGGGGCTTATCCCAGGCATCAATTTCACCCAGGATGTGAAAAGCCAGAATGGGCGAGGGGGGGGGGCATGATTGTCTCAGGGATGGAATGCCACGTACTAATCATTAAGACAACCTTCTGCAGCAGTTGGATTTCCCTGGTAGTACTAACCTGAACAGCCTAGGCTTTGCTTGTCAGATTTGACCAAGACCACAGCACAGGGCTACAGACCTCATTCAGATGTACTCTTATTTGCTGGTAGTCAAGAAGAGCCATAGATGGAAAGGCTCGATGTTAGATCTCTCTGTATCATATGCGACCTTAAAGAGTCATCCTGTTACTCACTTATCTCCACTTGACAGTCTCAAATGTTACAGCTAATGTTTAAAAAGAAAGCTCTTTTCTATTGTGTGTGTTCTAAGCTCACGTAACATTGAGCGAGCCTGGATGAGATTTGTTACTATGCAACAACCACCAACAAGCATAATATGCAGAAAAATGTAGTTTCTGCTTAGATTTTCTATTGTTACAATAGCTCATGCCAATATTTGCATTGTCTGATTTGTAATAGCACTGTAATCTCCACCTAAGGAGATACTATGTGGGTGGTATAATTTGGGTGCAATTAAACTGATGAGTGAAAACCCTAAAGCAAATTATTTTAAGTCCCTATCAAGCAGCTGTTTGAAAACAGCACAATGTTGTCTTCATGAACTGATTCCTACCTGGGATGCTAATTGATTTTCTCCCTATATTCCCAGATAACTGAGGCAAGTATTGCTTTAAGCTCACCTCTAAACTATTTCATTTCAGGTTCTCCTCTGGCACTGCAGACAGTGACACCTGTTGTTATCAGCTAAATAGCAGTCACTGGTCTGAAAAGAGAAGAGTAGTTTGCTTCTTTAACACCCTCAGCACAGGGTCCACATAAGAGCAGCATTCATTCCAGAAAGAGGTTGTCACAGGTTTCAATGCTCAGACTTTGATAGCTTGTATTCAACTGTGCATCTGGTGTCATCTCTAGGTAACAATCCACAGTTCTCTCTCATGATACTCAAGTTGAAAGTCACCCTGAATCCTAACGGGGATGGCTGTGTGAGCTCAGGATACAATGGTCACTCTAAAGAAAGAATTGTTCCGTGTAAGGACCACACTTCAAGGAACAGAGCATTGGCTCAGATTCAACTGAATCTTAGCTCAACAACAAAAAGAAATTTCCTCTTATGAAAATAGATCTCTGTATATTTCATCCCATCCCTGGATGGGGAATATTTGCTTTTAAATGTTTCCTTTTGAGAATCATTATTCAGGCAAGAGAATTTAAACTGTGCTTCTGAATCTTAAATTGGTGACATTTACAGAGTTTATTGCATGGACTGTAGCTTCCTAGACTCAATCAGGCACAGGCTAACAATGTTACAGAATCTATGCTGTCTCAACTTGCAGGCAGTTAGTAACACGGCTTTTCCACTTCATTAGTTCAGTCCCAACTCATTCCTGTAAGTGAACAGGGGAGAAAGTTTTACCTGATCACAAACATTTTTGCCAAGTGACAGAGAAAATCTGCAGCACTGTTTTTTTTTTTTTAAAAAAGAACAAGTTTCCAAAGAAATACAAGATCATCTGCTTTACTGGTTCTGTCCCCACTCTCACCCTCCTTTCGAGATGTAGATATTAAATAAGCAACTCAAGTTAGAGAAATAAAAAATGTTCAAAGAGTAGTGAGGAGCGAGGTTGACTTTCAGCCCCGACTCAGGCTAAGTGGTTAGTTTAAGCTGGCTGTCAAACAACAAAAAGAGTCACTCATACAAATCAATCAGGCATTGCTTCTGTAATAATAATGCCGCTCTTTGGATTGCAATGCAGCAGGACTGCACTTACCTGGAGATGCTTTGGTGGGGGGTGACCTCAGTTCCTTCTGCTCTCTTTGCACTGAAGTGCCTCTTCTAAGCTGAGAGTGCACTTTGAGGGATCTCGTTGGGTTTAGAAAATACTCTGCAGCCAGAGAAATGTGCTGCAGAAATCCTGGTGCTGCTTCTTCCTGGCAAATTTCACTGGAGTTATCCAAGCAAACCCCTCCCAGGGCCCACCCCCTCCAAGCTCAGACACAGGAGCTAGGCTGATGGGTGATATCATGGGCTTTTGCTGTAATCTGAGAGCTGTGGCATTCCTTGAGTGCTGCACTGAAATGATTTGCAGCCAAAGAGGTGAGCAGGGAATGTGAGCTGCTTTCTAGGAGGCCCCTACAGAACAGACCATACAAGATCACTTTACTGTGTATTATTAAAGGTCTGTATTGCCCAGATGGGGTTCAGGGTCCCATTGTGCTGTACAAACACATAGTAAGATGTGGTCTTACTGCAAAGCATCTGTTAGAATTACCTCCCTTTCTAGGGCTTTAGTCTTGCAGCATTCCTCCTCCAAGGCTGTTCTTTTTGTGTAGGTCTCATCTAACTTTAACCCATTTGGTGTTATGTTCATCCCCATCTAGCACCTCCAGCTAGGGTGACCAAACGTTCCAATTATCTCATTTGAACAGTTCTCAGTTGTAGCCTTTGAAGAATATTGGGTAGACCTGGTCAAAAAATTGCAATGGAACAGTTTTCCATCAATGCAGTTTCATTGAAATCAAAACATTTTTACGGGAATGTGTTAATTTTCATGTAAGATTCTTACGGAAGGATGTTAAAATGTTTCGTCTCAACTTGGTTTCATTTGATTTCATTTTGACTTGTATAATAGAACATATTAATATTTTATATTGTAGCCTTTCAACCTCATCTCAAACAAAAACTTTTGGAATTTCTGTTCCATGGGAAATTTCACAATTATGTCATGAATCGGAACAAAAATTTTGATACATCAGTATGTCCCAGGAAATAGAAATCCTCTTTTCTGGTCAGCTCTGATTCTGGGATTTTCCAAGGAGCCTAGGGGTGTTTAAGAACCCAACTCCCACTGGAAGTCAATAGGCACTGGGTTACTGCCTCAGTCTAAAAGGTATATGTAGGACTTGCCAAGTGTGACCTTCAGAAAAGGATAGAAGTCAAGAAGTTAGGGCCTGAACAAACAACCCATTAAGTCTGTGGGAGCTTTTCCATATACGTCAGTAGCTTCGGATCACACCCCAAAGAATTAAGAGATCTGCTGGCAAACCCTTCCATCCCCACTCCACATGCACAGCCCCCTGCCAGCCCAAGACTGCTCCTTACAGCACAGTCTCCAGGATTTGGTCCCCCCCTGGTTCTATATTCATTTCTGAAAAGTTAAAATGCTTAACCCAAACCTCTGATTACATTTCCAGCAGTCAGCCTATACATGGGTGAGAACAGACTCTTGCATCAGATTTCTGCTGTTTCCTGCTTCTTGTCAATTAGCAGAGCCCCTTCTTTTCTAAAACATCATTTATTTACACCAGATATGGTCATTATTCCTTTCACAGGGCATACCACCAGTGGCCTTGTGATCTTGTCAATCAGTTGTCTGTTCCTGATCCATATTCAGGAGAAGTATTATTAAACTATCCATTCCAGCTGTTGTTTGGGACTCAGGTCAACCCGCAAAGCATCATCAGTCTCTGATTATATCTCTTATCTTAGAGCAAGCATCTGAATGTTCTTAAGCACAATCATAAGCAAGAGACAACATACTGCTCATTTCTACCACAAAGCTTTAGTCTGCCAGGGAAATTCTGTTGGAGTGATTTTAATACTAACTGCAGCCTCCTTAAAAACAAAAAACTGTGTCAGCTTACATCTTGATATAATGCCCATCACTACAAGCAAACTCCTTATCCACAAACGAGATACAGCATGGATGACAGTAAGGAAGTTTTCCCCATACCAATAGGACAATGTGCTTCAAACTCACACCAGTAGGGGTAGGAGCTGGGTTGGTCTCTGCAACCCATTTAATCCTTAGCCTCTCTGTTAAGTAAGCAACAAGCGAGGCAATTAAACAATCCCAGTTCCCTCAGCCTCTCCTTGTAAGTCATGTGCTCCAGCCCCCTAATAATTTTTGTTGGTACAGGTCTAGCATAAGGGAGCCTTGGTCTATAATTCTGGCTTCCAGGTGATAATGAAATACACAATGCAACACACAACAGTGCCAGTTACCTAGTTGATAGTTTTATGACATGGACCTGACTGGACTGTCGGCACCAATTCATTTCACACCCCAGATGCCAAAAGCAGCCCTCAGATGGTGGTAACTTGGTTATAGCTTGGGCCAGAAAGTCCTGTATTCTTGCTCACACTTAAATGTTGATATTTAAGGAACTCTGTGAGCTAAGTGCAAAATTGGCTCAGCTGTGGTGAAAAAGAACAGAACTCTAAGGAATGATCAGCACGAGCCAGCAATCAGTGACAGACAGACTGTATCAAACTACTGTAAAATTAGGAAGAATACAACCAGATTCATAATAAACTGCACCAGCCACTGGTGGACAAGCAGACCTTGTTCTTCTCAGTGCACCAGACTTTTGTCTTCACCTTGGTCAGAACTTTGATCTCATCTACTCCTCTCCCATTCTCTTATTTCTCTTCCCAACTAGTCGCTGCTCCGTCCACCACTCATTCTAAATGCAATTACCATTACACTAAAACATTACCCCTTCACCTGCAATCAAGCAGCAAATGTTGTTATGGACGCCTTATGCTGTAATCACATTTGATTTCAGCTAAGTAGAGGTGGGCCTGATCAGTATTTGACGGATGAAACCCAAGGTTCATGAAGAAAGTGCTTTTCGAATAGTCAGCACTGAACTGATTGCCCAGCAGCATTATATGGGATTACGTGCTGTAGAAGGGAACATCTTTCATATGTAATTTGCACTTTATTAAAAACAACCCCATAACACTTTAAAAGAAAAGTGTCTCCCTTCTTGGTGCAACGCAGAATGTGAGCATGCAACGAGTTAAACCCAGAGCAACAACGTAACTGAGTTAGAGTTAAACCTCTGGCCTGATAGGAAAGAGTTAAGAAGAGTTTGAGGAAAGTAAAGCAGCATGAATCATGTGGCACGTCAGCAAGACAGCTGAACAGCTATGCTCCTATGGACCCCCAGTACTGCCAATTTCCACCTTGATCACTTTTTTCCCCTTCAGCACTGGGAACTGAAGAATAATGAGGATATAAACCGGCATTTCACAGTCACCAGTGACTAGAGTGCCACCTCGCGGTCTAAAGCTCAACGTGGGGGCTCAGCTCACTAAGATGAAACCCACAAAGCAAAAATGTGTCTCAACACAAGCTCTCAATGACAGATCTACTTCACGCTGTCAGGAAATGGAAGGTAACTTGGTCAGAAAATGGAGTTTGTGATCGTCCGCTAGCTTAAGCGCACAGAAATAGGACTGACCACAGCAGGAATGTTTGCAGCATGCCCAAGTGCACAGAGGTCAGGTGAGCATGTATGAGGAAAATGCCAGGTAAGCTTCCTGCTTATGAAAGTTCTTGCCTTTTATCTAGCAGGAGATGTTGAGATAGCTGTGGTACTGAACTCGAAGGGCAAAATGCTGAACGTGTGCTAACTTGTTGGGCGTTCCCCCTTTAATTTATGTGTCTGGTTAAGTCCCAACATAGAAACAACTCACAAACATGAAAGTCGCTCTCACAAAATGCAACGAATTGCAGAAAGAAATGCTGTTCAGAATTGATTTTCATCATAATAGTCGTCACAGAGAGAAGGCTGTTTATAGTGACTAAACCATAGTCCAGCAAAACAAATTGGAACACTGTGTTTGCCAGCCCTAGGGTCCATCAAAAACTATATCCTTTCCCCCAAAGTGATGCCTACCTGCTGCTTCAGAGAAAGGGGTAAGTTGCTGCCTAATGGATGTTTACAGAATAACCTGCCTATAGAGGAAGTTTCTCCCTTAGCCCCATCACTTAGTGGTTGGCCTATGTTCTGAAGCACAAGGATTAAGATTATCTCCCATCTAGGGCAACTGTTGCCTAACAGAAGTGCTTAGGTAAGAGAAGGTCCAATAAAACGAGAGTGAGAACTTGAGGGTTGCTCTAAAGCAGATGTAGCAGTCTTATTTTAATCTACCACCACCGGAAGGTTGATCTGCCACAATCCCTGGTAAATTGCTCCAATTGTTAATTACCCTCACTGTTAAAAATTTGTGCCCTATTTCCTGAATTCGTCTAGCTTCAACTTCCAGCTGCTGGATCTTGTTATATCTTTGTCTGCTATATCAAAGAGCTTATTAACCAACTTTTGTTCCCCATGTAGGTACTTGTACACTGTGATTAACAAAGAGAAGATTAAGGGGCAACTTAAACTAAATAGATTGGGCTACTTGAATCTACCACTGCAGGGCAGGTTTTCTAATCCTTTAATCATTCTTATAGCTCTTCTCTGACCCCTCTCCAATTTAGCAACATCTTCCTTGAATTGTGGACACCAGAAACGGACACATTATACCAGCAGTGATTGCACAAGTGCCAGATACGTAGATAAAATAACCGCCCTGCTTCTACTCAATATTCTCGTTTATGTATCCAAGGATTGCTTTAGCCTTTTGGCAACAGCATCACACTAGGAGCTTGTGTTCAGATGATTGTCCACCATGACCCCCAAGCCTTTTTCAGAGTCACTGCTTCTGAGGATCGAGTCCCCCATCTTGTAAGTATGGCCTGCATTCTTTGTTCCTAGCTGCATGAATTGACATTTGGAGATATTCAGACACATCTTGTTTGCTTGCACCCAGTTTACCAAGCAATCCAAATCGCTCTGCATCAGTGTTCTGTCCTCTTCATTATTTACCACTCCTCCAATCTTTGTCTCATCTGCAAACCTTGGCAGTAACGTTTTTTTGTTTTCTTCCAGGTCATTGATAAAAATGTCAAATAGTGTAGGGCCAAGAACCAATCCATGCAATAGTAGAGCATACATACTTGAAAGCTCTACTATTGCATGAATTGGTTCTTGGCCCTACACCATTTGACAAGTTTCTTGGCCCTAACACTATTTGACTGGGAAGCCCAGTTTTTAAAAATGGGACAAAGCAACTACAAATACAAAACACACAATTGCATGCACACCTTGTTACACAAAACTTATCATATGGACCAGCAAATACCAGATTTGCATCAGCAGTCATGGTCTCTGCTTGCAGAAATTAGGTACACACCATTGGTTCTCTTATATCTGATAGCCAGGTCCCTTGCTCATTCTTCTCTAATCTTCAATTCATTTTCAACACCAGGAGGGATAATTTAGTAGCCTAAACCCTGTGTTTTCATCATCTAGACTGCCTGGAGCCACAGGTTCAAATCTCACCTAGGTCACCTCGGCCCATCATATTCACAAAGCAGATAAGCTGACCTGTGTGAAGGTTTCTTTGTGCACAGATTGCCTGGATGATACCTTAAGAACAGAAAGAGCTGTAGGAGCATCAAAGAGGTTGTGGCACTTTTCATGAGAGTTGGCCCTTACAGAGAATGCCTATTAAATCTGAGAACTATATCTCGGCTTTAGAATTCATAGCATGGTTCAAGACAGCTAGAGACAGGATCTCATTCTCTAATAACATTGATATTAAGATTTTTTTTATAGACTCCTCTTACTTTTTTATTGGTCGTTATTGCTTTAAAGGAGTAATTCACCTCTGTGAAGCGAGCCACGAAAAGGTCTATGCACTAAGCAAATCCTATTTAAGACATGGCATTTTATTTCATCCCAGTGCCAATAAAATTCAACAGGACTTTAACAGAAGAAGGTAGTAGAGGCTTTGAGTTGATCTCCCTGACCAAATTGTCCCTTCCACCCAATATGGTGTAATATTACCCTCAATGCCAGAAGTGGCTGCATTTCATCAGTGCAGTCTGCAGACAGACAGTGAGGCACTTTGGAATTAAAAACGCTACAAAGTAGTATGGATCTTTTCTACATAAGAAGGGGAATGGTTTTCTAGTAGGACTGTTTGTTCTTTCACTACACATAATGCTGAAAATGCTGGAGAGTTCAGATACAACTCTTCCACCTCAGGAAGAAAAATCCCAGAAGATTAAAGTTGTAGCTGCTGTGCAGAGATTTTAGTTAAAGTGCAATTCTCATTCTCCAGCTGAGCAACAGAAAGAGTAAAGTCAAACCCCAATCTAACTAGATGTGGGGAGTTTTTTTATCTATTAAATAAAACCAACCCTAATTAATTTTAGAGCCTCAATGGCCAAAGACTTCTCATTTGTATTACAGCAGCTCTTAGAGGATGCAGCTGAGAAACTTCCCACTCTGAAGAACAGACTCTACACAGATTCTCACTAAACAGGCAAGACAAAGAGTGGGAGGAGAAACTGAGGCACAAAGAGGCCAAGTGACTTTCCCCAGGTCACCCAGCAGCTGAGCCAGGAGTAGAACCCATGATTCCTGACTCTCAGTCTAGTGTCCTATCCACCAGACAATGTTGCCTCCTACCCACCCACCTAAATCATCTCTGACATTGAGAAAAGCAACACACTTGATTAACATTACAGCAAGAACAAAACCTGAATACACATCACATGGAAAGACAGAATTCTGGGCCTTGCCTAATCGTGACCACTGATTTATTTCTGTATTGGGGACATCAGCATCTCAGAAAGAACCAGGTCGGACTCCAGATTACTAATCTTACATGGTACAGCTGCTCCTGCTCAGACAGTGCTCCACTTGAATAACGGAAAAGTCAGTTTAGGACATCTGCTTGCCACAGAAGTTAAAGGAAATAAGAGATCAGTTAACACGGATATTTTCTAACTGGAGTCTGAACTTCCTGTTTCTCTGGGTCAAGAAGGACTGAAGCATCAGAGATCAAAAGGCCAGGACCATTTTTTATATACTTAGTCCTTAAGAGAAATTCATAGACCCGTGCCATCTTTGGAGGACTGACTCAGACAGTTAGCTGTTGAAAGCTAATCTTCCCAAGGAATCTCCTGATCATGAAAAGGCTTAATGCAACATCTTTCCTGCAAACCATTGACATCTGGTTGATTGTGCCTGAACAATCTTTGGGAAGATAAATAAGGGGTAGGGATGAGTTATAAAAAAACAAAGTCTGCTCCCCGAAATGGAAGAGCAGTGAGGTTTTGTATACGAGAAAAGTCTGCTGGAAATTCAGGCTCAGCCATCCAAGGCGTAGAGCACCCTCATCTCCTACTGAGCTCACTTAGGACCAAGAACAGGAGGCAGGATTTGCCCCTTAGGCTGCAACCAAGGCCCAGTCCTGCACATGTGCTGCATTCAAAAAAATCCCACTGATTCCCTGATTGCAGGACTGTACCCTGACCTCTTTGAAAAGGAGGGACAGCAAGCGAAAGAAAGTTCATCTCACCTTGCAACATGGAGAACTTGAAATGGTTTCTGACGTAGGACTGTCATTTCTCAACCACCATCATTCATCTGTGAATAATAATTTGACAGATTAAGGTCATTAAATAGAACATGAGGTTTAGTGGAAAACTTATGTCTCATCTAATATGGTCTAAACTCCCCAGGATCCCCTCGTTTAAGTAGAAGCATTTCTTTTAGAAATGGAAGAATTTGTTTAGCAAAATCTTGAACCTGCTCCAAAAGAAGTGATGATTTCTAGATTTAGGGAAGGAAACGGTCATAATTTTTGAAGCTCTTCAGGTTGGCTTTGGCAAAATACATGTCCTAGGCTGGTGCTATACTGGAGAGGAAGGATGATCTTATGGCTATGGGACTGTATTCAGGAAATATAGAATCAATTCCTAGCTCTCCCACAGACCACCTGTGTGACCTGGGGCAAGTCACTTAGTATCTCTGAGACTCAGTTTTTGATCTATAAAATGGGGATAATATTTCCTTTTGCACTGTCTGCCTGTCTTATCTATTTAGATCATGAACTCTTTAGAGCAGGGACTGTCTTACTATGTTTTGTACAGCACTTTACGCAACAGTGGCTCTCATCTCAGTTGAGTCCCCTTGGTGCTGCCCTTAATAATTTTGTTTTTTAAAACTCTATTCTTCTTGTGATCTTAGGAGCCTGGAAGAATTACTTCCAAACACCATCCTTTATTGCTTGCATAGTACAGGCCTCTAGTGGTTAGAGAGAGATTTGTTTTAAAATTAAATTTTCACTGGAAAACAGCTAGATCTCAGAGAAATAAAGATTTTTGAAAACCACAAAAAGTTCTGCCAAACCCTGAATTTTAATTAAAAAAAAAAAAAAAGTCTAAGAGTCGCACACAACTCCAAGTGCCATTGGGTCTTCCAGTGGTAATATTCGTCCAGACAGTGAAACGAATCAATTGAAGTAAGTAATCAGCTATAAACTAAAACCACATATCATGGGAAACATGGCAACTAACATAATGCAGAGGGCACACAAGTGCTAATAATAAAACAAAAACACAATAAAACTGTTATTCTGAAACTGATTTGAAGGCAATAGTTGTAAGGCTCCTAACCTCTTATCACTTCTTGAGTACCCTGGTACGTGTCTGAGCACAATCCCCCTCCTCCAGATTCCATTGGTATGCTCGGAGAAAGAACACTCCCATGGGGATTCTGAAAACACACTTTACACTGATGCTAGAAGATTGGAAAGTCATTTGTTAGCAAAACAGGCCCTGGAAGTGCTATGTGTTTTTTTGTTTTTTTAAAAATTTGAAGACACTACAATCCTATTTTTTCTTGGGAATTTCGCACCCCTTCCATGGGGGCATTATAGTGGTGCAAAGAGACAAATTACCACTAGGTGGAAACAGTTCTCCTTATATCAGTAATATCCTTTTGTAAACGGAGCTTTACATTTCAGCAGGGACTTAAACACTGACTAAAGCTGCTTTTGGGGATTGATTTTCCTACCCCAGAAAGAATCAGAGGTCATTCCACTACAGGCAATGCGATTACACCAGTGTGAGAAGTGATGAGGAAGGAGAATCAGGCCAGTTGGGTGTAAACTAGTCCAAAACAGGTGCAAAGGAGTACATCATGCACCTTGGTTTGCAAACCCAGTGTTTTAGGGGTGCAATTTACAGTTGTATCCAGTTACATCAAGGTTAGGGTGACCAGATAGCAACTCTGGAAAAAAAAGGGACCCGGGGGGAGGGGAGTGTAATAGGCACCTATATAAGAAAAAGTCCCCAAAAATGGGACTGTCCCTTTAGAAAGAAGACAGCTGGTCACTCAAATTAAGGTTAGATTTGAATTCAGGAGCATCGGGGATGATGCAGCATGAACTCAAGTGATGGCGGTAGCTTTTTCTTACACTTCAAGTCAGTTTCTTGTTCTGCCACAACCTTTTTTTGCTCCCCCAGTGTGTAAGTTGCTGAATTACTGTGACATCTACAGGAGTCCACACTGGTCTAAGTTACACTGCCTTGCTACTTAAATCCAATATGTAACTTACAGCACTGCTTATGTCTCTGCTGAATTTGGCTCAGAGACAACAACAGGCTCCATTCCAGGCTGCATGGGTAGTGCCATCACCTTGGCACACACAAATTCTCCCCTCACTCCAAAAGAGAGTTATGGAAACCCACGTGCTGAGGAATTTGGTGTAGATTCACTGTGACAAGCACAGATCACACCATCTGGACTGCCTGTGATATTAAGATTCTTGGTAGTTAGGAGGGAATAAGTCTGTGTTTGTATGGCACCCAGTACTATGGGGTCATGGCCCACAGCTAGATGCTACATCAGTACAAACAACAAATACTTTTAGGGTTTTGCCTTTTGTAAGTGAAGAACAAGAGCAGAGAACGTCCAGAGATACCCAAGACCAACATCCATTTGATCCCTCAACACTAATCAACTCCTTCATTTCCTCCCCCTCACCAGTTTGTCTTTTTCACTCAGCATTTATCTTGGCCAACTAGGTGCTGACCAATTCACTATATTGGAATAGCAGCAACAAGCATGGACGTGTCCAAATCTGGATAAAACATCTTCTCAACATGTGCAAACCTTCAGAGGATCTCAGACCTTGGGATGGTTCTTCAGAGCTGAATGACACCTTCTCGGAGGATCACCTGTCCACAGGTGCACTCCTTGTTTTGAGAAGACTATGTGTGCATTTGGGGTTCAAGGGATAAACAAAAAAGGAGTCAAACCACTTTATAGGATGCAAATTATTTTAGAGTTCTATGTATGGTACTTATCTGGCCTCTGTCACCCTCAGTATCTGAGGATCTCACAAGCTGTGATATATTTACACTGACAAGACCCCAGTGGGGCAGGGCAGTGCTACTGTCCCTATTTCACAGGTGTAGAATTGAGGCACGAAGAGGCTAATTTACTTGCCCAAGGTTATACAAGAAACCCAAGGTGGGCAAGTGAAATGAACCTTGGTCTCTGAAGCCCTAGTGTATTGCCCTAACAACTGGACCATCCTTCCTCTCAAGCCTGTCATAGAACATCAGGGTTGGAAGGGACCTCAGGAGGTATCTAGTCCAACCCCCTGCTCAGAGCAGGACCAATCCTCAACTAAATCAAACAGGTATCACTCTGTTCACTAGACTTTCCAAAATGCTCAGCACCCACACTCAGGTCCAGATATTCAGAAGAGTTTAGTTCACATTTAAGCCCTTAAGTAAGTGGACACATTTTCAAAAGAATTCAGCACTTCGAGGGCAGGACTCTTCTGAAAATCTGGTCACAGGTATCACAGTGGGAGGGGTGTAATTGATCCTTACTCTTTCAGGTGACGGAAACTGTGTTAACACCACCGCAGCCAATGGCTCAATATTCCATTTCTCTTTGCAGCAGACAAAGAACAGGGAGATAGAATGACACTGAACTGCCCTGGTTTCACCACATCCGCAGTAAGACAGTATCAAAATGAGGTTGAAGATGATTTATTTTTAATATATCAGTAATTGGCAATTTCTCCCATCACTCCAAGAAGAGCATTAACCATGGAACTTTGTGTTTTACTTATTGGTTGACTTATTTGTAATGGAAAGAAAATGGTGGGTTTGGGACCTAATTTGGGATGCCCTTGAGGGGCCTGATTTGTAGAGAAGTGCCCTGAAAATCAAGGCCTTCAAGGCATCTAACCCTAGTCACTTAAAACTCAGGACGCCCCAAATCATGAGTGACTTTTGAAAATGTAAACCAATATCCCTGCCCTCAGCAACTTACAGATGCCACCAGGGGCTGGGGTTTGGAACTGACTGGGACAACTATGTGGGAAAGCATCTGTTGTGCTCCAAACTGAGGGAGGGGATCAGAAAAACAAAGCTCGCAAGAACAGGGGCAGAATACCGCTGTGCACCCAAGACTGTTCCCTGGTGGGAGGAATATAGCAAGTCACTACTGGGTACACTCTAGCCTTTACTGAGCTTCATGCATTATTTACTAGCAACAATGGTAGGGACAATGAAGCAAGAAGGGAACAGGGTGCCCCAGATCAAGTTTATCTTCAAGCTGGTTAAAGCTATTGTCCCTCCCCTTCACTAAGTGCTGGAGAAACCTGCATAATTAGGAAGACTCTTTTGTTTCCAGGTTCTGAAGGCCCCAACCTTTCAATCTGGGTAATATGAATGGTAGTGTTTTAAAAGCTGAATGTTTCCCTGCTCCAGAGGTATGTTTCAAATGGGACACACTTTTGTCTTCCAACCACTTCATCCATTAAGGAGACACATTTAAGAAAACAGCTGCACCTTTCTGCATCTTTTGTTCGCTTTGCACATGTTTTTCCAACACAGCAACAAAAGGAAGAGATGAGTGATACATTTAAGTGGCCATGAAGCTAAAGGCTTAGGTGTCACTCACCTGCCCAGCCAGGTCACCGGCAAAGGTCAAAGAGCAATGCCCTAGCCTCTTCTTTGTGTTCTTCCCACATGCCTTACCAACCTTAATGGGCCTGGGGAAAAAAAAAACAGGTGAATGGGGGAGGTAGGAAAAAGAAAGCAAACCTTGTTACCCGTATAAAACACACACAAACAGATCAACACTGCCTTTGTCTCCACCGGGTCTGATCACAGGATTAGAACTAAAGTGAAAACTGACATAGCTAAGTCTCTTAAAGCTGTTGCATTTCACTCAGGAATTGTTGCTAGGGGCTAGTCTCTAGGTAGCAATAGGGATTTTTCAGGTGGTTGGGAGAAGGGAGAGATTAGCATGGTTTTCCTTTTTCTTTTGATTGCCTGACCTTTTAAATCTACACAAATACACAATCTGCAAAAACACATTGCTTTTGTCCTCTGCTCTTGCGCTGGATCACAACAACTACTTAGAGTAGAAAAGAGAACTAAGAAAGGATGATGATCCCGTTCATACTGATAAGAGTATTATATCAGGATCACATGGTCAGATTTCCCAAGTCGTTCAGGGCTGGATTTGCCATCTCCCCATTTAGGCACTTGAACAAGAGCCAGAGTTGCAAGTGTGTTCAGGCCTCAGCTGCTCCCATTGATTTTCAAACTGGCTCAAGAACCCCAAGCTCTTTGGCAAACCTGGTCACATACTTTGGGGCTTAGCTGAGCTGTTCTGCAGTTCTGGCCCCCACTGGGGGTGGTGATACGCAGTTTTGGCAATTTGAGCCCATGTCCCAAAATCTTTTGGGGGAGGTCATTTATAACAATGGAAGAAAGCCATCCATCTGCTCTCTATGCTGTACAGAGAACATGCAATGAGTTCACATGGAGTGATTACGAAGAGGGACTTGCGGGACCGGCTTGTGTTCAGCTGAATGCTGCTAAATTATAGGAAAGATACAAAAGGAATGGTCTCGCCAATTTCACACTCAAATTTACAAATATTAAAAGGGGAATGGATGCATTTTAGGGAGCTTACATAGTAAATGCTAAAACTGCAAAGAAAAATTGTGGCCCTAGCAAGATCCTCACTGATCATTCCCTTTTAGTCACCTGGCTTTTTCCTCAGCATCCATTTCTTCATCTTTGCGCAGTCAGAACTGCATACCTGTATTGAGCCTCCTGAAGACGCACCAGCACAGATCCAGTTGAGGGATGGAGGCCTTTGCATGGGTTTTGGCTGTTTAGGCCAGTCCTGCAGCTCCATATGGCCATCCCATAGTGCTGCAAAGAGACTCTTGGTTTCTAGGGACCAGAACCGGAGAACTCCCTTTGGGACTCAATCCTTAGGAACTGTGTTTATATGGGGAAATTGACTGGAGTAGTTATTCTGCAACAGCTCCCTACCTGAATGTTGTTCTTTTGGAACTCTACACACGGAATTATTCCAGAATAGCTCTTGTGCTTTAGATTCACACCCGGCCTTATTCTGGAATAATTTCCCCATGGAGATAGGCCCTTCAATTGTCTGGTTTTTGGACGTAGGGACTGTATGGATGGCACCCACCCTGCACACTAATTAAACAAATATCCTCACATTTCCCCCACAGGACTGGACATGGACTCCAAGCTGTTGATTTTTAAAGTCTCCGAAGAGACTAAGCTTGCTCATGTCAGCGTCCCAGCTCCATACCTCGGAAGAGCAATATAAACCAGAGGCCTTAACCCTATGTATAATTCTCTTTCCAAATATACAGGCTGAAGTAGATACTTAGGGTTTTTACTGCCGAGCCTAGGAAGCCGCTGGATTCCCTTCCCTCTGCCTCTGCTCGCTCACCATTCCTCATGGAAAAGCACATGCACAACTTCTGTTTCTAGGCTGCTGGTAAATCAGATAAGTTTTGATATTGGGCTCTAGATTGTCTTCTGAATTGTGCACCTCACTGCAAAAAAAACACAAACACACAAAACCATTAGCTACCCTGTACACAGCATTACACTGGTGTTTCACTTGCATCTGCCCCCAAGGAAACTCTAGTAGGCAGTGTCAGCACACAGAGCAGATCTGACAGCTTCACTGCAAAAAAAGAGGCAACAACTGAAGTCTCCCTCAGGAGGACTCCTTCCTAAAGAGCTTATTCTTGGGACTTGGAGTATTTCAGACACACAACATAGCAAAAAGATCCTGAGGGTTGGGATACAACCTCTTGTGGGTCCTCAATAGGAGGCTCTCTTCTCAAGCATCCTTCTCCTTACTAAAACGGCTGTTCTCTATAGGCAATTTGAGAACCAGCTGGACCTTCAGCCCTGCTTTTTCACTGTATCTTGTGCAGCTGTGTGTGGTCTGGGCAAAGGAGTTAACTCCCTGCATGCTGAAAATAAGTAGACCTTTTGTTGCACACAAAACAATTGTGTATGCAGTTCAGTATACTTCTGGTTCTTTTCTAGTTGCCTACTCTTAAAGGTATCACTGTGACTGTATTGCTAAGCTTTCTGATTTAAAGAACTATACCCTCTCACCCCACAGTTCTTTCAGATACATCTAGATTTTATCAATGAAGCAATAAAGATCTTAAAGCCATAATGTATTAGATGCTACCAACAGAGCAGGAGTCTAGGAGCAATCTGAAGAATCTAGTTTATTGATCCTTGAATACACACACACACACACACTCCGTTTATTGCTATGTTAATGACTGCCTAAGACTGGCACTAAATTGCAGACCATCCCTCTTATTCATTGACAGCACACAGATGGACAGGTGAGTACTAACAAGATTTCTTTTAGCCCTGCGGGATTTCTGAATCAGGTAGGATGTCTGGTCTGATTTTCAAAGTGCCAAGCACATCCATTTCCCCTGGAGTTCAACACAATCTGTAGCAGCTCAGTGCTTGCTCATCTTAATCAAGCCTCAACAGCTGAATTCAGGGAGCTCTTGGATGCAAAATAAGCTCTTAAGCACAATACAATTTACATTAATGAGGAAGTTTGTCTGAGATTTTAGCCCACAGGCCTGACTGATCTTACGTATTGTGCCATGTGCTGTTTAAATGTTCAATTAACCCAAGCTCAGCATCTTTTATTAAAACAGATCCTTTCAGGGGCTGTGCTTCCATTGATGGAGTAAGGAACAATCATTTGCTAGGTCATCCTTACTTTCCTTTCCCATAAGATCCAGGAGACCCGAACCACTGGCATCTCAGAGTTACTATACCGCTGGCACCTTTGGGGACCAGACGCAAGGGGAGAGAGACAGGTCCACCCATTCTGGGTGCCAGACAACTCACTCACCCTCATCACCTGAAATTACTAAATTACTTGAATTACCTGCAACCGTCCTACACCTTGATGCTATATAGGAGGCTTGATTTGGCCTGAGAGGAACAAACAGGATGGTCATCAAGCTAAGATCTGGGCTAGGACTCAGGAGACATGGATTCTAGTCTCTATTCCAGACTTCCTTTCCGACCACAGGTAAATCATTAGTCTCATTGTTTCAAATTGCCATCTGTGAAATGGGGATAATTCCTCCCTGCCTCACTGTGGGTTGTGATAATAAAATTATGAATAAATATGAAGTGCTCAGTCAGATACCATGTCAGTGCTATGTAGATTATCTAGAATATATAAAAAGGCACAAGTACTTGAGCTGGAGATAGAAGTTTGGTTTTTTGAATTTAAGTGTCAGAAGGATTTTTGCATGAGGATTTAGCCTAACTTCTCCTTAAATCATTCCCCCATCTCCTTTCAACTCCTTGGAAGTTGTATAGCTAAAAATCTGTGTTTAAGTCTGGAAACAAAGGGTTAAAATGCCACTGACAAGCTGGGTTTTTTACATTTAAAGAAAAACCTGCTGTTGAAATTGTATTAGCTTTAGAAGGCAAGATATCCTCAATACCACCTACAGTGATTGATTCTAAAACTGGAGTCCCAATTCTGGAAGTGTTTACTCATGCAAGTAGTCCCACCGGAGGAAGCATAACTACACTTGTAAAAGTCTACAGGATCGGGCCCATAATATACAGAAACTGCCAGTCCCCCTCTCATTGCAACCATTAATCAATTCCTTTTCCAAAGAACTGGTGTGCTTTAGGTCAGCACACACTAAGTAGCTCTGAAAATTTAGCAGAATATTCAGACTGCATCAGGTCAGCAGGTCTTTCGGAAGCTCTTTGCTGTAGATCTGATCTATGTTCTAAAAACTGATTGAAACATGTTCACTATGCCTGCCAAGCTGTTGCATTTCTGGAGCAGCCAGGGTTTTAAATGCAGCACACATTGTAGCTGTTAGCTACATAGTGATGTCTTAGTCAGACATGCACTGTAAAATACTTTGCATCTCTGTAGCTCTAAGATATGGGGAGCTTTAAGACCTCTACCGACATGAGGCATAATTAACATCAGGTATCTAAGGAAATATATTTGATATACTTGGAAATTTCTATCATACAGCAAGCCATGTTTACAAGATTGAACAATGGCCATCATACAGGCACAAGACTGATCCAGCCCCACTATTTTTTACTGCTCACTGATTGGTGGATAAAGAGATTCCCCAATGAAGTGCAGCAACTTCTGGGATGGAGCGTAACCCTCTCGAGCAGCACATATGATCATGCTACAACAGTGCAAAACAGGAAGTGAACATACAAACCACTCACTCTGTTTGCTCTTAAAAAATGGACATAAGTCAGCTTTTTTCAAAAGAAGAGGTGTGAAAGATTCCAATACTGAGACTTGCATTAAGTTTCATAACACATCTATACTCATCATGACAGGTGGTTTATAATGGATATGCTAGAAGTGAGAGCAGGCACTGTTTTATATAGGATAATAAAGTTTTCATCAGCCAGAGGTTCATATAAATGCCACTTTTAATCATGAACACGTTGCTTTCAAGTAAAACTAATATTGTTTTAAATAAAATATAAATTAACAGGTAAGAAGTTATAGCAGGAAAGAACAAAAATAAAGACAATGTGCACGTGTCTCTGCTTCACTAGGACTAACTGAAGTCTGTGCATTTTCCAGTCCTTTCAAGCTTATGAGAATTTCAGGGAGATCTCTGGACCATCATGAAACACTGTCAAATGAAGAACTAAAAAGAAATCACTTTTGCCACCATAAAACTATGCTTCTGAGACATCAAGGCAAAACCTCTGAATAAATGAAGCAATGATTTTAGTTGCATTTTGCACACAGCAGCAGCCACGAGATGCTTCTCTTCTGTTGCAATACTTCATCGCTTCAGATATCAGCTTTTCACACTTTAACAGGTCCCTTTGTTACTGCTTCTAAAAAAACCTCACACTTCCTTTTTCTTGATTTAGGAGGCTGAGAGTTTAGAAGCTGGGTGATATCAATCATGGACTTGAACAAAAATATGCATAGCTATATCCATTCATCCTAGCTAGTGATATTTCACAATTTTACTGAAGGAAGAGAAGAGAAATCAATCAATCATTCTGTTACCATAAGCTGCCTCCGTTTATTCATTTACTGGCATCTTGTTTTGACTTCTCCTCCCCTTTAACATGAAAGTGCATTTACTTTTTTAAATTAATTTTAAAAACCATTTTTGCCAGATAATCTCTAGTCCACTTGGCGTAGTCTGACCTCGATTTCCCATAATCGAAGTTCTTTCCAAAGTTCTTGCTGAGTTCAATACTGCTGGGAGAGGTTTCCTCATATGATTTTTTGGGGGGCAGGAGGAGGACGACAGACAAAGAAGGAGAAACCCTGAGGTAAAAAAAAAAATGGCTTGTACTTTAAAAAGTCTAATAAGGAGGCTCTTTATCCTAGTGTTTCATAAGGCTCCTGGAATCTTCTGTGGTGGGAGACCTTCCTTGATCCAGAGGGAAGCGGATGAGCCATTGCGCAGCATTCTCCGGTGGATCCGTCTCAGCCTCAGCAGATACAGCACAATGGACAGCAGCACAATCAGAAAACAGACGAAGAACAAGTAGTGATTGTAAACAAAGGAGAAGCCCCTCCAGTGGGAGTGATTTCCTCTGAAGTTCTCTTGCTGGATGTCTCTGAGAAACAAAGGGGGAAACACGTACAAAACAGGAAACAGGACTTCAATCCTTCAGTGAGGTAAAAAAATTGCCTTTTGATGTTACCACAAAAACTGAAAGCACGTACACTAAACACATCTCAGCAAACATTACTGTAGTTGCACTATCTGAAGACAAGAGGTACCTAGCTGACTTGCTGGCATTTGTTTTTATCCACAAAGATTTTTACTAGACATGCTTTGGTTTAAAATAAGCACCCAGGCCCGATGTACAAGTGTGTTGTACGCTAAACTTGAAGCAATGATTCCTGTGCTCCTGTTCGCCACTTGCTTTCATATCAAGCCTCCCCACTATCCAAGCCTTGCAACCTAACCATTTGCAAAAACAAGCAGTACCTCAGAGGTAAAAATCGTGTTCGGTAAAGGATGGCTCCCAATGTCCATTGCACTTCCTTATCATAAACCTGCAGAGCAGTTTTTAAATTGCTGTAGTTGATGGGAAAAGAGAAACCGCTGTGGAACACTTCATACATCCAGGCAGACTTAAAACACTGATACCTACGTAACAAGCAGAATAAAGGATGGTTATGTCATTTGATTTTTCATAGTTTGTACTACTTATACAGTGCCATTGGGTCACACAGCACTTAGATATACAAGATTCAGATCTCTGTTTTAAGGGGTTTATAATCCACTGTAAAGACAAGAATATAGACAGCCCCAGGTTCGGTGGTCTTGCACATTAAGACAGGCACAGGGAAGACCTAACGTATATATAGACGACAGAGGGTTAACAAATCTTTTTTTATTTAAGCCCACTCTTCTCTGATCCAATATTGATGTGGGTTAGCTGTTTTGGGCCTCACAGGACTGGGGTTTGGTTTTTCCCCCTCTTTTATGAAGGGATGGCACCAAGCACAATGAGACTGGAAAGCAGCACGGAAGCCTCGATTCCTAGTTACCTGCTCCAATCGCGAAACTACACAGCAAGATAACACCTGTCCTGCCAATCAGTGACATACGGAGATACCTCAGATTCCACTAAAATTTTTATAAACCACAATAAAAATGCATTACAAGATTGTTCCCTATACTCCAAGAGTTGCATTACTGTATCGCTAAAAAGCAACACTGGTTTATGATCAAACTTTCTCATAGCAGATGCAATTCTTAAGCTTCACTCAGCCTGATCATCGTGGGTCCCTTCTGGCCTGGGAATCTATAAAACTCATTCAGATTTCCAATGCCTTTTTAGAATGAGAGAGGCCCACCTTGCCACTCTAACATCCTGGGACTGACACAGCTACACCTATGCCGCATATAACAATGTTTTAAAATAAGTCATTTGGGCATAACGCTTCTCTTCTGGCAACTCTGCATGAATGATTTCTGCTGTACAAACATGAATACTCACTTCAATCTATGAAGATCAGCATGTGATGCATAAAGACCACGGTCAAAACGTTCCTGGAGGACAGACCACTTAGTGGCACAATAATCCTTAACAAAACAAAAAAAGGCTCTGTTTACATATTAAATTAAGCAAAACATGCTATGCCAATGGATAAGCAGTTTTATAAGTAATGAAATGTAATTTAAAAATAAAAGCCAAACGAAGGCTGGCAAAAAGTTAGTGGGTCACAGTTGGTTCGTGTTCTGGTCCCTTTTTATATGATTTTAAGCACATATGCTGCATGACAGATAAAAAACTAAAGAGAGAGTACAGTTAAATTTTTGAAGTGTAAGAATTCAGCCTGAGTTTTCTACAGTTCCTCTGGAGTTCAGTTCTGAAATTCTGGGATGAATCTCTCTCACCATAGAATCCTTCTACTATTATAAAGTAGTGAACTGTTCTCATTGGAAAACCCAAACGAGGCCAGGCAATGAGCTACTGTCAGTTATGCATGTAAAAAGGAGTCTGGATTCCAAAGGAAAAGCTTCATTGCCCCAGTTTCAGAAGTGGATTACTAGGAAGATTATACCTCGAGAATGCTTTACCTTTGCAGCTTTAATAAATTTAGCAGCATTGTAGTCTCCCCCCATACGCAATACATCTTCAGTACAGTAGAAGAATTCAGAGAAGCCATAAAACTCGCTGTTCTGGAAGTGCACTGCAGGCTGATAGACGCCGTTTAAAGATGTTTGGGTTTCATTCGTTTTATTCATGAGAGGCTGAATAATTTCACGACACAGATTAAAATCTCCAGTCCCTCGCATGTACAGTGTCTGTCCATTCTGTTGGATTTCATCCTCAACCTCTAGAGGCAGGCAAGGGTCCAGGTAGGGAGACTCAGAAGTGATACCAGTCTGTTTACCCAGAAGTCTGTCACAAAATTAAGCACATTTGAAACAACCACAGCACGCTCAAAAGCCTATTTTGGACAAAGTTATATCATCAAAACAGATACACTGAAGACCAAGTCATTCTAACTTAAGAAAGTTTTGGCACCTACTTTTATATTCAGAGAGCATCACACAGAGTACATTAAGTCAGGCACACTACATTAAGTCTACCAGAGTTACAAGCCATTTGGCCTGGAGACAGAGTGAACAAAAATCCAAGCAACTGCAGATTTTCTGAATTATGTTAAAATGTTACACTAACTCCATGATGTGTATCTAAAAAATGGCATGGTGCAGAGCAGACTTTATTCAGAATACTGAAGCTACCAGAAACAACAGCTGCATCCCTACTCCAGTTACAGCTTGATTAACAGATGCAAAAGTATTTAATTAGCACAATTAAAGAATAGTTTAATAAAAACAGTAACTGGAAATTAGCATAAAAATGTATAGGTGCCACTAAAATGGCTTCAAAGTTCCAGTCTACAGTGCCCCGCATTTTGGATAAAGAAAGTGTCAACAGCAAGGCGCTGGGCTGTAACTCCCTCGTGTGGACACCATGCACACAAACTAAAATAAGCAAAGTTAATAACTTAGTGCACCTTGATTACTTAATTGGTTAACAACACAGTAAAAGCATCCTGATTGGTTAACAATTAAATCAAAGAGAATTTTAATATCATGTGCTGCAAAGAGCCACAGGAGACACATTAAAGAGCTACTTGGGGCTTGCAAGCTTCAGTCGGAGTATAACTGCTCCAGATTGATGCAATAGGGATCCGGAGGAGATTTCTGTTTTGAGGGTGAGTCAAAGAATTTTCCCCCAGCTCCAAAAAAGAAAACAATTATTCTAGTTATCCAGTCAGACATTTGGCACACGCAGTTAACTATAAAGACAGAACAGACTGCTTGGCTCAGTGAAGTATTAGTACCTCAGATGGGCTAATTCAAATGCTCCCAGGCCCTCCTGTGGCTGAAGGAATAATTCCTCCACCAGTTATCTCAATGGTAATTTACAGCACTTGTATAAAAATTGACTGTTTCCTAGAATAGACCTTCAAAATAATTTGCTAGAATGGCAGGACTTTAGATCATGAAGCAGGCTTAGCAGGTTCTCCCAGTCCACACTTTCTTCCCTGGAGCTGGACAGTTCTGCAGCACTGATAGTAAAGTCATGTGGCAGCATTAAAGCACTTGAGGCCTGCTGAGTTAGCCATTCTCTGATCATCATCTCTCTACCATTTGTGGAGACACCAACCTATTTCAGTTCATCAAGGTTTCAGAGTATTCAAGTTAGGGAATGAGCAGTAATAGTACTTAAAGAGGGACAATAATTTTAGATGTGTCTGTTTGGGGGAGGGTGTCTACATTTTGCTTGGGTTTTCAGGACAGTTTAAAGCATTTATAATATGCAATCAGCCACACAGCAAATTACCTGTTTCTAAACATTGTGTTGGTAAATATACTGTCCTCGTATCTCTGCCGTGCTGCATTCCCACCAAAACCCAGGAACGTCGCTACGTACACTCTGTACACGTGCTCGGTCTGATGAGCATCACAGCCCAAATTGAACTCTGCAAGTAAGTTTTTGGCTACTTCCTCCTGTAGGCACCCAAGTGACAGGATATTAGAGAGACTTTTGCAATACAAATCAAAGTTAGTCACTACAAGCCTGTGAACAGCAGAGTGCTACAGGCACTGAAGTGTCATTTCAGATTGGGTTCTCACAGCTTCTCAAAGACTCTACATTCAGCCACTCTCACTCAGATCTCCTCAGACATGTCCCAGTATTGCTTGTCAAAATTTCTGAAGCACTTCAAAGAAAACACCAGTTCCAAAGACACTTTGGGATGTTCTCCACTACAGGGAAATGGATGCTGCGGGAATCGATGTAGCAAGTGTAGTGAAGACCTGCTAAATCAATGGCGGAGCGGTCTCCGGTCAACTCCAGCTCTCCGAAAAGAGTACAGGAAGTCGACCAGAGAGCGTTTCCCGCTGACTTAGCGCAGCGAAGACACCGTGATAAGTCAACCTAAGCTACGTCAACTCCAGCTTCATTATTCACGTAGTTAGAGTAGCATAACTTAAGTTGACTTACTCCAGTAGTAAAGACAAGCCCTTCATGTAGAAGATGCCAAGGGAACCAGCGTAATGGTGTGTTGGGGTTCCTGTATCTACAGCAACAGGCTCACAATTATCACAGACATTTGCTTGGGACACAGTCAAGAGGGAGAACCAGGGTATCACAAAAACTCTTTAGATCTAACATCTGTCCATAAGTTCGGATAGTATAAAACTATATGCTGATAAACAATTTTTTGCAACTCCTCATACTATCAAATTCATCTTTAGTTCAGAGGGCATTTTTTTTTTAATAGCACAAATAGTCAGTTTCCTCTCCTTGTTCCATTTTTGAAACATCTATACTTTAAGTGCTTTGTCAAAGACTTGTAATAAAATAAGGAGCCCAGATGGTATGCATTTCAAAAATTAAGATGATCCCCCATTAACAATGGTGACAAAGAGTCCTGTGGCACCTTAAAGACTAACTAAAGTTTTAGAGCATAAGCTTTCGTGGGCTAGTACCCACTTCGTCGGATGCATGCAGTGGAAGTATCCAGGGGCAGGTATAAATAGGTAGGCAAGAACCAGGTGGGAGATAACAGGGTTAGTCCAATGAGGCTGAACCAGCTTGTTATCTCTAAT
>ML677387.1:5981817-6097116 GCA_007922305.1 Dermatemys mawii
CCCACTTCGTCGGATGCATGCATGCATCCGACGAAGTGGGTATTAGCCCACGAAAGCTTACGCTCTAAAATTTTAGTTAGTCTTTAAGGTGCCACAGGACTCTTTGTCACTTCTGCAATTCCAGACTAACATGGCTACCCCTCTGATTCTTGAAAAAATTGTCAGTAAGTCACATGCCTGTTGCCAATAGCCAAATCCCATTATCATTAAAGGCAGTGGGACAGGCAAAAGGTCCTGGCAAAGTTCCCGGCAAAATGTTGTGATTACCTGGAAGTTGTTAATATCCTGTTTGTTATTAAGCGGCATCCATTGTATATGTAAGAGAGAAATAATCATATACAATTTTCCAACAAGCTCAAAATAAGAGTACCAAAACAATACAGTATTCTTAAGAAGTTCAGACCTCACTTAAAGGTGTAAACACCTAAACAAGCTTGCCTTCAAAATACAAAAAAAAAACAAAAAACAACAAATGTGAAATTACCTCAAAAATGATATACAAGGTTTGGAGAGAGGAAAGATTACTCCAAGATGGATTTCAATGAGCAGCATCTTATATAAAATGCTTTCAGTCTATTTATTTTTCCCTGAGGCTTCGTGCACACAAGGAGAACCGATCACTACTCACTGGTTCAACTGTTTGAAGTGGTCAACATGGAACCCCTGAGTTATGTTATTTCTTGTCCTAGACAGGATATTAGTTCTCACCTGTGAAACTTTTTATCCCTGTATGAACGCCCATATTTATTCCGGATGACAAGGGAATAATAAAGCAAGGAGCCGGCAGCAGCAACTATTCCAATGACAATAATTTGGCGCAAAGTGGTGTTCAATATACGAGGACACCCCACTGGAGAGATGCTGAAGTGCCAGGAAGCAGGAAACAAACAGGAGATGCTGATCCTGAAATTCATAAAGGAGACAGACTGCTTGAAATGCATCCAAACGGCAGAGAGCTAAGCCTTCCCAAAACTGGCTAAGAATTTGAACAAATACTTTAATGAACTTCCAACTTAAAAGGTATGTACAAAGGATCTGCTCCTGTTCTTAATAAAATTACACTAAAAACTGAGTGGGATCAAGATTATACCCTGAATGCTCAAAGCTAGAAGAATCATCACAAGTTTAACATGCATCCTACAATTTCAGTCATCAAACAGATCTTTTCCCCCTATCTTTAACTACCAAAATCTTAATGTTGCATAGGCCTCCAACTCAGGTTTTGCTTATGTTTCAGTGACAAACAGTGTTAACAGAGGTTTTGCCTTTGTAAAAGGCAAATGAGCTGGAAACCCAAATACGTCAGCACTATGATAATACATGAGAAATGGGTAATGAAACTGAGTATTAAACCAACAGCTCTACTTCCCTGTACAAACAGAGCAAAAATGAAAAACCCAAATAGAGACAGAAGTAAGTGACCAAAAGTAAATTTGATATGGTATTAGTAACACAAATAAGGAAATGGAAAAATTTTTCCCCCTCTCAGATTTTCACAATGATTCTCAGGCAAGTATTTGATACATGCAGCATTCTAATCCACTACACAAAACTTTACAGTTCTTTATTTCTGCTTCAGAAGCCATGCATAACAAGTTTTAAAGCTGAGCAACAAAAGCTTCTTTCATAAGGCTCATTAGTACAAACATATCAGAATGAGTTTTGAGTATAAAACTGTTAAAACCCTTTCTGATAAGAACGGCCATACTGAGTAAGACTAAAGGTCCATGTAACCCAGTGTCCTGTCTTCCAACAGTGAACAATGCCAGGTGCCCCAGAGTGAATGAACAGAACAGGAAATCATCAAGTGATCCATTCCATTGCCCATTCCCAGCTTCTGGCAAACAGAGGCTAGGGACATCACCTGTGCCCATTCTGGCTAATAGCCATTGATGAATTTATCCTTCATGAATGTATCTAGTTCTTTTCTGAACCCTGTTATAGTCTTGGCCTTCACAACATCCACTGGCAAGGAGTTCCATCGGTTGACCGTGCATTGTGTGAAAAAATACTTTGTTTTAAACCTATTGGCTATTAATTTCATTTGGTGACCCCTAGTTCTTGTGTTACGAGACGGAGTAAAGAATACTTATTTATTTTCTCCACATCAGTCATGCTTTTATAGACCTCTATCATCTCTCTCCTTCATTGTCTTTTTTCCAAGCTGAAAAGTCCCAGTCTTATTAATCTCTCCTCATATGGCAGCCGTCGACCCTAATCATGTTTGTTGCCCTTTTCTGAACCTTTTCCGATCCAATATAGCTTTTGTAAGATGGGGTGACCACATATGCACACAGTAGTCAAGATGCAAGCATACCACGGATTTATATAAAGGCAATATGATATAGCTTAATTTGGATTTTAACTGAGCTATATTAGATGTCACTGTAATTACTTTCCTTTAGTACCATTGTTTCGTGGCACTCAATCTGTTGTGCTCTGGAGGATGGTGTTACAGTGTAAGTGATTTTTAATTCTAACACCTCAATTCCGCATTTATTCTTAACTTTGCATAGTCACGTTCATCAGAAATGTGATCCAAGAAGTGTCACTTTTCATTTTCAGAACAGTTTCCAAATAACTAACCAATTAATCCTCAACATCCCCCTGTGGTGGGTGATATTGTCCCCATTACAGAAATATGGGGGGGGGGGGGGGGAGAAGAGGTTGAGCAGATGCCCAGATTTAGAGGCACTCAAACCTCAGAGGAGGGATTGGAGTTCATGATTTCTAGGTTTGCAGTCCTGTATTCATCATACTGCAACTCTATCTGTTTGATATCGAGGATTAGTTTTAGAGAGTCTCACCTTCCCATGTTGAGATATTCTGATCAGGGCAGACAGGCAGGCAAATCAGCTTGTGTTCTAGTATCATCCAGACATCCCAGATTTATAAGGCACATGGATCCGCCCCAAAGCCATTGTTCTTCTATTCCTGTAGAACACATATTAGTTATGTTAAAAAATGATATTCTCACCAAGATCCCAATGCTGTAATTCAGGAGCCCGAATGAAGTCAAGCTTCTATTAGGATTAGTTTTATACACTCCTTCCAGCATATCTGGTAGAGAAGCTCATTTTGAAGAGTTTATCTTTCTCTCTTGTAAATCACCAACAGGGATGCCAGCCCCCCAGATATAAATAACCAAATATAAATAAGTCCAAATGTATTTTTCTTGCGGATTTTTTCAACATTTCAAACACAAAAAGCAATAAATCCAGGACTAGATTTCATTAGTATTTTTAAATAAAGGATCTCTTTGCAATTAATCCCAAAGCACTTTACAAATACAGGCCCCAGTATTGCAACAAGATCTGCACAGTCGGTTGATGGGATCCCATATGGATGCACTGGTATATCCACAAAAAACATACTGCGAGACTGAAGCCCTAAATATATACTATATGAATTATATGTATGGACCACTTACCCCTGAAATGCAACCACCAATGAGATGGAACACAGCAGTTGTCACAATACACAGCAACAGCATATAAAAAGCTCAGGGCAGGTGGTGCTGAAGAGCAGTGAATCAAGTTGGAACTGCAGGGAGAATTTAAGGACAAAATCTGAATAATTAAATTGGAATCTGATCCACATCAGCATTAACACTATTCAACAGAGACAACCTACCAGTTTACAGAAATTTCTGATATGTGATTTTTATCGACTATTGTTAAAAATAACACAACCGAGAGAAAGAAAAATACACCTTTTTCAGCTTGCTTTCCCATTTGACAGCACCTTTCACACAGTCAATTTCATGTCTGTGTGGGCTTCAAACAATAATAATGGAGAGAAACATTAAAACCATGTAAACAGAATTTTGAAACCACAAATTGCCAGGGAAACTACCAGGCATATGTAATACCCAGAACTATTTTTGACTTCTTTTGCTTTATATTTTTTAAGTTTGTCTAGGTTTCATATTGACAATATTCTTTCATTAAATAAGTAAAAAGTTACTATTTCAAAATAACATTGGATGTATGACTCTTATTTATGGTCACACATGCCCAGTTTTACTCGAACCATCATCTCAATCAACAAATAAGTAAATCCAGATTACAGGTTAAAAATACTAAGGAAAAACTATTTTTGAAAGACTTTGTGAGAGCTAGATCCTCAGATGCATTTTCTCCATCAGTTCAGAAATCCACATAGCAAACGCATCTCTTCCTTGAATGAGTGTTTTCAAAATCTCTTTTACAAAATGATACACCAGCCAGCCTTAAATATTCTAGCAGATATGCTGTACAACAGAGAGTTAGGTCAGAACAACAGCCAATCTTCTGTTAGTGCTGCAGTCAGTAAATTTGTGTCCTTCAATACCATGGAAGCCTGGAAATATCAATATTTCAAGGTCCGTGTGGCCTTTAGCAATGGGAAGCAGATAAACGTTACTGACTCATGACAGAGTTTAAATTCTGTATTCAGAGAGAGTTTGTTTGTTTCCCCTTTGAAGGAAAGTAACACGATACAAACCTATAGGGTCACAGTGCAGTGTATGGTTTGATTAGCAAGGTAAGGACAGTAGCTCAGAAACATTACCACTGCTTAGAGCAAGTCTACACTACCACACTACACTGGCAAGGCTACCTCAATGCAGCTGCACCTCTGTAGCACATCTGGTGCAGATGTGCTATGCTGGCAGGAAAGTGCTCTCCCGTCAGCATAAGGTCTCCCCTCTGCAAGTGTTCTTTCCACACCTCTGAGCGAGGTACGTCACATTGACTTCGCTGGTAGTGTAGACCAGCCCCCTCAAATAGAATAATGGCAAGCTCTTATATAAGTCTTTCCAACATCAACATTTTCACAAGCAACAATTATAACCTTCACTCATTCCATCACGGAGAAGGGAAGTGACTGTCCCCAGGTCGGTCACACAGTGAGCTACAGAGCAGAATCAGGGCAGAACCCAGCAGTCTTAGCTCCCAGTGCCCCCCTCCACCCCGTTCTAGTTCCCTAGACCTCACTCCCCCCCTAGATTCAGGAAGAGAACCCCAGAGGACAGACTTCTAGTCCCTCCTGCTATAACCCCCTGACCCCATCCTAGAACTGGGGAAAGGACCCAGGAGTCCCAGCTCTCTCCTCTCCCCTCCGCCAAAGTATAGAACCCAGGAGTCCGGCCTCCCGGTCTCCCCCCAACATCTTAGAACCGAGAATAGAACCCACGAGTCCCAGCCCCGCTTCCTCCCACTGCTTTCCCAAGCCAGGGGACGGAAGGAACCCAGGCGTCCGGCCCCAGGCCCTTGCTCTAGCTATTGGACCATAACCCCTCGCCGCCCGATGCTCAGGTGGGGGGGGGGAAACCGAGGCGACTCCTCCCCCAGGGCCCACCTGACCCCGACGCCCAATCCCCAGCCCAGACCCTCCTCGTACCTGCTGGTCTCAATCCGGCTTGGCTCGACCCCGGCGCCTCCGCGGCGCATAGCGACACCGCAACCATTCCCACTTCCGGGTCCCGCACGCCGGACGTGACGTAATCACGCCGACAATCACTCGGTAAGCCCATGAGACACTACGGGGAGGGGGAAAGGGCAAGGAGCTGGGCTGAGGATTGGTCTGTGTGGGACTGGGGGCGTGGCCAGAGGCTGGGATGGGGCTAGGATGGGGAAACAAGGAATGATGGGAGTCTGGCTAAGGCAAAGCATCATGGGAACTAGGTGTGAGCTGGCATCCTGGCTAAGGCAAAGCATCATGGGAACTAGGTGTGAGCTGGCATCCTGGCTAAGGCAAAGCATCATGGGAATTAGGTGTGCTGGGAGCCTGGCTAAGGTAAAGCACCATGGGAGTCTGGCTAGTGCCAGGAATGATGGGAGCCTGGCTAGGAGAGGACTGGGGGCATGGCTAGGGTCAGGTATAGTGAGGGCTTAGTTATGGCAGGGCAGCTTCTGTGTAAGCAATCCAGGAAAATAATTAAGTGGATATTTAACTACCCCTCATGTGGGGTTCATGTTGGACCAACAGGAGCTCATTGACCTCCCCAATATATATTTATTTAGCTTTCTAAAGTATTGAACCCTCAAATGTTGCACGATGGCGGCACTACACTTGTAAAAAACATTGAACACTTAGGGCCTGATCCTGCAACCTTCAAAATGAAGGCACTGCACACTTTGAAGTACACTGCAGGTAAAATCGTGCCCCCATTGAAGTCAATGAGAGTTTTGCAATTGATATTAGTGGGGCCAGGATTTCATCCTGCACACTTTGGACATGATCCTACAAACAGTTCCACCTGGGAGTTATTTTTGTGTGGATGTATTTGCAGGATTCATCTCACACTTTTGAATGCTTTGGCTATAGATTGTTTTATTTCTGCATGTAGACTGACAGACCGGAGCACTTTTCAGTCACAAATCCACATGCAGTCTTAACAAAGGCATGATCCTCACAAATGCATTTTAAGAAGTTTTACTGCTTAGTTTTTATGAACACTTGATATTGGTCTTTATCTCCAAATCCATCCTTAGGTAAAAACATTAAATAATTTCATATGTAACAGACACGCAGGTAAATATCAGTGGATGCAGCTCTGTTGTGTTCCATAGTCTAACAGATCATTAAAATGGAATCAAGAAACAGAACATTGAAAGACAAGGATTGCCACTGCATTGTCTCCTTAATCTTATTGTCAGGAATAGTCTACTTATTACATACTCCTGTCTTGAGTGCAGGGGATTGGACTGGACTGTTCACATATGTCTGAGTTGATAGGATAAAGTTCACACCCCTGACTGGAATGTAGCTGATAAAGTGTGTCTGTTTCTCTTCACATCTATTTACTGGTAATGCCAAGGGCTCTTTCAGATAGTAATTTAGGTTGGGGAGCCTGCTAATTAGAAGAGAGCTAAAAGACTTTTGCATAACATTTAAAATGTGCCTAAGTGGAGATGCTGTTTGTCTTATTTTGATAAGAAGTGACTTGAGGTCAATTTTTCTGTGAAACATGGCTTTGGGTAATGTTAACATTTACAATATGAAATATAAATCCCAGTAGGGATTATACATGTCAGCAATAGCTCAGTCTAGTTTACAAAATTATTTTAAACACTGTTTTCATATGGGTCCCAATCTGAAAGGCACCCCCCCATGCTTAACTTTAAGTATGTGAGTAATCCCACTCAGTGGTTATATATGATGAAAAAATATTTCAGTTCTCTGCTAATTAAATTCATAAATGTTGATGGAATTGAGGCCATTATTTGTTCCTGTGTACAAAACTGGCCACTCAGGACTGGAAACCATTTTAGCTGGAACTTTATTTAAACGAATTGAAACAAGTTGGTTTGTGGGTTTAGTTGGTTCCTTTTTTTTTTACTGTACATATCAGGAATATCAAGTCTCATCTTCCCTGTTTCCGCTGAAGTACTCATTGGAAGATCAGAGAACTGCAGTAGGAGCTTTTTCAGCCCTCATTGGAGGACATGTGGTTTTGACTCTTGCACAAAAGATGGATCTACACTAGATTTCTTTTTATATCTTCCACTGATGCAGCTCTAGTAGTGGTATCAGCAGTAGAAGCTGTAATATAGACAGTACACTGGCATTTACACTAAACTTATCCAGATGGTTCTATAATGGCCTGGAGCATCAGCCCAATTTCATCCCCTTGGGCCCTGGTAGAAACCCATTTAAATGCAAACGAAATCCAGCCAGGTTGTGGTCATTCAAGGTCACAGTGCACTTTCTGTATGTGTTCGAATATTAACCCTGCTACTAATTATGATTAGTAGTATTTTATTTATTATATTGCAGGAATGCCTAGAGGCCCAAATCATTCTTCAGACAGTCTGCTCTAAAGAGTTTGCAATTTAATCCGAGCCAAATGCCAACCTACATTCACTATACAATTTCAGATCGATAAAGGTTTCTTCACTTCTTGCACTAATACATCGTGTAGAGTTTACCGTACTGTATTAAACAGCCATCCTGTTCTATTCCAGAGGTGGCTACATTCCAATGGTGGATCCCTAAATATCCCTTGCTTACATCTGAAGGAATATGTGAGTTTAATTAACATTCTTTGAGATCCTCAGGTGGAAGGCACTATAGAAAGGCACTATTAACTTGCTAAATATGTTTTAAATTTACAATCAACATGAAACATGCCAGTGTTGACAGTTTTGGGTCAGTGAAAGTTTCCTTGACATGTGTGTATATCACATTTTCAGTTAAACGCTGTTTCCGTTCTTACCTATTTGCATGACTGCTTGGGGCAGGATTGTGTACTCAGCTGCTTTTCCGTCTTTGCTGGGCAAGAGATTGACACAGTGACCTCCCTCTGTTTTTTCTATGGTGTCTCTAAACATGACATCCAGGCACTTTTACCCTCTCAGAGACACTTTGGCAAATCTCCTCCACACTTGGTCAGTTAATGTGAAGATTACTCACTTCCCCTTGCTTGGCATTGGAGGCCATTATTTATTTCTTAAAGGCACAGTATCCCTGTGTTACACATCTTATGGTTTCTTTCCCAGTTTTATGCTATTTGCAAATTCATGCTGCCTTACCAATGTGCACAGTCTTCCCCATCAGGGTCACCTGTAGACTGAGAGGCAGTGCTAGCTGGTGAAGATGGGTACGAGAAATTGATCTATAAAACTGGAGAGACATTGTTATCTAGTGGATAGGACACTAGATTAGGACAACCTAGTTTTATTTTCAGCCCGGCCATAAAATTTATCATGTAACCATGGGGAAGTGATTTAACCATTTTTGCCTCTGTTTCCCCTTCAGCCCTTTGTCCATCTTGTCTATTTAGATTTATGCTGTTCAGGACAGGGATTGTGTGTATGTGCAGCACATAGTACACATATGCCTTGCTCTGGTCTGAGATCTCTAGGTGCTATTGTAATATCAATAAATAACAATAGTAAAGATGCCACTTAGATACAGTTTATAGCAGGGGGTAAAGATCATAATGTATCTGATTCAAAACAGGGGAGGCAGTGCTCATATTACATGTCTTCTTTTGATGAAAAGATAGGACCGTCTTCATGGCCTGCTATCCTTGGTATCTCTGCCAACCAGAAGGCTATGTAAATATACTAATACATAAAATGAGACCCACCAATTCAGACAGACCACTGAACAACCATCAGATGCTAACAATTTTAGGATACTACTGACATAATCTGGAATTGAACCAATGATCTAGAGGTTGGACACTTTCTCTATTTTCTAAATAGCCACCTTTAAATCATGGTTGGTATAGCTAAGCCAGTTGTTATGGAGCAACAGCAGCTCTTTACCCACGGCTCTGTATGAGAGAAAGGATAACCTGTATGAAGCCATGTGGTTGCAAAGAACTTTCCAAAGGTTGAAGCCCGTCTCCCTCAAATCTGCTTAGAAAGCCAGATGCTGCTCTGCTGCTACTGAGCTTTACATCCTTGACCCATAAGGCATCATTGCCCACTAATGTATTGCAAGTATGTATGCAGCACTGTGCGCCAAGCAACAATTAGTTGATAGATGGTTTTGTGAGGTGATACCTCATAGAAAGGAGTTAGCATATAGGAATGGTTTGTTAAAATTTGTTTCTGAAATTCCTCCCAATCAGTCACCTGGAAAATGTCTTTTCACTGCAGATTCAGCACCCACAGTATTCTTAAGAGTTTGTTTGAATTCAGCAATGGTGGTTACGTGAGTTTAGGACACATTAAGGTAGAAGCCACCTTATATGTATGGCTGTGTCACAACCTCAGCATCGCTCCGTGTTTCTTTTTCTTAGCCTGCCCTGCCCCGCCCCCCTTAGTTGGCTACTTTGTCGTTTTCTCCTCTACCACCAGCCTTGCTTATGTAAAAGATTCAAATCACAGTAAGAGCTGAGTTTGCATATGGACCACATAGTGACCCTCCCTATGGATCAGCAGCAGAGTTTGCACTGAGGAGCTTCTGCACTACAGCACTGAACACTACCATCTGAGCTAAAGGAGTACCATTTGGGGGTGGTAGTAGTAGTAAACTATTAACCCCTAATGGAACAGCCACTAGAAAGGAGAGTGACATAAACTTTGCCAGGATGTTATGCCAGCAACCTCCGCTCCATGAGTGCGCACATGTCCTCCATTGTCTTCTGGCTTGGTCTAATTCCCAACCGTGGCAGATAAACTCGGAGAAGGGGTTATCTTCCTGTCCTCTTCTGACCCTCGCGTTAGTGACAAGTTCCCTAGCCCCATCCCGTGAGACAGCACAACCTCCCTATCCAAATCTTGATTTACACTAAAAAAGGTGAATTCTATTCCTAATCTTTGCTGTGCAGATAGGAAAACAATGTCTGGTGCTAACTAGCGTAACAGCCTCATAAGGTTTTCTCTCCTCTGATCCTTGCTGGTAGGAAAGAAACGTGATTCAGCAGCAATGTTTATCTAGCTAATGTGTTACCATTAGTGGTCTCTGGTAGTATAGGTGGTCCTATTCTCAGCTCTCCCAGGGGCCTTGTCTGTCTGCCAGGAACTTGTGTTTCATTCCAGCCCCTAGTGTTATGCCATGTGATGAATTAACCTGCTAACACAGGAGCTACAAAACAGACACTAGCAACTTTCTGATGATATTTGCTGGAACAAAGGTAAAGAGGAAATGTCCAAGTTCACTTGCCCCTTTAAATCATTACAGTAGTCTATTTCTGTCCTCAACCCTTCTCTGTTTGTTACTGTGCAGTTAGAAACAAACAGACTAAATTCAGGGATGGGCCCAGGGGTCTGGGTTTTGGTTGTGCAAAACCTCAGAAATCATATTTTAATTTTGCAAACTCTAGGCTCTAAATCAAAAGGTGTCTAAGTTCCAATTTATCATGACTGCCAGAGTAGAGGAGGAGTTCAGGTGAAGGGTCTTGGTTTTCTTCCATCTCAATAATAAACAATTAGTTTTGCAAAACGTCAGCCATCAGCTTTGAGTTTCACAAAATTAAAACCTGACCTAGTTTGGATCTAGGATTCGTTTTTTTCTCCAGATCACAGTTCAGGGCATTGTGACCAAAATGTTTCAGTTTTGGCCCATCTCGTATTACACAGTGAAGGCCAAACCCTGCTCTTTCTTTCATGTAAATTGGGTGTAACTTCCTGATGTCATTGTGAATTTATATCAGCGTAAGTGGAAACAGAATTTTGCCCTGGGTGACTTCAATGAGAGCTGCAGATGCCCAGCTTCTCTCTAAAATGATACCACTTAGATTATTATTTGCAGTGCCTAGAGGTCCTAACCAAGCTCGGGGAGTCATTGTGCTAGCTGCTGCAAAGACACATAGTAAAAGACAGTGCCTGCTCCAAAGAATTTGCAATCTAAATAGTCAAGACAGACAGAGGTTGAGAGAGGACACAGAGGAGTGAAGTGACTTGTCCAAAGTTAAGATCAGTGGCAGAACCAGGAATAGAACCCAGGTGGCCTGAGTCCCTGTCCATTGCCTTAATATGGATATAGGGGCATTTCTTACATTGAATATTTCTTGGAAAGGGTGACATAGCTCTGTCCATGACAAGAATTGAGATCACCGTCATCCCTGTACAAACTCTGTGTGCAAACAGAGCTGATCCCAGCACAGTGCATAGAAAGAAAGTAAAGCTTTTGGTAACCACTAAGTGGCAGTGAAGCTTTAAAGTGGCTGCATTAATCACTGCTGCGAAATATATCCTCCAGAGCTATGAGAAGAACCATTGGTTTTTCCTTGAGATGGCTACATAGATCTGTGTTGAATTTCTCATGATCACAGATGTGATACTGAGAGGAAGATGAGATTGTTAAGGAGGAATTGGGTGACATGAGGATTTTCTTGTCTATACAATTGCTATTTAATGTTTAAATTTGTATCTTTGTTTTAAAATCAGTAAAGAGATATTATTATTAGGAATAATGATAACAATACTAATTAGTATATAATAATTAATCCTACAAATTATCATGCCTTTTCTCAACCTGAAAATTTATATTTTGTGGGAGGAAAATTTGGTAAAAATCTGTTTTCGTTTTACTGAGCCATCCATAATTTGAAAGATTCTGTATTTGCTAACTGTTAACATAATACAGATAATTATTAATTATAACAGTCTGTCAGTGGTCCTCATCTGCTGTGCTATTTAAAATGAGACCTGTAACCTTTAGAGGCATACATTAAGGCTTTTCATCTATTTATTTGACAATCAGTTTCTTTCGGTTACAGATTTGTTCCCCCTCTCCCACACACACTTTTACTCTCTAAACAATTCAATTTTATATTGTTTCCATTTGGTTTATTATAAGGAAGCTCATTTGTTGTCAACACTTTATGAAAAATAAGACAATATGTGAACTAAAATAACTGAAAGCAAAACACAAACCAACTCCAAAGCTCTTGATTAATTGGGTCCCATCTAATACTAAACTTCCTTCATTGATCTTATCATATACTGACTCATTCATTCCCTAGCCTTTCCGTCCATATTGACTCTCTCTCCACACAAAGTACAACTTCATTTCATTATTGTGACTGTTTCCTTTTCAAATCACTGTTGTTTCAGGATTTGTGTCTTTTAATGTATTGTAGGTTTGGGGGAAAGATGTGTGCGTATTTTAATTCCTGGACTAAGGGCTCAATCCAAAACCCATTTAGATCAAAGGGAGTCTTTCTACCAATTTCAAAGGGCTTTTGGATCAGGCTACAGCTCTGGTGTTCATTGATGAGACCATGCGGCCTTTGCTTTTGTTTAAATTATACGTGTTTAGTTAGGTAGCAATAAGCATCCAGGAGTTTTTCAGGCTCTTTTTATAGACACTTGTTATTAATTATTATACTTTATCATGATTCATATTAAACCTTTCTGAGAACTTGGCTCAAAGGGCGAATACAGGGACTGATTCTCCTCTCCCTTACACTGGTTTTATACCAGGTAGCTCCCGCGAAACACTTACTTAGCTTTAAGCATGTGCTTAGTCAGGTGTTTGGCTGAGTAGGGATGGACTTAATCATGGGCCCGCTTCAATGTTTTGCTGAATTGGGGCCTAAGCTCAGTGGAGTTTTCCCAAGGTGTAGAGTGAGCACAGAATCAGATGCACGGAGTTTGTCACCAAGTGACCTCTGCAGCTTGTGAGGATGGGAATGGCTCCCAGAGGTGTGCTGAAATCAGATATATAGTCTTGCTTCTCCTCATCTGTAATAATTACTCATTTCCATGGGACAAATCTTACACTTTAAAAACCAGCTCCCTTGTATCTTTGTTCCTAAATTAGAATGATCAGTGGGGGCTGTTAAGAGCTAGGATCAGACTGGAAACTATTCCTTTGATTCCCTTTAAAGTTTTTAGAGTCAGGCAGGAATGTTGAATGGCACTCAGCTGCAGGCAGAGAATTCTAGAGCTTGTAAGACTGCCAGTTCAAACCAATTATGATTTAACTGACTTGCCTGGGCATTAAAATGCCTAATAAAACTTGCTCAGTCATTGTAATATGGACACTATGTTTCTATGCTCATTATCTGGGAAGGTTATGGACCTGCATGTACTAGTCCACAGAAATCATTTTGGTGTGGTAGTTAGCACTGATGGTGCCCAAACTGAGCCTCATAACAAACTTCCACTCTGTGCACAGCTCACAAGAAATATACTGTACTGAGGCTAGGTACCTTGAATGATCCCTTGAAATATGAATTAACTCCTTATGCTAAATAATGTGTTCGACCTTGTATTTAGTAGTGACACTCTGAATTAGTTTCACAGACCTAAAGAAGAGTGCGTTGTAAGCTTGAAAGTTTGTCTCTCTTACCAACAGACATTGGTCCAATAAAATGTATTATCTCACCCATTTTGTCTCTTTGGGTCAGGAAGGAATTTATCTTCATGAATGAACAACATGCTTATATCACAACGGCCTGGGGGTGGAGTGAACTATGGGCATGTGAATTAATGTGCATACAGGATTATTTTAGACCTGTCCTGACATCATCCTTTGGAGAATGTTATATAAATCTCCAATGGTTCAAAGTGGAAATGCCTCCAAAACAAATTTTGCACAGAAAGGGAGCAAGTTATATAGTGAGTGATATTGTAACTTCACCAAGGATTAAGTTTTTCTTGGAGGACTGCAACACTACAGCTACTTATCCTTCCTATAGCAACTTTTGATTGATCTCAACGTACGTTACAAAGTGGATATGTGTCATTATCTCTATTGTACAGATGGGAAAACTGAGGCACAGAGTTGGCAGTGACATGTTCAAGGTCAGTGGCAGAGCAAGAAATAAAACCCAGGTCCAGATAGTCACCTGTTGTAAATCAGCATAACTCCACGGAAGTCAATAGAGATGATGTCAATTCATACCAGGATCTGACTCTTTCTTGGATATTCCATCACCAAAGTCATTTCTGTTGAAAAAGTGAGAGAGCCAGATTCTTCACTTGCACATCATAATGGTAACATTTTACACTCACTCAATTTACTTTTCTATTGCTCTGCACCGTGTATGATCAGTTATTCCAGTGCTATTTTTTTACACCCAATTTAAACATGAGTGAATGACGAAAAAAGTTAGTAGGGACTCAAGCCCTCTGTTTAGTAATAATACCAATCTTTATTAAAGCAACTACTATTCGCATGAGTAGCCTTGATGCTCGCCACAGAACTAGGTCTTGCCAGCCAGCCCTAACAAGAGCTTCTTCTGAAAGCTTTATATCCTTTCTCACACTGCATAGCCTTGTTTTACTGCAGTGTATACGTATGATTGGCACTAACCTAATTCCCTTAATTTCTTCTTCTATTGCAGGTCATTACTGTGTGCATTGCTAAGCTCATTCTATTGCCTGGAACTGAAATGGGCCACAGGAAATCAGATTTTGGAGCTACTGCCCAGAACAGCTGGTGTAAGTGACCTGTCAACAGGTACTCCATAGGTCCTTAATCTGCATGTGTCCCCTCTGCCTGCACAGAACTCCACTGTAGTCATCAGATCAGATCACAGAACCAGGGCAATAGTTGGATTCTAAGAACAGTGTTCAGTAGTGATGATAGAACTGTGTTAATGTGAAGTGAAGTAAAATTTTTCTTAGAGTCATCAGGTGTTTCCTGTCTAATCTATCATCACCTGCTTATATAGCCCTTATCACCACAATGCAAGATTGTCAAAAGTGACTAGACATTTTGAATGCCCACATTTTGAGGTGTCCAGTTTCAGACAGTGCTGAGCATCCACATGCTTTGGAAAATCAGGCCCCTTCAAAGTGCCTCAAGTTGGGCGCCCAAAACCACTCATCACTTTGGAAAACCTTGGCCACATTAAACATCAGAGATGCTCGCTTTAAAAGGATCAAACCTGGTATGAAAGACTGCTGGAATGGGATGGTGTATCTGGGCTCCTCATGAAAACCGGATGTGGCTCTGAAGTGAGCACATTTTTAAAGTGGAATGGTTCTAAGTCAAGATAGAATTGCAGAGATAAAGGAGGGATTCAATGAAGTGAGGTAAAGTATTGACGGCTGCAGGTTTTCTTACATGCTTCCTCTCTTTTTAACTTTCGCTGTTACTCTCCCACATATACACACACAGTCTCTCTCTCTCACTCTTTTATACTAGCTCACACGCTCTCTGTATCTCTCTCATACACACTTTGGCTGTGTGTTCTCTGCTAAGAAAAGGGGTTTTTACCATGATGTTAACTAACACACATTAGCTATCCCACAATAACAACACGCTGGTGAGAAGTCACGTTAGATTTACCATGAGGGAAACTAGGCGAGGCCGGCACCATACCTCCTGCCTGGAGTGACCTCACCTAGTTTACGTTGCAGTAAAACTAAAGTGCCTTATCTCCACTAGCTAATGTGTGCTAGCTACCCCTTGGTAAAAACACACCTTTTCTCAGCAGCACAGACAAAGCCTCTACCTATCTCTCCATCTTACACAGACATCCATCAACTGGCAGCCACAGAAACTCCTTTCATTTTATGCCAGTGGCTAAGGAAGCCTCTTCATTGGTTAAGTAACTTACATTTAGTAATTCGTTTTTAATGTAATATCCTTCAGAAATGCCAAGTGTGCTGTTCCCAAGGCTGCCACCAGGGCAGCTGGTAGAACCGCTTTATCTGAGGAGGTATGTCTTCACTGCAGAGTTAACTTGGGTAATCAGCACTGGGTCTGAGCGCTCAGGTTGGCCTAGCTGGGGCATGAGTAACCACACTGCAGCACCCTACTTAGAATCATAGAATCATAAGATATCAGGGTTGGAAGGGACCTCAGGAGGTCATCTAGTCCAACCCCCTGCTCAAAGCAGGACCAGTCCCCAACTAAGTCATACTTGAATGAGTATGTCTTCATGGTTGCGGCACTTACCTTAATTTTCATGCCGATGGAGAGAGAGATGGATGAATACCTTTTGCCTGGCAGAAAACGTGATTGTCAAGTCTGCCTTGATACAGACTTTAGGAACATATTTGCATTATGCATACATAACCCCTTATATAGTATCTGCACATACATTGCACCATGATATAAATGTGTCCCTCGTTTTCATTTAAGACCTCACATGATATTCTTTGGTGAACCAAACTGGACATACCAGAATCGGGATATTCTTGTAACCTCTGGCTTATTGGCATTGAAGGGTGTATGGAAGTTTCTTTTTCAATGGAAGCCATTTTCTCCTTTGCATGGAGTTGCAGCACCTCAGTCTGCAATTAACCCACAGCTATGAGGATTTCTAGGACAGAAAGAATTACTGCCCAGGGAAAACCAGACTGCAGACTCTCTTGGTTTAGTGCTGATGAAAGGTGCTGCAATGACAGCTGGGTATCCTGGCTTCATCTGTTTATGCCCAGCATGGGTGCAGTACAGGCAGTGTCAGTACCAACTTTCCTTCCCCCCAGTACTGTCTCTGCCGATGCACCTCAGGCGTTACAACTGGGATGGATCCAAAGCCCAATGAAGTCAATGGAAAGAGTCCCATTGTTAATAGTCACCTCAAGGACTGATAGATGAGCTCATTTCCGTAACCTCTTCATTTCTTTTCTCTCTTTTAGAACTGTTATGAAGGAGGCCAGTTGTTTTCTTATCTTCAGCAGAAGGGTGGGCCTGGAACCAGCCCTCAGAGCCTCCTGTTGGCACAGATAAAGAATCACGTGCTGACAGGGGTGGAATTCATCCAAGGCAAATATGGTGAGCAAAGATCTTAGCAGCTGAGTAAGGAAGTGGGTACTTTTGGATCAGAAATACTGGCAGCACACTGAAAGAACTTCATGGGAGACTGGAGCTAGTACACTTGTCCTTGCATTTCCAGGACATGAGAGAGATGAAACCTTGAGCACAGCAGCAGTTGCTTTCTGCTGTGTTGGCTCATTGGTTCAACAGATGTGAGCAAACCTTTAGATGGGTTGCATCTCACAGTCTCAAAAGGCATGATCAGCATGTGATCCTCTTGGAAGCATAAAGGCTGTGGCTCCATTCAGTCATCTGATAATGATGTCAAACAGCTGTGTTAGATAGAGATGGCTATAGATACAGTGGCTAGCTGTGCAGCTATAACTAACATAAACCTTATTTCCTCTCCTACAATATTGCACTTAGCTCTTGTCCATACAGGAATTTTAGCCACTAGTATAGCTGCATCAGTTTGTATCACTGCAGTGTGATGTGAACCTTGTTGCAAATACTGCTGCACTGGCGGGAATCATGGCTATCCAAGAGGTTTCCACCGGTGTAGCTAGCTATGCCAGCGTATACTTAGTATATACCAGCATTAAGTGATTTCTTCTGCCACTGCTCTTTTACTACAGTGAGCTCTTCTGCCACCAGTCTTTTACTAAAGTGAGCTCTGGTCCCTTTTGTTTGTTGGTTGTTTCTTCTTCTTCTTCTCCTTCTCCTCCTCCTCCTCCTCCTCCTCCTCCTTTTTCTTTTTCTTCACACAGCAAATGCAGTTGCCTTTGACAAACTGCACAGAGACAAGGATTCTGTATATCTCAGATCAGGGAAACAATCCACAAAATTGGGACCCAGTTCCACATGTAGGTTGGCTGAAAACAGGTATTTCTAGGATTCATAACTCCAGCCTGGGCCAGTTATAGGATAGTCTGAAAGGTGAAGTTCAGGAGCAATCTGAACTTTGGGAAAGTTTCTCTCTCTGTGGAATGGAATAGAGAATGAGCTCCTTTCTGTGGGTTTTCTCAGCCGTCCTATAGAATATTCCTGCTGTAAAATAGAATGTTTAAAGCAACCTATTCAAAGACTCTCATCCTCTATTTAAATTCTATAGGTTTTTCAGAGTAATTGCTGTAGAAACACATTGTTTCCATCCCTATTCTATAGAACGTATCAGGAAGGACAAGGAATTGCTGGCTTGGATTCTTGGTTCAGGCCCATCTCTGTAGGGTATATGGCAAAGCGGGGAAAGGTTATTTGCCTTTTGCAGACTGAACAGAGATGAGGCAGAGGTGCATAGATTTATGTGAATCTGGCGACTGGCTGCAGTGGGGGTGGGACTGGTGGCTACAATGTATGGCTGGCAGTGGGGATGGGATTGGGGGCTGAAGTATGCGTGGCTGGCAGATGCCACATGAAGGAAGCAATTTGAGAGTCACCAACAATCCCAGAGGCTACACATGGAGCAGCCCCCCACTCATGTCTGCTTTGCTGCTGACTCCTAACTGAACCTGACAGGAGGGCAGTTACCGGAACCATTAACTCTCTGGGGAAAAGCTTACAGGAGCTTGTTCCTTTGATGCTCACTTTCCATACAGAGAGTGTGTGTTAGCAGCAGCTAAGGCTATGTGGGATAAAAACAGAGTCACCATCAAATCAGTCAAAGATAAAGACCCTCCTTTGGGCCCGTTTCTTGGAAAACCAAAGTGAAGCTTTTACTTTGTCAGCAAATCTTGGCCAGGGTTCGAATTGGGCCTGTTTGTTACAGCTTGGTGAGTAGCTGTAGTAGCTGCTCTGGATTCTAAACTTTCCTTTAATAAAATAGAGTCTTCTGCCCTTACAGTTGTGGAGCAAGCTTTTAAAACTTGACCTGAGTGTAACTGGTGCAGCCGCATCTTTCTGAGTCTGCAGACAGCCTGAAGCAGCAGGTAAGAGGCATAGACAAATTATTTTCATGGTGGATTTCCAAATGTGCTGAGTGCTTTCCAGGCACAGTGAGAGATAAAGACTACATGCTCCTTAACAGCAGAGACTGTATTTGTTGGCATATTTTCAATTATTATTTATATGACAGTAGCACTGGGGTGCGGTGTCAAACAGAGATTAGGGCCCCATTGTGCTAGGTGCTGCACAAACACATACTGAGATATGGTCCCTGCCCTGAAGAGCTTGCAATCTAAATAGACAAAACAGATGAAAAGTGGGAGAAGAGGAGTATTATTACCACTGTTTCATAGATGTGGAACTGGATCACAATATGAAGTGACTTGACTGAGGTCACACAGGTAGTCTGTGGCAGTGCTCTCAGATCTCCTAAGTCCCAGTCTAGTGCACAATCCAAAGGCTACCCGTCCTCTAAAATTTACAGTACAAATCCATTATATATATATATATATATATATATGTCACATTTATTCCAAGGCTCTTTAAGTCTGAATCCTAATGACAACAAATTAAATGCAAATTTTAAATTCCTGATCATAGCATCCCAAAAAGGAGACCAGCGATCCTATTGTGAAGATCTGCACCATCTGCTGAGTAGCATCTCATTTTGGTAGCATGACTGGGAGGAGTTTGGGTTATGGGTGAAGCTTGGGAGAACCACCATCACTTATTTTTCCTTTCTACCCCGTTTAAGACCTCACCCATCTTGTCTCTAATATCCTGGGACCCACATGGCTACAAAATACACTGCATAAGACAAAGTTGTAAGGCATTGTTCCCAGCCTCTCATCTTAGCAAACAAGAATAATATGCCATGTACATAAGAGAAAGATAAACAGATGTTGATGCAACCAGCCAGGTGATTATTTGTCACATTATTGACTTTGCTTATTACTTCTGTAGGGTGGTTTACTAAAGTGGACACCTGAAGGTTAAGGAAGAGCAATAGTAGAAAAACAGAAAATAGAAAGGAGAGGAGCAGAGGCTGAGTTGAGATTGAATATAAAGGCCTGATTCTCCATTGCCCACACTTTGTGAAAGTCATTTGTGTCAATGCAAACTGGGTATAAAGCCAAGCCATTCTGATAGACGAGTATGTGGTGCTCCTTTTGCACTGGTGTAAAATACTGCACAAGATGCGAGCACCAAAATAGCAGGCACATAAAGAGGTTAGAAAAGAGGAAAATGGAGAAGTAGAGAGGTCATGTAGGTGATATTTACGGCCTATGGTATGATGGCTACATTGTGTGAGTACAAGAAAACTCTTGCTAACCAAAAGCTCTCTCCATGGCAACCTTGTTCGCTTGCCTTGCAATCATCTTATGCCCCACTTAAGCTTCAACCCAGAAGACACCAGGTGAATGCAATGGGCCAGGTCTGATGTAAAAAGCAAGCACCTCATAGATGATCTCACTCGAACCTCCTGGTTTCTTACTTTGCTAAAGATAGTGGATGACCATCAACCATATTAGGATGTTACATGGAAGATGCATGCACCTGATGCATGAATGGAGAACCAAGGATTCACCATAGTGTGAATGGGGAGACCTCCAGGCCACTGAACACATTGCAAACAAGTGTCCCATCTTGCCATCACCAGGAGGTCTAGCAAAGGTGCACTCTGCATCTCCTGAAGCTCTTGAATGGGTTTCAGACTTTTCTATTAACTTGTAAATGTCGCTAATGCCATATGAAAGAAGAAAAGTATGGAAAGAGAAGAAGAAAATCTTGGACCCAGAGTTAGGCACTTCACTGGGAGACAGGCACCTAAATATCTTTGAGGATCTGAGTCTTGGGGTGTGGTTTTCCACTGTAGTTAGTGCTGATTTCTACCACAATAAAGGTGAGGAGAATCAGGTTTTAGGCTTTCACTTAATCTGTGCCATGCTTCTGGATCCCTGTCCCCTGTTCAGTGCAGCCCATGTCGAACAGAACGGCCCTCTGCTTTCTATTTCAAAGCAGAAGCTGCATCTACAAAACAGCCTTGTTAATATTGTCCCTTCAGGAGGCTGATGGGAGAGACAAGGTATATTTAGAATGGGTGGGCTCCTATCTCTTTGTAACATATCTGTGGCTAATACACTATCCTGCCAGCACCCACCCGAATATCTGGTTGCTGCCTGAACAGCAGCAGGGAGATAGATACAAGCTGAGGATTGGAAACAAAGAGCTGTGTGTGTGGGTGCCCTTTCTGATCAATCTAAAGTCACCATTTTCCAGTCACTTGAGTCAGACTGGAGTCAGAGGGAGACTTGCAAAGGAGGAGGCAGCATAGGAAGGACAGTGCACATCAGTGGAGGCAGAGCATTAGTTTTATCCTGTCTTCCTGCATTTTTATGTATTTTTCTTACTCTCCCTTGAGCTCTGGTTCCAAAACCATATGGGCACCTCCGCAGACTAACTTACCCCTGCAGCCTGGCATTCTTTGCTTAATATAGATTGTAAAGCCAGAAGAGACCATTATGACTCTTCCAAACCTGTTGGGTGGTAGGTGTTCTATGAATTAAGATATTTGCATGCTCCTAATTACTATACTGATAATTCGAGCACTTCCTACTCTCTAACGATTGTACCCCTTGTGAAGAAGGTCTGTTTTATTACCCCCATTTTTATAGATGAACAACTGAGGCACAAAGAGATTAAGTGACTTGCCCAAAGGCACACACAGCAAGTCTGGCAGTCCCAGATTTGAACCCAGATTTTCTGAATACTAATACGGTGCCTAAAACACAAGATCATTCTTTTACTTCATCCATTTCAGCCCATTTATTTCTATGGATTTAAGTCTGCTAACAGTTGTAAACAGAACTAAGTTGAGGACCGCAGCAGAAAGAAACCAAAAAAATGCAAATTAATTTCAGAGAAGTCACTTCTTCTAGATGCATTCCCTGTCCTGGCAATATGCCTTGGAGTCACTGGCACCACTTCAGACAGCTGCATCTTCCCCAATGTTTCCTGAGGACTTCAAACCAGAAAGACAAGGTGATGTAGAAATTTGGTTAAGGGAGAAATACAAAAGTGGGTATAATTACCTAGTTCTATATAACCTCTCTGTGTTATATTAATCCACTGTGCTAAATGATGACAAATTAATTCAGATAATGTGCAGTGGGACTTCAGGAATAATGCCCATTAGTCAATTTTTAGCCTCGGTTACGTATGTGAAGACATTGGGGCTACTGAGTTGAAATGGGTATAAAATCTAGCTGCATAACTTTAATGAAGCTGCATTGTGTAGATTCTCTCTTTGGTTTCTACTCATGGTGTGACCATATTCTGATTTTAGTTACATTGATATAAATGTGGAGTATCTCTACAGCAGTCAGGAAGGCTTAATTTCCTCTGAGTTACTTCACATTTATGCTGTTGTAACGCCACTGATTTCAAAGGCATGGCACTCTGGTGTAAATCTATTACTCTGTAATAGACCTACGTACCTAGGTGATAAACTTTTTATACATGCATAGGCTATAAACCTATTATTGTGGTATAAATCTGGAGTAATGCAGTGGTTAATCAAGCCAACAAATTTACTCCAGATTTATAGTGGTGTAACTGAGTTCAGAATCTGGATCATGACCTGGGAATCACATGATTGATAAAACTCTATTTTTCTCTGCAGCAATTATGTCTTCGTAGAGAACTAATGTTTTGCATTGCTGTTTTTTTGTTATGAATCTAAGTTGTGGAATGCAGGAAGCATTTTAGAAAAGGGTTACAAACACAAAGGTGTTTTACACTGCTGTTTGAGTTAGTGGATTAAGCCGTGCTGAGGAAACAGAAGATGCCTTTTTTTGTTTGTATGGCATTTGCCAACATTATGAAACCGAAATAGGGCACAGACTGTACAAGTGAACTTTTCTCCCCTGCTGATTTTTCCTCTCCAGTTAATCAGCCATTATAGTTAAATTTGTCTCAGATGGCCCTGGCCTAAGGCCTGCTCCTGCAAGATTTATCCAAAGGAGTATGCCTTGCTCCTGGGAGCAGACTCATGAAAATCTAGGGAAACTGGTAGCTTGAGCAATGAATGATTGCATAAGTAAGGCTCGTAAGATCTGGCCTAGAGTCTTTCTTCTTCTGTAATTGCCTGTTTGTTATTCACCTTGCCAACTATGTCAGATGCTACGTGAGGAGGACTTTGTTTAGAATCAACGGTAATGCCCCAAAGACTTTCAAAAAAGTTGGGTATATCACTGCCCTTTGTGTCCCCTTCAATTAATATTGAGACAATGTCCAATTAAGCAATCCAGTTCCTGTGCCCAATTCTTATTAAGAGAGACCACTTTACTGTGGTACAACAGAGAACAGATCAGCAATGGAGCAATACAGTGGTTGTGCAGGACCTTGATGGTGAAGATGAGGTTATTAAGTTTAGTGTTGAAAAAAGAGGAAACCAGAGAAGGGTTTCAAAGACGAGAGCTGAGGTGGGAAGGGCCATGAACACAGATGGAGCATTTTGGGAAGGGGAGATGCAGGGGGCTCAGAGAAGAGGAAGCCATAGTAGTCATGACACAGACAGAAGAGGTATAATGAAGAGGAAGGAGCAGAATTTAACAAGAACCTAGAGGCATGGGGGAGAAAGAGAAAGAGAGTCTACAGTGTACCTCAGACTTGGCTGTTAGCAAATGCAAGTTCATTGATCTCAGTGGAATTGCACTTGCAAGAACCAAGTCATATGAGTTTGTATTACTTGGGAGTGGGAGATTCTTTGCACCAAGAGAATAAATAACTGGCTGGTATCTTTCCTTGTTTCGTGATAGATGAAGTACCAGAGAATACAGAGGCTATAGGGTTGTACCTTATGAACACTATTCCATATGACCCTGGAAATGTTCAGCTGCCTCCCATGTTTTTTTTAATTTAAATGAAGAGAGAAGCACTTCTTGGAAAGCTATCCAGCTCCCATTGAAGTCTCTTAGGCCCAGATCCTTAAAGGTATTTAGGTGTTTAAATCCCTTTGGAGCTAGGCATCTAAATACCATGGGAGGTAGGCACCTAAGTGTCTTTGAGGATGTGGGCCCAATTGACCTCACTGGAAGAGGAGGCCTATAGGGCAGTTAATAACTAGTCATTAGCAGAGGCAGGTAGAATGTTCCCAGCTCAGCTTCGAACTGGGTGAATCACAGCTAGCTTTGTGTTCCATTACAAACTGAAAGCCTAATACAAAGGGAGCATAGGGAGGATTTAGGTGCAGAAACCAACCCGAATGTGCAGTCTAAACCAGGTGATGCTTAATGGCTTCTGGTGAGCTTCACATTCGGGGTTTGGTCCAGACCTGCAGTTCGAACAAAGAGGGTATGAACCTTTATTAGGTGAAACTGAAGAAAAAGCTCATGTGACTGCTTGGAAACTTCACCAGTTATCTTTCACCCAGACCTGGTAAAAAGAGGCCGAATACATCTGGGGGAGCTGCCAGATCTCAGCACTTCACAGGATCAGGCTCCGTCTGTGTTAGGGAACAAAATATACTAACAGGAGCCTTTGAGTGAAAACCCTTGCTCCTTCATGGTCTGAACCTGGGACAAGGCTGGCAAGAAGAGGGTTTGGGGATCAGAATCAGACACAAAGCTCAGCTTCATTGCATTATATAACTACGATTTCAAAGGTGTTATAGCCTAAATGTAGGGTTGCCAGTTTTGGTTGGACATACTCCTGGAGATTTCATCACATGACGTAATCTTTAATTAAAGATTAATCTTTAATTCCTGGAGACTACGGGGCCATACCTAAAACTGCATGCAGTGCATTCATTTGAATCCACCTTTTGAAGCGAATGCCTCAATAGCATAGTCAGTGCTTCTGTGGGTGTCTTTCCCTCATTGCCATGTAATATAATTATCTTCTATAAAACATATACACAAAAGGATGTGTCCTGTAACGTGCCATTAGATGATGTAATGCTTCTGAAGGCTGGATTGCCTTACAATTAGTCTCACACCAATTAAACATAATGGTCCAAATTTTCTTCTCGATTATGCCGCATTGTCTGCTTCAATGAGGTTGTAACAATGCAACTAAGAGGAGAGTTTGGTGGTGAAAAGTGGGGGAAGCCTCCAATATAGTGTGTTCCTGAAAGGCTGGAGAGTATGTAGCTTATGAAGAAAAAAATCCCGCTGGATCTTGTAGATAAACAAGACTGTTTTCGGTTCTCGGAAGGGTGTCCTCCTGCCCTGCTCTAAGCCAGACGCTCCCACTTTATCTCATTGTATACACTGCCCTTAGCTGTCCCTGGCATCTCACACACCTTCTCTTCATAGAATATGACTTGCGATAAGCCTAACCTAGTCTCCCTAATCAGCTGAGAAGGGCTGAGCAGATGCCTTGAGATGCTGGGCCAGAGGTTTCATTCAAGACAGGAGAGGACTATTTAATTTTAAGTAGGTGGACGAAATGCAAGTAGGTGGAACAGAATTTATAAGTGACAATATTATTGCCCTGATTCTCTGTACTAAAGCGACATTACATCAGCATGGCAGTGTGTCACATTTACAGCCATCTTATGGCCTTATTATATTGCCACGGTGGTGTAAAGTAGCCTTAATATAAGTGACACTGCAGGCCCACGAATCTGATTGATCATTGTTTTGCATGTTGTTTAGTCATTTGCACCAGTGCAGTGTTTGTGCAAATCACTACTACTCCTATACAATGTTTCTCACCCACTTTGCACAGGTATAAATGTCTGCATTAAATGCAGGGCAGTGCTGAATCATGCTCTTTGTGACTTACTGCTAGAGCTATTTTCCACCCCTGTGGTGACTGCATGACTTGCATCACCATCTCAAAGTTTTGACTCTAGGAGCAATTAAATAACTTATTAAACCAAGGGAAAGGAAGGTACGTGAAGAAGCAGCCCTTAAACATATTTCACACTCATAAGAAAAGGAGCAATTTGCTTGCTGAAATTTCCTGAGATTCTATGTTATTTCAAGGTGTTTTGCAAACATAGTCTAATTCCCCTTGGGGATTATATACTTGTACATGATTATGCAAATTCATTCTTATGTTGTTAATAATTTTTAATCAGGCAACACAGATAATGTGAAATCCTCTGAAAGGCAATGGATTAAACGTCTTCCTACTAAGAATAGGACATGTCTGGTCTGACTAAACCATAGTATGGACCGATTCTTCAGTGAGATTGCAAGGATATAAGTGAACATAAGAACAAACACACAGAGTCAGACCAAAGGTCCATCTAGCCCCGTATCCTGTCTTCTGAGAGTGGCCAATGCCAGGTGCCCCAAAGGGAATGAACAGAACAGGGTAATCATCAAGTGATCCATCCCCTTGGAGCCCATTCTCAGCTTCTGGCAAACAGAAGCTAGGGACACCATCCGTGCCCATCCTGGCTAATAGCCATTGAGGGATCTATCCTACCTGAACTTATCTAGTTCTTTCTTGAACCCTCTTATAGTCTTGGCCTTCACAACATCCTATGGCGACGTGTTCCACAGGTTGACTGTGTGTTGTGTGCTGTGTGAAGAAATACTTCCTTTGGTTTTAAATTAGCTGCCTATTAATTTCATTTCGAGACCCCTAGTTCTTGTGTTATGAGAAGAGGCGAAGAACACTTCTATTTCTGTGTCTAGCGCTATGAGGTCCTGGTCCCCGACTAGGACTCCTAGACAAAACCACGCTACAAATAAATACTAATAATGATTTGGTCCCGTGTGTATTTGGGCAGTTTCAGAATAGAGCCACACTTCACAAGGGCACAAGCAATAGGACCACAGGAACAGAACTCATTTTCTCACCCTTAGATAGTTTGAAATCACTTTAACCCATGGGGTGGAAGGCAGCAATCCTAGAGCATGCTACACTAATGGAGAGATTTTGGCAAAGAATATCATTAAAAATGCCCTGATATCAGCTAGTAGCTGCACAAAATATGGGCTTTTAAGGTGTCATCCAGGAGATATCCTTACCTCATACAGTAAACAGCAGGAGACATATTTTCAGCAGGTGTAATTTGCTCTAGCTTTATTGAAGACAATGGAGCTAGGCTGCTTTATATCAACTGAGAGTCTGACCCTATAACTTCAGGCTGTGCAACTGTACTGGAATATGAGCATATGGTTCCAGAGAGCATAGGTATTTCAGATGTAATGTTGAGACCACTAAAATCCTCTCTAAGGTTGCTAGACAAAGTCTTCTGTCCATTTAGCATCATCCTTTGTATCGTCTGGATGGATACTATCTTGTATACTGGCACCAATACACATTCCTGCCAAAGCAGGCCCCATTGTGCTTGTGCAGCAAAAGAGATAGCAGGGCTGATCAACAGCTGAATAGACTCCTGCTGCGTCTACTGCCTGAGGTTATATTATAACCAACTTTTGCCCAGAAAACACAATACATTTTGAATCAGTTCATGCCGCTACTCTTCCAGGAGCAAGGTGTAAGACTGAGAGAGAATGGGCTCATTTAGGTAAATGACACACTGTAATTTTCTCCACCTTGCCATGCCAGGCCAGTTAAATTGGAAAGAGATTAGTAATGATTGACTTTGCCATTAATAGAGTAGAAATTGAGATAAATTTATGGGAGCAATAAAGGAAAGTGTTCTCCTTAGAGAAGTTTTAATTCAAGAGGTTTTGTTCATTGATTAATTTTGCCTTAAGAAAAGGAACTTATGCCTGTGTTTAACTTTGTGAAAATAAGAGGTTCTGTTGACTTCATTTGGGACTATTTAAGTGATGTAGGATCAGGCTCTTAAATGTTATTTGAGCCTTAGAAGCTAAGTAAAATTGTCTGTAAATAGCACATATTTTGTTTAGCCTCATAGGAGAAGAATAATCTATTGCAATCTCATGTTCCATGTTTGTGATACAGCAAAAACTGACAGAAAGATAAAACAATTGCCAAGTTATTTTAGTTTTGTTTAAAGATTTTTTTAATGTGTATCCATTTCTCAGTGACATGAAAATGTCAGGGGATTCATAATATCCACAGAGAGCACCTTTGTTGTTCGAGATTTCATCTGAAAGATTTGACACATAATAACCTTGATGGCTGGAAGATATGAGTTGAATTTACTGAGATCTGAACATGTGGTTTAATAGAATCTAGCTATTCTAAACATGGTTCTGCCAATGTAGAAGAATAGGGAAGGTGCAAAGGGGATCTGTCAGAAAGCCAGTCAGACTCTGCCTGATCCCAGCCTTAGAACAGGTTGGAGCAACCTGGAAGCTGCTTTAACGTGTGCCAATTGGCAGTGGTCCCCAAGGGATTGTCTACTAGTTGAGTATAGCCCAAGTGAAGCATGCTCTGACCATGGCCCCACCCTGTGACAAGGCTGCAAGGATGATAGCTCTCTGCCTGTTGTGGCCTACCCCATGTCAGAGGAATCTCCAGCAGGAGAAATAGGATTAGATTCTATCTCCTCTGTGCTATCACAGCAGTGCAAAGGAGATGGAGCAAGACAGAAAACCTGGCCTCTGGTGTTTGGGTAGCTGAGATGTTGTCCTTCCAGAAAGCTCCCCTTTCTAAACAAGTTTATCTCCACTTTTCTCCCCAGTCTTGAGGTGCTTACTCAGTCAGTGGAGTTTTATATAAATTAAGATGGAGAGAGATTTTTCCTCTCCATTCCCACCATTTTTAGATGTCCTGGGCTTGATCACCCAGTGTGTCTTACAGCTTGTGTCAGGGTAACAAGTCACTACCTCCCAAATATCCTCTTATGGCTAAGTTTGGCTCTATAGCAGCCCTTCCTCAGTTTCCCTTTTGAAGCACCTACAAATAATCCAGAAAGGTGTTTTTCAAAACTAGTAACACACCTGGGTGGGGCTAGCTTAATAACAAACTATTCAAAACAACCTGCACCATCTGTCGCCACACCACAAAATATATTCATGACTCCTATATTTAGGCCCCCTGCGGATGCACTGAAGACTAGAATTGACTGGCAAATAGTTCCCGCACCCCTCACAGACTTTTTGGCATAATACTGAAAACCAACGTATTTAATCAAAATTTTCCACAGGGAAAAAAAGCACATACTTTTTGAAGGGTGAAAAATCAATCCCTAGAAGCAGGAAAACCCAGTTTTCCGTCATAAAAAACACCACCCAAAAACCCTTTCCATTGGAAAAGTTTGCAGCCTGCCCTAGTAGGGCAGATGCTTCTATTTCAGGCGCTTGCTCATGCCCTGAAGTCTCTAAACGGGTAGGTCTCTTGCAGCCAAGAGCCTGGTCATGCATTGCAGCAGGCAGCTCTCCTGCCTGTAGCCCACTCCTGTTCTTCAGCTCTTTGCATGCAACTCTCCTGGCTCCAGCCCATCCCTCCCTGCCCTTCCCCCACACCTGCCCTTCCCCCACACCTGCCTGTTGCTTCCCCCCAGCCCCCTCCCACTCCCTGCTGCAGCTGAGCTGGGGGGGGGGGGACCCCTACCCCATATACTGCCATTGCAGCCGGGAGCTGACATCAGAATGGGAGGGGAGCGGCCTCTTCCAATGAGCGCCTCACCCAGCCTCTAAGCCGGGCTGCCATTGGCGGAAGGAGCTCGGGGGGGGGGCGTGGCCCTCACCAAGGGGGCGGGGCCGCCTGTAAAGAGTGAGTGAACTCCCCCGCTGCCCCGCCCGCTCGCGCCCTCACTTAGTCGCGCGGATGGAGCTGAGCTGCGCCCGGCCCGCGGCGGCGCTGCCCGCGGTGGAGGCCGAGAGCCCGGGCGAGGACTACGAGAGCCTGCCCGCCGGCGCCTCCCTCTCCACCCACATGACGGCCGGGGCGGTGGCCGGCATCCTGGAGCACACGGTCATGTACCCGGTGGACTCGGTCAAGGTGCGCGGCGCTGCAGGGCGAGAGAGGGAGGGGGGAAACTGAGGCACTTGCCGCTGTCCCCCCCCCCCGGGCCCCATCGTCTGGCGCTGCCCTCTGCGGTATTGCAGGTGGGGGGGTCCCCGTGCAAACGTGCTTCCTTCCGCATGTAATAGTGCAAGCTGTGGGGCGGTTGTGTGGCGGGGGCGGGCACTGCCGTTTCCCCGGTCTCGTTGTGGGTGCTCCCCTTTCCCCGCCGGTCGCTGCCTCTGCGGGGGAGCGAGTCTGCTTTCCTCTTCGCAGTTTAAAATGCGCGGGGCTGCTCTTGCGGGGGCGGGGGGCGGGGCGGCGGGGGGGGCCGGCCGCTGCGGCTAGGGGGCCGGGCGTAAGGGGGTTGTGTGTCCTCCCCCCCCGCCCATTGTGTGTTGTAAATAGGTGGGCATCTGTTATTTCTCCCTATGTGATTATTGTGGGGTAAGGTAGAAGTTTCTTAGCCCCCTGCTTCGTTTCCGTCCTCTTGCAAAACTGGGGCACAAGAAGCATCGTGGCCCCTCGTGGTTTTGTGCCATAGTCTACGAAGTGGGCATGGGCGTGACTGTAGCATCTAGTAGTAAACTCAAGAAAGGGCCGTCAGCCTGTCTGGGAAGGGCTGTGTCTCTTGGACTCATCACTCATGCATGTGCCACTCTAAACACATGTGAGAGCTTCAGAAAAGAGCCTGCAAGGGAGGGAAGGTTACAGCTCCTGCAGAGCGATCTGCAACCTGAACTAAGGTGCAAAGGGCTGTTGATACTGTGACTGTATTTGACTCTTCTCTTACTTGACTTTGAAGGGGCCCAAATAATGGGGTGGCTGTAACAGTGCAGTGCCTGAGGAGCAGGTGAGTGCAGCTTGGCTCCTTGGAGTGGTAAAAGTCCATGTTGTGTCATGTTCCTGCTTCACTTACAGCAGGGAAGAGTTGGTTGGCCTTTAAGTGTCAAGTTAATAACTCAGGTTGTGCAACCAGTAATGAACCTGTCTGTGGAACCTGTTGGATCCCTTTTCAAGGGCATTTTAACATGCTGTGCTTTCAGAGAGCTCTTGAAAAGAAGGTGGTAGTACGGGCTGATATTGTCCGCTTAGTTCAGAGGAGTCTCTGTCTCCAGGATGCTTGATGTATGAGCCCAGGTTAGAGTGATCCAGGTGAGGGTCAGAAGTGTTGGGTTAACAGAAAGGAGCCAGAGCAGAATCGTTTAAATGCCGGCTGCACTACCTGCAGTTGTGGAGTCTTAAATACAGCCTAACAGTAACTCTCTTTGCCCAGCATGAGGACAGAATTTGGTTAACTGATCTCAGTGGCCAAGTGCTGTCTTGTCGCCTCTGGAGGAAGATAAAACTAAGCTAACGCTGCAGTTGTATGCGTTTAGTTCTGACTTGTACATGTATACTAGGCTTGTACATGCTCGTCCAGGCTGGTGGCTGACTTCTGACAAGCTGCTAATAATTCAGCAGTATTGTTTTGAAGATAGACCCCTGTTTGTGCTTTGGTCTGCTCCAGTGGAAGTTAGCATGTATGTTAGGATGCAGAGGTTATTATGAACACCTCTGTAAGGAATGGAAGATTTTAAAGACATCTGAGGTTGTATGGATCTTAGAGTAATTATTTTGACTTCCAAAACTTGTTCTTGACTTCTATTTATATATATCCATTCTCAACTAGACGAGCTTAAAATTGGCCAAAACAAAAAAAAAGACTATAAAGATGGCAAACAGTGTGATTTATAAATGACAAAGACCTTTTAAGAGGTGCGTCAACATTTTGATACAGTGGATTTAGTGAGCAGGCAGGCTTAAGAATAGGAACAAAACATGGGTAATGAAAGCTGGCAGAATTCTCCTGGCCCCAAATTTCATTTCAAATCCCATTTCACTGAAGGTTTGCAAAGTGTATGGCTTTTGGGTGGAAAAAAAGTGAAATTGATTAGCTTCATATGGTGTTTGTCTGAAACCTGACAGAACTCTGCAGTGACCTGAAACTCTAAATGAAATTAGTGGGTTGTAAATGGACATCTGAGTCTAACACAGCTCTGCCTATGACCTCAGCCAAGTCCAGTGCAAAAGTAAGAAACTTAATTGGGAGACTCAGCTTGCTTACAACAGGCCTGGGACTAACTGTCCTGAGCAAGAGGATGGCCTTGCGGTTAACTGGGCATTAGGAATTCCTGGCCTCTGTTTCTGGCTGTGCTGCAGGCATCTTCTGTGGCCTGGTGTAAGTGTCCTTAAGTAGGTGTACATGGCAAACAAATTTTAAAACAGCCCATGGCAGTGGGTCTCAGAGCTTGGCTCAACTGACTCGCGCTTTCAGTATGGGGCAAAACGTAGTAGCGTAGCTGTTCCCCCTTGGCTCTGAGACCTGGCTCCAGTCTGAAGGGGAACATCTAGACTGCTAATTTTACCCCTGTAGCATGAGTCGGACTCGGCTGAGCTGGGCTCTGAGACTTGCTGCTGTCTCTCTCTTGTGTTTTGTTTTCTGTTTTGCAGTGTGTTTTCCCCCATTAGTCACATGGGGATAATATCTACTCCTCATACGTCATGAGGCAAAGTAGTTAATATTGTAAGTCTTTGAGGTCCATGCACAGAAGTAGCACTTATTGATCAGGCATAAGAATATACTGTACATAGCTGCTAGTCTTCGCAACTTATCTAGTATGCCTTATGCTCTAAGCATGTAGTTTGATAAACATGCTTATAATAGTAGAGCATGTTGCTGTTAGGGGGTGGATTGTTTCGAAATATTCCACCAAGCTTTCTTTTCTAGTCAAACAAATGATCCCTGCCTTATTTACTGTAGCTATCTAGAAACATGTCCTAATCATAAGTTGGAGATGACAAAAACCTATTAGGTCCTTTAGATTGTAGGTTTTCAATTTGGGTGTTGAGGTTTTCTGGCAGTTCCCATCTTGCCAAATGGGAGAGGGATCCCAAGTAAATTCTGGAGGAACTGATATTCCAGTTCATCCCCTGTACATGCAGGGCTGGTTGAAACCACAGTGGAAAGATGAATTTGGGGGAAAAGGGAGGAAATTCCAGCATCAGACACTGTTAATGTGCAAGACACTTTTACGCTGACAGAAAAATGTACAGGGAATATTCCTATGCCTGTTCCCCTCTCGTTCCTGACTTCCATCCTAATAGGAGTATCTCATGATGAGCCAGTTCCTTTTGGTTCTTTAGTGCAACCTTTTTAGGTCACTGAACTGTACTGGATTAAAAATGCTGAAGCATGCTTTTTCTAACTATCTGCAGAATGGTGTTAATCACAGGGGATCACTTTTCTCATATGGCTTACATTAACAGTGTAAATAGTGTTAACCCCAAGCCATATCCCTATTCATGCCAATAGGCAGGTATAATGATCTTACTGTATTTTGCTAAGTCATGGTTAGGTTTGCACATCATCACTCAGGACTTTCCGGTGTTATTCAAGAGGGCATTTCCTCTACTGGGAAATTGGTAGGGAGAGGGAGTAAATGAAAGTAATGTCTGCTTTCTTTTCAGCAGAGCTTCTCTGTAGCAGGAAGATTGAGATTTATGGCGTGGTCAAGTGGAGTGACAGTCCTAAATTGCTTCACAGTCTGATTACTAAGAGTGTAAAGTTTTCTCTGATGGGTGGGGTGACGACTTGATTGTAATACCTCACATTTAGATGGCAAGCTCTATCAGAAGATCTCAAAGCACTTTAAGGTAGGTAAATGTAACCCCCATTCTGTAGATACTGAAACTGACTCACAGAACATAGTGTCACAGCTGGGAATAGAATTTAGGCTTTCACGTTCCTGGTTTTGTGCTCTACTTACAGTGGAAGACAGTATTATCTAGTATCTCATCTTTAACACATCAGGATTTGAGAAATGAAAGCTGGCCACAATGAATTGCCTCCCCCCCCCCCAAAAAAAAAACACCCCTTGTTCTCTAGCAAAAAATTCTATTCTAAGTGACTTGATTTATATCTCTTAATCACATACTCCTAATTCTCTTGGCATGTTCCTTTTTCATCATCAGACACTGCCAATCTGCTACATTGCAGACAATGTACACGTAGGGGTCACTTGCCCACCACTGACGTGCAGCCACTTGTGGAGCATAATGCAACAAACTGTGATCCCCACCCTTGTGCAGCACTGTTGGAAGCTGTAGTTGCTCATATAAGTAGAAAATAGGTAGATCTTACCACTTACATGGTCAAATTCTGCCTTCATTTATCCTATTGAGATTACCCAGGTGTAATGGCAAAATTTGGTTCATGTAGGCTGCTCTTTGTCAGTGTTGCCCAGTGGCTTGAACGCTTAACTGGTACTCAGGAGACACGGGTTCTATTCCTGGCTCTGCTGAGTGACCATGGGCGGCTTGCCCTTTTGTGCCTCAGTTTCTCCATCTAAAATGGGACTAGTGATCCTTATCTCCCTTAAAGTGCTTTGAGAGCTATTCATGAAGAGCTCTACATAAGAACTAGGTATTGCATTGAGCCCCCATGTTTGCTTGAACAGCAGAATTTGGAAGTTCAAAATGCAGTCTACAGTTTCTCTCCTAAAGGTTTGATGCCACCAGGAAACTGCAGGGCACTTACAGGAATTTATTGGTGTCTTATTGCCACTCCTGTGCCAGGTAAAGCCAAGTATCTGGGAAAATGAAAGGAGGAACCCATTTCTTCATACACTGTTGCTGAAATGATAAAGTCAAGATGCCAGAAACTTTCCCTGCCATCTATTTCCTGGTACTTCCCACATGCTATGAACTGTTAAATCTCTGATTGATTGTAATTTTCATTGCTTAAGGTCTCATTTTTAATGGCTTAATTCAAAGCTTCCTCTCATAAAGGTGGTTTCAGGTAGCCAGGTGTTCTGTGCTGACTTCAGTAGCAACAGTTGTGCTACAGCAAACTGCAAAATATGAAAAGTGTTCTATAAGAGCTGGGTGGTAAAATACTGCTTCCATCTGTAGGTCTCGGAGCTCTTTACAAAGAAGGAGTCTGTATCATTACAAAGAGGAGAAGTAACTTGCCCAAGGACACTCAGGAGACTGGTAGAAGTGCTGGAAGTAAAACTGGGTCTCTTGAGTCCTGGTTCAGTGTTCAATCCACTAGACAGACTCTCTCTGTTAGATTGTTCTGTATCTGACCCCACAGACTGGCCACACTTCTGTCCAGTGTTACGCTTTGCACCAAATAGCAGGGTGATTGTGTAGTTAAGGCAATGTATTGGGACTTTGGAGACCTGAGTTTAATTCCTGACTTCTGACACAAACTCCCAGTGTGCCCTTGGACAAGTCGCTTTGTTGGTGTCTGTTTCCCAGTCTATAAAGTGAGGATGATAATCCTTCTCTTGTGCACTTTGATACAGGGTATGCCAAAGATTTCATCTTCCTCTGCGAACCTCTTCCTTTAGAATTGATTATGTTGGGTGATCTTCTTGTCCCCTGCAGTGACCGTGAAACTAGTATATTAATATAGTTGCCTGTTAAAAGCAAGAAGTTTCAAAGTCCATATAGGCATTTTATACCAAGGAAATTGCGTGGCTGGAATTCGTAGGTTACATTAAGAGCATTTGACCCTTACAGCTGCCATCTGGCTGTGTGTGTATTCCATGTCTTGACTTCTAGTGACTTTCTGTTGGTAATAGAAATGGTCAGTATCACAGCAATAATTTTAGAGATGCAGACACTCCAGCAGATCACTTGTAATAAAATGTGTTGGTTATGACACTAAATTTCCGTCTTCTAAAAGAAATTGACTAAACATTACTTACAAGAAGACTGATGAATTTCTGTTTATACTTATGTAATGCTAGTGGTGAAATACAGGGATTAACTTTGTGCAACTTCCAGGAAAACACCTTATTAACTAACTAAATGTCTTGATAGTATTTTGAGGGGAGGGGGAGAGTTCTGTTGTTAACTATTAAAAAGTCCTTAATCTGACATGCAATTTACTGAAGTAAATTAAGCTCTAATTCTTTTGTGTCAATGTTATCTTTAGGTAGAAGATTAAATACTTGTTTGGCTTTTTATTGCTCTACAATAAGTGTCTGTCAATGTTCTTGGTGTCCTTGAAAATCTTTTTTTAAGAATATACTAACAAATAAACAGAGGCATCGCTTACTCCAGCTCAAGTCAAATAGCGCAGAGTAACCACCCCCCAGCTGCCCTCCAGCACCACTTCCTAGTCCTGCCAGCACTTCTCTCCTCCATCTGCTAAAGTAAATCTGATTTCCTGCAGATCTCAATGACTTTAGAGTTTCTCAAGTTTTTTGTAGTGTGAATTTCGCCTTTTCCCACTGGTGCCTGAACAGTTTTCCAGTGCCAAGTATAACAATTGTTTTCATGGACCTATATTAGGAGGGTAATGTTTCTTCAACTTTTTTAATGCAGTTTCTCAAATGGAAAAGAGGGGGCAACTTGTGACCCATCTGCTCTCTCTGGACCATGTGCAAAGTGCTTTGCAGATCACACTTTGGAATCTGCTGCTCAAAAGCCACTACTGTAATGTATCTCCATGATGGGTGAAATGCACTTGCTTAAACTACTGTGCTTTGTTGATCAGTGCTGGCAATGGTGTACACTAATTGAGGACCGCCATGAAGAAACTGGTGTATCATGGGGTTTCTCACTCCTCCTAGTATCCTGATCCTCCTGTCTGCTACCCTTCCTGATCCTGATTCTGTACCTTCCTTTCATTGAGTTGCATTTGCAACATAGCTTCAGAAGCACTGCTCTGTTCCTATATTCAGTTAAAAGGGCAGCAATGGAAGCTCTGAGCTGGGGAATAAGAATCTTGTGAAGGGGCTAGTAAATAGAACTTCAGTGCAGTACTATCCTCAGAGTAAAACTCGGGGGTTAACCTGGTGTACGCAGCATTGAATCCTTTTTTTTTTTTTTTTTTTTTTTTCCTTTGCTTTAATAGAACAGTAACTATGGCTCTGCCTTGCGTCTCTTCATAAATATCAGAAAGGATTACATAACATATACATTGCAGATGAAAGCTTTTCCACCTTTGTTTGAAGGTCTGGGTAATGAAGCAAGAACTGAACTAAGGGCAGGACAAATCCAGAATCCAGTAGGAAGTCTAGAAGCCAACTCTCTTGTAACAGCCACGTGCTGACTAACAGCACTAGCGAGGTCATGTCTGGCTCGAAAGAGAACTTTAAAACTCTTTCTTAAATGATTAGCAATGTCTAGAATTTCTTTGAGGGCGAGAATGAAATTAAGCTAAACATTTGAGTTTTTCGTTTTTCTTTTTTTTTTCTTTTTTCTTCTTGCCTGCTCAGACCAAACAAATAATTATGGGTACCACTGTATAGTGTTGTCTAAGGGATTTATCAGACTCCCATTGACATCAGTGGACTTTGGATCAGGCATTAAATGCACCCATCAAATTGATATTTAGTGTGTCTTTATAACAGGTTGATTGTATCCATGGACTGGGCTGGTAGATGAAGGGCATTGGATAATGTCCTGGCTTTCTGCAAGGAGTTCAATGGCTTGTTCTCAGCATTGCCTCTCTTAGGTAAACTGAAACCAGCTTAACTGGATAACCTTAATTGTTCTATAGGCTTTTGCTGCCTATGCAATGAGGATTATTTTAAGTGGCCAGGGTAAAACTTTCCTGATCATTTAAGTAGTAAGGATGTGAGGTCTTTAAAGAATCTTTTGCTGACTTTACCCCGGCATCTGAAAAGGTGGACCAGCCAACCTCAGTACCGAGTTAGTGTCTGAAGCTGTGTCTATGCTGCAGTCTTCTGCTGGCATAGCTCTGTGTTGGCTGGAGTATGATGAGCTGTGATCCCTGGCCGACATAACTGTGCTTGGAAAAGCCCCTATTATTAGATGCAGTTACACCGACAAACTTAAAGCCACATTTCTGTTGGTATAGCTTGTTTGACTTGGGAAGAGTGTGGGTGCATAGGGAATGGGTGTGTGTGTGTGGAGGGTGTGTGAGAAATGAGCTGTACTGGTAAAAGTGCAGGTTTGCTGGTATAGCAAACTATGACACTTAGTTCCTGGTGTAGAGGTGGCCTTAGAGGCAAATTCCCACACATCTGATTTGAGAGGCTTTAAATGCATAAGATAACTGCTGCACAATTCCTATATATTGAGGTACGACTAGTTTAGCTATTGCACACTTAGGATGGATCAGATCACTGTAATTCAAGGAAGTAATATGTTAAATCATGAGCAGTGAAAAATACAAAAAAACACTGATACATCTTGCATGGGGAAGCATTATATCCATTACTCTTTTTTTTTGTTTTGTTTTTGTTTTTGTTTTTTCTCCCTCAGTGTTCTAACATCACAACTGAGATATAAATTAGTAAGCAACTATATAGCCACTATTGTATCTTTCTAAATGTTGAAGTATGTTCAGGTGTCTCTTAGTGCTTACTGGAAGGCTCAGTGCGGATGAATGTACAGCTAACTGTTTTCCACACAGCTCTGCAGAGTTGGTGTCAAAACAATAATTACTTATCCAGTGCTGCAAGTGTGAAATCCAATATGGCTCCTGCTCTCTGAAGAATTTCAGGTCTAAGTTTTGATTGTAGACATCTGATTCTTGGGGCGGGGGGAGAAGGGGACAGGAGGAGAGAGGGAACAAGGGTTATAGTTACAAGGGCACAAGGTTGTTTTGACAGTTCAGTATGTGTCTCGCTTTCTTGCGGGGCGGGGGGAAACCCATGCAGCAATGGATCTCAGAGCTTGGACCAACTGACTTGGACTTGCAACTGCAGAGCTAAAGGTAGCAGAGCAGACTTCTTGGGCTGGAGCTTGGGTTGACAGACCCTTCCCACACTAAGTTTCAGAATCCAGCTTCCAGCCTGAATGGGAGCATCTACACACACCTTTCCCACTCCCCCTCAGTATGAACCTAAGTCACTTGGCCCAGGCTCCGAAACTCTCAGCTGTTTTTGCTGTGTTAGACGTACCCTTTCAGTTGCATGCAGTCACAGAAGAAACCCTGCAGTGTGAGCCTGAATCGGTTGACTTAAGCTCTTGGACTTGCTGCCGTGAGTCTTTTTGCTATGTAGACATGCCGTTTATCTCATTGTACCTCAGTTTACCCATCTGTAAAATGGAGATGCTACTGCTTTTCTCCCGTTTCTTCTCTTGTCTATGCAGATAAAAGAGACTCTTGCACAGAGATGCTTACTGTATGTACAGCACCTAGCACAGTGGTTTCCTGAACTTTATTGGGGATTTCAGCTGCTACTGTAATTCATTCTCAGTTTATTTATTATTTGATTTAACATGCCATTCCTCTCTGCTCCAAAACAGTGAAGGCACTTTCTGTGGGGTGGGGAGCTTAAACTTAACTCCTTTCAATAAAAGGCGACTGATTGGATATGTGCCTGCACGTAGATTTCAAAGTTGATGTGACACTTAAAGAGAAAATAACAGTCTAGGTTCACTTGCAATTAAGACTTCCTTAATAACAATACCTAGTGCTTACATAGATCTTCATAAGATCTCAAAGCACCTTTCAAAGGAGATCAGTATCATTCTCCCCATATTGCAAATGGGGGAACTGAGGCACAGAAGCAAGTGACTTGCGCATGGTCACCCAGCAGGTCAGTGGCAGAGCTGAGAATAGAACCCAGGTCTCCAGAGTCCTAGTCCAGTGCACTGTCCATCATATATAGCTTATTCCTGGCTGCTCTTAGCATAAACCAATCAGAAGGAGGTTAAGGTGCTTGGCATCTCACAGGGTCGTGCTCTTACTTTGAACGATAGATGCTTTTTTTGCACTGTTTGACACTTGTTGCTTTGGACAGGATAGAACACACACAGCATCACTGATAACATGGTTTCTTTCATTGGTAAGCATTAATTCCTTTTAAAATCAGACTCTTCTGGGTTGAACAAAGAATATGTTCTAGCCTGTGCGAAAAGGGCCAACAGGAGCTTATGCTTGTGAACCTGTGTGACTAAAGAAGGTGTGGCACAGAAATATTTCAAAATTCCTTTAGTGCTTTGCGTGCAGTCACATGTTTTCATTAGTGCTGGTGATTGGTTGCCTTTGAAAACTGAGCTGCCTTTTCAAGCTTTTGTTTGGCATGTGGGTTTAAGTAATCAGGCTTTCCTGGTTTTCAGCCAAGGCTCATGCACTCTGGATGTACTCTTTGAGTGTTCTAAAATTACAAAACAAATCTGGCCCAGTGAATATCAAAACAATTCAGCCTGGACGTCAGTAATAGCTGTGGCTTAAGGCCCTGATCCAGCCATGTTTGTGTGCGTACTTCACTTCAGATATGTGATTAGTTCCACTGACAGCTTGTCTAAATGGGGACATTGACTAGAAAAGCTGTTGCGGAATAAGCTATCGCAGAATAGATATTCCAAAATAGCTCCCGTAAATAATTTATATTCTGTGATAACTGACTCATTCGCAAAGTGGAATAGTTGTTCCAGAATAAAATCTCTTTGGTTCTGGAATAGTGTCTACATGGGGAAATTGTTCTGGAATAGTTTATTCTGCTTTGGGTGTTCTGGTCGGTTTTCCCAAGTAGGCAACCATCAGGACTGCATGTGAGGCCAAATCTGCACTAGGAAATGTTTGCCGGTGTTAGTGTTTCGCCAGAACAGCATGTGTAGACACAGTGTGTAAGTTATCCCTGCAAAACAACTTTGCTAGCATCTGTTCCCTGAACAAAATAAGTTGGAAAAGTGCTTCCCCCCCCCCCCCCCCCGCCCAGGTATAACTGGCTGCACTAGGGCTTCACTGCTATAAAAGTGTCACAAAAGTCACACTGCTAAGAGACGTTACTGCTGAAATTTAAGTGTAGACCTAGCCTGAGTCAAAGCTAAGCATGTGTGTTTGCAGGATCTGGGGCCTCATGGCATTTGTGTGTGTTGACAATCATAGCAATTCAAACTCAGAGATGGAACAGGAAAGGTGTAAAGCCTGTGGGGATACTGAATAAATTACTGTGCCTGTTAATTCTGTAGTCATTAAAACTAATTTTTTTGAAGAGAGTCTCATCAACTTGGCTTCAGACTTGCCTTTTGAACTTGCTTGGACGCTGAAGAAATGACAGGAACAAAAAGTGAAGCTGTTATTCTATTACATGGATAGTGGTAGTAATCTGCTAGCCCAATGGAGCAATGTTTGGGTTGCGTAACCCTCAGGATGAGTCTTTAAAATAGTAATTTGATTTATTTTTAAAGAATTTTTATAAATACAAGTTTAGATTCTGTGACTATCTCTCGGAACATAGTTACTTGTATTTAAATAGTTCTCAAAGTGCTTTACAAAGACAACTAAACATATTTAAGATGGGTATTTGAAAACTGAGGCATGGTGATCTTGGGAGAATAACCCAGGAGTCCTGAGCCCAGTCCTGCATTTGCAAGTGGAGCAACTACCACCTAGTGTCCCTTACATAGATTGCTCTTTATGTGACTTGTCAGGACAGATGTTTTTAAAATCAACTAACATGATTCCAAAATAGACTGGAGGGTGGCTATTCCTAGTGTCAAGTCAGTGGTGGCCGTGTAGCCTCTGACAGAAATCATGATTTATTTATTTTTCCCCACCTGGTAGGACACTGGTTAATTTGCTTTACTTTCCCTGTCATATCTTTAGGTCGTCTCTGGTTTTTGTTTTTTTGTTTGCTGATTTCTCCCTCCCTCCCTTTTTAAATTTTTTTTAAAAAAGCATTGCATTTTTCAGTTAGAGCAGTACATGCGGTTTGGTTTGGGGTTAAAGGAACTTGATTAAACTTCAGAAACAGTCTGGGGAGGGGAAACTTCGTGTAACACTTACTGTGCCTTGGTTCATGATCCTGCATCTGAGTCCTAAATTATCACCAATGGGGGTGTTGGGATTTTTCTTGTTTTGTTTTTTGGACTTTAGCCAGAGTTTCTCTCTTTGGCATTCATTCAGAAATTCAGGTTTTCCACTTGATAGAATTAGCACCCTCCTGTGCCCAGCAAGACTTAGAGGGTCAAAGTAACTATTGTTTTATAACAGGCCAAGAGCTAGCCAAGTTCTAGATGCTCTTGCAGTAAGCAAGGGAAGTTCTGACATGCTTTGTAACTAGATGCTTTTTTCTTTACCTTTGGATTCAACTGAGCATGGTGCAGAGTGTTTGCTTATATAATAGAGGCATGTTTTATGGTATCATTAAAGGCTCATTGCTTAATCTCTGATTTTTATTAGGTAGTCTGTTTCCAGTGTGACTGTTTTAGAGTATATGACGACACATGGCTGGGGAGGAAACGTGGTCTTGTGGTTAAGGCACTTGAGATCTGAATTGGATTCCTGGCTCTGCTGTGGACATTTAGTGTTTTTTTTTTTCTGCTCTGGTTCCCTATCAGTAAAATGGGGATAACACTTCCCTGTCTCACTTCAATGATTATGAGACATTTGGATTCTGCAGCAGTAGGGGCTATAGAAGTACTTAGATACACCCATCTTCTCTATGGTGTGCAGAAAGGAGACTGTCACAGAAGGGCAGTGACTAAAACCACAAGTCCATCTCTGGTAGCTCCCCCTGCCACAATTTAGAGGGGCCCTTGCTGTTGATAGGTTGATCTCTGTGAGCTGTGCTGACTTACTGATTCACTTAATAGGCCCAACAGTTGCGATTCACTAGCTGTAAATTAGCCTCTGTCCATTAACAAATGTAATTCCTGTGTTGTGGTGGTTTATTTGCAGTAAACACTCCCCTGCCCCCCCCCCCCCCCAAAAAAAAAAATGTGCAGGGAACTAGCTTCATGTGCCTTGTGTCTTTCTTTAATCGGTAGTTCTGTCGAAGTGGGGTTTACTGTACTGGGTTGACAAAAAGCAAATTTACATCCTGCAATTCTATTTGAGTATTACATGGGCAAGCGGGGACATGGGTAGCTCATGCAGTCTAATACTTGGCACCTACATGTAATGCCAGGTCAGGAGATGCATTTAAATTGCTAAATATGCCTCGATATGGCCCTGGCCAGTGGAATTGAAGGGAGTGTTCTTCAGTGGCTAGAGTAGGGGAGTGAGAATTAGGATGCCTGGGTTTTCCTCCCCCAACTCAGTTGCTTTGACAGCTTGGACAATTCACATTGTGTCGCCTGTGAGGTAGGTAAAAGGATGCTCTCGGATATTAATAATAATGTGTAAAAGCATTCACGTCCAGGAGTGAAAAGTGGCGTAGGAGTGCTTAGTGGCTGAAAATATCTGTGCTAATAGCTGCTTTTTCCGGATGTAATGGATACAGTGGATAGAAGCTATTTAAATAATTTTCTGCTTATCACTGGCTTCCAGGCTATTAATACCTATGCAGTTTTGAGCAGAAAAGCTTTTACCTCCTGATTTGCAGTGCTATGAGCATCTTGTAAGTACACTTTCAATGCATTCTGCGTTAAGTACAATAGAAACCCTTCTACTTTCACACTAGTACTACGACTTCGCCTTTACTTTGATCTTATGAACCATTCCCTGACAATGAGTGCAGCTCTTCCTCCTCAGTTTCATCTCGTCTGTAAAACAGCTGTGTTTGAATTCAGGGTTTTAAAAGACGGATGCAATATTATTACACTTCTGTGTCAGTCGTAGATATGGTCCTGGTACTTTACAGTACCAAGACAATATTTCTTAAGGCAGGTATTCTCCAAGGCCCTGAGCTTGCAAACACACATGAAGTAGGCTGTCTCTATGCTACCCGCGCTACAATGCTTGCTACAGTGACTGAGGGATTTTTCCCATCGCTATAGTCAATCTTCCCCCTTGAGAAGCAGTAGATAGGTCGATAGCGCTAGAAGAATTCTTCTATCTATTCTGGGGCTTAGGTTGGTTTTACTATGTCTCTTGGGGATTTTTTGTGCCCCCAACCAACGTAGTTGGCTGACCTAAGTTTTAGTTGCAGATCAGGCCTAGCTTTGTGTAAGTGAGCAGTTCCGTATTTGGAGGAAGGTTAAAATGAGTACAGCAGTGCCCACATCAGGGTATGTCTTATGCAGTCATCATAAAACAGAAGATGTTGTATTAATCCAGGGGTTGGCAATCTTTCAGAAGTGGTGTGCCGAGTCTTCATTTAAGACTCCTGGACGTAAAAGCTTTACACACTATTAATACCCGAGAGCATACCTTTACCTACCTCACGGATGACACAATGTGAATTGTCCACGCTATCAAAAGCAACTGAGTGGAGGGAGGAAAACCCAGGCATCCTAATTCTCACTCCCCTACTCTAACCACTAAAGAACACTCCCTTCAATTCCACTGTGCCAGTAACACATTTTAATGTTTTTAGAAGGTCTCGTTCTAGAAGTCTATAATATATAACTAAACTATTGTTGAATGTAAAGTAAATATGGTTTAAGGAGCTTCATTTAAATTAAAATGCAGAGCTCCCAGATCGGTGGCCAGAACCTGGTCAGTGTGAGTGCCTCTGCAAATCAGCTCGCGTGCCGCCTTCGGCACCCATGCCATAGGTTGCCTACCCTAATTAGTCTGCGACGGTTCTGTGCAGTCTGTATCTCAAGCAGAATGCACTCAAATACTTTTCAGATCCCTACATCTACCAAAGCAAGTTTATAAACTTACTTAGACTAATAGTCTCCACTAGAATACCTTTTCTGACCTTTTAATGGTAATCTTCTGTGTCTGAGAGCTGAGCTGGACAAAGGTGGGGTAATTTTGTATTTTGGAAGTATATCCAAATCCCTTTTATAACACCTTTTTATTCAAAGGCTCTCCTGCTTTGTCTACACTACACAGCTTTTACTGATGTGGCCATGTCACTAAAAGTTGGGCAGTATAAATGCTGTTTGTCGGCATTTTTGCTGACAAAATATTTCCTCCCCCTACGAACAGGGTTCACGTTGTCCTCTTCTGCTGACAATGATCTATTTACATGCCACTTGCCACAGCCAAACTTTTGTCTTTTGGTGAAGGGACTCTTTAAGCATCTGTGAATGACAAAAGTTTTGTCATTCAATTGGCGGTGTAGACAGAGCCTCAGATACTTTAAGGCCTCAGCTCTGAAAACACTTTAGTCTTGGATGTGTGAGAGGAAATTTTCTGTATTTTGAAAAGATTAAATAATGACTTCATTCAGTTGCCAAGCACTTACCCTACAGCTGTAATACTTTCCATAAAGTGTTCTGAATCAAACCTGATCCTCAACCTCCAGGTCCTCTGGTCAGAACAGACACTGTGGTATCTTGTCCTGTTAAATGGTCTGTCAGGGGAAAGAGGCAACACTGGAAAAATCTGCTCGTGAGATTAGACACCATACTTCATATCTCCTTAATGTTAGAAATGTGGATAAACTTTCAATGGAACTTCTGTAGAACCTTCTCATTGAGCGGTCAAAAAATGGATCCTGAAGGGCTAAAGTTCTGTTTTCTGGTGCAGCTGTGTAGTACTGCTTACCAGTCACTTCTCATCCAGATAGTTCTCTAAAGAAGCTGAATTTATCTTTTTTTTGCTTACAAAATGGAAAGCCTCTTTGCTCTTCTTCCAGGTGGCCTCACTTTTTGATAACATTCTCAAATTACATTTTTTGGGGGGCTGACAAAAATGTGACTTGTTTTCGAGGCATGCAATGTTACAGGCTTGTCACTAATTACAAAGCGCTCTGCGTTGTTGTAGGTGGCAGCTGATGATGAAATAATTCAGAGAGCATTTCTGTATGAAAGTCCTTACTCTGCAGAAGAGGAGAGGGAAATATGGAAGTTTTTTGCAGGTTCTGGTAAGCAGGCAATGTGATGTTAACACACACGCTCTACTGGATTGCTTAAAGAGTTGCACAAACACTCTGCAAGTGCTCGCTATTTTCCTCCACCCTGTTGGAGAATTTACTTTTCAGTAATTTCTGCTACGTGTGACTCAAGATCAGTTTGAATTGCCATGGTAAACTGCATCTGCCGGGAAATGACCAAACAATCACTAAAAACAGTCTGAGAAGTGGAACTGGGAAATGGTGTATGGGTTATAACAGGAACAAATAAAAGGCTCAATCCTTCATGCCTTGCTCAACCGGAACTCCCTTAGCGAGGAAGTTGGCAAACTTGCTTCTCCGAACTCGCCCCCCTGGTATGTTCATGCTTTGAATATCTGACCATTGAATTATCACCGCCTGACCTCATCATGCTGAGCATATTTTAAACACTTGGTTGTCACTATGGAGTCTTGGACGTAATGCAGTATAGTCTAGCTGGCCTAATAGTGTTAATGCGTTCCATTGTCCTAGAACTTTGGAAGAGACTGGTTCCTGGGCTGTGTGCCGGTGGAGGTACGCTTTTCTTTTGTGAAAGAGCCCTAAGGACTTTAGGCTGTAGCAGCCCCTACTGGCATAATGCTGGAATGTCTGCAGTACTGGCATGCATTGCACAAACCGTTTCTTGGGCGCCCTTCATCAGAAGAAATCTGCTGCCTGCTTGAGTTCCCTACCACACAGGGGAGTAAAGGTGGAGATGGGGAAGCTGTGTCTCTGTTACCCTTGGGGACTGCAGTTCTTTAACAAGCTGCAGCTGTGAAGGACTTAACAGAGAAGTCCTTGTCTGGAGGTTAGTATAAGCGAAGGCAACATGGTGTTATCTGGGATTTTTAAATGTCAGTGATGGATTGCATGACGTAAATTGGAGCATGTGCCTTCTGAGTTTCTAAACTGGCTTTCACAGCTTTGGCATCTCTGAGCGCATCTTTGGCACTTGCTGAATGTTAGATTTTCTCAGTACTGACAGCTAAAGATTAATATGGCACATTCTGGAGACGTTAGAACTCCGCAGAACAGAACTATTCATGTGTCTAACCAGGGAAGCGCACATTGGCTCACAGGGGCCTTGCAGCGTTTTAGAACGATTGGCACATCTTGTTCTTTTGAAGACAGCTAATTAAAGTCCTCTTCCTCTTCTTACAGACCCGAATGCAGAGTTTGCAGCCGGATCCCAAAGCCCACTACAAGAGCGTGTATGAGGGCCTGAAGAAGATCATTCGTACTGAAGGCTTCTGGAGGCCTTTACGAGGAATTAACGTCACCATGCTGGGGGCTGGCCCCGCCCATGCAATGTATTTTGCCTGCTATGAAAAAATGAAAAGGACTTTAAGTGACATCATTCACCATGGAGGAAATAGCCATGTGGCCAATGGTATTTTGCAACTGTTTGCAATTAATTGCCTGTCTCTTGCCTGCTTCCTGCTTTTACAGTGGCCTGACATCCTTGTGTCTACTCTGGTGCTTTGGGAAAAACCTGACACTGGCTTTGATTTGTTGCATTCAGCCTGGTCTCGCACAGACACTTGAAGTGTACATGTATTTGGGGGCAGTGGAGAAATATGAGATGCAAAACCTACTTCCAAGTTTCCAGGAAGTTCCATTAGGACACTTACAGCCAGGCTTCCAAAAATGCTCTGCATCCAACGTGCCAAGCTGCTCTTGAAAAGCTGGCTCCTGCCTCTGGTGCTTTAGATAGTCGCTGAGCTGCTCAGAAATGCGGCCTCTAAAGAACATTAGCTGGCACTGTTGCTGTGTTAGAGTTAACCAAAAAGAATGCTCTATGTTGCAATTCTTGAGCGTGTCTGCCCAGCTGCTGGAAGGTACAATGCCCAGCTCAGAGCTCACATGTGTAAATGTCTACCTGATTGAGCTAGTGTGCCAAAAATAGTGTGTGGTAGTGGTGGCATGGATGGCAGCTCAGGCTAGCCACCTAAATAGGACCCCATCCAAGGCTCTGGTGCCAACTTCTTTGGGTAGCTCAAGTCACCACCTCTGCTGTCACAGACATACACCGTTTTAAGTGCACTAGCTGAAGCAGCACTGGTACGTCTGTGTATACCTGAGGTAGGAGCTACATCTCCCAGATGTTCCCATAGAGAGCAGAATGGCTTTGAAACACGCTTTCCTGTTGTAGGCTTCTGCTTTGAGTGGGCTTCACTTTTCTCCTACTGGGTAAGGGGAACAGAAATGACTTCTTAGAACTTCTGTGAGGAGCAGCTTCTTAAAAGAGGATGCTGGCAAATGCATTCAATGGTGAATGCATTTGTAGTTTTTAAAAAAATGGGGCTTTGCTCTTACTGTACTGACGCAGGGTTTCTTGAGTTTCCATGCAGTATTCATAGCAGTGACTCTGACCAATTGCCAGTCACATCTGTCTATCATTTCTGTTTAAACTTGATGCAGCAGACCTGATCTGCACTAAGTGGCTTGATAAAAGACCACCTGTACACACCCTTAACAGACATTGCTATGCCAGTACCACTTAAGTATAGGCCAGGACTTAATGTTTTTTGCTTAATTACTCTATTATGTGCTCTTATTTCCTATGCTTATTTTCCAAAACTGTACAAGCTTTCAGTAGCAACAGTGGAAATTTAAGTTAAATATTGAGGACAAGGAGATCTAACTAGAAAAGCCATTCAGGCAATGGAGAAATTGTCTAAGGGAGGCTCTAGAAATCTAGCTAGGCTTGAAGTGAAGCTCATCTACTAATGTTAACTTAGGAATATGTAAGGCCTTAATTAGACTAGAGATTACATTGAACTAGGTTAACTTTAAAAATCAATCTAGGTAGGTTAATGCAAACTCCCAGTTAAAAACACATGTAAATCTATGTTAATCTTGACTATGTCAGTATAGCTTGGATATTTTTACGTGGATCTAGTTAAATTGGTGCAGTTTGCTAGCACAGGCAAAGCCTGCATTCATTCTGTCGTAGGGAAATCGGATGGAGTATGCGACTTTTCATATTGACCCAACTCCAGTAGCTGGCACATTAAGTGGTAGCGGACGTCCCTTCCAGCCCATTCTATGGATGGATTTTATCTCAGTTCCATGAAGAGCTCGGGACTGTTGCTTTGAGAATATACTGTGGGAGTGAGTCTGTTGCATAACTTTATGCACTGCCTGTCTAGAATTGTGACTTAACACTGGTCTAGGTTAACCTGCAGAAGTGGTCCAGAATTGTATTGTGAAGGGAACTCTTCTGTTTTGCAGGGATAGCCGGGAGCATGGCCACATTGCTCCATGATGCAGTAATGAATCCGGCTGAAGGTAATGTCTTACGCTGTATGTGGAAGTGGAGTTGAATTGGGGGAAGAACGTAGGTTGCTTGGAAACTCACCAGTTGAGTAGGGTGTAACAACTACTCTTTTTTTCACTGACTGTGGGCTAAGGGTCACGGTAAGCTTGTGCAAAGAAATGCTCGTTGCTTCAGTTGAAATTGATGGAACTTCTCAATTGCGTGGATTCTGAGCATATTTTCTCCTAACATACTGAGGAATAAAATAGATTCTCCATTCGACTGCTGACATTTTTATCCACTTCTCTAACCAACTCTTGAGGAGCAAAACATTCTGAATGCCCTTTTGGCTCTTGTTTGTTTTCTTTGTCTCCCTAAATCTATTGCCTCTGATTTAAAAAAACCAACTGTGTAGCCAGAGATGATGATAAAAAAATAAAAACCAATGTGTGCTGCAAATACGTCATCCAGGCTTGGACGGTAATTCTGCCCCTGAGCAGCGTTCATTGGGTTAGCTGTATTGGCACCATTTGGAAGGCAGAGTATGCTCTTGGGGAAATTGTAAGAAAGTTATTGGTAATTATTCATTCTCTAAGCATGGTACTTAAAGCCCTCATGCTATGGTGCTGAGCACACTGTATATACCTGGGTAGAATGCCTTTGGCTTTCTGTGTGATGCTTCTTTTTAAACTGATGGAAAGACTTCTGGGGTGAAGTTCTAGGTTCGTTGGAGTCTGTGGGGCCATGATATCACCCCAGAGTATAGATCACTTGCAGAGTAACTAGTGGCTGGCGCCCATAACTTGCAGTGTTGCATGCAAAATGCACTCTGGATGTTCAAGCAGTCAGACATTATCCACCTAAAGTATCCCAGCTCTCCTTATTTCACTGTGTGGCTTAACATTCACTACTGGATGTTTATCAGTGTACTGCTGCGGAAGTGTATGTTCTTGATCTGCTGTGCCCTTCATATGTTAAATTTCTAAGTGCTTTGCAGAAAACCATGGGACGGTTCTTAATGTGCACGTTAAGGAAAATGTTTCCTTAAGGGAAAAATATTTATAGTATCAGATTTCACTATTGTAATGGGAATATTTTTTGCAAAAACTCACAATCTTTAAAGTTTTTTTCCCCCGAAATAGAAAAGCTTGAAAACTAGAAATTCTCAATGTGCTTTGTTGTTGTTTAAAAACATTCTTTGAAGAGGCAACATCATAGTGGCTAATTAGAGCATGGGACAACAAGCCAAGCACTTGTGAATTGTAATCCTAGCTTTGCCACCAAATCTCTGCGGCCTTGGACCAAGTCACTTAACACAAGGTTGTGCTTCCATTGCTGTAACGGGTGTTGCTATGGTGAGTTTTGCAACTGACTGCTAAAGAAGCAGGATCAGCCTCTTAACTTGTCCATGTTTTCTCTTAAAATTAGCTTTGTCTTACAGAGAAATTGAGTACTATCTGATATGGAAAAGCTCTGTGAAAGGGTGAAGTGTGTAGCCATAATATTTTTGTTTAAAGACTTGACTAGGATGATTATCACTTAGAAGCATCTGTTGTATCTTTTCGTTTCTTCAGCATTATCCACTTAGGGTGCTCCCTAATGGTGCAGGGAAGGTTTACAATGCACGTGAATTGGGAGCATAGCTCAAGGTTGGGATGTTAATTACAAAAGAACTTGTGTCTAACTTGTTTATCTTTTATCCCATTGGCTGCCTATCCATCCCATCTGGTGCCATGTGACCTCCCGTGGCTGCTACTGAATCAGTGGTGAAGCAGCGGATGCAGATGTACAACTCCCCCTACAAAACAGTCTTGGAGTGCATACAAACAGTGCATAGGACCGAAGGACTGGGTGCCTTCTACCGTAGTTACACCACGCAGCTCACCATGAACGTCCCCTTCCAAGCCATTCACTTCATCACCTATGAGTTCATGCAGGAGCAAATCAACCCACGCCGGGAATACAACCCCCGCTCGCACATCCTCTCGGGTGCCATCGCGGGAGCCGTGGCTGCCGCTGCTACCACACCCCTTGATGTCTGCAAGACGTTGCTCAACACTCAGGAGAACATGGCCTTGAGTTCAGTGAACATCAGTGGGCACCTCTCAGGAATGGCCAGTGCTTTCAGGACAGTGTATCAGCTGGGCGGTATCCCCGGGTATTTCCGAGGGGTGCAGGCTCGTGTCATTTACCAGATGCCTTCAACTGCCATCGCGTGGTCGGTGTATGAATTCTTTAAGTACTTCCTCACGAAGCACAAGCTGGAGAAAAAAGCTCCTTATTGAAAGACTTGACCAGAGCGAGCCTAAGGTTCAGATGACATTTGTGTAAACTCTGAGGGATTCACTAGTGTTGTGAAACATGCAAGATTTATGGTAGATTCACCATTGAATTTCACTTTTCTGTCATTGGTGGGGGCAGGAATTAAGTGGTCATGGGAGAAATTGGCACTCTTTGCTAGAATCAAATGGCTGAAGACTTTTTTAATATATTTATAGTTTTGGAGAAGCGAAATTACTAATGGATATTTCCTCTGGATAAGCTCTAAGATGTAGTGTTACCACTTCAGAAAACTTAGACTGCACAGCAGAGGAAAAATAGTATTGAGATTTTACAGCAAAGAAATTAAATATCCTGTTGCTGAACAAACTTTTATATATGACATAATATAAAATAGATGGATAATGTTTATCCTTTATTTTTCTATGTAGGAATTTTGTTTTAATACTATTACAGCGAGGCTAAAAAAAAGCTGAATTCATCCATCATGACATGTAAGAACCAAAGCATCTTTTTAATAGCCAGAATGGCTTTAATCGTAGCCTTTAACCCAAAACAGTGGCTAGGATTTTCATGTGTATGTATGTAAGCTGCCTCCAGTTTTATGGCATCCACTTGACACCTTAAAGGGGTCCGACTATTAAAGAGTGCAGAGCACGTGCTCTCTGAAAATGGTCTATTTAAGGAGGTCTCAAGTTGGGCAGCGAAAATCACTGGTTGCTCTTGAAAAACCTTAGTTTAATTGTTACACCAGTAGCTGACTTTTGATTGTACTTGAAAGATGAGTATTTTTGGCAGACTTATTTTAAAGGTACATTTTTGTGGCGTTTCAATAGATAATAGGTTTCATTACTCTTATTTATTCATCATCTTATTTTCCATGAACGCCTAGCTCCTGCTTACACATAAGTAACTGTGCAGGACTTGTGCTCGCTTACATGCAGAACGTTACTCTTGTGCATACAGGTGTGCAGGAGCAGAGTATTGGTTTACAGTTCTGTAAGACAACTCATCTTGAATTGTAAGAGTTGCAAACTGACCACAAGAAAACTGTCAATCACAGTGCAAAAAAAAAAAAAAAAGCCCTTGGAAAGTGAAACCTTAAACAGGAGAACAGCAGAATCAAAACATTTTTGTAAAGCAAAGCCAACGAACAGCAGCTGTCTGGCATGTATAAATGAAGTGTCCTAAAACCTGAAGTTGAGTGGATTTTAGTGTTTTGGGGACTTTGTTTGCTGCTATGAAATCCTAGGCTTTATTTTGTGCTCCTGTAGGAAAGAACTCCATGCATTCAAAAAAGCACATCTGACCTTCAGTTCTTTTTTCATGGGCTTTTTTTGCAAGCTAGGTTTTTGGATGGCTCAGCTTAGCCTCAATATCTCATCTTCTTACAATACGATGTTAAATCCAATGTTTACCAAATATAGCTCCTTCGCTTAAGGTTAGGAAAACCATTGACTGCTCTGCCCCAAATTCAACCAACCACTGTCACAAATACAGGGTCTGAATTTTAAATGTCTGATATTTGGTCCAAGTTACCTAATTTAGGTTCAGTAGTATTAAAGAAGATGAAAAGTTTTTGCTGGTCTAAAGAGAAAAAGCGAAACTTGTTGCTGAACTGTAGATGTTGAATTTATTAACTAATAGCCAGTTGGCTACCTAGTTGGGGCTAACATTTCAGTCAATGAAAAACCTAGCAGGAAATGGTTTTGGAAATGTGACTGCATAGTAATCCCCCTTTGAAGGGACATCAGGTAGAAGCAACCTTTTCACATGGAAGACTGTCCACTTACTAGTGAAACAACAAGCATTTAAACATTCCTAAAACTGATACTGCAGCAGACAGTATTTCTCTGTTTTTTGTTTTTTGCATTTGACAGCTTTGCATAAGATCCTTTTTGCTGTTTCTCCTGTGTTTGTGGTTTTTTTTTTGTATGGGTTTTTCACATAGCAATGTGGAAGAATCCTTTTTAAAGGAAAACTATGATCCAAAAGCTGGCTGAGGGCGTGGGAGAACATATAGGACCTAAAGCTACTTTTCTGAGTTGGCTAGATTTGAAGGTGGCATTCCTCTGACCTCAAATTAAGTCTTGATCATGCACCTTGTACCAATGGCTTACTTTTTTCTGCTCGCCTGAATGAAGTGAAAAAGCTTTTACCATGTCTAACATTTGTATTTAACTTTTTAACATGGGGTTTTTCATTTAAAGTACAGCCTAGTCTGTATCTATCTAATGAGAAGTCACCATAAATTTGGGGAATTTCACTAAGGCCTGAATGAGGCAAACTAGCAATCAGGTCCTTCACTGTATGGTGGCATTCATATGATCTTACTCTTGCATTACACTAAGTTTGGCTAATTACTTTGGTTGACCAATATTTATTTGGGGAAGTTAAATCACTACAAGAAATACTTCTCTAGTGAATGTACATGCAACTTGTGTAAATTTTTCTTTACAAATGATAAGGAATTGTGAAACATTCTTTTCATGTCTATTGCTATCCCTTACATTCAATTAGCTTTTCTTCTTTTTGTGTGTGACAAGCTTAGTTTTGATTCTGCTTTTCGAAGTGCAGAATTTGTAACTTCAGCCTATTGTAAGCATGGTACTGACATTAGAAAACATTCATGCTCATCTTTGTACCAAGAGCTTTGTGTGAAAACAGATGCAAGCTTGGCAAGGTTTTTAGCCTGAAGTTTTCAAAGGCTTTGGAAGCCTATTTAGATGGCTTTGAAAAAATCTCACCCCTAACTTTTAATGAAAAGTGAGCAGAGCTGGGGCATGCTGAGTGTATGGAAGCATCTTGTTAAGAATATGTTGAATACAAATCTGGTATAGGTTGGACACAAACCAGCCAAAATACAGAGTAGGTAAAATTTCTGGAATGTAGACTTCAGACTTCCGTAAAGGCTTTTAAAGCTTGGTTAGATCAAAATTCAATGAGGACTTTTTGTCTGCATTAATTTTTAATAGTGACCATTTAATGGGCAAGCAACACTCAAGAGGTATTCCCCAGTTCTTAGCACTTGAAAGTCATTGGTGAGTGATACTTAGAAACTAGTAAACATTTAGATTGCAGTATTTTAATGATGATATAATAACAAGTAAACTTTATAGTCCAAGGACCTTCCTCTCCATATCTTCCAGCTGCAAAAAACGAATCCCTGTAATGAGGTGAATGTTGATGGTGCTTGTGTCCAGATTCAAATGGAGGTGTGTACTTCACTTGTTCAGGCCCCTTTAAAAATTCCAAGTGTCGCTACCTTGTTCAACAGAATAAGGGCGGATTTGTACCTATTCAATTATTTGGTAAAACTTTCACCACTGTTACTGCAGAGAGAGGATACAGTGATGTGCGAGTGAGCTGGGATTCTCTCCTGGCTCATGTATCACAACCTTTTGTGCTGGTGAAGCAAGCCAGAGCCCATCTTGACCTTCACAGTCCTGGAGGAGGTTGTAGAGCTGGTAGCTAGAAAGAAAACCCTCTAGTATTGGCGGGCAAAATTCCCCTGGAAAATCATGTGGCACTCCTGCTGTCTCAACTGCCTTGTTTAGACCCTTCTTAGAGCATAAGACATTTTTTTATAATTCATTGTGGCTCAGATTTGGTGCTAATCGAATTAAGTTTCTTGTCTTAGTATAAGACCAGCTGAACAGCCTGTTTCCAGCATGAACTTTCTTTAGTGTAGAAGTTAACCTCTGTAGCAGCCTAGCAAATGTTTCCTTTCTTTTGACTTCAAAAGGGGTAAAGTTGAGAAGACTTCACCCTGGCTAACCTGCAGATAAAGCCTGGTCCTATGTCATTGGAGGCCAATGGAAAACTTCTACTGTCCTCGGGGTGCAAGATCAGATACAAAGAGCCAGATTTGCAGAGCTCAGTGCATAAAGTTGGTGCCAAACTCTTTCAGAAGAGTTGTTTCTGTTTTGGTATCAATAGAAGAGGCAAGTTTTTTTGTTTTGTTTTTGTTTGTTTGTTTTAAGAGCTTGCAGAGCAGGTGCTGATCTCTGCTGAAAATTGGACTGTTATGGTGGGATCTCCCACTTGCTGAGGGCTTACAAAAATCTGGCCACTTAAACACTTACATAGGACTTCAGTTATTTGGAAAATGTGTGTGGTGAGCATTTGAAAATCTAGCCCCTTAGCCTTGGACAATATTCCGTATTATGTAATCAAACATGGACCAATAACTTTAACTTGGAATGGAGACCTCTTGGAACCTTTCCCATTTCTCCTCTTGCAGGACTTCATTAAAATTGAACTCTTGTTTATGAACTCCAGTATTTACCTGCTGGATATCCTATTTAAAGGATCCCCATCAAAGCCATGTTGGGCTGCATCTCATGTAAGTTGCAACTTTCAAAAATATACATTCAATATTTTCTATTCTGCCAACAACATTCTGTTGACATTTTAAAACAAACTTTGTATGTGAAACAGATGTATTGCTGCTTTGTGGCTGCAACAAACGCACATATTTGTTAAGGGAGAGGATGAGTGTTAAGATTTTTTTTAAACTGATGTTTTAAAATTGCAGTTCTTGCTTTTTTAAAAAAATTTAACGTTGTACATGTTTTGAAGAGTGCACATTTAATAATGCAGAAACTTTGCCTTCTGAAATGCTGCTACAGTTATAACACTGGAGCTCAAGGAAATAAAGTGTTTGATCTTTTCTCCTTGTCAAACTTGTGCTTGTTTTGTCTTAATTTAACTTTTATAAGGTGGTAGCACCTGGAAGCCTCTACATCCTGTTGTGCTTGGCATTAGGCAAACACTATAAATGGCAGTTCTTTCCCTGAGCATGGAAAGATGCTCCACTGGCTAGGGGTGTTGGCCTGTCATTTGGGAGAACAAGGTTCAATTTCCTTCTCTGCCACAGACCTCCTTTGTGATCCTTGGGCAAGTCATTTCACTTCTCTGTACCTCTATTCCACATCTGTAAAATAGTCACAGTGGCCCTTCCCATAAATATATCCAGCACTGTAAGAGCATCAGATATAAAGGTAATGGAAGTCAGAAAAATACCATAAGCAGGGGCTGCAGTCTAAAACAAGACATCACACCCACATGGCCTGGAGCAAAGAAGTAATTGACATAGGATGACTTGGACAATTTTTACCCACCAGCTTATCTGTGCCATCAGTAGCAATCATGTTGTTCTTATGGAAGAAGACACTTATGGACCATTATATAGTAACCTTCAGTATTTATTGGGTTCCAAGGGCTCTTTGGGGAAGAGAGGTGGATGGAGGCAGGTGGCTACTGAAAGGCAAGGACCAGCACAGAACGCTTGAGCCATTCCCAACATGTACTACTTCCTGGGATCGCTGATCTACATATGCCCCCATAACTTGTCCTGATTGGAAAGCAAGTTAATGAGAGAGTGTGGGTCATAGTGAAATGACAAAACCTCGTCGCGGCATCTGTCAGCAGAGCAGGAAGCTGAGTGATGGGCAAGTAGCATGAGGGCTCTTTGTGTCTTGGAGGGATGCTGCCTTTAGCATGTGCCTTGAGAAGAGGGTTGGAAGGTCTCAGTGATAGGAGGCAGGGTTGGGAGGGAAAGGCTGAGCTTTCATTGTGCTTTTATCCCTTCCCCATTAAACCTCAAGGTAAAAATACTTTGTCATGGTATTTAATAGTTGAGTTAAATCAATTGTAGACCTCTACTGCAAATCCAGGGCTACCAATCTGTGGCTACAATTCCTAGTTCAGGAGGCATTTGTTGGAGCATTCGTGCTAGGAATGGGTTGGCTTGGGAGATTCACACATTCAAAAGCTCTGGAATTCTTGGCTTGCTTGTTCCTGTAGCAAAACATGTGTTTTCTTCCCAAAGTGGATTTTAAAATCTATTGCTAGCTAAAAGGAAGCCTGTTCTCAACAGAGCTTCACAGAGAACATCTCTTCTATTTTATGGAAGATTTGGACATGGTAAAACCTGATTTTTTTTTCTGATACAGGAATGAAAATGCCAAAACTTCATTGATTGAAACAATTAACGGAATTTTAGAAACAAAGTTTTGATTTCTTCTTTCAAAATGACATTTCATCCCCTTTTCTCCGAAATGAAACTGACAAAACTGCTAGTTTGATTGGGCAACACAATACACTCAGCTTGCCCTGGGAGAAATAACTAAATAAGGTGCAGGACAGCAATGAATCAGGTGCACGGATTATTTTTTTGCCAGGAGAATTGCTCCGTTCCTTTCTTCATGGGATTTCCTCTACTGCCACTTCTCAAAGTAACACAGGAATACTTGGAGTTAAACTCCTCAACCAAGTTGTTTTTAGCCAATTTGAAATTACGGGGAACAGGGTTCTGTCCCTAATTTTGTACATTCAGAATGTGAAAATCATTTTCTAGTAATATAGTAATTTTCAAATTCTACAATGCCAGTGGAAGTTATTCCTGTTTCATTTTTACTTAGGAAATAAAAATTGATAGTGCCAGTTGCTGCTGCCCAAGAATGATGAGTCTATAGTCCCAAAAGCAAGGGGGCCTTGTTTTTTTAAAAAAAACAAAACAAAAAAAAACCCACAAAAAAACAAACACCCATACTGGGGGGCTTTGCTTTATGGTTTCTGAGCAAGCTTTTCTTTGCCATTCTGAAGGCTGGAAACTTCCTTTTGAAATGAAATCTGGGATTTTTTTATTTACATCTGTTCAAGACGTGCATATTTTTTAGGGGGAAAAAAACCACCAATTACCAGGATCCCACCCTCTAATATTAAGGTGGTTAATCTACAATGTAACTTGCTGTTCTTCTAGTTAGGAGACAGGAGTATGTAAGCTCCTATTGCTTGCCACAAGGTGGCATCTTGCTGTCATTCTTGTTTTTTCAAGTTGCTTATGCATCTGAAGAAAGCAGTTCAGTCTCACATGGTGGGTGAAGTAATAGCTCTTATTGGACCAACTTCTGTTGGTGAAAGAGACAATCTTTCATGCTACCCAGAGCTTAAATGTTTAGAACCAGTTTGCTACACTGTTCTGTGGGTGCCCTTCAACTTCCTCCGAGGTCTGAGATGAAAATCTCCTTTGGTCCTGCAGATTTTTGTCTCTAAACTGGAATTATATCTGAGCAAATTTTGCACGTGCAGGAAAACCTTCAGATTTCTGGCTGGCAGTGAGTCTGGAACAGAGCTAGGGTTTTGATCCCTGATATTATATATAGTGGAATTGATCCCTGATATTAAGTCCTTGGCCTTCTGCACAAGCATCCTTCCTCCTTATGCCAAGGCTGTCTGGGCTGGTATGCAAACCTGGCTTTCTTTGCCCTCCTCCGCAAATAAGCTTTGAAATCAGTCTTGTTCCTAGAGATTTTTCAAGTGATGTGTGCACAGTGTATCCTGGCGGAGTGTTATCACATGAGCATATCCCAGTCAATGTACCTCAGACAATTATTTTTGGCTTATGCCTTGCTTCCAGGACTGTTGAAAGGCAGAATGAGAAGTACCAAGGACTTCATTAATCCTTAGAAGTGCACTGACTGCAAGGTGACACTACTCTTATGAAATAGAAATTACAAATAAACTGGGATACAAATCCCTTTGCATACATATGCAGCTTTGTCTGTGGTCCCGACGTTATTTCAGAATTCATTGGAAATGCATGCAGGATGGCTGCTTCATAGGCAGAACTTCTATTGACATCGACTTGTGTATATAAAGATCAAGGATAATCCGTGACTCTAAGAATATATGACTAGGGTTCAGCGTTCTGGCTGATTGTATCAGTATTTCATCAGATGGTGCAAACTAACTAGGCGGGTAGCAGAACATAGGAATGGCCATACTGGATGGAACCACAGTCCAGCCTCCTATCTCTGATGGTGACCAATGAGTTGTGCAAATTGGGCACTTTGTAAGCAAGTGCTCCATTTCAGTGGTTTTCCAGTTGGCCTCATTCCATTTTAATCTAGTGGGTCAGTACTTGGATGGGAGACCTCAAAGGTATACAGCAAAGGGGGTGTTGGTAGGTCAGTAAGGGGACCCTGTGTCCTCTGGTTCAGTATTAAAATGATGACCAAGTATGGTGCCATTCTGGTCTGCGGGAGGAGCTGTCCTCAAATGAGGCTTAAAACCAAGCCCTTGGCACTAAGGGCAAGAAAGGACCCCATGGCATGTTTTGCAAAAGTGACCCTCATGGCCTGTCCAAATTCTCTCTGGTTCTGATGACCTGAATTCTTCCTGCATTGTCGGTGGTACTTGTTTGCCTGTCCATCTTCTCTAGCAAAGGACAGCTTGGCAGAGTTGCATAGTCTTTGCTCCAAATGTAGTAAGAAAAATAAGTTACTAGACTTACCTTGAGCTCAATTTTAAACACACCAATCCTCCTTCACAGCAGGGACTGTGCGTTCTTTAGTGTAAGCACAACCTCCAGCCTGCAGAGAGCTACAGCGTAGCTTCTCGGAGAGAGTCACCTGGGAACCATCTCATACCAGTCTGACAAGGAGCTCATGGGTAATTTGTTTGTTTCCTTTCAGTTTTGTCTAGAATATGACAGGTTTGAAATGGATGCTGATCCTGGGAGTATGCACATTCCAGCGATACAATGTGTGAATTTCACGGTGCACTGTGCTGCAATGAGGAGATATACCCAAGACTGAAAGATTAATTTTTTATTGTCACATGTAGCGTTCTTTGAAAGACACTAATTCGCTCCTACCCACCAAATATGTCAAGTCTGTAATGCCAAAATAAACCCCTAGGCAATGTCTGACTTCAGTTTTGATGTATATAGTTGACAATAAACAAAGTCTACTGTGTGAAGATTACTGCTCTCTTTTGGCCTGTCATGAAGTCTTCTATGCATTTTGCTATTGATTTTGTATTGAAGGTACTCAGTGTGTGGGGCAATGAGCTCCACTACTGTATATTAAGCGCCAGCAAGCATCATCCATCTCACCAGCTCGTGCATGGGCAAAGGAATGGTCAGAACCCTGGGAAACGTAGACTCATAGAATACATCTACATGGGGGTTGTGAGGTGGGATTCCCTGCCAGGCGAGACAGGCTGATGCTACTGGAGTTTTTGCTAGTGTGCTTCAAAAGGCCAGGGGCCAGCCTATGCTGTTACCAGTGCCTTGGCGGACACACTACTATTTTGAGTGCGCACGCTCGAGCGGAGCTTGCACAAGTGTGTCTACACATGCTGGCAATCGCACTCCTCAGCTGCAGTGTAGATGTATCCATAGAAATTAGGGATGGAAAAGCGCTCTCAGCCCCATTTCCTCAGGGGTCCCTGTAGACTTATGCCTTCCACCAGTGGTTCTCAATTGGGGGTCACAAGCCCTTTTGGGGCGGGGGGGGGTTATGGATGGAACCCTGCTGCTAAAACCTGGTGCCCTGAGTTCCAGTGCCACCCCACGCCATGGGGCGGAAGCCAGGAGTGGCATGAGACTGAAACCCTGAGCCCTGCCCCTCTTCCCCCCCCCCTCGGGTTACCAGACAGCAAGTGTGAAAAATCAGGACAGGGGGCAGGGGATAATAGGAGCCTATATAAGAAAAAGACCCAAAAATCAGGACTGTCTCTATAAAATCAGGACATCTGGTCACCCTACTGCCCCCACAGGGCTGAGGCCAGGAGAGTGTGGGGCTGAAACCCTGAGCCCCCTCCCCTGCAGCTAGGAGCAGTGTGGGGCTGAAACCCTGAGCTCTCCCCTCCCCCTAAAGCTGGGAGCAGTGTGGGGCTGAAACCCCAAGCCCCTTCTGCTCCCTGAAGTCAGGAGTGCCAGAGTTTCATTGGCAGAAACCTTGAGCCCATGGGCAGAGTTGAGGGGGCACAAGGGTGTTGACCTTGTAGTAATCTTCACACAGTAGATCCACAATGGTGGTGTCCTCCCTACCCCTGGCAACTGCAGTGCCTTACCCAGAGTTGGCAGTCCTAGGGGCAACTTCCCGCCCCCCCCGGCCTCACTTAGGCCCCACCCTCTGGCCAGATCCTAGGCAGGAAGACAGAGCCAGGCAGAGCCAAGCAGACAGAGCTGCTCCTCTGGCTGGTGGTGCCATGGAGTGGGCAGCTGCGGCATTCCCCTTTCTGCTGCTAGTGCCCGGAGTTGCGGCTGATCCTCCGCTCCCAGCCCCCTTTGATTGCTCACGCAGCCAGTCAGAGCTTCCCAGGCATCTCTGGGCCCCGCAGAGCTCTGGGGGAATAGCCACCGGTACACAGCCCCAGACAAGCGGGTGGCCTGATGAGGCGAGTCAGGAGAAATTAAATTATGCCTATGCCCAAGGCCCCACCTGGCCCGGAGCCTCACCTCTCAGCTGGGCCCTGGAATTTTTCTAGCACGTTAAGGGGGGCCTCAGAAAGAGAAAGTTTGGGAACCCCTGTCCTACACCACTGTCTTGTGTTCTTGTAAGTGGCGCCTATAAAAAGGCTTCCATCATTTCCTGTGAGACACTGTTCCTGAGCCCAATCAATCCTATGCTTAGAACTATGATTTCTCTGGTTTTTGGCCTCCCTTTCCCTTTTCTTATTTCTCTCCCTTTGGCCACGCTTCACAATGACGCGTACTGGAATGAGAGCTGCGTGAGTGCTGAAGAACATTTGCCAGTGATATTTGGCCTGATTTTTAAACTAATTTGCTTCTGTTGTATTTGCACCCCTGGTTGTGTTTGGTTTCGTGATTATTATTGGCAAGCGAGTTCAACTGGCAAGAATTTTTTTCCTGTTGTTACCTAATGTTAAATGTGTTAGGAACTCAGTGCCACTGGATATGGTATGTTAGCAAACATTAAGGGCTTGATGGCTATCAGGAGAAGAATTAAGTGTCAATTTATTGCAGGATCAAACTTGTTTGCCGACTGTGACTGAATAAAATCATCTGGGGTTAGATTTATAACTTGAAATCAGCACACAAGCACGTGGTAATTATCATCCACCCACAATCTGCTACCCTTGGTTTATATCCCTGTCATTTCCCAGCACACATAATAGGATTGGTAACATTGCATAACGTCTCCACCGCAGGAGTCAGGGGGGAAATTCTGTGGCCTGTGTTTTGCAGGAAGTCAGAGTAGATGATCTTTAATGATCTCTTCTAGCCTTAAAATCTATGGGCCGGAATCTCATTTACACTAAAGCCCCTTTGTGCTGCTCTGGTAATGGAAAGGGGCCTTATGATGGGAATAAATATTAGAGCTCTGTAAAGGGGCATTCATGTAAAGGAGAATTATTCCTGGGAAATATACAATAATATCTAGCTTTCTCAGTCAGTAGCTCTCAAAGCACTTTTCAGAGGAGCTTAGTATCATTGTCCTCATTTTACAGAGGGGGAAGTTAAGGCATAGAGAGGGGCAGTGACTTGTCCAAGGTTACCAGTGGCAGAGCTGGGACAAGAACCCAGGAGTCCTGAGGCCCACATAAGTACTCTGTTCACTAGACAACACTGCCTGTCCAGCAAGCATCCTAGATGAAGGATTAAAACAAATATTTGCTTCCTGAGAAAAGTTGCCCCTCTAACAATCCTTTGCCCTTCTGTAGTGCTGCTTATTTCAGGGTTTCAAAGTACTTCACAGACATGGGCACATTTCCTTTGACTTCAGTAGATCTGTGCTGATTGACACGTGCTGAATATCAGGTTCATTGCTGTACTTAGCCTCGACCTTCAGGTAGGTAAATGTCACCCCATTTGGAGAAAGTTAGAGGAGGAAAGGTACGTGCCCAAATCAAGGACAGGGCTGTAATCGAATGCAGCTCCTCTGACAGTCTGTGACAGAGCTCAAAGAACAAGTTGAAATCTGATTTGGAAAAGAATTCCATAATTGTTTTCAAATACCATCATTTTAATTAAGTAAGAATAAAACTTATAATCTTTTTTGTCCAAGGACATTCAAGTACCTTTCTACTCTGAAAGGTGACTGTTAATATAAAAGAGTGGGAAAGTGTCCCATGGCTGAGGATCCTTGAGGATATCTTGCCTCCAGCGTTCTTGGGAATGACAACAGACCTGCCCAAGCTGATCACAAGCACTGGGTAGGCTGTAGAGTGAAAGGTATTTAGTTACCAAGTATTCATTATTAGTGTAGTAGTAATGTATTTGTTCTGTGGTGGAACCGAGGAGCCCCATCCATGGACCCAGACTCCATTGTGCTAGGCACTGTACAAACCCAGAACAAATAGATGCCCTTATCCGAATGTGCTTACAGTCTAAATTCACCCTGTGCAGAGGGTCAGCTCAAGGACTATGTACTTCTTAAGCCTTCCAAATAGGGATTATATGATGCATAGGGCTCATGCTTGTCCTGATGGGTTAAGTGCATCCGGCTGGCTCTGATATTTTAGGTGGTGCACAACTTGTTTGCTGGCCCCTGTGTACAAGGGGTGAGTTTCACCTTTAGTGAAAAGCCAAGAAGATGCACCAGCGCCCGGGCGTTCTGAGATCTAGAAGAGACCAGTTTGTTTGACTGATATGTTTACCAAAAGTAGATTGAACGATAAAGTTATTATTTATGTTCAGTAAAACGTTCTGAACAACTTTCTCTATCAGTTTTCATCATAGAATAAATATTTAATCTTTGCCCCTTTCCGCCCCCTGGTAGCAAACGTGTGTGCAGTTCTGAACGGTGAGACACACATTGGAAGGCAACGTGGATTGTTTATCCGCAGATCTGTGGGTGGAGACAGTCTGAATTTCCTAATACTGACGATCATTGAAGGGGGCTCCATTTTTTGGGTATAAAACACATTTCACCCTTGCATATTTTAATACAAAATAATATTTTCATCGAACTATCACCATACACCCTATCATCTGTCTATCTATCTCACATGGGGGGAGCGGGACATGACCACTCCATTTAAGTTACTTAACACTTTCCATAAGAAGAGAGTCTTGCAACTCTAACACCTCCATGGTTTGCAACAGCCCTCTGAAATTCCCTAGGAAGAAAGAGACGTGCCTTTTCTCTAATAGATATATATTTATAAATACATTTAAATATGGTACATTAAGATATATACATACACTCCCCCCTAATTAATATCAATTTGTCTATATAGTAGAGGAGAGATTTGTGTTCTGTTGGCTGTATAATTTTATTTGGTTTTGGAATTAACAACAGTGGTGCTTGGAGTGTTGGTTAGATACAATGTCAAAAAGGGTATATCAACCTAAATATATATATGAGAGAGAGCACAAGAGCTGTTTTATTCATTTCTGTTTTTAAAATATGCATCTCCATCTGCTCTAGAGCAGGGATGGGCAAAATACAGCCTGGGGTCGCATCTGGCCCGTCTAACATTTCTGTCCAGCCCTGCTGGCTGGGAACTACCCATGGTAAGTGCCTCCCTGCTAGAGCCTGCACCTTGAACCCCAACCCCTTGCTGCAGTTCAGAACCTCCTCCTGCACCCTAACCCCCTGTCCCAGATCAGAACCACCCCCCCCACCAAACTCCCTCCCAGACACCACACCCTCTGCTGCAGCCCAATCTCCTGCCTGGAACCCCCTTCTGCACCCAAACTCCCTCCCAGACCCCACAACTCCTCCATTTATATAGTAGAAATGTGCAGCCCAGAATGACTTACCAAAATTAATGAAGTGGCCCCCCTGAGAAAATTATTACCCACCCCTGCTCTAGAGCCTAGATCGGGGTAGGCAACCTACGGCACGAGTGCCAAAGGCAGCATGCGAGCTGATTTTCAGTGGCACTCGCTGCCCGGGTCCTGGCCACCGGTCTGGGAGGCTCTGCATTTTAATTTAATTTTAAATGAAGCTTCTTAAACATTTTTAAAACCTTATTTACTTTACATACAATAATAGTTTATTTAGATAGTAAAGACTTATAGAAAGAGACCCTCTAAAAACATTAACATGTATTACTGGCACGCAAAACCTTAAATCAGAGTGAATAAATGAAGACTTGGCACAGCACTTCTGAAAGGTTGCAGACCCCTGGCCTAGATACATGCATGCTAAAGCAACCCTGCAAAACACAGTTAAAATGGACAGTAATTGCACTATAGCAGAATGCCTCTTGACAGGCACAGCTGCAGCTGATAACCTAATCAGGCCCAAAGGAGCTATGCCTTGGCAAAATTCACCTCAGGGCAGGGCCTATGTGCCATTATTTATGGCTTATTTTGTGAGTTTAAATTAATCTTAGGAATGCAAATAGGGATAAATTTTAGTAATTGTGGGTAGGTTTGGTCCCTAGCTCAATACAAGGTATTAAACTTTTATGCCTGGATTTACAAACACTCTCCTACCCCTCCCCTTTCTCAAAAGTCTCCACAGGGTTTGCAGTAAGTTAACTGACTCTAGGCCTAATCTCCCTCACACCTGTGCAGCCAAGGCCTAACTCCATGCTAATGAGCAGAGTTACCTCAGTGTAAAACTGGCATGAGAGGAGATTCAAGCTCTTTGTAAGGCACCCTTTAGCAGAGGCATTTCCCAGCATGTTTTTCTGGGAACTACTCCTTTACATTGAAGAGAAAGAAGTGGCTGTAGCCCTAAAATAGCTGTTTTGCATCTGAGTGAGTGATATTTTTTTTTTTGTATATTTTTGTTTTGTTTTTCCCTTTCTCTCTTTCTTGTGATCGTGGCATGTCTTTGCTCATCTGTTAATGAGTGTTGGTGGCACAGAGCAAATTGAAGAGCTAGTCTGAATGTGGCTAGTGTCTCTAGAGTAACACCCAGAAGTGCCCTTCTTTTAAAAATGTTGCTGTTGCACTCCTGGAGATTGCTGAGTGGTTAGTCCTTCAGGTCAAAGCCTTCTGTCTAGCCATAAAAGGGAACTAAGTTAAGACACTGTGAGTTTTAACATCCTGAGAAATTGATGCTGTTGCTCTTAACATTAGAAAGTGTGGTTTTATTTTAAAAAAAATGAGGGGGAAACATTGAGGTGTTTCTTTTCCTGCACAATTCATGCAATTTCATCCGATAATAGTGCATACGGAGAAGAGAATTTAATTGCTCTAGTATGGCATTCAGGTTGAATTTATCTTTTTTTCTGCCAGCTCAACACAATGCCAATGCTCTACTTACACCTTGTTTGTAAGACTTGAATGGGGCCCAGGGCCTATGCTGGCCCCTCACATAGGGTTGCATTTATTCCTGGAATGTTGTCAGTCAATATTTGCCAGTCAGCTAATAGAAAAAACTCCCCAGTATTAGCATTCTGGTTTAGTCTGAAACAAAGGCTCTGGGCTTGTGCACACTAACACTTAGTTTGTGGCAAGCTGGGTTGTGAATCACCCTCATGTTAGCCTGCTGCGCATTAACTGTGTGGACCTTGCTGATGTGCATTAACAGTTTCTTAGTGTGCTTTGATCTCCCCTGTTTTGAAGTGGGAGTAGGTTCAAAGAGAGTGAGTCAGGATCCATATGGACAGTTAGTACCTGGCAGGTTTATGCAGCATAGATTCTCCCACCAGCTTGCTGCCAACAAAATGCCCGTGTGGACAAGCCCCGAGTCACAGCAAGTATTGCTTGGGTCATCAGATCCGTTCCGCTGTGCGAAAATTTGCACAAGATTGCTTCAATTAGTACATTTTCTCTAGGTCTTTTTCTAAGTCAGTTTTAAAGGGTCTGTGTGAATAGCACTGATACACTGGGAATGTGTAATTGTTGCTTATAAAATGTATCTAAAGTTCATCTAGCAGGTGCTTTGTCTGTGACTGGAAGTTGCTAATTTTTAGTCTTGCTAAAGACAGACTTAGACCATCCCCAAAAATGTGACCTTTTTCTGGCATCAATCTGCATTGTTAATCAGACATTTATGTATAGATTTTTAAATTCCTCCAGATGGTAACATTGCTATACTGGATCCTGAAAAACAGGATTAAACAGCTATGTAGGTAATAAGAATATCCAGAATTATAATAGTAAACATTTTTAAAAAAAAACAACAAAAGGGAACCAGTGGTGATAGAAATCCTCATGCTTCAGGGCTTAAGCCAACCTCATTGAGGAAGAAACTTTCCTTAGAGGCAGGTTATCCCATAAATGCCTACCCCAGGGCTTCTTGGTTCGTTTAACCCTCTATTTCACGTCCCTTTCTAGACTTGGTCTGCGGAGGCCATAAATGTTACAGCTATCTGTTAGCTCAAGTTGTAGAGGTTCCCTGGCAGTCCCCAGTTCAATCCCTGTTCATAATCAAAGATGGCATTCCTCACACGCACATCTGGTATTGTTCCTCTGTACAGGGCTGAGAGAGAGTTCATTTTACCAGTCATTCTTTAGGGAGTGTGGAATGGGGGGCAGGAAGGATGGAAGCAGAAGAGAACATGTGAAGAAAATAATTTATAAATGACAAACTCTCCCGGAGGTGCTGTATCAAGTTCTTTATCTGACAAGTGCTATGATCTACAGTCAAAATGCACGCCATGGCCTTTATGAGCAAATTCATTTTTTTTCCCCCTCCTTGCAAAGACTGTATGTTCCAAAAACATTTATTTACCTAATGACACTAATGGCTCCTTTGGAACCGTTACAGATTATTGTGTAAATATCTTTCTAAGGTATTTTACAATGCATCTGATTTACTCAGTAGACCGTAGCAGCTCCTTCAATGACAAGGATCTCTTTTAGGGAAAGAAAATCGGCAGGGCATTGGGTTAATACCTTCTCTGTTTAGTGTTCTCTCATTGTAAAGAAGTCTTGGGCTGTTACTAGAAAATAAACTCCCTTCCACGGTGTCATGCATGTACGGTAAGCTTCCTGGTTGGTATGTTTCCCATTGGGCCAAAGTCCACACCACCACTGAAATTAGCAGTATTTGGCGTCCTTGCTGGAAGCCTCAGCAGAGACTTGATTGCATTGGGGGAAGCAGAGTGAGCTCCTCTTTTCTGTGGAGAGGTGGCTCCAGCAAGACAGGGTGGGGGCATGTTGGCAGAGGAGTATTTGCTACTGTTCATACTGTACTTTTTCTGTTGATAAACCAAGGTTGTCTAGCTGGTGGCTCAGCATTCTGGGTGGAGCACTGTATCTTGCCTTAGTTCTGTGTGTGATCATCACTCTTCTGCCCATCAGTACTACACTGAGACTGTTGAGTGAAGTCCTACTTCAGTTGCAGGAAACCCTCCCCTGGAACCACCTAGAGTACTAGCGCAACTGCAACTCTTCTTATGGAGCAGCGGTTCCATTCAGTGAATAAGTGTGAATGGTGCTTAGAATTGTGGTGATGCTGTGTTAATTTTGCTTAGATTTTTATTTTCATCTGGGTCTCTGATGCCCTAAAGACTGAGCTGCACTGGTGCCAGTCACCAAGGCTATAAATCTGGCATGTCCACCAGCACAGAATTCACATGGACCAGTTAAAAATGGCTGAGGAGGAAATGCATGAAGGATGGGCTAGTAGTGGTTAGGACACTAGTCAAGATTCAATTCCCTGCTCTGCCACATATTTCCAGTGTGACCTTGGGCAAGTCACTTATGCCCAGATCTTCAAGGGTACTTAGGTACCTAACTTCCATTGATTTTATTGGGAGTTAGGAGCCTAAATACCTCTGAAGATCTGGGGCTTAGTCTTTCTGTGCCCCAGTTCCCTATCTGAAAACTGGGGATAATATAATTGCCCTACTGCATAGGGGGGTTGTGAGGGTAAATACATTTAAGACTGTGAAGCACTCAGGCAGATACAACAGAGGTGGATGTCTTATCAGTACCTAAAGTAGGAGGAAGGAGTTTAAAGAGTAAAACAAATGATTGCCAACAGCTGAAAGCCCACAAGTTCAATACAATCTGTTTGCACAAGTGAAATGTGAAATAACTGTCCCGCAGATGGCAAAACTGGATGATAAGGTGGTCAGAGCACCTTGGTGGGTCTGTGTAACTTCCCTCCCCCCCGCCGCGCACACATTTTGCACTGGTCCTTTTCCACTTCTAGGGAAGGTACTACATAATATTTAGGGGTCCTGGGTCTTGTGCCAGATCATGCTAACTACCTTCCCTAAGCAAGGGTGGGGTTGGGAGAATTAAAAGGGTCTTGTTCGGGCGTGTCTCTAATTGTGTATGTGGGAAAACATATTGTGTGATTACAGGGGAACCAGACAGCAAGTGTGAACGATGGGGATGGGGATGGGGGGTGGGTGGGTGGGTAATAGGAACCTGTATAAGAAAAAGACCCAAAAATCAGTAGTGTCCTGATTTTGGTCACCCTAGTGATTAGTTAACATTTAGATTTACAGATATCCCTTTCCTTTAACATGTCTCTCTTTGCACATATTTAGAAACAACTCTCTCTTTCACATTTTAGTTTTTCTAGTACATTTAGTTGCAATTTTTTGACATTTCTAGAGATGGGACTTCTTATCAGACACTGGTTCAGGGGCTCAGGACTATCAAAACCTTTCATTTTGAAACACTTCATTTAGGTTTTAACTTGTTTTTTTTAAGTTTTGAAATATAAATTAAAGTTTTTAAAGAAAGTTTCGTGGTTCCAAACAATTAACTTTCCATTCTGAAAATGTCAGTTTATTTTTCAGAAATTGTTTCAATTGGGAGATTTGTTGAAATTGTGCATTTTCCACAAACCGTTTTGGTTTTGATAAACCAGCATTTTCCAAAGGAAAAAACACTGTCTGATATTTCCTGACCAGCTGTAGTTACACTCATTGTGCGAGGTGCTGTACAAACAGAACAAAAAGATGCTCCCTACCCACAAAGAACTTTACAATCTATGCCTAAAATGAGACAATACGGATGAGAGTACAATGAAACACTGAGGCTATTGACAAGAGTGGTCTGTTTCTTAGTGAACTAGCGCAGAGTACGTGTAAAATACAACCAGCCTGATCTGCTAGCATTTTACATCAATTTTGTACTACTGAAAAGATTGTATAAGATGCAGGGCAAGAGAGAGTTGGGTATTATCATTATTCTGTCCTTGCTAATAAGACAATGCAACATGGAACTGAATAGAACCACGAGGCAAGGGAATTAAAAGATCTATGTACCTTTGTGGAAAAAACTGTCATCCACCCATGACTGATCAGCTATCGACGTCATGTGCTGTACCAGTTAATAGACATGTACTACCATTCCTGTCCCAGGCTGCCAAGTTCTATCAATTGGATTTTTATTACTTTGTCTTTTGATTAATCCAGGATCTGAGCAGTATTTGTTTACCGCATGTGATTATCATCTAGTTTGTTCCATTCTTTGTTTCTCATCAAATATTATTCCAGCATTAAACGGAATTGAACTTAAAGGCAAATATCTCACCTTCCCTCCCCCTGTCCCTTGAAATTTCATTAAGCCCAGTGTTTATCTTGGATGACAAGATATTGCATACAGAGTATGAAAAGTTTTCCAGCCACACCTGCAACCTGCTCTCTTATTCTGTCATCAGGGAGAATGAAAATGTATTTGGCTATGCAGACTTCTGTTGTTTACAAGGCAGAGGGTCAGGCTGCAGAACAACAAAATGGCACACAGGGCCAGGTGCTGCTTCCAGTTAAACAGGTATAAATCTGGAGTAACTCCACTGTGCATCTGAAACATTGTGTTGACTGACCAGCGATGTGTCAGAACAGAGGGGAAGGTATCAGTGGCACTTTTCATAGTTTGCTGGCAGCTATGCGTCGTCTTCTAGCAGGCCTGGAGGAAACTGATCAAGCAGAGAAATGCTCAGAGTTCCTATCCTTCCTCTTAAACTGAAAACCACAAGGAGATATAACCCAAGTGGTTATTTGTGTGGCAGACAGAATGCTTTTTTTTTTTTTCACCCTGTTATATGCTTCTAAAAATCTCCTTTTCCGAGTATCTGTTTAACAAGCTGTATACTGTATAGAGTTTATGCTGATCTGTGCTCCTGCTTCTGCCTTGCAAATGAGATGAACAGTCATGCAATGAAAGAAGTTGTATTGGATAAATGCAATGATAATTCCTCCTTTCACTAGAACAAATAGAAGGTAAGGAGGTTTGATGTACTGTTAATACCCAGCAAAAGGCCAGGGAGTGGTAGAATTCTGTTAGCTCACCAAATAATGACAGAGGTCTGAGGCTTTGTGAAGGGAAAAAATGTCTGTAGCAACACTAGGTAAGGCAAAATGTTCCAGGGAGGGTATCCCTTTTTCTGATCTCAGATTCTGGGCAAAAATTGATCACTTTTAGGGGATCAGGAAGGAATTACTCCCTTAAGGAAGCGGTGTACAAGATAGATTTCTTTTGCCTTATTTTTTTTTTTTTCTGAAGCATAAGGCTTTGGCTACTTTGAGGCAAGATACTGGCTTAGATGGCATGATAGTCTGACCTGATTTGTTTGTTTATTTGTATTACTGTAGTCATACTCCAGAGGCTTGTCTTCACTATAGCGGGGAGGGATCGATCTTACGGTGATCAATTTATCGCATCTCGTCAAGATGCGATAAATCGATCCCCAGCGTCGCCCCCGTCAACTCCGGAACTCCAGCTCGCCAAACGGTGCAAGCTGGAGTCAATGGGGGAGCACACCGCCGACTGCAGCTGCTGTGAGGACGGCCGGTAAGTCAGCTGTAGATATGCAATTTCAGCTACGTTAATAAAGTAGCTGAAATCGCGTATCTACAGCCGATCCCCCACCCCCTCCCCACTAGTGAAGACCAGCCCTAGGCCTCCATGGTGCTAGGTGCTGTACAAACAGAGAGCAAAAAGCTGCTTTCCATCCCCAATGAGATTAAAATCTAAGTATAAAACCAGAGATAACAGATGGGTGCAGTGTTGTAGTCATGTCGGTCCCTAGATATGAGAGAGAGAGGGTGGATGAAATAATCTTTTATTGGACAAAGAGACAAATTTTTGAACTCCACAGAGCTGCTCTTGAAATCTGGGAAAGGTTATCAGTGTCTCACAGCTAAATGCAAGGTGGAACAGATTATTAAGCAATGTTTGCCCATGGGTGACTGCGTGGTTTTGTCTCTTATCACTTTCACAGAATGATCACTTTGTATCTGATTTCTCAGTCCTCCTCCTCCTCCACAGACACCTGGACAATAGCTTCAAAAGATGAGCCTGGGAACTTAAATACATAACTCTGCTAGACTCCAAAAATCAACAGACACTGGTTTTATGTCTCCTTACAACACTCTATAACCCACTCTCCTCTCTACTACACCTGTTGTTAATTGAGGTGTTAATTGCTCCCTTCATTTCAAATGGCTTCTTGCAACACATGTATGCTTAACAATCTGTTCCACCTTCTAGAATATGTGTGTCAGCTACATTTTTTCATGTACCTCCCCTATTAGCAACTCTTTGAAGCCATCCCTTCCCCTGAGAGGGGCGCATGTAGTAGTTCAAACTTGATTCCCCAGAGATCCACAGACAAAGAGAAGACTCGGGGCCATCCTCCTGATCCAGCAAACGGACAGGACCTTTGGTTAATGCAGGGCCCCGGTCCTTAAGGGATGATTGGAAGGAGTTGACCTCCTGAGGCGTCATGAGACTGTGTGCTTGTTCTAAGCTGAACTTGTAATCACAGTACCGCTGTACTTGGCACTGGTGTGACTGCTGCTGGAATATAGTGTCCAGTTCTGGTGCCCACAGTTCAAGGAGGATGTTGATAAATTGGAGAGAGTTCAGAGAAGAGCCACAAGAATGAATAAAAGATTTTTAAAAAAATCTATAAAGTTTAGCAAAAAGAAGGTTTAAAGGGTGATTTGATTACAGTCTCTATGTACCTGCATGGGGAATAAATTATAGTGGTCTCTTCAGTCCAACAGAGAAAGGTATGATGTGATCCAATGGCTGGAAATTGAAGCTACACAAATTCAAATGGGAAATAAGGTGCACATTCTTAAGTGAGAGTAATTAACCATTGGAACCAATTTATCCAGGGTATGGTGGATTCTCCATCACTGACCATTTGTAAATCAAGACTGAATGTTTGTTTTTCTAAAAGAGATGCTTTCTTCCCTGTGTTGCTCAGGAGATCACTCTAGATCAGGGGTAGGCAACCTTTGGCACACGTGCCAAAGGCGGCATGCGAGCTGATTTTCAGGAGCACTCACACTGCCTGGGTCCTGGCCACTGGTCCGGGGGGGCTCTGCATCTTAATCTTTAAATGAAGCTTCTTAAACATTTTAAAAACCTTATTTACTTTACACACAACAATAGTTTAGTTCTATATTATAGACTTATAGAAAGGGGCCTTCTAAAACATTAAAATGTATTACTGGAACCTTAAATTAGAGTGAATAAATGAAGACTTGGTACAGCACTTCTGAAAGGTTGCCGACCCCTGCTCTAGATGACCACAGTCCTCACTGCTGGCATTGGCTTAATGATGTGACCTGACTTGGCAGAGGCTACGGCAAATGGTTAGTTTCAGTATGTCAGGGAGGCAGAATGTCAGAGAAGAGGGTTCAGGGAAATCCTAAACCTTTCTTTTGGCTCCCAGCCTTAAAGAATTTCGGGGATATACGATGTTTTAAATACATGATCCAAAATCAGGGTCTGGCCCTGCTAGGTGTTCAGTGACTCTAAACTGCTTTGATTGAAAGAGAGAGGTTTAAAGTGGAATTTTCTAATTTTTTGCACCCTGTCTGCATTTGTGAGATCGACTTTAAGTAACACAAGAAATAAAAAGCTCTTTGATTTCAAAGCACTTTACCAAAGGCAGGTCAGGACCCATTACCCCTATTTTACAGGTCAGGGGGAAAGAGACACAATGAAGGGGAAATGCTTTGCCCAAGGTCACACAGCAGGTCAGTGGCAGAGTCAGGAGTACCGATTTCCACTCCAATACCCTATCCAGTAAGCCATGTTGCTTTTAAATGTATATTGCTGAGTAGCAAAAGGCTAGTTCACCCTTTGTCTCTTCCTGCTGTTCCTTTCTATGCAAACCTGTTGGATGGTTTCTTTAGAGAGACAAAGCAGATGAGGTATGATATCTTTTATTTGGCCAACTTTTGTGGGCGAAAGATACCCTGAGAGGTGCACATTCAGGGCAGGATTAAGGTTATGAGGGACCTAAGGCTAATGGGAGGGAAGGGCTTAAGTATGAATTACATATTGCAAAACAAATGCTCTAGTCTTGAACATTTCTCTACATACATATTTATGTAAAATTAACAAATTATTTGACTCTCAATACACTCGGTGCTTCAAAGAAAGTTCACCTCCCCTCCCCAGCTTGAACTGTGGCAAAGTCATGAACGATGTCATCATAATTCAAAGACCTGACCATTTTTTTCTCGGTACTCAAGAGGGGCAAAGCACAGAGATGCTCTTGAGTCACGGTAGGTCAAGGACATTTTTGACCCTAGTGAGAAGAGAGCAGGAACATTCTCCACTGTAGTTCATGATTGTTTGAGACAAATACAGCCGTAAGGGAGTTTCAACATTCAGGTAACATTCTATCACATTGGGTTCGGTGATTACTCAGTACATCCAAATAGATTTGCTTTTGTCATCTTTTCTCTCTCTGAGGGTGATGTGAATTCAATTTCCTGGCCACAGACCTTCTGTGAAATGGGGGTAATTACATTTTTTTAAATCTCCTGGTGGAGAAGAGGAGGTGTGCAAAACTTAAAGAATGTTTGAGACCTTTGGCTGAATAGCACCAGGTGATGTATCTCAGCTACTCTGGATGGCAAAATCACATAAGCTTCAGTCCACTGCGTGTACCTTATGGCTGTTAATGGCATGGACACTTGAATTGAGAGACAAGTGACTAGTACGTGCCAGAAACTCTCTCTTTCAACATGAAAGTTCATCTTTGAAATGAGGATTCCACATCCCCCACTCCTTGTACATGGCAACACTAGAAGAAAACAAGTAAGATACATATTGGCACAGATCCTGGCAGCTTCAGCACTCAGAGTCTCTAAGAAGGATTAATATTATCTTCCTGGCATAAAGGGCCTGATAAACCCACATTCTGTTTGTTTCAAACCCAGCTGAAAAGCAAAATCGCTCAAGGGGAAAGTCTGGCATTTGTTTCCTGCAGTGAAGTGCACCACTCACTCGAATTAGGAGTGGCTTCTTCTGAAGTGTGATCAGCCATTATTTCTGTGGGCTAGTGGTTACAGCTAGAAGCTGAGAGTCAGGGACTCTTGGGTTCTGCTCCCAGCTTTTTGTGACCTTGACTCATTCTTTGGGTCTGATTCCCAGTCTCCCCTGCTCCCCACAACCCCACTTGTGTGTGTTCCCATATTCTGAAGCTGTGAAGGGGCCTGCTTGGCTCCTGATGTAACAAGCTAGAGCAGCCTCAAGGTTGCTCTAATTTGTGCTCTGCTTCTCATCTTACCTGAAAGGTAGAGAATAGCCATAGAAAAGTGCATGTCCATGTCCCCAATCCGCCCCTTATGTTGGGGCTGGGAACAGAGCTGGGGTAGAACCTTTGTCTGCTCCATATGGCTGGGGGAGGCTCACTGCACATATCATATATATGGACAGTCTTTGGGGGATATTCTGAGATCCTCAGATAAAGATCTATAGCTTCCTTCCAAGTCAACTGCCATGATTGCTGTGCAAAGCTGACAAAAGGAGGTGCGCCCTCTGCCCCAGAATCCCAGGAGCTCTCACCCTTGTCTTAAGGCTTATTTACACGAGTAATTATTCTGCTAGAGCTATGGCAGTCAATTTCCGCATGTAGGCAAGCCCATTTCAAATGCAACCTTCCATTCTCCCCAAGGGCAGTGACAGCCTTCGATGCCTCCACCCAAGCTGTATTTGCCAGGCTCATATTAACTCTTTGGTTATAGGTTCCTACTGCAGGACTCCCCATGAAACGCTGGCAGGTTTCAGAACACTGTGAAGATGGTTCACCTGGTACAGGGGGAAAAGTTTTACTCTTGTGCCCAGGTACCCAAAAGCTTCAGAAATCTGTTAAAAAAAATATCAGGATTTAGAAGAAAGCAATATCCAGAGCAAAGCATCCAGATGAGAACAATGGAAGGAAAATTGATTTACCATGAACTACTGCACTGAAAGAGGTGACTGGGTATCATGAGACGTTAGAAACACCAAGTAAGGATAGTCTTGGGGGTTAAGGCACTCAGATCTGTGATCTGTTCCCTGACCAGGCTTCCTGTGTGACACGTATGTAAGCTACTTAATCTATCACTACCTTAGCTTCCCATATATAAAATGGAGCTAATGCTGCTTCCTTTCTCCCAATCTGTGCTTGTGTATTTAGAATGCAACTCTTCATAGCAGGGACCATCTCATTATGTATTTTTACAGTGCCTTGCACGATGTTGCCCAATCTGGCCTTTAAGTGCAAATGTAAAGCAAATAATGACACACCTACAGATGCATAATTCGTTTTTGTGCTTTTTTTTTTTTTTTTTTTTTTACAGTTTAGTCTACTGGGAATTTCCAAATGAAGTGTTTTCTGTGAACCTGCTGCTGAGAGTCAAACTGCCTGAGTCAGTTAACAAAATAAATCTGGGGCAATTTTCTAATAAATGTGCCTAGCCTCCCTACTCAGCTACCAATTAAACTGATTTGATTGATCACCACTGAGGTTTCAATAAGTGGATCTAACTATCAGACTCTGGGAATGACTTAAATTGACTACCAAACCCGGTCATGAGAATTTAACTTCCTGAGAAGACTGTATTTTGTGGACTTAAATCTTCATGAAGTCAGATTTTTTTTCAAGTGTGCAGTACCCACAAATAAGGCCAGATTCCCCAAAAAACTTAGCATGTTGGTTGTGGAACTTTGTCTGAAAATCTGACTCCTGTTATGGGTGCGGACGACTTTGGGGAATCTGGCCTTTATTTAGGTGCCTAAATGGTGCTGAACTCTTGTAAATCTGATCCACAGCACTGCAGAACTCCCTGAGCTAGAAGGGAACAAGGCAGTAACAGCTGTGGACACAATAACCTCCAACTCCATCTCCCAACATAGTTATCATTTATGTTTGTTACTATGTTGTTTCTCCTTTCCAAACTGGAGAACACTGTGGCATTGTAAGAGGCTGAATTTCAAGGGGCTGCTGGCCATGTTGACTGTGTCGAGAGAACACAAGCTGTTATCAAAATAAGTTGCTTAGAACAGGAGCACTTTTTTTGTCCAGGGTAATTTTGTATATTGTAGCTCTTGGTTCTGCTCCATTGCTGTGCTGTGCAGATTGCATTGTATGGGCTTGTAACTTTTTGGTTTTGCTGATCTTGCTTTATTGCCTGAATACTGTGTGTGGGTGCTATAAGAATCTTCCTAATTTGAACATACCTGCACGCATCTCTGAGAGCTAAAAGGCTTTCCTCATGCCATTCTTCAGGGTACTGGACTAAAGGGTGATGATAATTCCTAGCCTTTACATATAGGGGACTATCAAATTCATGGTGATGGAAAAACTCATCATGGACTGTGAAATCTGGGCTTTTTTGTGCTTTTACCCTATACTATACAGATTTCATGGGAGCAACCAGCGTTTCTCAAATTGGGGGTCCTGACCCAAAAGGGATCTACAGGGAGGTTGCAAGATTATTTTGGGGGGGGGTTGTGGTATGGCCACCCTTAGTTCTGTGCTGCCTTCAGAGCTGGGTGGCTGTTGGCCGGGCACACGGCTCTGAAGGCAGCACCCCGCCAAGAGCAGCACAGAAGTAAGGGTGGCAATACCGTACCGTGCCACCCTTACTTCTGCGCTGCTGCCTTCAAAGCAGGGCAGCTAGAGAGTAGCAGCTGCTGACTGAGGGCCCAGCTCTGTAGACAGTAGCGCAGAAGTAAGGGGGGGCAATACCGTATCAGGCCATCCTTCCTTCTGTGCTGCTGCTGGCAGCGGCTCTGCTTGCAGAGCTGGGATCCCAGCTGCCCAGCTCTGAAGACAGCACCACCGCCAGCAGCAGCAGGTCCCAGGAAGGCTTTTTAAAATTTCCTATTCTGATTGTTGTCTTGGGCTGGAGATTAGTGTTCTATTGACAGTCAATGTGCATTTCCTTTTTTATTTCTGTAAACAATACTTGGAAAAGATGTCTTGTCTTTAAGCTAAGAGTGAAGAGAGAAATTATTGCAGCCAGATGTTTTTGGAAATGCCTCTGTAGCTATCCTTTATTGATTTTATTCTGTTTGTCTGCCTTCACATTGGGATGTTCCATATGAAAAGGCAAGCAGCCAATTTCCACCTTGATTTCTTTAGTAAAAGAGAGAAAAAGAATCTGAAGCTTTTGTGATGTTATGTAGTATAATTTCCCATGGGAAGATCATGTGAGCGCAACTGGAAATCTGTGGCTTGCCATTTATGCAAAGGACCTTTTCTTAGTTGTACGTGGTGGAGACTGTACGTCAGAATTACAGCTGGGACACTTATACTGCTTAGTTGCTCCTGCTCTTTACAGTAAAAGCGTTTAACCACTTGTTTAACTTTCAGCATCTGTCCCTAAAATGAACTACAGGTGTAACCTGTTGTGGAATGTGCCTGTCCACAGAGGACATGAAGTGTTGTGCTTGCCAACTACAGAATCTGGGCTCTTTAGCTCAATCTGTAGCATCATATGCTTTTAGCCCTGGTTCAATCCCCAGAGTTAGACAGGAAGTTGAGTATCACAGGTGCAAAAAAACTGAATGCAAAAATGTGCCTGCAAAATTGGAGGCTGTGTTTCAAAATCAGGCCCATGGAATGCAGAATTTTTGGTAATCTGTGTCTCTATTCTGACTAGCAACAGCATAAGACTAGCCCCTCTTTGAAGAGTATCCCTTCCAGCACCAGGTGACCATATGTCCTGATTTTATAGGGACAGTCCCGATAGTCAGGGCTTTGTCTTATATAGCTGCCTATTACCACCACTCCCTCACCCCCTGTCCTGATTTTTCACACCTGCTAGCTGGTCACCCTAACCATGAATAATCTGACTGGGATGTGTGCAAAACTCATACATGTATGAATTCTGTCCCCTGACTTGGATGTTCCATGTCAGTGTCCCCTGTGTGTGAATTTCGATTGATGGAGGAGCTGGGATGGGGACAGACACTTCTGTGGCAGGTATAGATTATCTGGGGGATGCTATGTGTAAAACTTGCCTGAATGTGATTCTAATCTTTCACACAGTCAACCTGTGGAACTCCTTGCCTGATGAGGAGGTTGTGAAGGCTAGGAATATAACAAGGTTTAAAAGAGAACTGGATAAATTCATGGAGATTTAAGTCCATTAATGACTATTAGGATGGGTAAGGAATGGTGTCCCTAGCCTCTGTCAGAGGGGGGTGATGAATGGCAAGAGAGAGATTACTTGATCATTACATGTTAGTTTCACTCACTCCGGGGCACCTGATATTGGCCACTATCGGCAGACAGGATACTGGGCTGAATGGACCTTTGGTCTGACCCAGTACAGCCGTTCTTATGTTTGCTGTGTAAAGGGTTGAGACAGTTTCTGTAGAGCACTTATGTTCCATTTAAGCCCTATTTTGAGGTCTTATGTAGAATTTTGATAGTGTATAAGCCTTGGGCTCACCCTCTGCCCAGGGTTCGATTTCACCCTATACTTGCTCTCTTCAGGCCTGCTTGGGAGAGCTGCTGAACACCTGCAGCTCCCATTGACTTCAGCTGGAGTTGTGGGTGCTTGGCATGTCTCAAAATCAGGCCAGGAGTGTTTGGAGACACAACCTCTTGGCTACCCTTCCCTGTTCATCCCATCCGTTTTTTTTTCTGCTTGATCCTGCAGTGCAGTCACTGGGTGAAATCCTGGCTCCATCGTTGTCAATGGCAAAGGGTTTTGGAAAAGATTGAAATCTTCATGCATCAGAGCTTAAACCAGACTTTTTAGCTTTTGAGGAGTCAGAGCAAACTTTCCATAGGGTATGTAATCCCATAATTCCCCATTACAGGGCTGCTTCCACCTTCCTCAGGTGGTAGTGGTCGCTTTCAGAGCCAGGATATTGCATTCAATGAAGGACTGATCTGATCTATTACGGCAATTCCGATGTCTCTGTGCTTTTCATTCCCCTGACCCTGACTATTAGCCCAACTGAGTTAACTAGTTCCCATCAATCTGGTTTGCAAATGTTGATTTAGGTCCGAGAGAACTTTTTCTTGGCTCCCTTCCTGGTGCTGCTTGCCAAGTGTGTGGTTTATTGAATGCGAATGTTAGTCAACAGTTAAGTTGTCCAATGGCAGCCCTCTTTTTGCTGTGTTAAATGGTTTGGCAGAAACAAGTGTAAATATTATGTCAGCATTAGATGCTATTTAATCCTGATAGATATGTTGGCAGTGTAGCCTGAATCTAATTGACAGATGTTAAGTGATGCCTTCTGTTTCTAGTAGTGCAACAAACAGGAGTCCTGCATTGTAAGGGCCGATTAAAACTCCATGTCCCCATAGTCTGGGTGGGATTTTCTTTCATGTACTAATTGAGAGGAAATTTATCACCGGAAGAGTTTGCTTTGTCATTCCTATTGTTGTCATTACTGCTTTAACACTGGATTATATGGATATTAAAACATTACAGCCCTTTTTTGCTCTGTGTCCTTGTGTTTTGTGTTAAAGTATCAGTGGGAAGCCTTAAGCCTAGTTGTGGAGTTTGATCGAGGTACCTGTGTGCTTTTGCTATTTTTTATTTTTTTCTGTTCTGATGAAAGTACTGCAAATTGGAGCATTCAAAATACCTGAACAAAAAAAGCTGAAAAGCACAAACTTATTTCTGAGGATGAAACTCACCCCTGTATAGAGAGCCAGCACAAAGCCTTAAGCCTTCAAAGTAAGGCTTATGTGGGACATCAGTGGTGAGTAATCGTGGCTTTGGCCCTCTCCATGGATGAATTTCATCCAAAGGCCCCAACCCTTTAAACATGCACATGCTTAAACTGTAAACATTTGACCAGGCTCATTGACTTCATGCAACTGCTCTCCCGCACAAAAGTGAACATGTGCATAAGCGTTTGTCGGATGGGGGCCTAAGAGGGTAAAAATAAAGAGCTGTGTGTCTCCTATCTGGGAAAGCTGGAAGAGTGAGTTGGGAGTAGTTTGCAGGGCTAATCCAAATTGAAAACATTTAGAGGCCTCTGCATATACGCAGATTATGGAGAAATTTGAAACCATAATACATTTTAGCTAGAATAAGCACCTTGCTGTATCCACTGCTGGTTGCTTGAGCTGTCATTTGCTGCTAATCAGGTGAATGTCACTAGGTTTAATGTAAGTCTGAAGTAGTAAATAAATTGGTTGGTTGGCGGGGGGTGGGGTGGGGGGGAGATTGTTCTCATTCCTGCAAGGTGTGGTGGCTCTGAGGCCCCATTAAAGTAAACGAGAATTGAGGCGGTTCAGCATATGTCAGGATGTGCAGTTCCTGGCTGGATTGGACCCAGAATCCTTTCAACAGTAGGGTGGTAAGAGCTGTGGTAGTATTAAGTTTTAGCCTGCTCTTCACAGTGACAGGTAATCTGATACTGCAGAATTGCTGCACCTTCTGCTCCTGGACATGGACTATGCCACCCACACTAGGCCTGATCCTGCAATAGTGACACACACAAGTAATTTACAGTCATGGTAGCAGCCCCGTTGATTTCAGAGAGACTTGAAAGTACTACTCAGGAGTAAGGTATTGGAGGAATAAGGACTAAATTATAGCTTTGAAAGCTAGAGTCACGTTTCTGGAAATAGGACACGGACGCACCATACTAGTGAAGGTAGTATACCTATGAAAGGCAGGGGGGTGGTGCTTAGGTGGAGCTGTGCATCTGTGGCACCTTAAGGATACAGCATGAATCCCTTGGAGTCAGATCCAAATCCCATTGAGCTCTGAGGATAGACTCCCGTCAGGCCCTCTCTGTACAGCCTGTAAGCACTATTGTTGTGCATCAGGGGCTGGCCCCCAGTCATGACCCTTAACCCACCACATCCACTCCTGTTTCAGTGTGTTGAGTCATCCTGGCTGCTTGCCTTCCTCCCTCGTATTCACAGCATGTGAACGAGCCCCATTGCTACTCCCTGTAATAGTGCACTGGGGAAGGGAGTAAAGGATCATGAGTTTGCGCACGTGCCCTGGCCCCGGTGCATTTGCCTTGGTGTAGCCAGATTCTGGCCCCAAATGCATGAACTTGAAATGCACATAAAGGAGATTTAGAAAACAAACTCCCCCAAACCAGAAACCCCACAGAGGCCCGTTTCTAATACAGACCTTTAACTTTTTATTGCAAAGTATAATACACACGTTGGAAAAATAGTATCAAAATATAGATGCAAAAAAATAGCAACTGTTTGCATTGGGCTGACTTCGTAATAATACAAAGGGTGGGCAGTTCGGAGCAAGAGTAGCCAAAAAAGTTTTGTTATAGGTTACAAACTGAGAGCAGACCATTTGGGACACTGATGAAATATCCAAGTGGGTGTTCAGTTCCATTGTTCTTTAGTAATCATGGTATCAAATCCATTGTTACCCTGAGGATGGGGCCCAATTCTCCACTGCCCTACCATTTACATCTGTGTCAAATGGGTAAGCCACTCTCTATGGTGCATGTCTTTATACTTTATCCCCTTTAAAGGCCAGGGTGTGTGTGGCTGGCCAGCCCTGCTCAGTTATGAGACTCAGCTGGGAAGGGGGAAGGTGATCTCTCTGAAAAGGTTGAGAAAATCCTGCTGAGGAGAGCTGCTGTGAGCCTGAAGCAGGGGGACTGGAGGGAAGGGTGAGTCCTTATTTCACCACAGAGAGGCAAGGGGAAAGCTTGTGAGAGTTGTAGCACAGGATGGGCAGAGGACCTGCTTTTGTTTTTAATATTTTGCCTATATTTTACATGCAGGGGAGACACTTGAGTGTGGCAGTGAGTCCTTCCTGAGGAGGATGGGGAAGGGAAACTGAGGCAGCAGAGAGCTTCAAGCCAGACCAGGTAGGTGACACTATTACATTTACACTGGTGTGAATCAGAAGTAAGTTCATGGAGTTAGACCAGTATAAGTGTGATAAGAATCGGACCATATCAGTCTGATCAGGCAAAGTTTTACACCCACTTTGCACTAATTTAAATGATCACACAAAGTGCAAGGCAACAGAGAATGAGGAGCTTACACCAGTGCAAAATAGGCATGTAAATCTATCCCATCAGCATGGTAAGTGTTTCACACTGGTATAAATGATGGTGCAAGGCATGCCCAGTTGGGCCCAAACGTGCCTGTGGACTTCTGCATTTGGCGCTTGCTCCTGAAGCTATTACTCCTTTGAGTAATCCTATCCCATTGACATTAGTGGGGCTCCTCAAGTTAGTCAGGCCCCAAGATAGGACCCCCGGGAATCTTTTGTTAAGTACTGTGTGATCGCTTCTTTTGGAAAGTGGATAAGCAGAGGGCTTGAGTTTGAAACGTATCGTAACAGCCCAGCGATGACCTTCTACTCTTAATGCTGACTGAGAGAAAGGGTGGAATCCTTTTGGAATGAATAGGTTCTAAATAAAGAACGAGCTGGAAGAAAAGTGTTATCTAGAGATACTAGAAGTTACATTCCAACTAGTTAGAAAACGGGCAGTTATCCTTTCATGTATTTCAAATAACTTACCCAGTGGCAGTGACCATAAATTTGTGGCATTGGTGAGTTGTTCACCTTAAGGGGTTTGATCCTGTAAACTCTTCCTCCCATAAGTAATCCTGGCTCACAATAGGAGTCTCCCTGCTCTTCCGCAGGTCTCCTGACATGAGTAAGGATACTTGAGAGTGTGTGGTTTGCAGAAGCTGGATCTATTAAGAAGTGGGAGAGACAAGATCAATTTTTCAAAGATATTTTCATAGAAAAATAAAAATGTCTAAAAATTCTCCAGATCTGAAGAAGAGCTCTGTGTAATCTTGAAAGCTTGTTTGTTACCCAATAAAAACTGACTTAATGAAATATATTACTTCATTTCTCCACCACCCCTTGTCCCTGAAAAGAAATTATTACAATTCCCATTCTGGTAGCAATCCCTCCTACACTCTACAGCTCCAACTGCCTTGAAGAGAAGGGAGGAAAATTAGTTCTTCAGATTTTTGTGGTTTGGGGGGTTTTGATTCTCTCTTAGGAGGTTCTCAGATACTACAAAGATGGGCACCATTATAAAGATCTGGATAGATTTTAAAAAAGCCACATGTGCTCACAGGGCATAAATTGCCATAGTTCTAATTTATACTAATCTGGTTTGTACTAACTGATAGTTTGGGCCATTGAAATTATAAATGATCTAACATAATTCCCCCCCCCCATTTTTATTTCATTTCTATTTTAAAACATTTCTTTCGTCCACAATAGATGTTACCTCAAGCTTTATGTACAGGCAGGCATTTCCTTTGCTCCTTAAAGCCATCCTTGCTACTTTTGAACAGACTAACAGAGGTCAAAATATGCACAGTGGTTAAATGAACAGCAATAAAGGCTTTATCCCATGTTCCCCTTGTATACTGCAAAGTGCTGAGCTTTCTCACTTCCCCCTGAAGAAGATGGGATCAGAAGATGCCCCACACCGTGCAGCATCAAGCTAGTATGGTGTGTATCAAAGGGAAGCAGTTAATCTGCTCAAATTGTGAGTGTGATTTAAATGATCTTGTTGTGTTGCTGCTTTGTCTCATCTAAGTTTTACAAACAGAATTGCTTCTTTTTAAGCTGTTAGGAAGGCTGAAAACTTAAGCTATTTAATACAACAATTCTATGTGTTCAAACAGCATCAATGTGGTGATATGCAAAACAGATCTGTCACTGTGATACTGACTTTCTTGCTATCTTCTGGTGTGGTTGGTGGTGATATGCATTGGTGTGTAGGCTGTAGAACTTAAGCAGATGTAAATTTGCACAGTTCCTTCAGAATCAGAGAACTGATTTATACCAGCTGAGCATCCTGCCCATAATATGTATTGCATATGGTAACAAATCTGTTGTCATCTAGTATTTCACGTTTACTGTGCAGCTCATTATGGCTACACATTACTTTGTGACACAGCTGAGAGAGAACTGCAGACTTGCTACTTCAAATCAAAGGTCTTTACCACTTGAGCTAAAGGAGACACTCTAATTAGCAGTATAGGTGCTATGACACACAGTTATGCAGTTCTAGTTCTGGCCAGTAAAGAGCAGTGGTGCCCATATTTTAAATGGGCTTTGTCTTGGTGGCTGACCTAGTTCTAATGTCACAGCCTTCACCCTAAGATCACATGGCTCTTAGTTTCCATTTAATTGCAGGGGTGGGGGGGAGAATGCAGACTCCATTTTTTTCCCTTCAGTCCCCCACCTATGCTCTATTTGTTTGAGAAGACTAGGTATTTAAATATACTGTACAGAGTCACGGAGTTAGTGAACTCCTAGATGAAAACCCCAAGACAATGATGGTTTTGCACAGCAGTTATTACTTAGTTTTTACATGCTGATCATGGGTAGGGCTAAAGTTTTCCAAAGCACTTAAGTCCCACTTAGACACATGGGAGCTGAAGCCCCATTGACTTTCAATAAGAGAGAAAAGGGCAGACACTATAGTCTAGTGGCTAGAGCACTGGACTGTAACTCAGGGGGCTGGGTTCTATTCCTGGCTCTGCCCTGGGGTGGCCTTGGACAAGTCACTTAATTGCTCTGTACCTCAGTTTCCCCATCTGCAGAATGGAGATTGTAATCCTTTCTAAAGCACTGTAAAATCTACCAATGGAAAGCGCTATACGAGAGCATGGCATTTATTACTAGGTGCTTTGGAAAATGTTATCTGAGACTTTTGTAGCAGTGTTGAGAACCTTGCAAGTCCCCTGGAAGAGAAAAGAGCCTGCAGAGTGCTCAGCATCCCTGAAAATCTGGTCAGAAGTGCTCTTCTCCCCCCCCCCCATCCCCCCCTCATTATTAGAAAAAGCAAAACAGTAAAAATAAAAAGAGCTTTTCTCTTTAGAAAAATTGAAGTCTTTAGCTGTAGTTACCACAAAGAGGGGCTCCAGCCATTCAGGTAGTACAGGTATGGATAGTACTGGTAGCTGTTAAACACAGAAATCAGAGAGGTCCTGGAGACATCCTCCTCTTTAAGGACTGGGAAAACAGAGTTCTTATCAAGTCCACTGAGTTCTGAGGCTAGTTGCTTCCTTTTGGTTTTGTACCTTCTGTTCTGGAACCAGATTTTCACTTGGGTTTCAGTGAGCTTCAGGTTCTTTGCCAGGTGGGCACGCTCTGGGGCGGACAGATACTTCTGATGACTGAACTTCCTTTCTAACTCAATGACCTGAGTGTGGGAGAAGGCTGCCCGCGAGCGCTTTTGCTGCTTTGGGATCCTTTGGTTGCTCGGTGAGGATTTCAGAGGGTTTTCACAGTCCAGCAGGTCGGTCTCTGTGTATGACTCTGGGGAAAAGAAGAGGGGAGTTAGACACCAGAAAAGAATCAGAATCACTTGTTCTCGGGTGTTTTTCTTGCCGAGAGCACACAATTCCATTGTCATCCTGGAGACGTTTACATGTTCACGTGAGCTTCAAATTTCAAAAAGCTTTTGTACATAATTCTCCCCCTGCCCCTGGATTTTGATCATGTTCACTCTGGGTCAAATTTTGAAAGGTATTTAGGCATCTCACTCCCATTGATTTAAGTGGGAGTGAGGCACCTAAATACTCTTTAAAAATATGTTCCTCTGTTAAGATGCCTTTTTCTTTTGTACTCATAATCGGTGCCATCGTTATGGGGTCCTGACTGGGGCTCTCAGGCATTATTGTAATACATGTAAAACAGTGTTGCCAGCTCTTGGGATTTTATTGTGACTCTTACCCTAGTTGGTGTTCTTAGATTCTGGAGTCCTGTGATTATGTGAGAATCTCAGCTCTCACTTTAAGAAGGTCAGTTTCTACTCTCATGTTGCAGAGAAATGTTTGGAAATGTAAAGTCAGTAGAAAAGGCTCAGATGGCAACTATATTGCAAATTAAAAACCAAACCAAAACAAGACCCCACCATCCTCATGATGTAGGGGTGTGTGCAGTGGGTCTTTTTGTGTGTGTGTTTTAAGGTCCATCTGAGTTTTGAATGCTTGGGGATGCCAGTCCTAGTAACTTGTAGTTATCAACCAACCTTTTCAAAGACAGATGCCCAAGTGTATGTCTGGGCACCCATAAAAGTGGGTCTGATTTTCAGAGGTACTGAGCACTTGCTACTGTTGTTGAAATCAGGGTACAATATAAATATCTTAAACCTACCCCCCAAAAAATCCCTTATTCAGGTGGATCAGTAGAAAATTAGGGGCCTGGTTTTCCTCGTGCACACATTCCACTTACTTCCCTAGAGGTATTGCTACTTTCCACTGCTTTAATTGACAGCAGGATCAGTCCCTCAATTAGCACCTAACTTAAGGCACACAAGTTTTGAAAATTTGGGCTCTTGACTCTGTCCTACCCCGTCCCCGTGAATGGCAAAGCTTCTGGTTCACATCAATGGGAACAGGATCTAGATTCCTACACAAGTTACCTTTCAGGTGGGAGTTGTACAGCTAGAAGGCTGAATTTTTTGATTTACCTAGAGTAATGAGAACAAAGTGTCTCCTTGATGCTGCTCTTTTTGCAGTGACATTGCTGAGCAAGTTTAGAGGGATAAAGAGGATACCTGCCATGTGAAAGATGCACTAGTACATGCTGATTTTAATGTGACAGGAGAGCAGAACGAAGGAATTAGGGCAGCATTAATGGCCATCACAGCTCAGAGGTAGCAACCAGACACATTGCTTTAATCTTATTTCCAGTAGAATCATTCTGTCACTTCAGCCTGGATCTAGATAGGTGCTGGACACCCAGAGCTGTGATCGAAGACAGTTTGGAGTGGGGAGTGCTCTGCACTTTTCAGGATCAAGCCCTTCGTAACTAAAACCCACAGTCTGAAAGATTTCTTAAAGAGACAGTGTCAAGTTAAAAATAAGAACAGCAATGTCCTCCTTTGTGGTGCTAAATGACACAGTTACTAAAACTGAAAGAACCTTAAAACCAAATGAACTGATCACTATTTTATGCAGTTTATTTTATTTTATTTTCTTAAAAATTTCATTCAGCATGTACAATGGAAATGGTTGGTATGGAAACAATAGGCCATTCCTCATTTGGTGCAAATCAGTTTAGCTCTGCTGAAGTCAGTGGGGTGGTGCAGATTTACAGCAGCTGAGGATCTGGCTCAATGTAAGGGATGATTATTATTATTTTTATTTTATTATTTTAAGTAAATTTCCAAGGGAATCTTCCCCCCTGCTTTTTAAGTTCATTGAAATGTTTCTCTTGATCTTTGGTTTTGTGAAAACTTCTTTGAATTTCAGCTCATTTTCACCTGGAAATATCCCTTTTAACGAGAGAGAGAGTGTGATTTAATCAGTGTCTTATTTATTTATTTTATTTACTCATTCTAAGTAGTTCCTGAATATCCTAATCAGGCTTGGGGCCAGATTGTGCCAGGTGCTGTACAGACATAAAAATAGATCAGTCCCTTCTTCCAAAGAGCTTAATGTGTGTGATCCCCCTTCTTGTATATCCAGAACACACCAGAGACAGACTTTAGCATTCCCTGGAGAGTGCAGCCATTTCACTGCTTCCCCACACTAACAATTTTTAAAATGTGTAACTGTTTCTCTCTTACCCCCTCCCTCAATTACCATGGTGCCTCCTAGAGAAACTTGTTGATATTTCAATGTCACCATTCTTTAAATAAAGCGCCACCCTATCTGTAAAGCATTATCTTCGCTATGGCAGTGATTTGCAACCTTTCTTGTTTTGCTGCCCTGACCTGGACATACACATGTCCCAGAAATGCACCATCTCAAAAGGACACAGCAGCAGGTGCATGAGCAAAAAGATACCCCCTAAAATGAATCAACACAATATTTTATTATTAGGTGGAGCCGCAAGCGTGGTCTAGGCCCCCTTTTTGCTGGGTGCTGCAAGACACAGAACCAGAACCCAGTCTCTGTCCCAAAGAGCTTCTACTCAATAAATGGGGTGTGAAGACCTCATTGTCCATTTAAAGTAGGCAGTGATGGTTAATGCAGCAAATTTAACAGGCCAGAATACAAATAAAGGGCATTTTCAGAAGCTCTTTAAACATTCAACTGCAGCACTGGGCTGGGGGGCTCTTGTTTCAGACTGTTCAATTGGGGAGGGTCTTTTTCTTTCTGGGCTCTCCCATGGACACACAGGTGGGGACATATATCTTTCAAAAAATGCACAGGGGTAAATTTGCAAGGGTCCAGTAGCCACACTTCTTGAGGTGCCTAAATAAGAGCTGGGTGGTTGGGGTGGGGGGAGGAATCAGTGCAGCCAGTAGCTATTTCTATTGCTTTTCCCTTGCAGACACCCCACTTTGGCCTGATTTGGGGAGAGACCCCCGTATCCTGGGAAGGGCGCGCTTGGGTTTTAGCTGAGCGCTCAAAGGCGGGGAGCTGCTCTTGGGTCAGGCTGCGGGGGCTCTGCTGAGCGGGGAGGGAGGACCCGAGATTTACAGTCCCGCACGTGGGGCGCCGGGGGCGTGGGGAAAGCCTACAGAGGCCGGCACGCGTGGGGACGGCGTCTCAGCAGCTGCTTACCTGCGCCTGGTTCCCCTGCCAGCTCCGGTGGCGGCGTGGGGGCCCCTTCGGGGCGGGGTTCCCCCGTGGGCAGCCGGGGAGCCGAGCTGGCACCGCCCTGCGCTGCTCCGGCTGCCCGCGCCGGCTCCGGGCTAGAGACACCGCAGCATCCCCGGGGGCTCTTCCGCCCTCTCCCCGCGGCGCCGCGGTCGGCCCCGTCCCGCAGGATGTCCTGGATGAGGAAGGACGTGAGCGGCTTGGAGGAGAGGGGCATGGTCTGCAGCGAGCCCTGGCGGGGGCACCTCCCGGCGGGGGGCTGCGGCGGGGCCCGCGGGTGACTCTCACCCTCTGGGCTGCCCTGTTCCTCCTGCCTCCCTGGAAGGGGCGCCCGGGAGCTCATATTCCCTCCCCGCCAGTCCACCAGCGAGAAGCCCGCAGGCACTTTCGCTTCGCAGCGCTCCCTGCCTTGCATTTATAAGCCGGCCGGCCGGCCGGCCAAGCCTCCCGGGTCTGATTGGAGCCCGGGGCAGCGGTGAACGCCCTTGGATCGCCTCCTAGGCTCCCACCGCTCCTGAGCACTGAGCTTCCTCTTTGCTATGGCCTCAGCGCCCATGAAACTACCATGCGCTCGCTGCTCCTGGCATGCTGGGTCCCTGGGGATTGCAAAGTCTCTCTCTCCCCTCCTCTGGAAATCGTAAGGCTTTATTTGACAGCCCATCACATTGGTCTTGGAGAGCCTTCCACTTCCAATCAAGAGCACCTCTCAGCAGGGTGGCCCTGTTAGTCTGGAGCCACAAAAACAACGAAGAGTCGGATGGCAGCTTAAAGAAGAAAAGATTTATTTAGACATCAGCTTTCCTGGATAGAAAATGCATTCAAATGCATTCTTCTTGCATGCACCCAAGAAAGCTTATGCCCAAATAAATCTCTTTGTCTTTAAGATGCCACTGGACTCCTCGTTTTAATCAATAGCCAAGCCCCTAGTGGACTTCATGTAGTCTCTGATATCTCTCCCTCTGCTGGGGAGAAGGGTTTTTAGGGCAGCCTTGGGTGTTATGGTTGGGGGTAGAAGATGGTGTTGGTTGTATGGTGGAAAGTAATTTGTGTTGTTTAGAATACTTACTTATAGTAGTGTTGGTATTGAAGATATTTAGGCCTTTTATTGGTGTTTATTGAGTGCTATTTTTCTTTGAGTTGTGTTAACATGAGAGAATCTTCTGGGTCAGAAATAAAACCAAGGTCCTGATTCACTGTGGTTATTAAAAATCCTGTGGCTTTTTTTTGTAGGATGGGTCTAAGCTCTAAGCTGCTCTGGTGATGCAGTTGGTGACAGTGCTGGGGTAGGAAGCTCCATGAGTGTTTGCACATTGTCACGTACCTGAGGTGTGGGGACTCTTATGTCAAGTCATAGACCCCTAAACTCTGACCATATCCATTTTTTATGCTTGCAGGGATACCCGGAGATAGTAAGGTAGCCCGTAGTAGTCAGAACGGGGAAGAGAGCTGAATATCTTTCCTTTCTCAGTGGGAAGCAGCCCTGGATCCTGTAGTTCTTTGTGTACTTGCAAACCCTCATTCGATCCTCTTGCATCATCCTCTGTTGTTTAAGATGCAAATAATGTGACCACTTCTCTCACTCGTCAATTTGGTATTTGCTCACAATTAGTTTTTGGCCGTTACATGATTTGACTCCAAATACAGGGAGGAGCAAATCTTTCGTTAAATTCACAGGATCAAATTAATCCCCACTGTAACTTCCTTAACTTTGCTGGGGTTAGCTCCGTGATGAATTGGCCTATTCAGCTCTGGTAAATAGCAAATGTTACAGGAATATTTATGTAAAACCATCATAGGTGCTGGACTAAAATTCTGCCATGGGAAGTGCTTCTTTGAGAACAAAAATTGCCCTAAGGTATAGATCCTCAGTTGGCAGGAGTTGATTTACCATGGAACAAATTGTGCAGTGGCACAGGCCCCCCAACTCTGGGCAGCACATGGAGACCTGCTGCCCTCTCCAACCAAGGGGTACGCAGACCCGTGCCAGCAGCAAAGCTAAGGCGGCTCCCTGCCTTCTCCACCTCCCTTCCTCTGTCCTGCTTCGCTCCTGGAAGCAGCCGGCATGTCCCTGCGGCCCCTGGTGGGGAGGGGTCTGTGTGTTGCCCAAGCGCCGACTCCGCAGCTCCCATAGGCCGGGAACTGTGGCCAATGGGAGGTGCGGAGGCAGCGTGTGTGGGCAGCGGTGCGCAGAGGTTCCCCCCTCCCCCAAGAGCCGCTGCCAGAGGGGTGTGTGCGCCAGTCGCTTTGGGAGCCGTACCACCCAAGTTAAGCGCTGTCCCCGTTCTACATTCCCAACCACCTGCCCCAGCCCAGAGCCTGCACCCCTCACTCTTCCTCTCACACTCAGCCCAGAGCCCGCACCCAAACTTCCTCCCACAGCAGAGCCGCCCAGAGTGGGGGGGCAAGTGGGGCAATTTGCCCCAGGCCCCACAGGGTCCCCCACGAGAATATATGTTACTGTAGTATTGCAACTTTTTTTTATGGAAGGGGCCCTCGAAATTGCTTTGCCCCAGGCCTCCTGAATCTTGCAGCAGCGGGCACCCTGAATCTTCTGGGTGGTACTGTCCCAGAGCTCGCCCCGCCACGTCCCCTGCCCCAATCAAAGTATCTCATTTTATTTTCATTTGCTTCCCACTACTTATAGGAGGAGGATGAAGAGGGGGAATGGGGGGAGATAAGATGCAAATGTTCTTTTTCTTGGATGGGTCCCGAGCTGGGAGGAGCAGAAATGAAGCTGCCCACATAGGGCCCCACTAACTCTAAATCTGCCTCTATCAGTTGGTGTAATCAGTAGAGTTCCATTGACTTCTGTGGAATTAAGCTGATTTACATAAACTGAGGAGCTGGCACTGAAAGTTTGGTCTGATATATTTGCAGATGGTCCCTAATATCACTGTTGCCTTTCCCCCCATAAGCAGGACATTCACAGCACTGACTTCTCCTTCTAGCGCTATACCCTTATCCACCCTCAAATCCCTTACCCCAGGGAGAGCATATACTGTACTCTAACAAGTGAGAGGTGCCTGAAATCATGGGATTTCGCTGTTCCTATTGACTTTTACATGGAAAGCAGTCACATACTATGCTGATAGGCGGCATAATGCCCTTATAGACAATGATCCTCCTTTTAACTTTTTTCCGTTCAACCTCTTTAAACTGTTTACACTGCGTTTTTCCTTCCTGCAGTCTGTTTTGTAACAGGAATTACGTCCTTGGAGAGCTTCAGTAGCTCCAATAATAACTCAGTCTCATTATCCTCTTATTGCCCAAGAAAAGCAATTTGGAAAGATTTATGGAGCAATTGGAGCCGAACAGTATTATTCCAACAGTGCCCCTGCGCCAGCTCTCTAACCCTTGTCCCTTGCTTCTGGAGAGCAGATTAGGATCCATTGCTTGCTCTCCAAAAGTTTAGGATGTGTTCAAACTGGGTGGCCTGCAAGTGACTTCCTACCTAATCTGTTCAACAGCTTAGCCAGAAGTCCTCACCTGTAACACGCATTGGGAATGTTTGCTTAGAGCCGGGGGAGGTGACCTTCTCACACTCTGCCAGTGAGAGTGGGGAGTGCAAGGCTGTGGCTGGCTTGGGCACCCTGAGATTTTCCCTCAATATTGCAAATTAGTTTAGTATTTGGTGGGTGAAGCAAGGGTGGTGGGTTACTGGTTATCATGGGTCTGATTTGCCTCTTACTGTGTAGGTCAGGTGTAGCTGCATGGAAGTCAGTGGAGTCGCAAGGAGATAAAATTGTTGAGAGGCGATTAAGGCACCATATAAATATAACCCCAGGGCTGGCAAAGCATTTCCCTGGAATTCTCAGGCCTGATTCTGATCTCAGCCCTGTGGCTTGCAGTGGTGTGAGCGCACCATCCATGTAACTATATCTGTTTAAATGTATATCGAAGCAGCTTTTGTGTATAGACAAGTCTTATGCCAATGTAAATCAGGAGTGCTGAAGTCAGTGGAGTTACATGGAGTAAAAAAAAAAAAATCACAGTATGCAAATACCCACTAAGCCTGATTTTGTTTGTAAAATTTTCTAAAGCACCTACATGAAAGTCAATGGGAATTAGGCTCCTAAGTCACTTAGTCTTAAAAACACTCTGGGTCCAATTCTTAAAAAGCTTCTAAGTGTAACTGATCACTTATACCTTTGATCTGAAGTAATAGCTATACTGTTATTAAGTCACAGTACACCACTTATATAATGCTTGATCCGCCAGGTCGTTGGATGAGTCTGTGGGGCTATTGCTTGTGTGTGGAGGGTACTTGTGAGTGAATGGAAAGCCAAGTGTTAGGTGTGTCTTCTTCCCTGAGCAGTAGTGAACCTCAGATCCCTCTGTTTTTAATGCATGAGAGACAGGTGCTCAATTACTACAGTGGCGAAGGCCATATAAGTGCCTAGGGATGTAGGAATACAGGGTAACGATGGAGTGGACTGTGGAGGAGGAATGGGATTGTCTGACGAGAACAGGGGCATGACCCTATTTGTCTTCATGCTCTTTCTCCCACCTCTTCAGCCTCCCGGTGTTGAGTGGCAGCGAGGTGATGGGTGCAGGTACAAAGCTCTTGTTATTGTAGGAATGGGTTCCCTGCACAGCCTGTCCTGCTCACCTTAGGCTTGTATATGCAGCGCTCCTCACCTCTGTTTCACGGGGCCAATCTTGTAGAGCTTCCCCCCTCCTCCTGTGTAATGCAAATAGGACTAGTGTGTCAATAACAGAATAACAGAACTGCCTCTATGGAAGCTGTTGCCAGCTGTGTGTGCTTCTGCCAAGGCTGAATCAGCCCCAAGTACATAGGCACATAGACCAAATTCTGCCCACTGCAGCCTCATTTATTTTAATGGGACAGTTTGGTCCCTATGCCTGTCATTTGAATAGAATCAACATTGAAAACACAGCGCAAGGTTCATCCCTGGTGTAAATCCACTGACTTCCACGGTAACCAGGTCTCCAGATTCCCAGTCCAGTTTCCTAATCGCCAGACTACGCTTCCCCTCAACTCACTCCTTGTAGTTTCAGGCCTATAATTATTCAACTCTATCCAAGGATAGGCCTGATTACAATGTATTGCTTGGTTAGGTTTCACCCCAGAACCAACCTTGACCAGCCCACTGTGGTTACAAGTGTAACAGAAAGTGTTGTTGATGAATGCCAGATAGTTCAGCACAAACTGCAGACAAGCAACAAAAATGGCAAGATTGCAGGAGTTTGGCTGTGGGAGTGCCCCTGTGTGGACACGTGGTGTAACGTGCTAAACCCAGTCTAGCTTTGATTTGAAATCTTCGCTATTGTGTGTGTTTAATGCCTAGCTGGCTTTTCAGAAGTCTTATTTTGTGATTTAGACCAGGGGAGTGGAAAACAGGATAGATTTAAAGGGAAGGGAAATGTAACGCCCTTCCAAATTGCAAACCAAACCATTCTACAGAATGGTGCAGCGTTTGGCCATGGGCTGAGTATATTTTAAATAAGACAAGAATTTTAATGGGGGGAGTGGGGGTTTTTGAATGGATTGTTGCCAGCAGACACCAGGATTGTAAAGAGACTGACCCTGCAGGCTTCAAGCTCACAAAACTCTCCTGGCTTCTGTGTGTCTGTCCATCATAAGGGATTTGGATTGTGCAGTGGCTACTGGATTAAGTCCTGGAGTGTGATCCTGCAAAGTCTTATACTGTACAGTTGAGTGATTTCTGTTTTACATTGCTCATGTGAATAAGGCTTGCATGGTGTGCTACAAGCTCTAACATAAGATCAACCTGGCATTGTCTGTGACTGGCAGTTGGCAGCAGATCTCTGCCCTTCCAAGGCATTACCAAAAGCCTTCAAAATGCCACACTCTCTCTCTCTTTTCCCCCATCTGACCTCTCCCCCGTACCCCACCCGCCCGCAGACTAGATGGATGTTGCATTGGGATTTCAGTAGAGTTAATGGAGTGGCCCCACTTCCTTGAAGTTGCACACACCTGTAAATGTATTTTACTCAAGTAAAGCAACTCTAGCCATCTGGGATGGATGCGTCACAGAACAAACATTGAGGGCCCAATTCTGCAACCTTGACTCATCCAGGTAGCCTTTACTCCATGCCACTAGCCCATTGCTAGGGTGAAACTCTTATTGTGTCTTGAGTTCCATTATTTCCTATAAGGTTTTGCCCAATGCATCTTCCTGCTGGTCTTCTGTGAATCTCCCTGGATGCTATTTATTCTCAGGGTATTTTGCCACTTGATTTGTTTGACTTCCTCCTCCTCAGCTAAAAACCAGTTTAGCAGTCTTCAAGGTGGGGCGAGGAATTATAGTAGAATTCATAAAGGTATTTAGGCACTTAATTCCCATTAAAATCAATACCTTTGAAATCAATAGAAGGGAGATGCCTAAATACCTCTGTAAATCCCACCCTATATGTCTAACAGCTAGCAGAGCCTAGAGCAGCTGGCCTATTTCCCCAGTTCAGGAAGGACTGACAACAGACCCAAAGTATTTTAAGCCCCTTCCTTTGGGGCATAGTTTTATTCTTTGCACAAATTTCCACAAACAAAGCAGGCTGCCAGAGGCCTTTCCCCTTGCAGCTCTTCCCCCTGCTCCAAAGCTTGCCAAACAGGAGCTAACCTTCTTCCTGCAGCTCTTTCCAACTCTACTTTCTCAACCGTTTGTAGGGAATACCTGACCCTTTCCCCAGAAGGTCTCCTAATTGAACAGAGCTGGCCTGTCTCTGACTTTCTGGGCCTTAGAGGGAGAGACCATCCTGTTACTCCTCCTTACTGCAGTTTCTGTTGCACAGATCCAGGAAAGTATTGAGGCTCCAAGCAAAATCATTCTCAGTGCACTGGAATGGGTTTCCGACCTAGGGAAGTGTTGGAATATCCTTCCTTAGAGGTTTTTGAGATCAGGCTTGACAAAACCCTGGCTGGGATGATTTAGTTGGGAATTAGCCCTGCTTTGAGCAGGGGTTGGACTAGAACCTTCTGAGGTCCCTTCCAACCCTGATATTCTATGATTCTGTGACTCAGTGTCTTGAGAGAGGACTTTTGCAATCTATGTATTTTGGAGAGAGAGTGACCTCTAGAGATTGGATTCGAGAACCTAGAATTGGTACTTGTGTCTTAGCTCTCACTGTGTTGGTCCCAGTCACATGAACCTGGGGGTGACAAAGGTCAACACCGCACCACATGACAGAGGTCAACACCTGCTGATTTCAGTGGCTACTGTTACAGTTGTTAACATGTCATGGCTGTTTGGTGGGCTCTGTGAAATGAGTTTGGTGGGTCTCAGTTTTGTTTTTTAGGTCAACAGAGAGCTTCGTTCATTCTTCAGGGCTGCTAATCCATCACCTATCACCAGTGCTAAATTCGCGGCACATTAAAAAAGTAAATAAACCATTGTAGCATTGTGTCTTAAGAAGAGGCACAACAGTCAAAGCCCAAAGAACCAATCACACTTGAATGAAGCTGGAGTAAAAATTCCCCAGCATATTTTCAATTTTAAGAAGCATCCAAAATAGCAAATACAAACAAGCATCAGCAAGCAGTAATACTGTCAGAGATTCACTTGATGCCTGGGTAGAATGGTGGTAGGGGTACCAGAAATGTAGAGTCAGTTTGGATTAGAGAATGTATGATTCCTTGTGTGTAATGTAAAATACGCTTGCATATTGTCCAATGTATATCTGGAAAAGATATCTATATAATACATGACTAATTCAGTATCACCAACCCTGAGCACTCAAAAATCATGATTTAAAAAAAATGCATTCTGGATTCTGTTTTATTTGCCTTTTGGTTTTTGAGCTTTTGGGATTCATGTTTTCAGACTTTTTTCTCTGCAGTCACGAGGGCTGGCAATTTATATTTTTAAATGAAAGCTGAGCTTCCTATGCAGTTACCTGACTCCAGGAGCTGAGACATTAAGAAAAACACCAAATATTGCAAGATGTGATTAAAACTATAAGAGTTGATAGTGCTGCTGGTTGCATTGCACACATTTTGCCTAGCATTCTTAAAAGCCAGGAGTCTGTCACTTTTCCTAATTGTGCTAGGGCTGGAGAGGAGACCCAAGGCAGATCCGATCTCAGAAAGTTCTCAAAATGAGCTTGGATTGAATGGGGGAAGAGCCAGCATGTCTGCAGTTTATTGATTTATCTACCTGGCCTACATGGCTCTTCAAGCCCTGGGACAGGCAGGAAAGTGATGGTGCTATCTCTTGGGGGGATTATTTTGTTTAGATGTCAATTATGTCCCATTTGGGAAGTGAATGAACACTAAAGAGTGATGGGGTTGAGCAGAAGTGGAGATAAAAGCTTAATTGCCTCCTGAAAGTCTCTCTCCAGCAAATACTTCAGGATAAATTGCCAAGAAGGGGGCTGAAAGGGAGGTAGAGCGTTGAGTGGAGAGAGAGAGTTCTCACTGCAGGCGATGAACCAGCAGAGGGTGATCTTGAGGGGACCTGCTGGGTCTACTCTTATAGGGATGTGGCAGGGGAGTAGCAAGGGGATTGTGAGGATAATTCAGGGGGCTCTTCTTAATCAAGTGAGAGTTCTGGGGGAAGATGGTTCTCTTAGGTAGATATTTGCAGCCGAAGTTTTATAGGATGCTGAGCATCAGCAACTCCAAATAACTTCATAAGGACCCGTGGGTACAAAGATCCTCTGAAAACCCACCCATTTATGACCAGATTCTCAAAACACATCTGTACTAGAGTTAGGTGGGAAACTGTTTTCCCATCCTGGGAAAATATTTTAGATTTTTGAAAAAAAAAATCCTGTTCCAACTTGGGGGACACAGATGAAATCTTGAATTGTTTTTGCAAACTGACAAATGAAAAAATTTTGGTCAATGGAAGCATTTTGTTTCCATCATTTCTAAACATTTCATTTCACGTTTGACCATTTTAAATGTGGGTAATTGGGTTTTTTTACTGTAATCAGCTCAAAGATCAAAATAAAACATCATTTTGATCTGGAAAACTGGAATTTTTTTGTCATGAAAATGTCAGAATGGGATTTGTTGACAATTTCAAAGGTTTTTTTTCCCAAAAAATGTTTTTGAATTGGAAAAACTCATCAAAACTAACCCTTTTTCTTGTGAACAGTTTCGGTGAATCAACATGTTTGGATGGGGAAAAAAGTTGGACAAAAAAATCCCAGTCAGCTCCACTCAGCACTTTGGGTGCTGATCCTTTTGAAAATCAGTCCCTCACTGGAGTGCTGAGCAGGTGAACCTGGCACTAAGTAAATGAACTGTGATGTAGCTTTCTGTCTGGAAAAAATAAAGGAAGAGGTTTCCAATCAATAAACAGAAAATTAACAAACTGCTAATCTGAGACTGTATAAAAAATAAGATATTTTCTTTTTTCTTTTTGTTTTCTTGGTCAGTTTAATAATCCCCTATACACAAAATCACACACAATTATCTTGTAAACACAAGCGAAATTGCACAACCATATATCATCCAGTTACAACTGTCCAGTCAAGTATGCTTTTGTTTTTGTGCTTTGTTTTTCTACAGTTACATTTGTACTACAGGTAGATCTTTCTAAGCCAAAAGTTTAGACGGAGAGCATTTAAATCAGGAAATATACTATTAGTTAACTTTCCTTTAATGGCTTTGCTTTGAAAACACAGATGCTAATCTTAACAAAAATCCTTAATTGTGTTTTTCTTTCTTCATAGCGTCTGCTTTTTATTAGAAAATTACACAATTCTTTTTTTTTTTGAAAATATTCATTCAAATCAAAATATATGTTTTGTATTTGGTCACATTTTTTTTGTATTTACTTTCCAATAATCCCACTGCCCTAAGGTAACAGATCTTACTAGCAATATTGTCTTTGGAAACAGTAAATGTTAACAGGTTTCAGAGTAGCAGCCATGTTAGTCTGTATCTGCAAAAAAAAAAAACCAAAGGGTACTCGTGGTACCTTAGAGACTAATAAATTTGTTTGAGCATAAGATCAAAAGATTATTTATTTGAGTTTATGCTTAAATAAATTTGTTAGTGCTCCTCATTTTTTTTTAGTCAATGTCCATGGGATGTGAATTTTAAACTCACAGAAGGGGTGTACTAAAAATCCAATTCCAGGTAACTCATCCAGTTAGATTACCTAGTGTCCAATGAAAACTAATCAACCAAGCTCAAATTCTGAATGCTCTTAATGATCTGTTCATGAAGGATCTCTAAATCTAAAATTATTCAGAAAAAGCATCTAGCAAATATTTTCAAATAACAATTAGATCTGATGAAGTAGGCAACTGAGTGTGGACAGCCCATGAACAGGAAAAGAAGGGACGTTTGTCTACTAAATAGTTGCTATTTAATTATATTCACTCTATGAGAAACAGAAACATTGTGTTCTTTCAGTTAAGAGTTTGATTCAAAACCCATTGGGCTTTAGAACCAGACCAGTGCTTAATTTGTAATGAGAGAGGTGCCGGGCTCCAGCATTTTTTCACTTAAATAACTGACGCAGCAAGTCCTGGGGTGCTGGGGCAATGAACGGCCAGGTCTAGAGGTGTCGGGACTCAGTCCTGGCATAAATTAAGGACTGGATCAGGCACTAAGGATGGAGTCCTCTCCTCCCTTTGTGACTCCTGAGTAAGTGGGCAGAAATTCTCTGCGAGTGGGTGAAAACAGCGTCCAATCTGTGAAATCCATTAATTTCTTCTTCTTCTTCTTTCTTACCTTAGCATCCAGAGTCCTTGTTGCTCTAGTCCAAGCACTGTATGCACACATAGGAAGTCCCTGAACTGCTGCAACCTTCTAGATCTCTGTCCGCCTCAAGTAGGAGAGATTCGCATGAGGGTTACATAGACCAGCATTCACTGGTCATATACCATCTAGCTGCCTCTCTCTCCACCCCCCAAACACCATGCTGCTTCCAATGGCTCCCCTATGGAGCACACTTTCATACTGGACATTTTATAGCCCCTTGGCGGTGTGGGCTCTCCCCTTCCACTCTTCTGCACAGCAGAACTAGGCTCCAAATGGGTTTGGATGATTTAGATTTCATGATAAAATCTATTTGGACAGATGGCCCTGCTGCCGCATAACATGACCATCAATTGTCTGTACTGCAGCAACACCCAGGGTTCTGGTTGTGGCTGTGATCTCTGTTGTACTAGGCACTATACATATAAGATATTTACAAGATTTAATAATATTCTAAGGAAAATAGCACCAATTCGTTTCAAAGCAGGCTTACATCATCTGCATGGTGCTGTTCAGAAGCTGCTCTTAGGATGAGGGGATTGAGACGGACATAAAAATAATTCGGTATCACGTTTTGAAATCTGATTACTAGGGCAAATAAAATGGGCCCGATTCTCAGTTTTACTTGAGCCTATGGAATGACACTACTGTAAGTGAAACTAGAGTTTAGCTCAGGATATAGAGTTCTCCGTACACCTGTTTCTCACCATCCCGGGTAAGGGAACCCAACAAGAATAAAACAGTTCACCCAAGCTCTTGTGGCTGAGTCAGAGGGTCTGGGTTTCTTCCATGGCGTATTGGTGACGTGGAGTGAAAGGTATGTCCCACACCTGTTTTTCAAGTGCGGCCTTGTGCCCTAGGCTATGTCAGGCCACAACATGCAATGCTTTCTTTGGAGCTGAACTGCTCAGTGACAGCAAATATGCTGTGCTAGAGGGCCTGGCAGAGGAGTTGCATGGTGTTACCTGACACATTTGGGAGATGTGCTATTTTTGGTAACCACGGTCTATATCGAGGTAATAGCTCACTGTAATGTCTGAGATAATACGTAGATTATTCCACAATGTCTTTTCAACACGAACATGCTTCAGATAATTAATTTTCCAGTTAGAAAGATGATCTCTTTGAGTTTGCGTTTGAAAGCTAGAAGGCATCTCTGAACAGCCTACCTGTTGGATGAACATTGGCTATGGGTCAGATCTCAGTGGGGCTACTCACATGAGTAAGGTGAGCAGAATTGGCATCAAATTCATATTGGACACAGACTGTATTGGCCATCAAACTCTCTCTCTGTCTACTGGGGAACTCCTATTGGTGTTAATGGCACCTGTGTGTAGAGTGATGCACCATGCTTGTGATAGAAAAATGAATGGGTAACATTATGCCCCCTGTGAACTCACCACACTCTGCCAAAAAAAAAAAAAAAAAAAAGAGAAGTGTGACAGCTTCCTGTCTGAAATAATTTTTCCTTTATGAGAGTAGCATCTTCCTCTGGCTGATGATTCCACCGCTTGCCATTCCCGTGGTGGAGAAATACTAATCCTTTTACACAGTGTTTCTTTAATAATATAATACATTTCAATAAAACCATGTCCTTCTTTAGTCATTGAAAAACATTTCTACAATAACTACCAAAATGATCAGTGTAGCTATTCACAACATATATAATGCCCCTGAAAATGCCAGCACAGAAGTGATTCTTGGAAAGCTTTCTTCCTCAGTCTTGGGAGAGCCAAACACTGTTTCTGGATTTAATACTTATGTAATTCTTGTAACCTGTGCACTTTATATAGATACTGAGCCAGATCATGAGCTGTGTAAATCGCCTTTGGCTCCATTGAAATCAATATAATAAGAGGTTGGACACCAGTTGAAGATCTGACCCAACAACTAATTAACTAACCCTCATGGCTTTCCTGTGAAATAAAATATACCTGTTTTAGGTATGGGGAAGGGAAGCAGAGAGGTTAAAGGATTTTCCCAGGGTTGAAGAGAAAGGAGTCAGTGTCAGAGATCAGAACTCGGGAATTCCTGGCTCACAGTCTGATGGCCTGGGCATAGCTCTATGACCTTTCTCTCTCTTTTTGATAACTTGAGCATTTATTTCCCATGGCTGTGCTGAATCAGTTTTCGTGGTAACTGCACGTTTTTGGGGTGGGGCAAGGGGCAGGGCAGATTTTTGTAAAAGGCGTGAACAATGTAATTGAAAAATTTGTGGTGTGTTCATTTATTTTTTTTTGACGTGAAAGAAATACACAACTGAAAAATGAGTGCTGGGAAGGAATGAAGATAGGTGTATCCGAACTTTATCACAGAGGATAAAAGGGTATTTTTTAGGAATTAAAGAAGATGGTCAGAGGAAAATAAATGTACAGAAATGTGCACAACCAGCACTTTCAAATTTGCCTTTGGGAAGGACACTAGGTTGGTTGGTTTGACTGGGATGGTCACTACGGTTCTTGCATTCTAGAGAAGCAAATACCTGCGCGGGGGAGACAGAGGAAGGGCTGTATTTAAAAACACTCCTGTTAAATAAATAAAAGGGAGCGGTAGCTTAGTCCCCAGGGATCGGAGCCTGAAAGCCCCTGAGAGCCCCCTTTCCCCTAACACGTCCTCGTTTAAAAAAGTCTCCATGGGGCTGGATCGGGGTTTCTGGTCCCCGCTCCCGCCCTGGAGATGGTCAGCATCCTCCAGCCGGTCCGTTTCATGGGAGACCTTTACCAAGCCCTGATCCCTGCTTGCAGCGTGGCTTGCAAGTGAGCCTGCTGGCTCGGGGCAGCGCTGGAGACACTAAAACTCATGTTCATGATGTGCCCGGCTGGCGCGGTACTAGCGGGCCCCCCCGCGTAACTCCCGCTGTAGTTCGCGCTGTACGGGCTGTTGCCGTAACCGCTGTAGTAGGTGTTATAGGAGTAGGGGCTGACCGGGACATTATACGGGGCAGTGTAGCCCTGTGAGGCCCCCAAGCACGGCTTGCCATCTCTGACGAGCACCGGGACCGCGACCCGCCTGGGAGGAAGGGGGTGGGCCGGGAACTCCAGCGACTTGTCCTGCCTTTGTCTCTTGCATTTGTATCTCCTGTTCTGGAACCAGATCTTCACTTGCGTGGAGGTGAGTTTCAGCAGGCTGGCCAGGTGCTCCCGCTCCGGAGCCGAGAGGTACCTCTGCTGTTTAAACCGCCTCTCCAGCTCGAAAACCTGAGCCTGGGAAAACAAAACTCGGGGTTTCCGCCTCTGCCTTTGCTTGGGACGTTCACACGGGTCCTCCTTCTTCTCCCGGCTCTCGAAAGAGTCCGCGGCCAGAGCTTTTCCTGCGAAACCCAAAGCAGAGGGAGACATTTTCAGCTATCCCCCTGAAAGCGTTTACCAGGTCTGGAGTTTTCCAGCCCCGGGTCAAAGAACTAGTCACCGGCCTGTGTGAAATTAGATTCGGGTTTATTAAAACCATTCGACAAACGGGCTGAATTTAACGTGAACATCCTTGGGAGGTGGCGGGGGGGGGGATCACTCCATGCTCCTGGCAAAAAATGAAGTTCACATTTTTTTCATTAAAACAAAATTAGTAAAAGTCTTTCATCTACCAGCGCTGCTCATTTCTCTGTCCGCCCTAACGTGAGTCTAATCAATAGGTCCGATCCAAAATTCACGACATCACTGGGTGCCTCTTTCCATTGACTTAGCAGACCTTGCGGCAGATCCGTTAAGGCCGGGGAGCTGTCCTTAATTACTATGGTATCATTTATGCATATTTCATCGCACCATATCTCTCTCCCATTGAATCGCATAAATTCTCCCGTCTGTTTCACTGAGATTGATGGGCGAGGAAAGTAAAACCGGAGCTGATTCACTGAAAATGTCCAGTGTGAACGATTCATAGCAAATAACCGTAACTCAGTATCTACCTTGCTGTCTTTTATTACCGGAATATTGTCTGTCTCTCTCTCTCTCTCTCTCTTTCGGGAGACACTATAGGGCTGTTTTTTAAAAAATTTGCAAGAAACATAACGCAATATTCCAGTGAGGGAGGGGACACGGTCAACCCCACGAGACAATGCACGTCAAAGCTTTCTTTAATACATGGATTGATAGATCCCCTTCGCTAGAATCCTACTCAGCCCGCGGCACCTGTTCCCTTCCAGTTTGATGTATTCGCAGATCTCCCGCAGTTCCCCACATCCACTCCGCCTCCCTTCCCAGTCATTTCCAAATCTAGACGTCCGATCTCGCAAACTCCTACACACAGGAGTAATCCCCACCCAAGGGAGCAGACCTCTGGGCTTGAACGGGGACTGTGTGATTGTTATGCGCCAATGTGGCGGAATGAGCCAAATTGCTTAATATTTGGAGGGTGTAGGGCGATGTTTTGGTGGTGGTTTCTGTCGCGAGATGTGCGTGTGAAGCAGCGTAGGACACTAGCTGTTTCGCAAGGAAGAGGGATGCAATATATGACCCATGTGTATTCTTTTTTCTTTACTCGTGCAAACTTTGGTTCCCAGGTTGTTGGAACTAAATTGTTGCGCTTTTCCGGCTTCTTCCTCCACTCCTTACACTTCAAAAGAAAATCGTTGTAGGTGATTTTTAAAAAAGCGTAACATGAGCCTTATTGACTTTCTCGCTTATATAATAATGCCGTTTAGGTGTTAGGAAAACGACCTGCGTTCCTGTTTATTTGCGCTATAAAGTAGGAAGTTTTGAAACTGTGTTATGCAAACAAAAATCTGATCAATTTGTATTGGAAATACTGACGCTTCGGCTGCGGTTTCCTAAATCTGCGTATAAAAAATACACTACTTTGTTAACAAACAGCTGAGAATGATGCAAAGTAACAAAAAAAAATCGGTGTGGACTAAAATTTCGATCATATCGAATCAATATTCAGCAGGTTACAACTATTCTAGCTATTGTAGGGTGATTTATACTGCTAATGCAATGCTGCACGAACGAGATTTACTTTAATTATTTTTTAAAAAATAACTACGTAATGGGCTGTAATATTTTGAATTATTTTAATAACAATCTTTCACACGTTAAATGACTATCCAGCCTTTTCATGTAATTGAGAATGTTGGAATTTTTCTGTTTTTAAAAGAATATAGTGTGTGTACGTGTATTCAAACGCTTTGTATATATTATGTACAAATTTTATATATTAAAATTGTAGTTTATGTATGTACATAATATATTATCAAGTGTTTGAATATATGTACACATACAGAACTTTTTCATCTGTGTATATGGTGAAAAAATATAAAACTTCATATTTTAAATTATTTTCAGCATATAACAATATTTTCCTTAGACGCTTAGTGGAGCTAACTAGCAGTTGGAAGCTTGAATTGTTAAATGCAAAGTTATATTATTTTTGTTTCTGTATGAAGTAATTTTCTCAAATCAAAGTACAGGCCATTCCTTTTCTCCACCCCACTTTGACACGTCAGTGGTTACATTTGCCGTCTTATAAAATGTCCTGTGCGGATGCCTTAATTTTATGGACTTGTTACTTTGGGGCTGATTTTATTTTTTGAAACTTTTAAAGTTAAAAGTCAACAAAGAAAAACCCACCTTCATAAAACATCAGTTGGAGGAAAAAATAAATGTTGAATGTTGAACATTATATTTTTTAAATAGTATATGTGTGTTAAAATTTTAAATACCAGCTTTGTTCGTGCAGTCAAACGGGATGTAATTCGAAAATCAGTGTTGTTTTTTCACAAAAGCAACAATATTTGTACATCTTTCACGGTAGTAATTTTATAACTGTATTCCCCGCGGCTGCGAAGTACCGGGTTTCTTTTCTATTTATATGTATCCAAATTCTTTTCTATACTAAGTGTGAAGTGTATTACTTTACACTTAGCACCGATTGTGAAAATACTTTTGCTGTACACATACGAGGCTTTATTTCTTGCATTGTTTTACTTGTAGCTCTTTGTTTATTATAAGAACTTGTAAAACAAAATATGGGTGAATCTGAAGAGACTAGAATCCAGATACATTTTGTCGATAATCGTTACACAGAAGTGTTTGAACAATTAAATTTGCATACGGTTCTATTAATACCTGCGTCACGTTATATATGTCTCACAAAGTATCAAATATATATATTACGAATTCCAAATTGCAACCTCTCTGGCTAGTCAAAACTTTTATCCTGCCATTATAGAAAATCTCAAATGAAATCACATGGCATTTTAAGATATACAAATTATTTCATTGCAACGGGTCTAAACACGCTCTTGTAAGCCCAGGGGTTTTTCTCTCAGCGTTTCCTTAACGATTTTTAATGCTGATTTCTTGCGATGCACTCTAAAATATGGCTTGATGGTAATGAACCTACGCAGTCCCTTGCCCCAGATCCTGTGTATTAACCAGTACTAAAATCCTATAGGTGGCCTCATTTCTTTGGTGGAATATCTTGGAGAGGTAATTGCTAGGAAATTCAGTCCCAAATCGATGCACCTCTTCATGGGTTTAAGAACATAAGGGCCATATTGAGTCAGACCAATGGTCCATCCTGCCTTCTGACAGTCCAGAGGCTTCAGAGGGAATGAACAGAACAGGTGAATTGTCCAGTGATCCAGTCCTAGCTTCTGGCAGTCAGAGGTTTGGGGACACCTAAAGCATGGGGCTGCCTCCCTAACTACTTTGGCTAATAGCCATGGATGGACCTATCCTCCATGAACTTCATCATTGATCCAAAGCCACGGAAGCCAATAGAAAGATTCCCGTTGACTTCCATTGGTTTTCGATTAGTCCCCAAGTTTACTAGCTGGTGGTATCCTCCCCTCACCCCCATTGTTAACTTACTTAGGTCCATCTCTTCTTCTTCCTCTTCACAGGAGCTCCTCATGAGTTCATACTCCTCCTCACGCCTCCTGCCATTTCCGCGTTGATCGACTTCCCCCGGGAAGGGAAGCTCCCCAGAATTGTAGGCAGCCCTTTGCTCCTTGTGCAGACAAGCCGGGGGCGGCTGCAGGGCCGGAGGCTCTTGAAGATCCTGGGGGAGGAATCCCTGAGGGTCCCCGCCCCCAGCGCTCTGCTGCTCCAGCTTTAAGATGTCTTTGACCGAGAAAGGGGTGGAAGTGCTCGGACAGGGCAGCATCCTGCCCGGACTCCGCGGGGAAGTGGCGAGGAAGAAATGCGGAAGCCCCTCCACGGTGTCCAGTTCTGGACCCCCTGAGATGGAGGGGGAACGACTCCTCCTGAGGAGCAAAATCAGGGCTCCCCGGAGTGGAGGGTTGTGTCTGGCGGGACCCTGCCGCAGTTCTTTGGCTCGCTGCGTTGCATCTGACGTGCTCCCGCGGGTTTAGGGTTACCTTGGGGTTGTGAATGGGAAGGCTTCCTTCTAAGGGCCCATTGGTTCCCCTGGAGCCACGTGACTACCCCCTGCCTCTTATTTACCTCGGGACTGATAGTGCAGAGGAGGGTATCGCCCACAGATCAGTAAATATACATCGATAGTTGGAGGGGAGGGGGAACGGGAGACCCTGACAGAGCTAAGCAGGAGCGAGGTCAGCCTTTCGTTTTCGGACTCTTCCTTCCTTTGGGTGAATAGCTGATAGCCGGAGTGGGGACAGCAGTTGTTTTATTCTTGGGAGATTTAAAAAAAACCCCACTGCAGGTAATATCCCTCGCTCTCTAGAGCACTGGTTGCCCAGGTTATATATTTCTAATACGCAAAGATGACCTATTAAAAACCCACAGCTCTGTATACAGATGTAGACTGTATAGTAGCAGTATTATGGATGGGTATATATTGCAATTAGTGCAGCATTATTATTATACGGCCGCGTGCCTTTGCCTAAAACAGCTGTGAAGCGAACAATTTCATTATGCGTCCTAATCGGTGCTGTACAGTACTAATTACAATATTGCAAAACATCAATGATACCAGGCACTTCCATAGCGTTCTGTAGTCTCAGAAGAGCTGTACAGTGATATGCAAGGCTGCATGGTGGATATGTACATGCATTGATATCAGTGTGTACACGTCCGGGTGCATGTACGAATATAATACATTTACAAAGCATGTAAGGGTCTCTGAAAGCAAGTGGCAAATACATTTGGAGAAAATATGCACACTGGTATTTCAAAGGGGAAAATGTTGGATCAGGGAAGTTAGTTATATTTTTAGTGCAAATTTCTGATATGCTTGCGTGTGCAAGACTATGGAAGCAATGTGCCTTGCGCATTGCCAGAGATCGATACGTTTCCAGACAGAACTGATTACACTAACGTGGCCCGCTGGTGTACCCACTTGTGATCTGATATTTAATACAATAACTTCTGTTACCCAAATTTCCCGTTTTCAGTAGTAGCCATAATAATGAAAACAATCAACTTGAAAAAGAAATTATTTAAGTGTTTTAAAAAGAAAATGCCATAATAATTACCTGCCGGGGCAGGGAGGAGAGGAAAACACACCAGAATTTCATGACGTTGTTTGCTTGGTTCATTGTATTTCAGTTTGGGACATTTCTGCTATTGATAGTTTTCAGGGTGGATATTAGTTTGGATCCACTGTTTTAGAGAGATGCGCGAATGGAGTTTCTGGGGAATAAACAACCCTAAGCTTCATTACTTCTGAGAAAAGTCCATAAACTCTCGATAAAAATCACGGTGTAAAAACGAGCTTCGTTTTTGTATTTGACTCAGTTTTATCTGAATCTTTGGTCATTAAACAAGGGCTTGGGGTCAGACACTTTTTGAGCCTAGGGCAAAAATGTGAGAATTGACATTTTATTTTTTCCTTTTAAAAAATCCTCCAAGATGAATGAATGATTAATTATTAAATTTATACTCGGAATAGTACAGGTTCCTTAAATTACTTTTTAAGTTAGGTGTGTTTTCTGAACAAGGACTAACATATAGACGACCAAAAGAGTAATATAGGCTACTAACTTATATAGGTAGATCATGTAACACAGAAGTAGTCCATAGAATATATTACAAAGGTAGATGACATATGTGGGTAGATATAAAAAAACTCAGAGATTTTCTATTTTTAATTATTATAATAGAGGACGTTTGCTAAGTAGTAGCCCAACCTTGTATTCCTTGCTCAGGCTAAACTGTCATTAACTTGAATGCGAGTTTGGGGTCCTTCCTTTTAAGATGCAGAATCTGGCCCAATGCTGTTTTCAAAGGCAATAACCTAACCCCTTTCTGGACAGCGTTCCCTTCAATCATTTAGCAGCATGATTAGGGAGGAAGGGTTCTAACTTCCGTCCCCTCCTCCCTGGGGTTTTGTTGGCTTTCCTGATTCGCTTGTATGTTTCAGCTTCCCTGGGTGTTTGTTTTGCTTATCAAACCGCTCTTGAGCATTGACAAGTTTTGGACTAAAGAGCCAAGGAGCCAAAGTATCCGCTCCCGCTTTGTGTTTCCAAAACAGGGGAAGAAATAGAAAAGATTTGCTTAAGCTGCAATAAAATAAATCTAATTGATTTTAGCCTCCATTAAGATCACATTAGTGAGTGGATTTTAAAGATAAGGACTGATAAGGTGCAGGATCTGTGGTGTGGAGACCACCCTAGCTCTTAGAGAAAGCTCTGTGCCTCGGCCTGGGATGGGAAGAGGTTTGGCTGGAGAGACGGGAAGAAAATCTTCCAACAAGGCTCAAACTCCCTGCTGAAAATACAGGATCCTAAATCCGGTACTCTGTGAAAACTGTGGTTTAATTACTATCAGAAGCCCTGGGATATTCTCCAGACCGTGGATGTGCTGTGAGCACAACTATGGAATAGTAGACTGAGGAGAGAATCAGGTTTCTACTCCCAACTGCCTGTGTTCCTCAGTGTCCCCATCCGTTAAATGAGCGTACTGATTCTTACCCTTTTTAAGAAATGACCGTTGGGATTTGGACAGTGATGTTAACTTTGTTGCAAAATTCCAAGTGACACATTTCTGCAAACTTTCTTCTAATGAGTGTTAATTTGCTGATATTCTCTTGCCCACCACATTTTCTCCCCAGTGTTCTAGTCAATTTGTGTACATATTTTTTTTAATATCAGCTATATAGGCTCTTAATGTTGTTGCCTGCATCTGACATTTTCTGCTACACTGTTAGAATGGAGAGCATCTTACTAGCGGTTTCTCTTGTTGCCTTAAAAAACAAACTGTACGACATCTCTTATCCTTACAGGAATAATGAATAGAAATAGACTGCCTTTCTCTTTAGATTTATTATAAGGTTGACCATCACCATTGTATATGGGCACCGTCCATGAAAAGTACAGTACATGCAAAATCTCTCTCTTCCAGCTAGGCTGGCAGGAACAAGCTTAAAGTTACTGGGCCCGATTCTGCACTGCATCATGGTAGTGTAAATCAGGATTAACTCTAATGAAGCCAAATGACTCATCTAGTGAAAAAGTGGAGTGAGGAAGGAATCAGACCTATTGTTTCTTATTACCTGCCTTCTAGGGGGTTGCAAAGATTAACTTTGCAAAATTGTATGAAGAAAAATGGTTATGTAGGTGCTAAAGGTGTCTGTATTCAGACAGGTACACACACATACTTTGTCTGAGAGTCAGATCCTGTAACTCTGATATGAATAACCTTTCACACCAGTCATCTCATTCACTTCAGTTGCATGAGGACACATTACTGCACTGGGCAAGGGCTGCAGGATTGGTCCTTCATACACACTGAGGCACAGGGTCAGAGTTTCAAAAGCACCTTGGGTTCTGAGCTGGTTTGAAAATCTGGCTAAAGGTGTTGCAATGGGTGTTGAGACGTTTTTCTAAAACTGGCTCTTGCTTCAGTGTCTAAATGAGAGCCGCCCTATCTGGACAATGTGGCCACTTCTCTGAGCATTTGAAAATCTGGCTCCCAGAGCCCAGATTTGCCCTTCGTTCTCCCACCAGCAATGGCACTACTCCAGTGAGTAAGGCAAGCAAGTAGGGCTCTGTGCTGCTCAATCCACTCAGGCAAAACTCCCAAGGACTGCATCATAGGTCCGGAGATTCAAGTTCTAGCATCACTCAGGCAGCTCTTAAAACCTTATCTCTGACTCCTCCTCCCCAGCCCAATTTCCCTCCTGGTTTTTCACAAATCTGTGTCAGAAAAGAATAAAATGGCATGTTCGTTCTATATCTGGAAATCTTGCCTGCCCAGGTGAAATTATGCAAATTATTTCAACCCATTTTTAAATGTAGTTAGGAAGATTAAGGTACGGTTGATATTTGCAATGTCAGCTGCCTTGCTCAGATTCTGTAGGCTTTTTACAACAAGAAGTTATAGATCAAATTAAGTTAACTGCTGAGCTGTGAGGTAATATTGCGATAAACTCTCATCTTAAGGTTTGATACCAGACTGCTTATCTTTGTTGTACTTTGCCATTGCTACACTGAAGCTGAACATCCATTTCAATTAAAATTCCAGGCTAGCTTCAGAAGGCAGGTGTCTGCTGATAGCACTGACAGAACAGAGCTAGTTTTGGCCTTGGTTGGGCTGATATCTCTCCACACCACAAAAATAGCCAAATTGGACTATTAGAGAAGGCTAAGTAAATAAACCACCCAAATACAGGCAAGGAAATGAGGGCCTGAAACAGGAGAGAAAATAAATACAATGGAAAAAAGGAGAGAAAGAGCTCTTGAATCCACAGATAGGTGCTTGTTGCTGTTTTTTAATACATGAATTCTTTTGTGGCAGCAAACGTATTTTCTAGTAGTGTATTTATTAAAATATATTTATGACCACATAGTTATGGGACATATCTGGCATGGATCAGCATTACATTATGGCATTATTTTCTGGGGTACATATAACAATGGTGACTAAAGGGTATGTGTAAATATAGGATAACATTATTTGAAACTGATACAATGCCTTTTGATCTGAAGATCTCAAAGTGCTTCAGAAAGATACTTCCACCAACACACCTGTGAGTTACATAGTACATCCACTTCAGTAGATTAAGAGAATAGGACTAAGATTAAGAGCCTAATCCAAAGCCTAATGAAGTCAATAGAACAAAGGGAAAATAAAACCCAAGCTTCTTGTCTACCAGATCCCCTCTTTAATTAGTGGAATCCGACGTTTTACTGATCCTCCTAGTACATGTGATTTCTCTATCATAGATGTCATACATGTGTATATACAGGGACATGAAATCCAATAGTAATAATGATCTTTCTGGGTTAGTTCTTTTGCAGGAGATGATAGCTAAGATCAAAAGAACATATTATGTTAGTGCCCAACCTGTCAATTCTCTAGTTTCTCTGCCTTTTGTTATGAAATGTCTGCATACGTATTTCATCTGTATATTATAATAATTTACATACATTTGTATAGTGTATAGAACAGTATAAAGAAATCATTGTATGAAATTTTAGTTTGTACTGACTTTGCTAGTGCTTTTTATGTAGTGGATTGTAAAAGTAGGCAAACATTTGGATGAGTTGATGTACCCCTGGAAGATTTTTGAGTACCCCCAGGGTACATGTACCCCTGACTGAGAACCAATGCACTACAGAATGCATACTTACATGTACATTGTAAAGCAAGGCCATAAACTATGCTTGATATCTGTACCCATTTTCCATCTGGCTATATTCTATTCACAGAATGGTGGCCTCTATCCACCAAGGTGTTGAAGCATGTCCCATTGACTTGCATGGGACCACTCACCTGCTTAAGTACATTGCTAAACAGGGACCTCTACATCCTGTGAGCATCTTCAATTCCCAGTGATTGAAAAACCAAAACCAACCAGAGCAGCTCCAAATCACTATGAATTATTTTCGGGATGTTCATCACATCTCTCCTGGCGACTAGCTAGAAATTCAGGCATGTGTTTCCAGGTAGGAAGTGGACACATACAATCTCACCTCCTAGCTATTTAGGGCCTGACCCAAAGCCCATTGAAGTCTTACTACTTATCACTACAAATTGCAATCTGGGGGAAAAAGTGGTGGATGTGAATTACTCACTGGTTCCTTGACTGAGTACTGTAGGATACATACACAGAGTGTAGAAACAGGGCACTCTTCAGCATTTAAACTGTGCAATTTACTTTCTGCAAGTGAGTAAAAATCCCATGCTCTGCTAATTGATTAAAATGTTAAAGGGCTGGAAAAAGACCTTGTTTGATTCACCTGCACATGCAGGTCTGGATTCTGACACCACTATGATTGCACGGACTTTATGTTCTTTAATTTGTGACCCAGCATAAGATAATATTTTGCACTTCTGAAATATTTGTAGTTTGATGCGTAGATGCGTACAAATTTGCATACAAATTTGCATCTACACGTACAATACGAGTACAATGCGTACAATACGAGTACAATGCGTACAATACGCATACAATACGCATCTACGCGTACAAATTTGTAGTATGATTTGTAGAACCTGCACCACACCCATCTTCACCCAGAGGAAAAAGACAAGACTTTAGACACACATTAGAAGGCAAAAAAGCAGTTTGATTTCAATCCCAGGACCTATTCTGCATCCTCTTTGAGAGGTGAGGCAGGTTTAAAACATTGTCCAATTAATACCGGAAAACACAGCCATTTCAGGAACCATGTGACTCAATTTAAATGAGCCTTTCAGGCACCAGCTGTAAAATTCTTCTTGAATATTTATTGGGGCCTGATCCTGTGTTATCTGTGTCTGCAAGTTTCTTATGGAAGGCAGTTTTCGATGAAGGAGGAATGCAGGATCGGGCCCTTATGATGTTTAATCAAAGGACTAAGGACGCTTTAGAGAAGGTTTTGACAAAATTTGTTTCTGCTCCGTTTGAAACCACTCGGTAGTCAGCCATCGACATTAGCAGCGCTCTCGCTTCGTTAGCATTTGCAAAGAGTTGCTACTTTATTTTACCCAGTGTTTTTGTCTTGACGTGCCTAAGTGAAAATCCACAGGGTTTTTATGTAACCACATGTGGGGATTCGTGGGACACGCGAATGGGATCGGAATGAAAACTTATTCTAAACCGGTAACTGACAACTAAAAGTTAACTCCCTAAAGCCAAAGCCTTCTGAATACTTCCTAGATCGTACATTTTATCTGAGGGTGGAAATAACTGGACACCGATCTATTAAATGCTGGCGCTGAAACAGAAATGAGATTTCTACGTTTCGGTGTCAACTAGCGGGCGGTTTAACCGTTTGCTAGCGGGATATTTCCTTTAAATACTGCGTACTGTATTTTATTTTGATCTGGAACAATATGCGTCTGAGGAAAGAAGAAATCGAAAAGTTGCAAAATTAACAACTCTAGTTCAAAATCTCTTTTCAGTTTTTTTTTTTTTTTTAATACAGGTTACCCAGGGTTAGACTGACTTGCTGGACTGGAATGCAGAAATGCTATTGACAATAGTGTGAGGATAACATCACTGGGATTGGTGATCATCAGGGGCGTGGACAGGAATGTTGGCAAAACACTTTCCGGTTGGCACAAATGCAGAAAGTGAAATAATTCGGGCGAAATGCAACTGTGGAAAAGATAAAGACTAATGTGAATGGATGATCCCCTATGTTTTTCTTAACGGCTGAGTTAGAAAGGCGTGGGAGGGTTAGAGAGGTTTCAGAAAAGTTGGTATTCCTTTTTAAATTCTCCCGGGAATAGCCATCTTCCTTGATTATTGTTAACATTTCCACTTTCCAGGCAAGTCCAGCAAGGGAGTGTAGACAAAGCCAAACCGGATTTAAAATCGTGGATTGGAACCAGTAAAAGTGAGGGGAAGTCTCCGATGGTTTAAAAAACAACCCACTTACTGCTAGTCTCAAAAGATCTGATCTATTTCGTGCCAGTTATACCGGACTCTGTAGCAAGGACTAATAATCCTCGTTATGGTCCCACCTGCGTGCCGTGTCCTTCTTAATCTATGATCTGCAAATGACGTGCCCAAAACGTTGGCTTTTTCTTGCCGAATTCGCTCCTTCTTTCTGGGAGTTGGGAATCAGTGTAGAAGGGGGAGGTATTTTCAGAAGCGATGTGATTTGGCGACCACAAAAATAAATAAATAAATAAATAAAACACCCCGAAGTTCAATGTGCCGGGGTCGAAAGAGGATCGGAAACAGCACCTTGAGGGATACCGATTCTAAAGGGTTATTTTAAGGGTAGGGAGGTAACATTTTAAGAGAGGAAATAATAGAAAATTAAGACGTCATCCAAAACAGCGGAGTGCTAAGAAAGTGTCACCCCGTTAATAATTGCGGGAACTTTTCTTTCTTTCT
>ML677387.1:6097216-6470959 GCA_007922305.1 Dermatemys mawii
CTTTCTTTCTTTCTTTCTTTCTTTCTTTCTTTCTTTCTTTCACACATCGCCAGGCATCTGATACCTTATCTCATATTAGACGCGTGTGTGTATCTAATTTAACTTCCTGAGATGTTTTCTTTGCTACTTGTGCTGTTCCGGAATCCTCCGTATTACAAGGTAGATGTTCCCCCTCGCCCTTCCCCACTCGAGGCCGGGGTTAGAGCGTTTCAATGCAGATGATGCCGCTCGCTTCCCCATTCAGCGCCGGGGCAGCCCCTACCCCGGCTAATGCAGTGGGAGAGCAGGCGGGAGGCGACCCCTGCCCGCGGTCGATTCATTGTCATGTCTAATGGCCTGTTTGTGTGACTCCGAGCCCAAAACGCCCACAGCAAACAGACAGTAACATTACACCTTGGCTTGTTGATGGCAGGAGGCCGCCGGCGCCAAGGTAAAATGCTTGGCTGAGATTGAGACAAGCAGGAAGGAATTGGGGGGGGAAGTGGCTTTATCCGCCCCGCACTGACGGCGGCTCTGGAGATTAATGGGGAGACGCTGATTTGACTAAATGGGCTTTCAGGCGCAAAGGTGTCCTGGACAGAGAGGAGGAGTGATGGGGGGGGGGGATACATGGAGTGCCCCAGCACGCAGGATACTGCAGATTTTGGAATTAAAATGCAGAAGGGGAAAGAGTGGATTAGAGAATGTGGGAGGTTCCCCCCCCCCCGTTTATCCAATCAGATCCACCCACTTAGTAGAGCAAATCTTACTCCTAGGTTTCCATCTAGCATCCTGTCCCTGACTCATTCCCTTGACTGATCTGTCTATGCCTGGAGTAACAATTCGCTTTAGACTGGTAGCCTTTTGAGGCAGGGACTGGCCATCATCCCTGTTCTGTTCTAGTCTCTCTAGGTGCATATACTGCTCTCTTGTCACTGTAGTATCTGTGAATTCAGCAAAAAGGGGCGCAGTCTATATGAAGCCTCTTCCTGCACCCACAATAGAAATAATACCAATAAAAAGAATGAGGAGTCCTTGTGGCACCTTGCAGACTAACACATTTATTTGAGGGGTTTAAGAATAGCAGCCATGTTAGTCTGTATCCCTAAATAAAATGAGGAATACTTTGTAGCACTTTAGAGACTAACCAGTTCATTTCAGCATAAGCTTTGGTGGGCTGTAGCCCACTTCATCAGATGCATAGAATGGAACAAACAGAAGTAAGATGCATTTATACACACAGAAAACAAAACAAAACAAAAAGTTGTAAATTACCATACCAATTCTAAGAGGCTGTTTAATTTGGATGGACCATTATCAGCAGGAGAAAAAAAACCTTTTGTAGTGAAAATGTAGTGGATCTGTGTGTAACAGTTGATAAGAATCTGTAAAAGAGACTTAACTAGGAAAATGCATTCAATGAGCATAAGCTTTTGTGGGCTCCATTAGATGAATAGATGATGAAGTGGGCTATAGCCCACGAAAGCTTATGCTCAAATAAATTTGTTAGTCTGCAAGGTGCCACAAGTGCTCCTCATTCTTTTTGCGGATACAGACTAACACGGCTGCAATTCTAAAAAAAAAACAATAAACTTTCTACAGCCCAAATACCACAGACTTTTGAATGCCCAACTTATTCCAAAGAGGTTCCGTGAGCTCCCACCAATTTCCCCTGGAGCTGTGGGTGTTTGTCACCCACTGAAAAATCCTTTAACCAGAATTTTCAAAAAGGCTCAGAACTCACAGCAGGGCTCAACCCAGGCATCTAAATCAACAGCCAACATTTCAGAGAGCTCATTGCATAGCATTTCTGCTGGGCACTGAGCACCTGGATCAAGTTGGGTGCCTTGCAGCAACTAGATTCAGTGGCCACTTTTGAAAATTGGTCCCTAGTTTATTTCTATGAACCCATCACTGTGGCAGCTGAATGCTGGAAGTGTCCCAACAATCTCTCTTTGGATTTACAGCCCGGTGAGTGGCAGGTGTTGCTAGCTCTTTGAGGGCCCTAAACAGGAACATTTTGCCCACCACTCCCAACACATAATAAAAAGCAAGTAGTGCTTGAGCTCCTCAGGGCCCTAAGCAATTGTTTAGTCTGCTTATGCTTAGTGCCCATTTAGGGGTGATACAGACACACATGACCACGCCTAGGACCTGCTCCCATTGAAGTGCATCGTAAAACTCCTATGGACTTCTATGTCACCTTGCCCTAACATTTTTCCAGCTTTGTCAAATACATTAATTCCCATTAAGCATATATATTTACTTAATAAATGCCCTTATTCAAAACATGAAAAATCACGGAAGAATTTGTTAAAAGCACATGCAAAATGAATTCTGTACTGGCACTTGTATGCCGATTGGTGATAGAGGAAGTAATACAGGAGGTCCGGGTAGATGATCTAATCAGCGCTGGGGTAGCCACTAGACAAAGTAGGTGGCTGCTGAGGGCGCCAAGATTTGAGGGAGCCAAAAAGTGGTGTCCCAAATTTTTTTTACACTACTGCTGGAAAATGAATGAATAAAGAAAAGAGAAAAGTCGTTGAACATGCATTTTAACTTGTTGTTCTCGTGTACATTACAGCTACAGCCTACGCCAGCTCTGTGTTGCGGGCACAAGCGTACTGCTTCATTACGGTACAAAGTGGCAATGACATCATTTTTCTCATCACGCTCAGCCGTTACCCGTTCTGACAGGCTGTTTATAATGCAAAGTTTACTAGTTTTCAGAGGTTGTCGACTGAGGCGAACTATTTGTGTTGAGTTGTTTCAGATCTAAGACTCTGGCAAGTGCTGCTGCATCATTTCACTAATGCTTTGTGTCAATTGTGTGTGTTAAGTATTTGAGTGTATATGTTTATGTGCGAATACATGTGTGTAGGTTGTTGAAATTTGTCATATTGATATTGTCAGTTGTATGGCAGAGTATCTGCCATTCTAATTTTATAAATTTTATTAACAGTGATGATTAGATATTCTAAAGGTAGAATAAAAGTCCATGGAGCTGTGACTATACCTGGCTCTGAAAAGGGCTGGGTTTGAGCATTGCTGTCAACATGCTGCAATTTCAATTGCATTGAATGTTCTAATCAGCTCTAATTTTGAGTCTTTGGTGCATGGGCTCAGATTGTGCTCTCTTGTACTGACATGTTTCCAGGAGTATTATGTGTTAGTATGCAGTGTTGTAACCGTGTTGGTCCCAGGTTATTAGAGAGACGAGGTAGGTCCATTTATAGGACCAAATTCTGTTGGTGAGTGAGAGAAGCTTTTGAGTCTAGGCAGAGCTCTTCTTCTTTGATTCCATGTCTCTTTCACCAACAGAAGTCAGTCCCATAAAATACATTACCTCACCCAACTTGTCTCTCTGTTATATGTTAATGTTGGCACTGTACTTGGCCCTATATACAATTGGGAAGTTCTACTCACCTTGTTTCAAAGTACAAGCAAATGGGACAATCCATGACATTGAGAGGTGGCAAAATTAAATCTGCTAAAAGGAAATACTTTTTCAGCACAATGCACATTTAGCTGCATGTGATGAAGTGGGCTATAGCCCATGAAAGCTTATGCCCAGATAAATTTGTTAGTCTCTAAGGTGCCACAGGTACTCCTAATTCTCATTGCCAAAGGGCATCATCCAGACCAAGAGCTTAGACATATTGCCCTGGAATCCCCACCAGCAGTTCTACAACCCAGATTCCCGTTCCAATCTCTGCCACTTCTCATTAGAATGGCCGTACTGGGTCAGACTAAAGGTCCATCCATCCAGCCCAGTATCCTATCTGCTGACAGTGGCCAATGCCAGGTGCCCTGGAGTGAGTGAGCCTATCAGGTAATGATCAAGTGATCTCTCTCCCGCCATCCATCACCCCCCTCTGACATACAGAGACTAGGGACACCATTCCTTACCACCCTTTATGCTGCTCACATACCCTCCTGTGCTTTTGTTATGCCTTGACTCTGGTCCCACCATAATTTGCAACCACAGACAATTCAATTTCATGGCAAGAAACCACAGATGATTTAGTGGTCTAGGGAAGGAAAAGCCTGAGAACCATTGCAGGATCATGGCCTCAGTTTATATTAGAAATGATGATAAATCATTCACCTCTTTCTGGCCAGTGAGTTAATTCTGTTATAATTATCCAGGGATATTACCTTCATTCTTAACTAGATTAGATGAAGTCAGGAAAAAGCCACTACTGAACCCTAGAGCCCATTTGAATCAGGGTGTCTCTCTCTGACAATATTGTACCCAAATCTCTGTAAAAGTATCCGATGTCTCACAGCTATAACCATAACTCCATCAGAGCAGGGGCCTGCTCCCTTTGGAAATATGACTCTAGCTGCCTGGGAATGCGTGATGTGACCGAGCCAACTAAGTCAGCTGTGTTCTTCCCAAAGGGATTCCTCCAGCTTTATTTTTGCAAGGTTCACAGATCAGAGCATAAAGGGAAATAAAATGTAAAGTGAGTGGGTGAGGGTTGTGCACACCATGGCAGGTTTTCAAAGGTAGCCAGCATGCACAATCTAGGCCAGATGTTTAGGGGAATTCACTCCCACTTAGGCACCAGGATAAGTGGCTGGGTGCACACTTAGTGCTCAGCTCTTTTGAATCCTTTGCCCTTTTTTCATTGCCTAAATGGAAGTTCAGAGCAGAGAGGAAAGATGGTCCTGTTGCAAGAGCACCAACCTAAGACTGGGCTTCAGGTCCCTCCTTTTCAGTGTGACCTTGGGCCAGGTCAGTCTGGTGCCTCAGTTCCCCATCTGTGCAATGGGGATAATGCAGGAGTGTTATGAGGATAGGTTATGAGGTCTTCAGATACTACAGTAATGGAGGTCAGATGAATACATAAATCCACTGTAAATCTGGCCCATCGTGTAGTTTTCAAATGTGGACCATGTTCAAACAAGCTTTTAAGGCTCAGTCCTGTAATGAGTTCTGTATGCCTTCAACCGTACTGGCTTTTGAAACCTAAGCAAGTGTTTCAGGATTGGGCCCTAATGCTGCATATAACAGATCCACCATTAATAAAAAATCTGCCTTTTTCTTTACCCAGAAACAAGCAATGGATGATCAGGGAGTTGTCCTGGTCACCCAAAAAGCACAGGCCCTCAGGCAGATCTATGACACTGATCAGGAAATGTGGAATTTTGAAAAGAGAAGCTCAGTAATTGTTATGGGGTAGCGGAAATAAAGATGAACCAAAGCAACCACATGATCTCTTTTATTTTGGGTTGATACCAAACTGCATGGTAGTGACAGTATTGGCGCTCCGGAGCTGTCCATATCTTTCAAGACATGGGAGGAGGTTATCAAGCCTCAAACAAAATGTCAGGAAATGGTTTGTCAACAGAGAAATAAGCGAAGAAGATAAATGTAACAGGCAGAGAGGATTTACTAACTGAGCACTTGTCAACTCTGCTTGAAGTCACCCAGGGATGACTGTCGCCCGAAGTGTCACTTGCTAGTTGTAGTAAGATGCCACACTCTTTTTGGTGCTAAAATTGGACCCTGGACTACACCAGGCTGTGTCCCAGTTGGGCAAGTGGCGAGCTGAGATTTCTGCTTGTGTGCTGAGCTGTCTCTCTTAGTGTTATCTCGTTGTCCCACACCCGTTTGCCTGATTTGTCCATCCATGGTCACTGTTTGTCTTTATTTGTATTCTCATGGACTGGGACCCCACTGTGCTAGGTGCTCTCCAAGCAACCCCGAAAGTTACAAACCAAGTATAAGACAAGAAACAACAGATAGAACAAATGAGGGAGTGCAAGGAAACAGTGCTGGTCATTCTGTCTGACACCTGACCTGTAGAACAGCTCTGTGAAGCTTGACTGTTTGTCTCTTTCACCACCAGAGGCTGGTACAATACAAGACATTCCCTCCCACGCCTTCTCACCTATACTGTAAGGTCGCGGGGCGGGGAGGGGCTTCATTACTTGTTTGTACATCCAGGGGTGGCCAAACTTATTGACCCTCAGAGCCTTGTACAGTAACCTTCAGGAGTTCAAGAGTCGAGAGCCCCACTCCTGCTGGCCCTTCCTGTGGGGTTGAAGGCCCAAATTCCACCACCCTGCTGCAGGGTAGAAGCCCCAGTGTAGTGGTTGGAGAATTGGGATGGGGGGAGTGTGGGGACTCCGTGAGCTGCACTTTAAGTGTAAAAGAGCCACAAGTGGCTCACAAGCTGTAGTTGGGCCACCCCGGTACAGCACTTAGCAGAATAGAGCCCCGATGCTTCTTCGAGGTTCCTAGGTGCCCTGTCATACAATCCTAATCTCCGAAGTGCTTCAAGAGCTCTATTGCTTACTACCGTGTGAGTAAAGGAAGTCGGATTTGTATGTAGTCAGAAAGTCAGTATTTAAAGACTATAAAGCATCAAGATACATGTGAATGATATTCCATAATTTGAGAGTCATGGGTGCTCAATACTTTACAAGGTCCTATTCTAAATCAATCAATCAGTATAGGTCTTTTTAAGAAGAGCTGGTTGAAATTTTTCAAATGAAAAATGTTCACATTGAAAAAATCCTGTTGTTCACAATTGGACATTTTTGTGAATTTTTCGAAACATTTCTGGGTTTTTTGGATGTAACTGGAAAATGAAAATGAGCATTTTTTTTTCATTTTTTCTCTCCCACTCCTACTTCCCTCCTCCATTTTCTATGACAAAACAGACAAAAGAAAAATAAAAGGGTGGAAGAGAAGAAGAAAAAGGGAAAAGTGAAAAATTTAACCCCCAATTTTTTTAATAAACATTTTTAGGAAAAATTGGGACTCAATGAAAAATCCTTCCCTTTCCAAACTTGTGGAATGAAAATTATTTTGTAAGTTTTCAAACAAACTTTCTTCAACCAGTTCTGATTTGAAGGACAATTCCATTTGACTACTGAATTTGCTTAATAGAGACATATTTGGGTCAGCTCAGAAAAGCGCATGCAGATAATTCTCAGTGCACCGATAAAAGACTAATCGGACATACCAACAATAGCATGCACATAGCTATGTTCAGATTAGTGAAAGCTCCGAAGCAGAAAGGCAGCACTTGTAAAGCTTTTTGTCTCAAGCTCTGGGATTACAGAAGAGGAATGGCAGATCGCTGACAAAGAGTGGCTGCAGGGCCTATCTAACCTGTTTAAATCTTAGGTCACAGTGCATTATTTTTTGTCAGTGCGGAAGAACATCTTTACATGACAAAACCCAGATGCCCAGTGCTTAAAGCTGCAGTGCTTAGACCAAGCAGCCATGACACACACAGCCCAGCGCTGTCATCTTTTGTTCCCAATTAATCTTATTCCTTACAGTGTCCCAGCTTCTATTAACCTTTTAAGATCCAGCAATATTTTCCCAGCACTATCCTAGTCTCAATAGAGTTACAGCATTACTACTTGCTGACATTGGGCGGCGTTATCGGGCTGTCATTTAGGCTTAAACGGTTCTAGGCTCTGTACAGACTTTGATTTTCGTTCAGACTGTTTCCAGTGTAAGGCCAAATACTTTGCTGGTGTAAATTGGCGCAGCTCAATTGCCTCCAGTGGAGTTTCACCCACTTATGCCAGCATTTGGCCTGTGAAATCACTGGGCTTCATTTTCCATCCAGTCCCTTTTGATTTGAGCCCCTTGCTTGTTTCACGACTTCCATGAAATGCTCCAGGAGGAGAGTCATGGCAGTCTGGCACGGAAACCTGATTCTTACACTACCCAGCCCTCTCTTTGGACACTTCTAACATGCAGCTGGTTTCTGTTTCAAATTTAAAGCAAAGCATCGAAAAGAAAAGAAACCTCATTTGAAATGAAAGCTGCGAAGTCACCGCTCAGTGGATGCTTGAGAAATGTCATTGAAACATCTCCCTTCTTTACTGTTGTCTCTTTCACCACCAGAGGCTGGTCCAATAAAAGATATTCCTTTGTCTCTCTCTCTTATACTGTAAGGTCTCTAGGGGATGAGTTTCATTACTTGTCTGTAAAGTCCAGGGGTGGCCAAACTTACTGACCCTCTGAACCGCATACAATAATCTTCAGAAGTTCGATTTAAGTTCAGAAGGGATGGTACATTTAATGAGCAGGGAGACTTTCCTGAGTGAGAGAATAATGACCCCATCTTGGCAGACATTCCCAGCCAGAGGGGTAGAGGGGAGTAGAGAGGATAGAATGTCTTCTGGGACTTCAGTTTCCTCCTTTCTCTCCTCAGTTTAAGCCCCTATGTGGACTTGACTAAATGGGAACAATCTGCCATATTATGGCCAAAATTCTTGTATACCAGGGTCCAGATTTTCAGTAATGTTCTGTATCATTCAGGATCAAACCCAGTGTCTAGGAAGTGTGATTTTTTTTTTAAAAAAAAAATTTGAACAGAGGATTGGGATCCAGGAGCCAATGAGTTCTAAATGTGTAGCTTTGGGTGTGTCGGTTCACCTCTCCGCCTTAGTGTACCCATTGCTAACCACACTTCCTGCATCCTGGGGGAGAGGGGTGGCTGTGAGGATTAATTAGTTAACACTCATTGTGTACTTTGAAGTTAAAAAGTGCTGAGTATTTTTTATTCACGAATGTGGTGAATAGCATGTGCTTAGTCAGGAGTAGCTATTGATATGCCCTCGAAACTCCCAGCAACGTGTGCAGCCCAGCTAGCCGTTGACTAGTCTCCTTAAATCAAGACAAACACTGCAAGCTTGTTGTGATCAGCCATACCACTCTCTCGTCAATGCATTTTCAGCCCTACCACAAGTAGTGCTCTTCTTGAGGTGACTGATTATATTGGACTGTACAATGTCAAACCTTTAGCAGAGGAATTAGTACAAGACACTCCAACTCATTCACATTCATTGCCCAAGGGTCCCACTTGAACGCTGGTCTCTGAAAATATGGGAGTCCAGGTTCTGATCCAAAACTCACCGAAGTCAATGGGAATCTTTCAATGGGCTTTGAATCAGGCCTCTAACATTAATAATTCACCGTGTCACCCTATCCCAGTGAGTTGGTGGAAGCTTGAATTCATTAGGTTATATTTCTAATACTTGTCTGTCATGGTATTTACTGCTTCTGCACCCGAGAGATTTATAATAACTGAAAAGAGTTATACAATGGGCATTTTCTTACTAAAAAGGTCTGATTTATTGAGCCTTGAATGCATTGACTTATGTGGACGTTTTCATAATTGGTAGATGTTGGATTCCAGTATTCCTGGGGAAATGATTCATCTTTACAGGAAAGATCTTATATTCATGACATTCTTCATCAAGGTTAGCTACTTTTCTCTTTCATTTTATGTAATCCTGAGTGGAACAATCTCAGCTGTAACCAGCATGTTAATTTCACTTCTTGTTTTGAGCAGTTTGGTTTGTCCCCTGAAAGTAAGGGAACATGAGCAACGCAAGACTTGCATGTAAATATGTTTTCCCCTCTCTCCATATCAGTTGCTGTGTAGCTCTCTATCAGATACTCTGCATATCTTCATCTTGGTGAAGGCTCAGTAAAATCAGAGAGTTGAATCTGTCCCAATGTTACTAACAATTTGATCACAGTGCATTCATTTTTCCTTTGAGAAAATCTATGGAATTTAATAGTGATTAAATAAATAGAGTTCTTTAGAAGCAGAATATGGTTCAATAGGATAGTTTTCTGTTTAAGGCAATGGACTGAGACCTAGGAGATCTGAGTCTTGGCTCTGCCACAGACTTCCTGTGTGACCGTGGGTAAGTCACTAAGTGGGTGCTTGTTACCCCGTCTACAAAATGTGAATAATACTTTATTTATCTCATCTTTTTAGTCTTTCTTGCATATTGAGATTGTAAGTGAGGCAAGGACTGTCTCTTACTATGGTTACTATGCAGCGCCTAGCATACTGTGGCTGAAGTCTTGATTGGCCCTTGTAAGTTCGACTGTAATACTGATACATTTTTATAATCATATAAATGACTAAAATCCACTAAAATACAACAGAGAATGGTCTCCTTTTTATAAGTGTTATTTTAAACAAATGTCTTGTAGAATTCTGTATACATGGATAAAATTTCCATTTCAGGATTGTATAGCTTGGTTTAAAAAAACCCTCCCAAACCATCACTTAGAAAGGCCAGCATACTCCATTAAGGGTTAATTCATATGGGATGAAAATTGGTGCAACTGTATCTTAAATGCTTTTCATTAGCTATAAAATGATTTCTCCTTTTTCTCCAGCTATCAAAAATAGCTTTAGGGGTTATAAAAACCGCTTTAGCTAAAACAATGACATAATCATGTTGAAAAATTGCCAGCACTTTGTTCCTCAGAAACTCTGATGAGATTTTTGCTACTTATTAGTTTACTTTGAAAAATGCCAGTTGTGCGCTTGTTGTTTCTTCAACTACTTTTCTCTTTACCAGACACACCAGAAGTTTGATAAAATAGGAGGCCACAAAAATGTGCAAAATTCAAGCTATTTGGGTGAAATTGTATGCAGCCTTCCCTTTAAAAATTCAGAAATGAAAGGAGTCCTCAGATTCTTGGTCTCCAGAGTCACTGACTAGGGCTCTAGCCATTGGACCACATTGGCTCTATTCTCAGGTCCCCTGGCTGGGAGGTGTGCAGGAAGTCTGTAAAAAGAACAAGAGTACTTATGGCACCTTAGAGACTAACCGATGTATTTGGGCATAAGCTTTCGTGGGCTAGAACCCACTTTATCAGATGCATAGAGTGGAACATACAGTAGGAAGATATTATATATCTATATAATCAGATTATCTATCTATCTATCTATCTATCTATCTATCTATCTATCTATCTATCTCCTGATTATCACTACATAAGTTTCTGTTTGTTTGTTTTCTTCTGCTGTTAATAGCTCACCTTAATTGATTAAGCCACTTAAAGTTGGTATGGTAACCTCCACTTTTTCATGTTCTGTGTATGTGTGTGTGTGTGTATGTATGTATATATGTGTGTATGTGTATATATATATACACATAAATATTTATATATATTTATATATATATAAATAAAATGTATGTATGTTCTCAGAGAACATGAAAAGGTGGAGGTTGTCATATCAACTTTAAGTGGATTAATCAGTTAAGGTGAGCTATTAGCAGCAGAAGAAAACAAACAGAAACTTATGTAGTGATAATCAGGATGGCCCAGTTCAAGCAGTTGACAAGAAGGTGTGAGTAACAGTAGGGGAATACTTAACATGGGGAAATAGATTCAATTTGTGTAATGATCCAACCACTCCCAGTCCTTATTCAAGCCTAATTTAATGGTATCCAGTTTGCAAATTAATTCCAGTTCAGCAGTTTCTCATTGGACTCTGGTTTTGACACGTTGTTGTTGAAGAATTGCCACTTTTACATCTGCTACTGAGTGACCAGGGAGATTGAAGTGTTCTCCTACTAGTTTTTGAATGTTCTGATTTCTGATGTCAAATTTGTGTCTGTTTATTCTTTTGCATAGAGACTGTCCAGTTTGGCTAATGTACATGGCAGAGGGGCACTGCTGGCACATGGCGGCATCTATCCTATTGGTAGATGTGCAGGTAAACAAGCCTCTGATGGCGTGGCTGATGTGATTAGGCCCTATGATGGGGTCTCTTGAATAGATGTGTGGACAGAGTTGGCAGGAAGTCTGTGTTACTCAGTGCTAGAGATAAATGGAAGATTTCAGTCTTCACAACTGACCATCTGCCACCTTCCATCAGTGCTCAACCCTCCCCACAAAACTGTAGTTTAAAACCTATATTTTTAAATTAATAACAAAAACTCTGTGCTAGCAATATCCACATTGGTGCGATTCTCATGGGCTTTTTGACTCAGTTCTTGGCCATGCACCTTTCTGTGTTGGAAGCTGTGCAGCGTCCCACCGGCCCAATGGAAGCACCAGAGGGCGTCCTTACTCCTGGAACTCCTGGGGATACAGCCACAGTGCTCCTATTTCAAACTCCCCCCGCCCCCTCTCAAAGTCCAGAGGCTGACTGAATAATTGACTTACTGTAGCTGCAATTGGTGCATCACAATTATAGCCTGAAGGCTCCCTCTTGAGCCCTTCACTCAAACAGAACTCCTGGTGAGGGAGGGACCAGAGTGTGGTCGCAGCTACAGCAGTGTCTCCTGGAGAGAAGCTCCGGATTTATAAGGGAGTGACTCTTAACTGTCACAGGAGTAACTGAAAGATGTTTCTGAGGCCCAAGGAGTTGTATGCAAAATTATAAATAACAAGAAATCAAAATTATGATCTCCCTGTTTATGCATTTCCCAAAGAATGTATCCCAATTCTTTCTCATGCATTCTCCTGTGGGCCTGCTAAGAATGAAGTAAAACTATGAAAGGATCCTAGGGTTTGGCCCATTATTATTTGATTATAGAATGCACACACTCTCCCTCTCCTTTCTCTCCCCCTCTCTCAGGTGTTTTATTGTTCCCTATCACCATAATATCGGAGCACCCGCCATTTACAACAGATTGACAGTAGTGAAGTCCCTAGCAGATTTCATGGGGTTTCTGACTTTAGTGGCTTTTGGGGTTATAGCAAGCTCTGTGTGGGGTACTTATTTGAGAGGCAGAAGGGGAAAAAGAGAGTGCGTGTCATTCTGGCTATGGGTTTCAGAGTAGTAGTCGTGTTAGTCTGTATCCACAAAAAGAACGAGAAGTACTTGTGGCACCTTACAGACTAACCAATTTATTTGGGCATAAGTTTTCCTGGGCTAGAAGTGGCTTCTAGCCCATGAAAGCTTATGCCCAGATAAATTGGTTAGTCTCTAAGGTGCCACAGTTACTCCTCATTCATTCTGGCTATGGTGACAAAGCTTTATCATTCATAGTTTCATATTCTGGAGGTCCCCAAATAATACGTGATCAGGCGCTTTATTGAAATGCCCGAGGAAATCCTCATTTGGTCAGTAGGTGGCACAAGAGGGGTGAGCAGCAGTGAGTAGGCTGAAGCATGGGATTTCAGCTTTGAAAGACAAGTGCTGACTATTGTTTTGAGCTTTGTTTGTGTTTAATTGGGACTTTCACACTGGAGCAAACTTGGGGGAAAAAACCAAAACACTACCACAGGGTTGAGAATATTGGACACACGGAGCGGTTTGCTTGGCTAGTCATTTCCTGTTTTTTCCCAGGCTATTTTCTCCAATATTTGTGTCTCCTTCAGAATTTTCTCTCATGCCTCCCACCCTTCTCCTTCTCTTTGATTCCAAGTCTGTAATCTTGTATTTGTGACATTGCAGGAAGTTGTTCTGTAAATTTAATATGATGCCACAGATTTGTCATTTCTGTTGCAGGATCAAGTAGGAGAAGAGTGGTATGGGAAGCAGGAAACCTTTGAACAATAAATGTGAAGCAGGAAGTACAAGTCAGAGGCACTCTGTAGATAAATACTAATCTAAGATAGCCATCTAATTCTAACCTAGTCTCCTCTAAATCCATCTAATCTCAGAAACCTAATCTGTGCATCTCTCTAATCATCCAGTGTGTCCATTTCATTCTAATATAATCCCCCATTTACCTAACGATCCAGTCTTAATCTAATCTAATCCTTCCATCAAAATCTAGTATAATCTCTGGTCGCCTAATTTAATCCCTTCCAGTTATTCATTTTTCTAGCCATCCGGTCTAATCTGAATCAAATGTAATCTGTCAACACGTCTAAATGGCCTGTCACTGTAGTTTCCAGACACTGACGCATCCCTTAATATAACCCCTCCAATACTAGGAATAGAACTGCTTCCTTGTACTACTGTTTCCATCAGAACTGGTGTTCTCATGGGAATGCGGTGAAGGTATTTTCACCCTCTACCTCCGTTCCTGGGAGACACTTAGATTGTAAAATCTTTGAGATAGGGACTGTCTGACTGTTTGTTCAGCACCTAGCACAGTGGGGCCTGGTTGCAGGTTGGGGCCTTTCACTGCTGCTGTTATACACATAATACGTAATAATGATCAATGGTTCTTGTGAGAACAAAGGTGGGTGGAGGAGGAGTCTTGAATGTTTCAAGGACTTTCCAGTGACAAAGGGCCATCTGTTCCCTTTAAAGGAACAGAGCAGCAGGATTAAGCAGAAATGTTACCTGGCCTGGTTGCTCCAGGGTGGGGCAAGAAAGAGATGTGTTGCCACAGCAGATAGTGGATAAGTGGTTTGGAAGGGTGTGGGGTGACCAGCTATCCACCTAAAGGGGTCAGTGGCTGGAGAGGGAGTGTGCCACTTGGTTACCTCATCAGAGGAAATCATGGAGCTTGGAAGGTGGGTAGTAGGCTGCAAGGCCTACTCCCATGAAAGGCCAGGTAAGAAGGGGATGGAATGTCACGCAACATTGTAAGTGCCCCGGTCAGACATTCAGATGGAGATTTTGGGTTCAAGAAGGCACGTAAGAACAGACCAACGGTCCATATCCTGCCTCTGACAGTGGCCAGTGCCTGATGCTTCTCAGCAGAAATGAACCAGAGCAATTATCAAGTGATCCTTCCCCTCTTGTCCAGTGCTGGTTGTCAGTTTAGGGACACCCACAGCATGGAGTGGGTGGAAAGGCAGAGTAGGAGTGGGAGTGATCCATATTTTCACCAAGCAAGTTTGTCCCTCTCAAGGTCAGTGCATGGGCCAGTGGGCTGGCTGCAGCAAACAGGAAAGTCGTAGTCCTAATTCCAGCCCTGCTACTCACCTCCCCCGGGCAAGTCATTTAACTTGGCGTGTGGCATTCTCCATCGTGGAGTCTTTAAAACTCCAGATTGGATGTCTCTCTTTGTAAATGATAAGAACCACAAATCACTGAGTTCGATGCAGACATCATTGGGGGAAATTACCTGGACTGTTTTCTGCAGGAAGCCAGATGTTAGGTGAACGTAATGGTTCCTTTTGGTCTTAAAAAAACCTATGATCCTCTATGCCCCAATTTCCCTTATCTGTAAATTGGGGATATTAGCACTTTTCTATCTCATGTGTGGCTTAATGTCTATACAGTGGTTTGAAAATATTAAGCGTCAGACAAATACTATTGTTCAGTTTGACAGACTTGGTAAAGTGGGTAGATTGAGTCTGTCAAATTTGTTGGTTTTGTTTTCTGCTTAGAGGTGGCTGAGTTTTACCATATGTTTGTTTGTTTTGTTTTGTTTTTTAATCCGAGACCTTTCTTTAAATTGAAAAAAGGACTTTTGGGGACAGAGAAGGAAATTAAATTAAAATATCTGAGCTCAAAAATAAGTAAAATTAGGGAAATTGCTTTATTTCTGTCTGAGGTCACCTGTGGACTCTGTGCATTGAAATTCTGGGGACAATAATATCTAAACAAAATGCAGCCTCATAGAATTAATGGAACAGGGAGAAATGCATCATGCGTTAGGAACTATTACATTTCTCAGAGAAGTTCTTTGTCTGCTGCCCACAAAATATACACACTGGCTATGAGCAATTTCCAAAGTCTCTACCCAGTACCTTGAGGGGAGGGTGTGTACTGCATGGAAAAGTGATTAGAAGTCAACTTGGAGACACATTTTGGTGTAAGTGATTGTGGAATTCTTTTTGGAATTAAGAATCACAAAGAATTCAGTATGATTAATGTTATGACAACCAGTGCCAAAGGCAGTCAGTACATTTTATCACTTTCATCTACTCTTCTGCCAAAGGGAACAGACTCCCTGAAATATAAATTAAAAATAATATATGCATCAAGGGTTAGAAAACTAATATTATGAAACTATCAAGGCCACATTTGACAGCTCATAATGATAATATCCACTTCTGTAGAGTGCTTTCGATTTAGGGATCTCAGTGCTTCATTAATTAAGCCTCACAGCTGACCTACTAGGTACAGCTAGCCATATGTTACAAATGGATCAAATTAGGCACAGAGAGCTTAAGTGATTTGGCCAATGTTACACAGCAAGTCAGTGGCAGAGACCAGGCTAGACTTAGGAATCCTGACGTCTAGTCCTGTGCTTTAACCACACTTGTACCTTTGAGGTCAACTCTACTGAAATCATTCTCATGAACTCAATGGGAATTGCAGGTGGTCAGCACCTCTTGGAATCTGGCCCTAGCTTTCTGGGCAGGTTCCTACCTTGCCTTTTACCTAGGCTGCTATGGATCTGGGCTCAATCTTTTAACACTTTCCACGGAGAAAGGTCTGCAGGGTCAGGACTGTGTAAGTTGCCCTCATGAGTGGGAGGTGTGGGAGAACAGTCACATCCTTAGAGGGGCTCTAAGATGACTTAATCTTGGACCAAATTCTGCTCCTACTCCCACAGTGCTGGCCATGGTGGGAACAAGGCACCAGCATTCTAACAGCGCACGTGGTCTGAGAATGTCTGCAGCTGATTTCTATGCTATGGCCCCCTCTGCCACTCATGGAGCTGCATCAGTGGGAATGTAAATCAAAAGGGATTTAATGCTCCATTCCCTTGCACCTTGTGTCAGTGTTTACAGTTGTGCTCTTATACCCACCGCGCACTCATGCTGCATAAGCATAAATGCTGCTGCTAGGTGCAACAGATTGGAGAGGCAGGCCCACTACTTTTCCTCCATTGTATTTCTGCCTCTGCACTGAGAATATCTGGAGCGACCGCCTAGCCCAGTTCGAATGAATTATAGAGAAGCAACAAATCTTCTGCTAGTTTTTCAGAACTCTGAAATACAGGGACATCTCCAATAATTCTCTCTGTTTTTCACATTCCCCTCATCCCTTCCAACTCTAATAGTCGTCAGGGTCCCCGTATTATCATTCACACCAGTAGACAAGAGGGTGCAAAATACACAGGGCTGGAGATAAGGCACTAGAGTGGGAGTCAGAATATTTGCGTGATAATCATGACTCTACTGCTGACCTGCGGTGACCCTTCCACTCTCTGTCCTCTGTTTCTCCTCCTTCCCTTTGTCTAGTCTGTTAGTTTGTAAACTCCTCTGCTTAGGGACAGTTTCTCACTGTTTGTACAGCACCTAGCATGGTCAGGCCCAGAGTTTGGTTAGAACCTTTAGGGGATGCAGTAAGATAAAGAATATCAGATCACTTTGAGCTGGTGCAGATAACTACCTGAGGTGCCTGGGAGTGGTGAGTCACTGGGTTTAAGTGAAGACAGCATTTGGCTTAATGTTCTTTCCCCGCTCAGTGCACCGCAGCAGTGAGTCTGAGTTGGTGTGAGTCTTGCACTGTATGACAGCGTTTTGTTTTCAGTATAGCACAGACCAGCTAAGGTTTCAATGTGTTATTCGGTTAATGTTCAGAGAAGGTTATTGAGGAAGCATGGCATTGTACGACTGCTGGGAGATGGACTGGATTTTACAGAGAGCGGAGTGTGTTCGTCACCTGGAGTAAACAGTTGAGGGGCGGGAGAGTGCTGGGAAAATGGACAAATTGCAATCATTGCTTTGCCATTTTCTGTGGCTTAGTTCCATAAACCTAGCAGGTTTTCCACATCCCTGTAGGTACCCGTATGGTGTCCAGACATCCCGATTAGCACTATTCAAATAGGGTCTACAGATGTGAGTAAATCTGAATTTCACAAGATTTATATTTGCACTTTGTGTGTTTATTGCGCTAGGGAGCCATTTATTCAACCAACATAGTTGAAGGTCTGGTTTTTCCACCATAAAAGCAAAGACCGAGATCTTGTGTTGTTTTGGCCCGCTCTGTGTGGTGTTAAAATTACTATTGAAAATCCAGCAGAAATACAAAGCAGAGATGGTCCCAAGTTGCAACATGTGAACTGAATCTGATTCCAAACTTTCCCAAAGTTCAGGGAGTGCTCCCTATTATTGTCTGTGTATTGGATAGTTTCACCTGGAGCCTCAAAGGAGAGCAGCGCCTCCCATGTACCAGTGCTGTACAGACATGTCATAAGTCAGTCTCTGCCCTGAAGATCTTACAATCACAGACAGGGCTTTGGAGCAGTGCTCCAGCTCCAGGCGAAAACCTGCAGCTCCACTGCTCTGTGCTCCAGCTCCGGGCTCTGCTCCAAAGCCCTGGTCACAGATGAGATAAAGGGTGGGAGAAAGGTGGTGGTAGTATCTCCATTTTACAGTTAGGAAGCTGAGGCAAGGGGATGTTAAGTGACTTGCCCAAGGTTGCACAAGTCTCTTACAAAGCTGGTAATTGAGCACAGATCTCCTGAGCCTCAGCCCAGGGCTTTAACTACAAGACGATCCTTCCGCAAAGCTGGGGTTTTGGTTTGGTCCGGTCCGCCTGTGCAGTATGGACTTCACTTATTGGATTTTCCTGTCTCTAACTGTGCTTCTGCCAGAGGGTTTTACACGAGGGGTTTTGTCCGTGATACTCTGACATCAGAAATCCTTGACTAAGTGTGTCGGGACTTTGTTTCTCTTGGTCCCATTAAGAGTTTTGGATCCTTCTGAGAACTGTCTCAGTAATCCTCAAATTCTTTATCACAAGGCTTCCATGGCAGTCTGTCATTTCTAATAATCAAATAAGCCATCATTGTGGCCTGCTAAGTTTTCTTTTGGAAGTAGCAATTGGTCCCTTCACTAATGCCTCTCTTGGCCAGGGAGGAATTTGGTCTAATCTCTCTGACAAAGAACATACCCTACTTTATAGGGTACTGTCTTCAGAAATCTGATGCATTCTTTCTAGGAATGTGTTGGTTGCACTTTATAGACATTAGAAAGACGGAGGTCCCTGCCTCAAATAGCTTCCAATGTAAATAGAGTCTGTTCCTATATTTGGGAAGATCTGGGCATGCCATCCTTTGGCAACGAAGTAGTTAAAGTGCGCACTGCCAACTTTCCTGAGTACAAAGCTGCCATTTCAATCATAAGACTCCAGTTCCTTTGGGCCAAAGGCTGACATCAGCAATGGAACTGATCTTATCCAGCCAGTCAGGGCTGATGCATCACTTGTTTGAGCAAGCAGCGAGAAGTAACCCAAATGTGGTCTTAGCAGCCATGAGAGAACAGAAGTGCATGTACGGGAGAGGGGGTAGCCTGGTTAATTTGGAAGTCTTTTAAAAATATGACTAAGTTTCTTTACATTATTTAAAAGTCTCTTTAAAGAGCAGCTGCCTCCTATTAATACTGCTTGGGATGCTAATCTCCCCTCTGATCTATCTTTAGAGAGCTGCCAGCACAAATGGGGATGTAGCGCAAATGGGTGATGTCAGTCACGATGTGGGCTTCAGATCTGGGCCCAAACAGCTGAAAACACAATGGTGCCTCCCTGAAGGAGGAAGGGGAGGGGGGAAGGGAAAGAAAATAATAGCTCCAACTTGCTCTTCAGATGGATTTGGAGAAATCAGCCTTTTTGTAGTCCATTCTCCCCTCAAAGTTTGTGTGGGCAAGAATGAGAAGGGTGTCTTTGTGGCCTGGGAGATCTGGATTCAATTCCCAGCTCTGACACCAACTCCCTGGGTGACCTTGGGCAAGTCACTCGTCAGAGTTGCGGAAGTTTGGGGCCAGCCTCCCCAGTCCTCCGCATCTACAAGTGGGGGCCAAGTTTTCGAAAAGGCCCCTAAATCAGGCTCTGACTTTTCAGTAGTGCCCAGCAGCTCGTGTTGTGATTCTCATGGCCAGATTTTCCAAAGCTCACCGCATGCTGAGGCCCTTTGAAACTCTGGCCCCCTAGCCTTGTTGCCTCATTCCCATCTTTAAAACTAGGCTTCCTTTCTCCCACCTTTTGCCTTGTCTGTTTGGATCAGAAGCTCTTTGAGTAAAGTGCCTAACACAATCTAGACTCATGCAAATATGAATAAGACAGTGCTGGAAACTGATGATCACTGAGTGCGCTCTGCGCCTCACAGGATCGGGCTGTAGGAGAAAGGGGTTAAAGCAGTGGGCAAACCTCTGGGTGGTTCATGTTTTGGCTCTTTACCTGAAGCTCTTTTGCCTAGAAAACAGACGCAAGTAGAGTCTTTCCTCATATTCACCCAATTCTGCCCAGATACTGCAAATAATAGACTTCCTTGTGGTATTGCGTTACTACCACGTCTTACTGAAAACCCAGTGTTTGGGAGCCGGCAAAACAAAAATAGAAGAGTCAGCAGGAGTAGAACTCAAGCAAGCAAATGAACAAACAAAGATTAACCACGCTTTTCTCAGCTCAAACAAGACTCAGCTTCCTGTCCCTTGCCCCTAACAGCTTACAGGTTAGAGAAGTCGCACAAAGATCAGCACAGGAGAAGATTTCACGAGAGGGATGGGGATAACTTAGGAGGAGGGAAGGAGGACAGATCAGTGGGAGAGGTGGCTTTTGAAGAAGGGATTTTTGTAGGAGGAGAAAGAGATGCTTGGTGACCGAGATGAAGGAGCGTGTGTGTTCCAGGGAGCTGACATCAGGCTGAGGTCTGATCTTCATTGAAGACCTGTGTTGGTATAACTATATCGCTCAGGAGTATGAAAAATCCACACTCCTGATGTATTTATACTGACTTAACTCCTCATGTAGACAACACTGTGTGTGTACACTGTGTTGGCAGGAGAGCTTCTTCTGCCAACACAGCTCCCACCTCTCGGGCTGATGGATTAACTATGCTGACAGGAGAGCTCTCTTCCAGCGACTTAGACCATCTTCCTGTCCCTTGACTTAATTTGATTTAGTTTAATTCACTTTGGAAGGGAATTAAGCTAAATCAGATTAAAGCCACTTCAGCTCTGAACAAGTGGGCCCACGTAGAGGGTTAATGCAGTTTAAATAACCTGCATTAAAATTCACATCTTTATTTAATTCAGATTAATTTTCTTGTGTGTCCCCATGTCAACAAGCCCTAAGTAAGATCCAGATCCTTAAAGGTGTTTAGGCTCTTAGCTTCCATTGATTTCAGTGAAAGTTAGGAGCCCAAATATCTGTTGAGGACCTGGGCCTCGGTTAGGTAAAAAAGTAAGTTAGTTAAAAGTTGTGCGGTCTGTTTTCATAGTGGTACCACCAGAAAAACTCCAGTGACACTTTCCCTTTCTGCCATGCCATCCAGCTATGGATCTCAAAGCACTTCCCATTTATTCTGCTAAGCCTTGCAATCTCCGCTGTGAGGTATGGAAATAATACCCCTGTTTTACAGAGAGATAAACTGAGGCCTAGAGGGACTGAGTAGTTTGTTTAAGGCCAAACATTGAGTCACTAGCAGAAAATGGAGTCCTGACTCTCAGCCTCCCTTAGTCTACAATGTAATTTCAAGAGAACATGAAACATTTTACAGCCCCAATTTATTTTTATAGACTGTAACCAATTAAACCAAAAGGTGCAAGGAAGGCATGGGTTTTCTACAAGCTGATTCTTTAATTTCTCCAGTCTCTCTCCCTGTTGGGGCATTTATTGGGCACAAGGGCACAGACACATTTTCATATGTTATTTTGAAGTTCACAAAAGCTGAATACACTCAGAGCATCTGTTGTTGAAGGGCTGGATGCTGGGAGGGGAAGAAGACAAGACAGAAGAACCAAAAATTACAAGCATCCGCTCACTAACTAGACTAAACAAAGTGGAAATGAACTGGAAGATGTTGGTGAGTGGCAGATTCTCAGCCAGTGTAAATTAAGGAAGCTCCATGAAAACCCCTGGACCAATGCTGATTTACACCAGCAGAGGATTTGGCCCCATGGTGGCTGTTTCTGTTTCAAATGGGCCTTCCTCAACACTAAGGTCAGATTCCGGCTGCACAAAATGCCTGGAATGCCACAGCCAGAACAGTGGTGGAAGGGTGCGATGCAAAGTTTGCCTCTCATAAATTCCTTGGACCAGATCCATTGTTGGTGTAAATTCAATGCATTTCTATCAGAAGTGACTCTGACTACTTGTGGGCTGGAATATCTCCTGGGATTTCAGATGCGGAGGAAGGCAATAAGATACTTCTGTTATCTTTGAGCTCTCTTGTTGCAGTGAGAAATGTGTACATGATTAAAGGCAGTTCAGGGCTATGAGAACAGCTCATAACAGTATTTGCTCAGCATGAGAAATGTATCACTGCATGAGAAATACATCACTGCATGAGAACAATATCTACTGTCTTTACAGAGAACTGCAGTATGCATGAGAGGTACCCAGGGCAAAGCATCACATCGGGCCGGTGTGTAAGTGTACACAAGCCATCAGGGTTATTGATACGTTCCTATCATGATCATTGGGGGAGGGTGTTTACAAAGAATAACAAATCTATTGCTAACAGCTGCTTACAAACCAGGCAATTCTTTGCTATCCTGTCTGAACATGTGCTCAGTAATTGAAGCTAATCAGCAGAAATACTGAATAAATATATGCTCCTTGCTCCATAGCCTTGACTCAGCTTGACAAAAGATTGGATTCCAGAGCACAGAGACATTTACTAAGGATTCTGAGTTCTCTGCTTCCTGTTTTTGTTTTAACTCAGGTGACAGGTAACAAGACATAGTGGTTGAAATCTCAGAGATTAGCCAGCTTCCTAGCTGTGCAAGGCCTTATTGATTCTAATCGAGGTCTTGTGTTGTACTTGGAAGTGTGTTGAGTGTCAGTCGAAGGCAATTGCATCAAACAGTTGCAAAGAAGTGATAGTTACAACATAAGTAAGAGGGGCTGCGATACTAGGCGTGGCTTGTGTTGATGACTGTAGACATAGGATGGGGGCTAAGATTTTCCCACCTGACTAGTGATTTTGTGCGCCTCATGTTTTCGGGTTTCCAAAAAAGAGAAAGCACTGAGCATCCACCCTCTGAAAGTCTGGCCCTTTTCATTATTTCCGGTTGGGCCCTTCAGAATGGAGGCAATCAGTATCACAAGTCACTTGGGAAAAATCTTTGCCTAGATCTGTACTTGCCTAGAGGTCAGGATCACTTAGGATCCAGAGGTTCCATCTCATGCAGGTTTTGAGTTAAAGGTTTGGATCTCTCCTCTAATCCATTCCACAGTAAATCTTGTAACAGGAGGGCTAAAATTCAGGCTCAGTCTCCCCTAAGAAAACTCAGCGTCTCTCATAACTGGTCCTCAATGAGGATAAAGCTTCACAGTGCTGGGAGCCGTGCAAAAGTCCTTGCTAAAGCAAAGAGGGAAAACCAATATTGTCCTTCTGTTAATCTCGTTCCTTTTACAGAATGTGCCACTCCCCATTGTTAAGGGAAGTTTGCTCCTTGACCTGAGAATACAGCTCAGGAGCAAGTGTCTTCCCCTGAGGTCTCATGGGTGGATCTGCCTGAAGTCCCTTCCTGTGATACAGCGATAAGACATCTGTCTTATTGAATAACATCAATCAAGTCTTAACCATGCCATGTCCAAAAATGTGAGTTGTGACTGACTCATCAACACATCTTGCACAGAGTTTGCTTCTCCAGTCCTGAGGTGGTGACGGGGAGGAAGCTGCTCTTACGTCTTTGTGTTCATTGCTCCACCTATGTAGTCATTGTGTTTTCTGCGTTACTTGGGGGACTTTCTGATTGTCAACCCGTTCTGCTCTGGCAGTCTGTTATAAATTAACTGTTTGCCTTGTCTTTTCCTGGGCTGGTGGCTTTACCGAGAGGAAGGAAAGATTTACTCCTGGCAGGAATGTATCCTTCATGGTCTGGATATAAAACACAGTGTTCCTCTGCCTTGCCTGACAGTTGAACAAAATTCAATAAGGGTAAAATTCACCAGGGACAATTTAAACTGTTTGCTAATTCAGTAGTTTTGGGAAGTGAGGGTGGACACCCCAACACAACCACCACCACCCACTAGATGTTCTTCCTCTTGCTTGTATGTTTTCTTATCTATTAAGTCTGTAACCTTTTTGGTGCAGAGATTGTGTAATGCTTGGTTTGTATGCATACAATGGGATCCTGATCCTGTATTGGAGTCTCTGGGCATTAAATGATGCAAAAGATTAGTAATAATAGCATACTGAAGGCAGTTCATATTTGTAGCTCAAGAACAGAAGTAATCCTGAAAAACAGGTATGAAACAGTTAACCATAGCAGCACTTAGTTTTTTTTGAGGAGCTTTAAAATATTTTTCTATTAGGATTAATTATCAGTGCAGTAAAAAAAACACCCTTAAATAACTGGAATAAATCCCCTTGTCTGCTTGTTCATACTGTATAAATTCCCCAGCTGAGAATACAATTGTGTGATTGGCAGCAAATCTTGGATGATTTTATGGAGGTTGGTTGATTACTCCAATCAAAACAATGTATCGAGAAAAGAATAATGATTTGTTTTCATAGCAAATGCTTCAACTCCTGAGACAAAAAATAACCCTGAGCAAAACTCAAAGGACACAACTGGAATATTCACCCCAGGAAATGGCAGGGAGAAAATACTGTGGATATACTCGTCACAGAACAGAGGTTCAGTATAATCAGGTAGTTTTTTTCTTATTACAGGAGTGCCTAGATCTGGGATCTACATCAGGATCCTTTGGTGCAAGGTGCTGTACACACAGACAGTAAGTAGTTCTTGCTCTGTAGTGTTTACAGTCTTAGTAGAGACAGGCAAAGGGTGGGAGACAGAAAGTAGAAGTCAGATTGTACACTGCAGGGCATTGAAACAATTTCTGTTTTTCGTTCTACTTCATTATAAAGACAGAAGAGGGAGCTTCATCTAGCAGTTAAAATACAGGATTGTGCATGGGGAAAACTGGATTCTCTTCCTGGTCCTGCCATAGGCTTTTGGGCAAGTTGCTTATTCTCCCCATGCCTCAATTTCCTTAGCTATATCATGAGTGTAACAGTTATCTATATCACTAGTGGGGGCGGGGTTGGCTATATAATTTGCTAACGTATGTACACAGCTTTGGAGGAGACACAGCGGTACAGCTTTGTCATGGGGCAAATCCCAACTCTCCTTGGCTGTAGAGGGTTGTCTTTCTTCAGAATGAGTCCAGTTCTGGGGAGCTCATGCAGCCCAGTTCCATGGGGTCTCCTTGCATGGTGCCACAGAGAGGGAATTTGGGGGTATAGCAGGTATATCTGCCATGCTGACCAGTTCCCCTCTGCAGAGGGCATTCCCCTGAGACTGGAGTATCAGCCACAAAGTAGCTCCACAGTTTTGTTCTGTAACCCCAGAGGAACTCCCCATGCAACTCCTGGGCATGTGCTCAGGGTCTAAGATTGGACTGAAAAGTAGGTCTGATTGTATTGAGTCAGCCAGGTACCCCAGAACTGCTCCCCTCTGACCCTCTAGTCTTTCTTGCTGTTCTCACTTTTGTTGTAGATGTTCTCTCCTGCACCAAATTCCTCTGTCCCCTCCTTCCTTTTGAATTTATGTTTGGCATTTCATCCTCAAAGAAAGAAATCAGAGAAAAATCCCATGTTACATACAAACAATTGTATCCTCCCGTGTATTTGTATAGGTTTATTAGCTTTTCCAGCTATGGGTAGGAATAAAAATACTATGCTTTTCATCTCAGCCTCTTAAACAGCCTGGCAAGCATTAATTACTTTGAGCCTCTGATCAAGGCAAGTGGGTATTATAACCAAGGACTAAAACTGCATGAGGTTCTTCATAGCTTCTGGCTGAGATGCCCAATTCCTTAGCTTCCTTTGAAAATTCCAGACCCACTGTTGCGAGCCCTGATGTTGAAAGGGTGAAACTGCTCCATTGCTAAATAATATGGGCTTCTGGTGATAAGGGAGGCATTGCTTATTTTTGTAAAATTTGTGCTTTCGTAAAAGGGACCATGTTTGACTCCATTTGCAATAGCCGGAGTGAAATTTAACCATTGCCATCACATTCCGCATCTTGATAAAAACATTGAGACCAATCTGAAGTCCTTGCTCATCCAGTACTTCCACTGATTTCAGGAGAAACAGCTTTAGGATGTCCTGGAGCTCAACAGACTACTAGCAGTCCTACCTTGTCTTTCTGTAGGGCCCAAACATCCTAGTGGGCGTGATCCTTCCCGATGTTGTTCTGTTTGGGACTAAGGTGCACTGCATGTCTCTACAGCCCATGTAGTATCTGCAGTAGGGTGCCACCCATTTTAGTGCATGGTGATTTGCATCTGACTTGAGTTTGTCATTTTGACTTCACCATTGGCATTTTTAGGAACATAGACTGGGACAGACCAGGCTTCCCTCTGTTGTCACCAGAAGTGGCCAGATGTTCCAACGGAAGGTGAATTCTGCCCTCTTATAATTGTGAAATTGGGGTATTACTTCAAAATCCTAGCAAGTGATTTTCTAATGCCCTGAAATACATGGATTTATAGCCCTGGTCATATTATTCTAGCTGACGTAACTGCACTTGTGACTCTTACTTGCATAAAAAGAACAGGAGTACTTGTGGCACCTTAGAGACTAATAATAATAATAATAATAGCTCATCTTAATTAAATAGCCTCTTAGAATTGGTATGGCGATTTCCACCTTTTCATGTTCTTTGTGTGTGTGTATATATCTTCCTACTGTGCATCCGATGAAGTGGGCTGTATCCTACGAAAGCTTATGCTTAAATAAATTGGTTAGTCTCTAAAGTGCCACAAGTACTCCTGTTCTTTTTATGGATACAGACTTATATGACTGCTACTCTGAAACCTCTTACTTGCATATAAAACCAATATTTGAATAAACGAATAGTGCTTTTGAGTGGTAGACATGCACCACCTTAAGAGATCTGATTTTCAGGAAGTACTAAGCATCCATGCACTGGATAACAGGCCCTCTTTAAGGCATTTCAAGCTGAGCCCCAAAATCATTTATCCTAAATCTTGGCCATATATTCTGTGCTTCCTTTTCTTTCTCCATTTAATTCTTTTCTGCCTTTTCATTTAAGCAAGTTGCTTGTGTCCTGGGAAGGGGCATTAGAGATTAAATTACAGTTTGAACCTTGCATTATATGTCATCATCCTACTTGAGTTTTTTTTTAATTTTCTTTTATTCTGCGTCATACTTGCTGAAAAATGGTCACAGAGACAACATACATTAATATAGAAGGCAGCCTCTTAAGAAAGGCAGAAAGGTCCCAGAGTTAGGAAGTGAAGTGAGTTCCCAAACTTCACACCCAGATAAAGTCATTTTACATGCCAAAGATATTTTTTTTTTCTCCTCTCCTCATAACTATAAAGAAAGCTGGAAGGGTGAGGGCCAGGAAAAATTGAGATGATTTCCCCCTGGTTATATAACAAAGTTTAAAAACAAATAAAGGCAATATCAGTTAGTCAATCACATCCTTTGGTCCCGAGCCAAATCAAATTATCCTTTGTTTTGTTTGTTCCATTTTAAGATGATGGTGATTTGACTGGAACCCACATTTATCATTTAGCGGTGATTTACTCTTCTAAAACCTAATCTGTGCATAGTTTAGTTTTGTACTGATATCACTACTGCAATTAGAGCTAGGATTTTTTACTGTAATGCATATAACTAGAGCTGGTTGAAACAGAGTTTCCATTCCTTGAGAAATTCTGATATTTCAATTTCCAGCTAAAAGAAATTTCCAAAACAATTCATCTGGGAAATATAGAAACCAAGAGTCACTTCAGTAAGGTTGAAATGTTTCATTTTGACTATTATAATGTATGTAACAATTGACATGGTAAAGTTGAAACAGAGTGCTCTGATAGTCTTGTAATCAAAAATTTTGATGAAATTGGTACATTCCCACCAAATGTTTCTCATGATTGATTGGAAATTTTCCAGTGGATTGGTTTTCCCTAGCTCTGGTTGTGACATACAAATCCCTAGTGAAAGGTCCCTTTATACTGATACAGAATGTTCTCCTGCTCTTGCAGGTGTAAACATCTTTCTGTCACTTTGGGATCCTCAACGATGAAAAATGTGATGTAAAGGTTAGATGGTGTTGTTATTTTCTATGTGAAGATCTACAGCATGTCAGATGAATATATACACGTGGTCTCTTTAAGCTAACATATTAAATATTCAAGTATCACAAGTAATGGTAGGAGATAATTGATTCATAATGCTACATGATGGGGTTTACATTTTTATCCCAGGAATGATCTATAAAAACTTATCACATTAGCTTCAGAGGTGACTCTCGGTTCAGATAGTGTGAACACTAGATTTTAGTTTTTTTTTCTTATATAGGCACCTATTACCCCCCACCCCCAATCTGATTTTTCGCACTTGCTATTTGGTCTCCCTAGTAAATAACTGCACACTTCTCTAACAGTAACAGATATTAGCCCAATCCATATCAATGACACTGTGCTGTTACTCCTGGTAGTAAAAATGCATTGATTCTTGAAAAGGGAAGCTGAAGAATAATTCACTGAAGTACTAACCTCCTGCCTAGTGGAAGCATTGCTTAGATGCTTGCAGCCCTGAAAGCAAAGAGACTGGAAACTGCTTAAAAAAAAAAGGAAAAACCACAAACAGACTTTATAGCATGTGTAATAAACTTTTTTTTTAATGAAAACTCCTTCCCTCAATATTTATTGCTTTTCAAACTGCATGTTTAGATTTTTATTTCTGTATGATACAACAGGACTCCTCCAAGGACCGGGGTCACCGACTTAGCATTTGGACAGCTTGCGTAAACGCCTTCAAAGGAATGCCTCATTTTCCTGACAGTGGTGTGACAGCAGGCAGAGCTGAGGTAAGATCACTGGCAGTGGAAACAGCCTATGAATCAGTCATCAGTAGAAAGCAGAGCAATAACACTGATTTCCTTAGCGTCATTGATTTAGCTTGCATTGCAACAGGCAACAAAAGTTATTAATAGTCATAACTAGAGCTGTAACTTTTTTTTTTCTGGGCACACTGAAAAAAATTCACTGAACGTCAAATGAAATGGTTCATTTTGTTTTGAGCCTGCTTTTATTGAAAAATGTGATTTTTGGTCAGTTCATAATTGAAAATGTGTGTATTTTGGACCCTGAAAAAAAATGGAAACAACTTCAAAACTGCTCGTGAAATCATTTCCCCCCTTTCTCAATCAACTCAAATACATTTTCTGCTTTGATTGAGTCACCGCTTGTTCTAAGGTAAAGGGACAGATCTCTTTCCAATAATCCTGTCTTTTGTAAAGGTGAATGTGAACAAAGTCTCCTTTAATCCCTTCCTCTTTTCCAACAAAGAGGCTACTCATTTTCATGACCTTTCATGGAAAGTTATAGTCCAGGATCTCTCTCTCTCAGCTAATAATTCTGTTCTTGGAGCACATGAGATGAAGGAAGCATATAAATTAAAACAACAAATTCTTCTCCCTGCAGAGCTATTATAAATATCATCTCTAAAAAGTGCTTTTACTTTCATTTTACTAAGGATTCTGCTCTGTCACAATCTCTTTATTAAAGCTTCAAGAGTCACCTGTGACTTTCAGCATCCAGTGTACAGGCTTCTACCTTGTGAGGTAAGTTACTGTAATGGGCAGTACAGTAGCTTTATTGTCTGTGGATTACTTTCTAGAGGTGACATGAAACACTTGGCTACGTTACCATCCTTCCACCTTTAAAATGTATTGAATACCTTGGCTATGGCACTAGACTGCAACGTTGGAGACCTGGGTCAAATTTCTAGCTCATCCATAGAGTCACTTGCACAAGGCCCGGAGGTATGTCTACACTGTAATTGCAGCACTTGTATCAATATCACAGCTAGCTTTAACCTAGTTTGGCTCATATACCAGTGGCAGTGGAGTCACAGCTGCATGGGCTGTATAAGCTTACCTGTACCTTGTCCCTCAGTTCCTGATACGTAAAAATGGGGACGAGAACACTGCTCTTCCTCACAGAGATGTTGTGAAGATCAACATCAATCACTAATGGATTTCCTAGCTACTAGGACGTGGAGGACCCTATGAGGGCCGAGATATTACTTTCAGCCCAAGTTCTTAGCAGGGATTAAAGCCTGGTCTACACCTACAACTTAGGTGGACCTAGTGGTGTGGTTCAGGGCTGTGAAAAAAAATCACTCCGGAGAGAGGTAGTTTAAGCTCCACTGTAGACACCATTAGGTTGATGGACAGAAGAATTCTTCTGTTGATCTAGCTACTGCCTCTTGATGGGATGGATTTACCATGATGATGGAAAATGCTTTTCTGTTGGTGTGGTATATACATGTTTGTGCCACTGTAGCACTTGTAGTACTAAAAAAAGATCAAAATAAATAGGTCTTGAAATTGGTCACAGGGCCTAGATCCTAGCAAAATGGGGGACTTGCCATCCACAGCTGTAGCAGATAGACTGCTACAGCAGTGGGAGCCTGTGTACCTAGAATGGGCCAAATCTTTTTGAAAGGGCATCAGAAGTTAACCTGGTTGGCTTTTTTGCCACCCCACTTTGAGTTATTGTTAAAGCAGGCATAAGTGAGCAGTATCTTAGAAAGTGTTGTCTTTCCAAACAGTGATCAGCATTGAGGTTTAGTGAAAAATCAGACACTAGAACAAGACTAAATGTAACATTTTATTTTGTCTCAGAAGGAATCCACCATAGGCCTCTTATTAAGTTATGCATCTTTAATTATAAAAATAAGCAAAGAAAATAACTTGCATCTCTCATTACCATGATATGTTTCAAATAATCTTTATATGAACACATGGAGCTTTAAAAATGTAATTTAACAATAAATAATGACATATACCAGATATGCGCACTGTTTATTCCAGTAATCGGCCAAAAAACCAAACCAAAACCCCCTAAGTATCATTAAATTATAAATACATAATGCAAACTTAATGGCACAAACATGTCTAAAGTGCAAACAAATCACAAGAATCATGCAAACGCTTCTAAATAAGCCCCTCAACCCCCACCCCCCAAGAAAATCACTTTGCAGTGAGCACAAGACAAAAAAAATAAAGCATTAGAGATTAAATGGGTGTGAAACAGTCAGACTCTACACAGAAATTCATTTTTCCCTATAAAAATTGTGTGACTGTATTGCAGGGCTAGTATTACTATAGGCCAAGGGGGAAAAAAGTGAGATATTAGGCATAAACTAAGCAGCTCAAATATTTTTGTGAAAGAGATTTTCGCTACATGAGTAGTTACTTGGGGGGAGGTGGTTAGCTATCAGTGTAGATAGGTAAAGCCACTGGACAAGATTTATCCCTGCTTGAAACCACAGTAATAGGTTTGCTCAGGAAAGAACTCCCTCCTCCACCCACCCCCCTCATCCCCAGGTGTAAAACTGATTGGAAATGTGTGATGCTTTGGGGAACTGATTGAAAAACCACTTAACATTCAAAATATTGGGCATTTAAAACAGCCCTGGGGGAAAAAAAACATGGAAACCTAAGCAGTGTTTATACAAATAGTTGGACAAAGCTGTCAAGCCCTTTTCCAACAACAACAAAATGTTCTGAGGGAGAGTGCTCTACCTGCTTCACATGCTGAATTTTACTGGTTGAAATAGCTGCTTTGCACTACATATGTAAAGGGATCACAGCTCCAGGGCAGCTATAATTGGAGGAAATCCCCCAGTGTAGACACGCCCCTCTATAACCATAGTGTACTCGATACTCCAGCTCTGGTAGACCCCTTGTTCTAATGTCCCTTTCCTCATGGTGCATCTCAAAAAGTACCTCTCTCAAAGTGCTGAGCATCTGCACCTGGTAAAATCAAGCCCTTAAGCACCCATAATTCCCACTGGGAAGCATGTAGCACCTTGCAGGACAGCATCTTCCTTAACACTATCAGGTATACTGGAATCTAACTTAAGAATGAACTACAGTGTTGCACCTAGCTTGAATGGGACTGCATAATTCAGAGTATTAAAAAAAAATAATCACGGTCAGCAACATTTTTTGCTCCTTACAATTTTACAACAGCACTTTCGGCCTATATTTAATGAAGACAGCAATTCTGGAAATACTGCCCCTGCATCTGGTTTTAATATATTAGCAGCAAGTCATTGTTTAAAGGCTTTGTGGTAAGAAGTTCTATTGCTTTATATTTTGCAAAAAGAGATGTCCCTCCCATTAGCCTTTTACAGAACTTGATTAGCTTCTTAACAAGCTGAACCAGAGTCAGCTGCCCACCAGAAGTAGTTTCTAACTGGGTAGTTTTTGGAATGTGCATGTGGAATCAGCCCTGCTCCTCACATGTGACAACACAAGGTTGCTTTTTTTGGCGTACAGAACCCAAGACAGATACTGTTCAGAAAAGCTGGTCTTGTGGAGGCCTTCAGCTATGAGTGAGTGCAAAAAAAAAAAAAAAAAAACACCAACATGTAAGCCTCAGTTCAGATCCTCTTTTACAGAAGAGCGTAGTAGTAAACACAGGCTTGCGTTGCAAGTCGCTTGCAACAGGCACAGTGATGTGTGTGTTTTGGATTTGAGGAGTTTCATTTTTTGGACTGCCTGGCTACCTTTAGGCATACCAAACATGGCTCTATTTTCCATGTCATGTCTTAGAAGTGACCCTTCTGAAGGCTGCAGCTGTGATATTTAAGAGTTGTTCTGTCAGCCATTTGACAATTCCCAGATTAGCATTTTAGCAGTACTTCTGCTTGGGATACAAGTACCATGGTAACCCCTGAAGGTAGCTTGGGCAGTTGGAATCCAGCCTATCGGTGAGTATGAATAGCTACTCACCAGTTTGTTTGCCTGGTCCAATTCCAATACATGATGAAACAACTTCTCTCTCTTTCATTATAAAAAAGGCCACTGTGAGGAATGCGTACTTTTGAACATGATAGAGATAATGTTTTCAGGGGGAAAAAATAAAGCTAAGGTACAAAACTAAATTTATAGGCAATAAAATTATTATATTCTGCTTCTTTTAAGCAGTCTCTTCTGGAATTTATGTACAGTACAGGAAAGATTTTAAAACTATGTATACCACAGTTAGAGCGAGACCTTTAGTTTTAAGACAGTTTTGTTAAGGATTCTTTTAAAGCTTTTAACAGTTAGATACAGTACATAGAGATGCTGTGGTTTTTAAACCAATGTAAAGACTGACCAACTTAAAATCTGCTTTCATCACATGGTCTGGCACCTTGTGCTATCATTTTCACAGTGCAGCTACTCTGATTTGCTAGTAGTTTTTGCACTGAGATGCAGGGCAATACTAAAACAGTCTTCCATGTTTTGTAAGTGCTAGACCTGACTGTGGTAGATTAACTGGGTAAGGGAGTTTTTTTATGACAGAGGATTAAGACTGTATGTCACTGAGACCAAGAATCCAAACATGACATTCATATTCGTCCATGGCCAGCACAGATTCATAACACAAATTCCATTGATATCTTTAGGATAGATCCATTAAAAGCTATCACCACCTACCAGCCTCATACTATTAATAAGGTTAAACTGTTCGAGTTGGTTTCAAACTTGCAAGAGTGTTTGAGCTACAGTTCATTGATAATTTGGTGTCTGCTGAAGAACTGACTGTTGTAAAAGCCTAAGTTTATGATTTTCTTTGGGTGGGGAAGAGAAGAGAGATGGAGAAATTTCAAAGGCAGAAAGCTGGGACACTGAACACAGAAGCCTAGTTCCATGCAAATTGGTTTGACAGGGATAGAAAATATGAACAACTAAATCTAAAACCAGTTTCTAATTGTTATTAAAATTAGCCTACAGTACATTTGGATGGGTGTATTAACTCTTCTAAAAAAAGAGGCTTCTATAGTGGTAGTGCTTAGATCCTCTCTACACACCCATTCTCTCTCCCCTAAAGAATTATGCACTTTCTGAAGAGGTACGTTTCACATGGGATGGAATAGACCCCTCACCTCGGAGGTTCCTGAAATAGATTTTTAGCTTCTGAGGCTCAATGATACGTCTCCTGTTGAAGTCTGCCCTGGGGAGCACTTGAGAGCAGTGATCTGTTTGCAGCAGATGGAAGAGGCTGGCCATGTTGGGTCCTATCTTCTCCATCAAACTGTCTTTGATGGTGCTGACAGTCTCTTCATCACATTCCAATAAACTTCTCACGAGCTTGTTGTAATACCTGGATAAATGAAGAAAACAGTTACAGTCCATTATATTCTTGCTCTCCCACTAGTGAGACAGATAATAGCACAAGCTAGAGGAAATCAGTTTGAAAGAGACTACTCCAGAGAAGTTGTGGTGCTGAGAGAGAACTGGAATTGTCAGGGTTATTTTCTGTGGTGCATTAATGACTATGCTGGAATTGCAAGCTATTAACGCAAGGGTGTGTGGTCCTCAGTCCTGCTGCGTAACAGTTTCACAGCAAATGCGCAAGTTATAATATTAGCATCAACTTACATAGGTTGTGCCCTTTCCCAGAGACTTGACTTACCATATATACATCTCCATCTTTGATTCTTGGAGTTACGGTACATGTGTTTCTGGGACAAAATTATAGTTTTAGTTAACAGGAGCACAGCTAGGACTAATTAAGTTTCTGAATGGTAGATACTCAAATTTGGGTTCTAATTATTGCTCAGATTAGAACATGATATTCTCCAATTTTTATTTTTTTTAGCAAGTGGGTGTTGGACTAGGAGCAAAGGTATCAAGAAGGTCACGTGTTTATCAGGACTTATTCACTAGTAAAGAACCATCAAAATTGTAATTTCATCCCCACAAACAAGGGTAATATCAAAATAGATTTGAGCACATGCCAGACCATATGATAATGGACAGAGATAAGTTTTGGAAAATGTAGACCAGGGGTCGGCAACCTTTCAGAACTTGCGTACCCAGTCTTCACTCTAATTTAAGGTTTTGAGTGACAGTAATACATTTTAACATTTTTAGAAGGTCTCTTTTTATAAGTCTATAATATAGAATAAACTATTGTTGTATGTAAAGTAAATAAGGTTTTAAAAATGTTTAAATTTAATTTTAAATGAAGCTTCTTAAAGTGCCACTGAAAATCAGCTCTCGTGCTGCTTTTGGCACATGTGCCATAAGTTGCCTACCCCGATATAGACCCTTATGCCCACTAGAGTATAAAATTCCCCTATGCAGAAGTTATTCTCTGTTTTCCTTGGGGCTTTTTTTTGCAGCTTCCTCTGAAAAATCTCGTACTGAGCACTGTTGCACAGGATATTGGACTAGATGGACCATTGGTATGTATACTCTTATAAAGCAATCTAATCTCTATATGCTTCTTAGGACTCTTCTGTGGAGATTTGACACCAACCCTTCCCCCCCAAACTATGTAGTCCTTAGAAAGGGTTAAAGAAGAAAACTAGTCAATGTAAAGCTAATAGCCTGACAAACGCATGCATTCCTAGTGGGTTGAATTTTTAGGATTTACAACCTGCAGTAATATGCTGAAGATGAGAAAGTTGGTTAATTTAATCAGGCCCTTTTGCCTTCCACAGGGCCTGTGACTGCAGTTTCTACCCTCTTTATTTTAGCACAAGGCCTGAGAGTATGCTTTCCTTGCTCTCCTGTTTATGAGAGCGCGCCAGGAATTTGTGCTGATCTGTTTCCCCATCTTTGTTTGAGTCAAGCAGAGAAAGAACAGTGCTCAAAAGAATTCTCCTCCATGGGACTCAGGAAGAATCAACACAGCTCTCTCTGTCGTGTAAGCAGCCAGCACAAACCTAAACAAGGGGACGTAAGGGTTCAGGGCAATCATATTGATCTCCTAGAGAACAAGATGGAGGGAGATGCAGAAGTATCAGAAGTCTTGGGGTCTACTGTCCAGGAAGATAACGGGGGAGCAATAATGGGGGAGCATATTACCATATCTAAGGTGGATGTGGGCAGTATAGAAGGCCAGACAGTAGAGAAGAGGAAAAAGACACATTGCTCTTCTCACAGATGTTATCTCAGGCTTCTTCCTCAACTGTTGTAGGTCAGGGCACATGGATATTTCTGCTATAACTGTAGAGTGAAGTGAAAGGTCTGGGAGTTTGGAGTAAGGTACTAACGTTCACTCAGAAGATCCCATTAGGGAGTCCTGCGTGACACTTTCTATGAAGCTTACATTTACAAAGGTTAGAGGTCAAAAGCAAAATACTATGTTTATAGGGAGAGCCGGGTGAAATTTTTCACTGAATTTTTTTTCCTCCTGGAGAGAAATGCGTATTTGGCAACTTCAAAACATTTCATAAATTCACATGGAGGTCACGCAATTGTTTTTGATCCAAACAACAATTTTGAAAAAACTTAAACATTTTTTTTCAGAGTTTCCTTCAATTTTATTAAAAAATTGAAAACAAACCCCCATTTAATCTGATTGGCACATTAAAAAGTAAAAAAGAAGTCTTATGACGATGAAAAGATTTGGGAAAATTTTATTTTCAGGTTGAACTACATTTTTTGGTTAGGTTTTTTTTGAGGGGTGAATTTTCAGAGAACCAAAACTATCCATTAGTTGTACTTGTAACTACCCGTAACTAGAGCTGTGCATCAGGGGAGGAGATATAAAAGCCCTGATGCTAGTTAACGTGGTGACCTTTTGGATCCAGACAATTCATTGGCCATTTATGAACACCTCTGTTGATCCTTTAACCTTTCATAAAGAATTTATACATATAACCTTAATATAAAGTGTGAGAGAATATTGTGCATTTTATTCTATGCTGCTGCAGCGGTATCAATGCACCACAGAAGCTAGTGAGTAGGAACTGCCTAGTGAAACAGTTCTTCCCGGTGTCAAGTTTGCTCACTTAGTATCTTGCAGAAGAGGTTCTATGGGATGATGAAGATAGAATCTGAGAGTTCATTTGATGATCTCCTTCCCCAGCAGGTCCCTTAAAATTTTGCCTACATGCTTTTCCATGCCTTAGCTGTCTCTCCAGGACTCAGTTACTGGATAGAAATACAATCTGATTTTTTTTAAAGATTAAAATCCATTTATTTAATAATCTAATTTCAGTAGCTACAGCATGTCCAGAGGCAGAAGGGCCTTCCTCCTTCATAGCTACTGACTTGAGATTAAAATCACAGGAAGCTGCATGACCCTTTAACGACTTCCTGTTGGAATTCCGTGCCAACTGGCACATTCTTATTTTGTGTCTATGTTGGGACTTGGGCTGGGAAAGCAGGATGCTTTAGGAGAACTTAGTGTAAACTATTAGCTGGGAAATCCTGCTTCTTTTGTTACTCAACAGGTTACAATATCCTTTTGCTTCACCACTAGTCCAAGGCTGTGTGTGGAGCAGTTTCCTTTACCACATCTTATCCCAAGACGTGTCTCTTAAGGAACAATGACCCCATTCTAGGGCTTGATTCGCCACTGCTTTGCACCTGGTGGCGGGACTCACACCTGTTCTTCCATTTCAGAGTGCTAGTGAGTATACACATGCACAGTGTAAGTGACCACATAAGGTGCAAAGATGTAGAGAGAGTCAAGTCACCTGATCTCTTCATGGGTGCAAATTAAACATTTATACCCAACAGATTATAAAATTAAGGGCTTGTCTACATCCACCTTTAGCAGTCTAGTTATGTGGTACAACACCCTCACCCTTGGGTAGATACATTCATACCGGTGTTTATAGCTTACTCCTATATAGGAAAGGGAATAAGTTATCCCCCAATGTAAGGCACCCTTATAGTGGGAGTAACTGTATCCACACTAGAGATTGTACTATACTGGTAAAACTCTCCCCATCCAAGCCAAAATAATTATAACATTGCAGTCAGAAGTATGACTGCACTATGGGAAGTCATACCCATACTAGCTTTATCCTGCCTGTTCCTAGAGATGACAGTAACCTATTTTATTGGGAGGCTGGGAGTAGGGACTGCTCAGAATCCCACAACCTAATGGGGTCATGACAACATAAAGTCATGGAAGAGTCATTTAGCTGGTGCTCCCTTTGAAGCATTCTCAGTTATTTATATTAAACACAGAATGAGACTGTTTACTGTTTCAGTGAAAAGAGGTGGAGTTGCCTTGGGAGGAAATTAAGCTGCAATGTTCACTAAGAGATGTTTAACATAAGAATTAAAAGGATACTCAACTAAAGGTCTGAAAATGTTGCCTCTACCATCCATCACTCTAAGTAATACGGCTGCTAAGTATAACAAAGATAACCAGAGAATTTTCAGCTTTAAGTTTACTTTGTGCCTTTTAGAGCTCTTTGTCTAGCTAATTTCACTGTTTTCCCCCTGATGTACAGAACTTTATAAACATGAGGAGGGGCTCAGAAAAAAATCTGATTCAGAAGATTTTAAGAAGGAAGAACGGCCATACTGGGTCAGACCAATGGTCCATCAAGCCCAGTATCCCGTCCTCTGACCTGGACCAATGGCAGGTGCCCCAAAGGGAATGAACAGACAGGTTATCATCAAGTGATCCCATGCAATTTTAAAAAGCCAGGAAGTACTATTTAAAGTGAGCTGTATCTGGAACATGTAAAAATTAAAAAATAGACTCAGGTTGATAACATCCCTTTAAATGTGCTTTGTGTTCATGTGTGTTTCACATAAGAAAACAGCCACATACCTGTTTGAGAAGTGATTTGGAAACTGGACAACTTCGGTGATTGCTTCAGGATTACGCTTTGCAATGCTACACATGTCCAATTTGCTGTAACATTCCTCCTGCACCTCCGAGATCATTCTTTGGAAAGTGGAGCACCTCCGAATGGCAAGGAAAACCTTGGACGTAATTCCATTTGCAATGCATTTCAGGCTCTCTTTCACAAAGGCTTTTCCCTGCAAATTTAGAAGCAGCATCATCTTAATGTGCAACTGCATAAGTCGTTCATAAAATGTTAACAAATATCCTGCTTTTGCTAATTGCTGCTATTTAAGTGTTGTGTGTCAAAAGCTTACTCAGCAATAAAGAAACCCGTTTACAGTCAAGGCATTTTGTTCCATGGGCTTGTATTCCTAATTATTGTAAATATAAATATTGATTAATGCCCCATGGTCCCCATCAGGATTAAGGCCCCAATTGTACTGGGCAATGTATAAACACAATACTTCCTGTTCCAAAGAGCTTCCATGTCTAAACAACAGCATCAAAAAGGCCTAAAATGCTAATGCCACATTTGTGAGATAGCAATACTGCATATACAATCCTGCAACCTTGAAGCAGGCTTTGAGGCTCACATCCTGATGTGGTGTGTTTCATTTTAAGGTACCTTGAGATCTTCCAAACAATGTCTCCCTCCACTATTGGAAGAGGTGATTATTATGTCCACTTTATAGATGCGGGGTAAATGTCCCTAGCAGAGCCAAGACTACGATCCTTTAGTAATGTCCTTTCTCTAGCTATTCCATGTGAAAAGAAAAAATCTGCTGCTCCAGAGAGTCAGGCTGCTCTGGTTTTGCATTCCCAGGGCTGAAGACTTCCAATTCAAATCACATGTCCGTGCCAGGTTACACAGTCAGAAGAGTTACTTTGTTAGAAGAACGTTTATATTTCCTCCTGAAGAGGAAATTTAGCTCCCTGCCCCACAAGACAGCCTCTGCCAAGTCCTCACACACAGCACACACTATGTGGAAAATCTCCCTGAAGAATAGATTTGTGGCCAAAAAAGCAAAGTCCTGGTTCCCACAAGAGCATCTGAGGAGCAGCAAGGCCCATTTGGAACTACGGGTGGCCTGTACTGAATCCCTTGCAGGATCAGGGCCTAAGAAATTAAGAGCTCATTCCAAGCATTTAAGTGCCATGGGGATTAAGCAAGCGCTTGGCTGAATCAGCGTGTAAACCTGGCCCGAATAAAGAGGAAGCTGTAAAGGAAAAAGACGATAGCTTTGTACTGTACCTGAGTGTCAAATTTAGCAGCGCTATAGAGGAAGGACTTGCAGATGTCGTACATTCCATCCGTGTCGCACGTCGAGTTCTCCAGGCAGGCAAACGCACCACAACCCACCTGGAGGGCACTATTTAAACAGCGCACCACTTCAGCTGGAAGACAGGCATAGAACATTATACAATGCTTCCCAGTTCCATCACCCCCTTCATCTAACAACTTAAGAATGGCCGTCGTGGGTCAGACCAAAGGTCCGTCCAGCCCAGCATCCTGTCTACTGACAGTGGCCAATGCCAGGTGCCCCAGAGTGAGTGAACCTAACAGGTAATGATCAAGTGATCTCTCTCCTGCCATCCATCACCCCCCTTGACAGCCAGGATGGGTAGGGAATGGTGTCCCTAGCCTCTCTTTAATAGCCATTAATGGACTTAACCTCCATGAACTTATCCAGTTCTCTCTCAAACCCTGTTATAATCCTAGCCTTCACCACCTTCTTAAGCAAGGAGTTCCACAGATTGACACTGCGCTGTGTGAAGAACTTCCTTTTATTTGTTCCTGCCCATTAATTTCATTTGGTGGCCCCTAGTTCTTATGTTATGGGAACAAGTAAATAAATTTTCCTTATTCACTTTCTCCACACCACTCATAATTTTCTCTCTCTCTATCATATCCCTCCTCAGTATCCTCTTTTCCAAGCTGAAAAATCCTAGCTTCTTTAATTTTTCTTCATATCTAAGGGCACAAAGCACATTACCAATGATTACGCAGCAGAAGACTTGTAGACATAGTCAAGTGACAGCCCTGTATCACAGAATATTTTGTTTTTTATGGTGGTGGGGAAGAAAGGAGTAAAAACAAGAGGTATGTTTCAGGCAAGTTACGAACTGAAGTCATGCAATAAGCCACCAGCAAAACTTGGAACAGAACACAGATCTTCTGACAGACAGTTACATGTCCTAGACTTGTATAAATTAAAAATGTTTCCTACTGGTCTGTTTCACTTAATATTGACCGGAAGCACAACTTATTCCACTTTTTGAGTTTACATCTTTTTTTATTTAAAGGTTGTGCACTAGTCAAAAAAATAAAATAAACCAAATGTGATAACTAACTTCATTTTCATTCTTGTGGCTATTTTGAAGGGAGAAAAGTTTTAACTAAGGTTGAGAGTACTTTATCATGCTAGGAAGGAGAAAGTTTTAGTCCATATATTAGTTCAGCTGTAGGATAAGTTCAACCGCAGCATAGATAGCAAGTAAACAGGGACTACATATTAATATGGAACCCAGCTCTTTATCAGAGCTCTGCTCTGCTTATAAAGGTTTTTGTGAAGATAGAATAAGCATTTGATCCAGAGAGTTAAACTAATGAAAATCAACATGTAATTAAAATAATTCAGACATAAGCACCAATGCGTGTAAATGGCAGAACACAGCATTTCTCTGTATTAAAAAATGACATGGCTTATTGTTTCAATATACCCTAACTGTATTACCAGATTTCCTGCCCTAAAATTAAGAGGTTTTAACCTTTTCTAGTAAGCTGAATGTCCAATTATGTCCCTGTGCAGGGCACAGTTATTACTTTCTGTCAGATCTTTTTACTGGCATTCTTCAGGGAAGAAAGTAAACCTGGAATCTCAGATCAAGATATTAGATGTCTGAGACGGGAGGATATTTGCTGAGTAGCAGAGGAGAACCTGTACCAGAAACTAGCTCCTAATCTAAAGAGGGGTCTGTTAAAACTGCTCTCTTTCCAGGGAGAAATAAATGCACCCCCTGTGCTCCAATACCACTTACACACCTGGAGAGAAAAATATGATATTATCCTATTCCTAATTCACCCCATGCCATCTCAAGTTGTTTTCATAATTATATGTTTTGATAGGTTCCAATTATAACCTTGCTTTCAGCAGGTTTAATATGCATTAGGCTTTTATTGTTTTAGGCACAGTGGACTAGAGCGAGAGAGATCTTATGTTTCTATAGCAACCAAATACAAAAGGAAATTGAGCAAACACCCTCATATAGTACTGCAAAGCCCTGCAGATCTAAAATAAAACAGTTCTTAATGAGCTCCAAATTAGAGGATCCCTCCTCACTGTCTTGACCTTATATTTTAAGGCAGATTTTTATTTTTTCACTGCTCGAGAGAACATGAAACGTGCTCAGCTCATCTAGACACCTACAGCACACGAAGTAAAGCCATTCAATGATGACTTGCTAGTTATTCCTCTCATCTCTTGTAAAGACTAGTTAGGTAAGTGTGCTTCTCATATTTTCACGTTACCATTCTGACCAATATCTGTAGGCAATTAAGACTACATGTTAGCAGTGGACACATAATTAGCTTACTACATTCTCTGAAGTGGTATTAGAAAAAAATCCTGTTCCTTCCACCTTTGAACACACAGATATCTAGGAAAAGGAGGTTTAACTTGCTAATAAGCAAGGAATTTAACATTAAAGTGTATTTATGACAGGGGAAAAAGCATTCAACCAGTATTAAAAAATGTATCTCATTTAGTATCTACAGTATATATAATATATTGCAGATTACATGCTGGTTTATAAAGCATCTCCTGAAATGAGATTTTTTCCTTTAACTATGCATCAGTATTACACAGAATCAGTTTCCTAGGATTTTTGCTTACATAATTTATTGCTAACAGCCATGGAGGGACAGTCTCTAGCAAGGATTAGAAGCAGAGACATTTGCAACAGTTTAAACACGAGGGCTCTCAGATTTAAAGCCCCCTTTGAGGGGTGTTACCTGAATTCTGTGCTGCAACCCTGGTTTTCCTGGGGCTCACAGAGTCATTCTGTTCGGCTTCATAGGATGCAGAAGCACGGATCACCAGCAGCAGGAGAATAACTGACTTTTGAAGCATTCTCTGACAAGTTTCCGCTAAGTTTTTGTGAGTGTCTCCTCTTTCTTCGGCTTCAGCAAAGATGCGGATCTGGATACACTCAGGGAGAAAGGAGTCTGTCAAAGATTTAGCACTGCTGCAGCCTTGCTCCCTTTGTACCCCTAGCTCCTGCTCACTGGGGGACCAAGACCAAAGCTCACAGCTTTTATAGCCGGCCTTATCTATCCCCCCTCCAGGATCTGGAGCCAATCAGGAGGTGGTATAGGCAGCCAATGAGGTGCTGTGCTCATTCAAGCACCAGAGCACTGGAACTTCACAGGAAGAATATTTTCCAGCCAATTAAAAGGACCTGCCAAACAATAAAAAAAAGTTAATCTTCACAGAAGCCAGGGAAAAAAAACTTCCTGTGATTAATTTTGCTCAAGGAAATTGCATGACAACCCTAAATCTTTCCCAAGATCATCTGCTTTTAAAAAGTAATTTAGTAGCTACTGCAGGAAAATACTGATACTATAGTTTATCATCTAGAAATAAGTGGATCAGCTAATTAAAGCAGAGGCATTTTCATGTATTCATTGTACAGAATGAATATTTGCCACATAAGTTGCATATAGTCAACACTGCCAGTCAGCCATGCACGCAAACAACGGCCCCCATCTATGCATACATGGATTATATACACAGTGCATGTATACACTCCCCCCACATTTATGCAGTACACAAAGAGTTCACGCACAATCATATGCAAATATACATAGATATCACACCCCCCCCAAACATTATACAAACAGACCATACATACAGCCCCTAAACCCTCCAACATGCAAATTGATATACACCCGTGCACAACCACTGTACGTGCCTCGACCTATGCTCACAACAGCACGTCCTCTCTCCCCCCCCCCCTCCCCTGTTCCCATAAACAAACATTTGCTGACTTTTTGTTTCAATGAACTGGGTATTCATGCCTGAAACTTCATCGTAAACTTTTTTTGGATGATAGAACAGGAACAAGCCCGAGAAACAACTGTTGATCGTTAAATTTTTTGTTGTGGCTGGTTTTAAACCTCACAGATTCATGAAATGAGGAGGAAACATTTTTTTTAAGCTTTGTTTCTAAAAAGCAAATCACGTTTAATACACTGGAGGCCTGGTTCTTATTTACACCAGGGCCCCTTTACAGCACTCTGACAGTGTAAATGGTTTTAACGGGACCTAAAAGTAAACAATGCTGGCCCTAGATCTTGAATCTTAGGGTAGGAGGGTGTGTGGGGAAGAAAGATGTATGGATCTAAAAAAAAAAAAAATCTAATTTCTGCATTTCAGGAAAAATTAGAAATAGATACCAAGTATCGTTCATTAGAGGGACAGGAATACGGCTGTCCTGTGGATCTCAGAACACCTCCCAAAGATTAATAGATTTATCCTTACAATGCTGCTTTGTGGAAGGAAAGTATTGTCTCCATTTTACCGGGTGAAGAACTGCAGAAACAGAGAGATTAGGAGTTTCCAAGCATGAAAAGATTGCATCCTTTTACATGAAAATTGGTTTACAAGCTAATTTAGTGAAAACAGCCCAAAAGCCTGCATAGAAACTCTAATTTTGCTGAACAGTGGCTTACTTTAGTTTAAATTTAATTCAGTAAGAAACAAAATAGAAGTAAGCCCTTCATGAAACAGAAATAAAAGTGGGTTTTGTGCCCATTTAACTACATCAGTTTTAAAAACACGTTTCATTAAACCACTAAGTTTGTGTGTAGAAAGGGACTGAGTTGACTAGTCTATGGCAATACATGGAGTCTGTGGCAGACCAGAAAAGAGGCCCCAGATGTACAGAATCCCAGTTCAGTGCCATGCTCTCAACCCTTCCTCTCATACCAAGGATAGGGAATGACACAGCAGTGAAGAAGATGGGGCCCATTATGGTTCTGCAAGTGTCTCTTCACAGGCATATTGCTGCATGCCACTGAGTTTAACAGAACCTATTCATAGAGAGTTACAGGACACATCTACACCACCAATTAAGATGGAATCATTGCATGGGTAGCCATAGCCACAGTAGCGTTAATTTAGCTAGCACAGATAACAATAGCAGGCTCCAGCTCAGCCTAGCAACCTGAATACGTAAGAGTTCCCACTGGGGTCCTACTGGAGAAGCTAAGCCTGTGCCACTCTATCTTCACTGCTATTGTTACCTCCATTAGCCAGACTAAAGCTAGCATGGGTACGTCTAACCATGCTACAATTACACCTTAATTTGTAGTGTTGATGTACCCACAGAGGCAGCTGAAGGATAGGGGCTTTGGAGCAAAATCCTGTTCTCCTTGGTATGCTTGCTATCAGCTTCAGCCGGAATAGGATCAGGCCCAAGGGTGACCAGACAACAAGTGTGAAAAATCGGGATGGGGCTGAGGGGTAATAGGAGCCTATATAAGAAAGACCCAAAAACCAGGACTGTCCCTATAAAAAAATCAGGAGATCTGGTCAACCTACAGGCCCTGGGCTGTACTCCTGCCTTGGGGGGTTAGAATTACAGCCGTACCAGATGTTCTGCAAACATTCAGAAATGTTGAAACAGAGGGGTTTTGTGTTTCATCTCAGTTTTGTGAAACTGTGCCAATTTCATTAAAAAAAAATAAAAAAAAATAAAAAAACACTGTGGGTTTCTCCACCTAGAAAAAAATAGGACCAGTCCTGTTTGCAAGTGAACATGATCCTTGGGGCTTCATTCTGATCAAATCAAAGGGAACATTAGCATTTACTTCAAAAGGAGCTGAATCACCATTCTATCTAGCTCCTATTTGATGGGCGAATTTTTCTAAATGTTAAATTTCAAATTCCAAATCTGAATTTGTTTCTTCTCCCACAACTAAGGTCATCCGAGTTTTGAATACTTCAATTTATTGCAAGAAGCTTGCAAAACCAAAGCCAAACTCTGCCCCCTCCCTCGCAAATATTTACAGCCCTTTCTTTGAATGACTATGGAGAAATGGTAAGCTAGGAAGATTGGCTACATTTTGTTAATTTTTTTAAAATCAATTATTACTTCCGTTATAATTACTAGAGGTCTGATCCACTGACCTGAGTGGGTTTTGGAAAACACTCTACGTGCAGTTATGCTGATAGGTATTTACAGCAATACTAGTCAGATGTTTCTAAAGGAAGCACAATAATAGCCAGCTACTACAACAAATATTTACAAAAGGCGATTGAAAGGAGGTGGCTGGATATTGTAATAGGAATAGACGTAGTTACAATTTGATCTCTCTGGTTATCATGGTGCATTGGATCAACTTACATGCATGCATTAAGAGTTCAGAGCATTTTAGAAACATTTAAACAAACTCCAAAAGAGAGATATCACCGTTTTAAAGATGGGGAAACTGAGGCAAGGAGAGATTTTTTTTTTTTATTAAGTGAGTTTCTTGAGGCCACACAATGAGTAAGTGTCAAATTTGAGATTAGTTTTGGGGAGTCATGTGCATGAATGACTACACTGTGCTCTCTTCCTTTGGAGGTATCATTCAGGAATGTTCCCTAGTTTGCCAAGACACATCAGATAGTAAATGGCCGCCATGCATATTATATCAACAAATGATGAAGACACCTTCCTGTCCTTTCTCCTGAAATCATCATACTACTTATGGCACTGGAACACAGACATGGTTTATATTTTGTATTAAAGTTCTAAATCAGAAAAATAAATGCCAACATTAGGACATTGCCAGACTAGATGAGTGATCCATCTAGTGCAGTGTCCTGTCTCTGACAAAGTCTGGTTGCAGAGGTGCTGGAGCAGTTTTTTGATAGAGGAGATACAGACAACCATTGAAGCAAACTGTGAACCCTGTATATCATGGAAACCACTTTAAGCCAGGAAGTGCAGAAGCACCCCTAGTTCCAGCTCCTATGGCTGATTGTGGATGATTCAGGACAAGTGCAACAACCAGAAAGTGGTCTTTGTGGAATAACCTTCCCATAGGGAAGTTTCTTCCTATTTCCCTCGTCTTTTGCCCTAAAGCAAGAAGATTTATATTCCCCTCACCCCCACCAAGATCAGGCCAACGGTCCATCTAGTCCCGTAATGGACACTTCAAAGGAAGGTGCAAGAAACCCTGCAGTTGGCAAATATGGTACAAATGGCCCATAGGGAAAATTTCTTCCTGATCTTCTCAATTAGAAGTTAGTTTATGCCCTGAAGCATGAGGGCTTATATCGTATTCAAAACATTTGAATTATTTTTTCCAGCTGGAACATAATGCATATAAAAAAAATCACGATTAACCTTGCATGCATCAGCCCTTCGTACCCTCTCCAACAATAGATCCTGTTAAACTGACTAACATTTGCTATTATATAGTCATTTGTTCCCCAAGATTGTATTGATTGTCAAGTAGAAACCCAGAGGGAAAAAAGCAAAGCAAGGAAATCCAAGGGGATAAATGAACAATCAACTCCCTTTTTCCTCGGCTGCCTCATGTTGCATGAGTGGAAGCTGCTCTCTTTTCTCTTCCATTGTGTAATAAGATCCTTGTCCACCTTCCCCCGTCCACCTCCCCAAGAACACAAGCTCCCTCCATCAGCTCCACTGCAGACGGACGTGAGCAACTGCATCACCTCAAGAGTTAGCAACGCTCCACTGATTTGTTCCCCACATAATCCTTGCACGTCGGCGCCTTTCAAACAAATGAAACTTCTTAAAAAGACCTTCAGGAGCTGTGACACTTTCGCCTCCCACCCCCTTCACCCTTTCCTTAAACTCTGCCGTTTGACACAACTTGAAAGAGCCACACAGCTCATTCAACAAGCTGGAACTGCAAAGGAGATGGTTGTAAACCAGGCACAATGAATAGCTTTGCCTGTAAGGGACAGACATACATAGAATCAGAAGATTAAGGTCCAATTCCTGCTAGGTGCAAAGCCCTTTCCGCTCCATTGAGACCTAAGGACGTTTAGAACTTTGTACGAGGGGCTGAGGACTTTGCAGGATCAGTCCCCGAGTTTGCACTGTCCAAAAGCCTTGATATAAAGCTAAGAAACCAGATATTGAGCCATATCCTGAGCTGGTGTAAATCAGCATAGCTCGATGGTCTTCAATGGAATGACACCAATTTATGCCAGTGGTGGAGCCTGCCTGTTGTTTTTATGTTCTTTGAGGGCCTGGTGCTAAACCGGATTCGCCACTCTCAGTAGTGTAAATCAGGAGTGGCTACTCTGAAGTCAATGCAGTGACATACTGGTGTAACATTGGAGTAAGAGAGAAGATAATCAGGCCCATTTAATTCTGCGTAACAGGCATCGACTTTTTGCCTGCAGACTATGAAAGTGGCTAGAAATCACGTCCACTTCCAGTGAGATTTTCGGAATCTTGCCATAGCTTCTAGAGTCTGAATCTTGGCCCCTAAACCTGGTAACAATAGCCAAAATATTGATTATTTTCCTTGGCATTGTTTTCTATAAAGAAAACCATTAATCCAATCTCTGCTTTAAGCGCAAAACCCAATGTAATTTTATATATGGAGCAGCTATGTCGCCATCATTAGATATTTGGTTCAGACACAGTTGTTTTATGTCTAACGCAGGGTAGCACTGTTATATGGGAAGCATATACTAATTACACACAAAGAGAAGCAAATTAAACCATCCAAAAGCGAGATCACCTTATGTTCCTTTTCCATGCAATTCATTGATTTTACACTGTTTGGAAATTTAAAAAAAAAAAAAAAAATCATGTGCCTACTTTAGACTATTTCTGTTGAGCTTGATTTGCTTGTGATAAATACACCACACTGTTAGGAGCAGCCATTCAAAATAACCCTGCATTACTTTTAATCCTGTGCTGTAAATCCCAGTGACATCTTTTAACAGGATTTTGATTAAAACCAAATGTATTTCACATACTGGAGGCTGCCTAAAAGCCATCAGATGTTTACATCTTTGACGACTCGATCTTGCTCGCGCCAGTCAATGGGAATACGCATGTGCTTAAGTGCTCTGCTATATCAGGACCAGACTGCTGGCAGCGCCAAAGCCCTCACACACTACTAGCCTGGACTGGATTGGAAAGGGGAACACAGGACCAGGTACTGATATTCTTACACACATTAAGCGGCATCTTTCTCCATGAGTAGACGTGTTAATTTCAGTGGGGCCATTCAAGGAGTCAGATATTACTCAACAGGAATAAGGGCAAAAGAATCTGTTCCACTGAGGAGAAAGAGCTCTCTATCTGATTAGCAAGTCTTGCAGTGGCATCTGCACAGTGGGTACTATTGGCAGGGGCAGAGCTAAGGGACAGTGTTTATAACTGCTACCCGTATGCTCAGGAATAGGGAGTGACACTGCACCTTGGTGGCCAGGCTGGCAGGAGCAGGCTGAGTGGGGGGTGGACTCTGTGGGCAAGGTACAGGAGTCACTGGCTGCAGCAGGGATTGCCAGTGATGTCTGGGATCTCCTCATTTGCCCTTGTGCTTGGGAACTGCTCCACCCTCGGTGGCTGACTCAGTTTTGTTTTCTTGCTCAAGGCTGGAGTTTTGTTGAAGAAGAAACTTTGGGCCAGAAGCCTTGGTGGCCCCATGCTCTGTGTGCACCATGTGAAAAGTTTCTGGGGATGACCCTGATTCTGTGAGCAATCCCATCCCATTTGATAGAGATTATCATCATCTAAGCAGTGGATGAAGAACAAAGGCCAGATTTTGCCCATAGTGACACAGCTGTAATTCAAGAGTAACTGACTACAATGGAGTTACTTTGGATTTACACCATTGTCAACAGGGGTAGACCATGATCCCAAGAATGAGACGGAGATTTGGTTAGAAAAATTAGGAAGTTTTGAAATACGGGAAGCTTTTAAAAATGTTCAGAAACATTTTTTCCCCCCCTTATTTTCCCAACCACCTCTAGATATTCACTTATGGGCCTGAACCAAGGTCCACTGAAATCAATCCTCCTATTGACTTTGATCAGAGATTCCCATTGACTTCAAAAAGCTTTGTATCAAGGCCTTGATCCATGGCCATGCTACTTATGCCCCCTCTGCAGCAGTTTGCCTTGTTCCAGGCTAGCAAAATCTCACTTGACTTGTAACAAACATTCTGCTTTTCTAAGTCACAGCAGCTGAGGATACTGACCAATCTTTTAAAACAAAAATCATTTAGATGACTGCCTTAATCAGACGGGGAAAATCTGACTAAAGCATAAAATTAAACACTTCACAGCAAAGATATTAGCACATTAATATGGAGATTCTTCTCTTCCCTCCAGCACCAACTCCTCTGAATGCCTTAGCCCTGGATGTGCAATTTGCCTTGGAAATTGTAGGAGTCGCATAGCATTAACAGCTGTGAAATTAGTGTCATTCTTAAAGGTTAAAATAAACCCAGCTATTTCCCCAAGCTGCCAAACATTTCTCTGCAAGATCTATGGACAGAGGGGCCCATGAATCATAAATCTGATTTACTCACTGCCAAGACGACCCTGCAAAGAGCTGGTTTACCTTCAACTCCCCGTTTATTGGGAGACAAGGGAGTTCACTGCTCAACACCTTGCATGAGTAAGACAAGCAGGACTCAGACCAAGGTGTACGGTTTAGTTTCATGGCAGCTCTTTGAATAGGAAGTAGCAGGATAGCTTCAATGCTCCATGCGTGAGAAAATCGCTTGAAACCATTCTAGCTGGTAGTTACTGGAATGCATTTTACAAGTCTCATTTTTGATTTTTGCTGTAAAAAGTCACAGCCCTTAAAGCTGGTACATTAAATGTTCATGCTGGTAGGATAACATATTTAACATGAGAATTGTGCTCCCCCTGGATTGTTCAGCAGACAGAGAACATCACCCTGAACAAGCACATCAACTTCCAAGCCTTAAGTAATGCACTGTCTTGTTAAAGGTAGGTAGGTTAGGCCAGTGGTTCTCAAGCAGGGGTACGTGTACCCCTGCGGGAACGTAGAGTCTTCCAGGTGGAATGTCAACGAATCTAGATATTTGCCTAGTTTTACAACAGGCTGCATAAAAAGCACTAGTGAAGTCGCTATAAGCTAAAATTCCATACAATGACTTGTTTATACTGCTCTGTATACTATACACTGAAATGCAAGTTCAATATTTATATTCCAATGGATTGTATAATTATAAAGTAAAAATGAGACAGTCAGCAGTTCGTCAGTGTGGCTGGGACACTTGTCTATTTTATGTCTGATTTTTAAGTGAGGAGGAAACTTAGGGGTATGCCAGACAAACCAGACTCCTGAAAGGGGGACAGTAGTCTGGAAGGGTTGAGGGCCATGGGGTTAGGTGACAAGAGCCGCAACGAAAGCCCACTGAAGGCAATGGGAATGCTCCTCCCATTGGGGCAGATTCTGTGTAGCTCCTTACAGCAGGCCCAGCACAGAAGGTGCAACCCAGAGGAAGGATGGGCAAAGGTAGCCTTAATCCACCTACATCTGTGGCTGGCTGAGAGCTAATGAGGCCCCTGGCATAAACTGAAGTAGTCCTGGAGGTTGCTTGAATTTACAGAAGCTGTACTCAGCCAGACTACGGACTACTCTGTAGCTCTGTGCTATGGGTCTTCGGTCCCTTCTGCCCCACCAGTCCTACCCCTGGAACACACACCTATGCTGGTGGCTAAGAGTGAGGTGGTATCCCTTTGAATCACCTGCACTGAGGAACTCTCCCCCTGGACCTTGTGGCTGTTTAACACCCCCTGAATGCTACTGGAGAGGCACTTGAGGGTGAATCTTAGGGAGGCAGAATGGGGCCCACTGACTTCAATGAGCTGGGGGTTAGAACCTTGCTGCTGAATGGAATCTCATGCATCAGGGAAGAGCAATACAAAGGGGAAGAAAAGTGGGGGAATTTGTCATGAAAAAAAGCATCCCCCCTTTCATCCCATGAAAACAAAAATCTATTTTTTTTTCTATGACTGGTCGAAAACTGGGACGAATAAGGTTGTGTGAAAAATCCCACCCTGTTCTTTTTCAAAATTTGAGCTAGTGCGGAAATTGGTTCCATTCCCCACTCTCGCCCCAGAAAAATCTTGACGAAAAATGGAAAAAATAAATATTTTGCTTCAAAGTTGCATCACAGTGCCTCATGAGAGCTATAGTTTCCATGCTTTATGCCCCCATTTTCCCCTGGGGGGCTCTCTGGCTAGACTACACCTCCCTTGATGCATCACTTTCTCCCCTTTTAATAAGCAGGTGCTCTAAAAGGAGCCCTGGCTATTTCAGTCCAAAAAGACACCAAACCCAAAGCAGTTCCCCCCAAAAGGCAAAATTTCAACCAGCCCTAGTCAAAACATTGTACAATTCTGTGACCAGCTGTGGTTAATTTTAATAGCTGATCATTCAGAGAGGTGACCCAATGCCCGTGAAAATGCTTTTTTAATGAATGAGACCCAGAGAACATAGCCCATGGTAAATAATGTTCCTGATCTGCGGCTGGTTTTTTGAGGAGGGAGAGGATGCATTAATAATTCAGGGCTTTTTTTATTTTAAAGGTAGGTGGATAAACAATGACCTGTTGGCTCAGTAAACACTATGTTAAAAAGAAAAGGCACCTAATCCACCACAGTGTTCACTATAACCTGCAAATTAGTTTGTCTGGGAAGTTTTAATTTTTAATAGCTGCCAGGGTAATTTGACGGAAAGCCATCATCACACGGCATTTTAGAAATCCTGTAGGAAACTAGCACACACAATTCATTATTTATGAGAGGATCAGAAACAAAGATTATGGATTCAGTGGAATGATGTCAGTTTAAATGTTAAATACAAGGTTTTGGGGTTTATTTTAAAAGAATAATGGGAATGCAGCAAATTAGTGGGGGCGGGGAGAAGGGGAGAGGAAGATTTTTCTTTTTAAATGGGTGGGTCAATAATAGGAAAGAAAAGGCATTGATTTTGAAATGGTTGTGATATGTACTTAGTTAAGGACAAAACTCATGAGTAAGGGAGATACCATGCTTCCCTTCAGAAATCAACACTTGGAAGACTTGCTGATATGGGGAAGTTTTGATATTACTGTACAATACTACCTAGTGTGGAAGCATCATCTTGTGGCCGAAGTACTTCCCTGTAACTCAGTTTCCAATTTGGCCACAGACTCGCAGCGTGACCTCGAACAAGCCACTTGGGGGAGGTCTACACTAGAAGCAGCTGCCAACAGATCAGTTTTTGTTAGAGAATTTTGCTCTGTTGATAAAAACTGTTGTGTAGATGGAGTTATGCAGACAAAAAGGTGCTTTGTTAGCATAATTTATTTTGCTCGCTGAACTGGTATAAGCTATACTGGCAAAAGCACATTTTTGCCAGTATAATGAGTCTACATGACATCAATTTGCTGGTATAGCTACACCAGCACAACTTTTTTTAATGTAAACTAGCCTTAATTGCCCTTTGCCTTAGTCTGTCCCCCCATCTGTAAAAAGGGAGAGGAGAAAGAATGAAAGGAAGGAAGGAAGGAAGGATTACAATAATTTTTTGCATTGCAGTATTTGGGAGTCACAAGTCACAAATCATCATGCTAGGTGCAGTTTGAACACAGGACAGAGAGAGTCTGGTTTGTCAGATCTAGTGCCTTGTGGAGTGGGATCCACATCACAGAAACCACAACTGTTGCTAATAGTTGGCATCTTGTCAGCAAGCTAAGCGGGACAAAATGGGGCTTGGAGACTGAACCACGGGGTAGTTTTGGGCCTGAGAGCAACTTCTAAAAGTGCCGCATTTGAGATCAGAACTTAAAAAGCTCCTGCAGCTAAACAGCCTAAATGACCCCCTCCTCCTAATACAGCCTGTACCTCAGGAGCCCACCTGCATAGCAAAAGCTGCAGGTCTGGGCTGTCTGAGCAAGGGATAAATTCTCTACCCTACCAATGGGGAGTGGAAGAAAGATAGGAGGAAGGAGAAGCAGGAGGAAAGGGAAATAGAATTCCAGGGAGGTGAGAGGGAGACCAGATGGGAGAAACAAATAGGAGGAGGGTGACCACCAAGTTGACTCTAAGAGAGGCCCCAAAACTGCGTTTGCCCAGGAAGCCACTACACCCATGTACAACCCCGGGACAGACTTCCTAAAGAGGATCTGGGCAATGTGGGAAAAATCCCAACACCCGGGTCCATGCTTGTGGTTTGTAAGTAGAGTTCTTTACTCTCTCAGGCTGGTGCCTTAAATTTAAAAATAAAAACATACATAGGCGTCAAACAGGTTTTACGGGGCCTGTTTTTCATATACCCATGATTCCCACATGGGCACCGAACATACTGGCATGGCCTGCAGGTGAATATTAAACAAGTAGGTGTATGTGTGTGTGTGTGTGTGTGTTGGGAGAAGCCGTGAAAGGCAAAATTAATGATCCAGATTAGCTGGAAGTCTAATTTACTCTTTGGTGGCTCTTCCTGAGCTAACCCTGGGAAAATAGAGACATTGCTGAACGCAGAAATCAATTTGCACAGCAGACAACACACCACCATCCAACCTGTTCTCTTTTGAAAGAACAGCTCCCTTTCCAGTCCTAAATTAAGATCTGCCTCCAGATTGCAGTTACATCAGATGGGACCTAAAAACGGTGCGGCTGCAAATGAATTAGTCTTTTACAGTTGTTGCTGATCTAGCATTTGACCGTAACTTTCTAAGATCTCGTTGGAACTGAGAATTTGCCCCAATTCTCACTCCTGCTCCAGTACAATGTTGGTGTACTCAAGGAAAGCTGTGATTTGCTCCAGTGGAGCTTATATCAGTTTCAAACAGGGGTAAGATGCACTAGTGTCAATAGCAGCTTGGCCTGTCTATACCAGACATTTCTGTCTATAGTACTTATGTGATTCCCATTGCTGTACTACCTGAAGACCTCCATCCTTATTTTTATTTATCCTCACCACACCTTTGTGACATAGGGAAGTACTATTACTCCCATTTCACAGACGGCAATGGAGGCCTTGATCCTCAAAGACACCGAGGTGTTGTTCTAATGACCATTGACATGCCTAACTCCTACCCACAAACAGCAGCAAGTCTCAGAGCTTGGGTGGACAGATTTGGGCTCACGGGGCTTGCGTCACAGTGCTCACAATAGCTGGGTAGCTGGGATCAGGAGAAAGACTTGGGCATGTCAGAGGCTGACAGACCAGATAGGGGACTCCCTCCACTCAGAATCCTCAGCCACAAACCTTCCCCTAAAATTAGGCACCTAACCCAGGTCAGCCACTGAGGTACCCAGAGCCCTAGCAGCCAAATCCTTCTGTCACTCTTCTCTTCAGATCACGCTCACTACTTCTCTCACACACTTGCCCTACATTTCCCTGTGCCCCCAGCTGGCCTTTGGGCTCCCACCTATTGGTGGCTGCAACCAGCCCTCCTACTCATGGGTCTGATAGGTGTGAGGCATTCTCAGAGCATGCCCCTAGGATTGGGCTCCACTGGCAAAACAGACATTTCCACCTCCCCGCAGTCCCTAGTTTGAGAATCCCACTCTGTGGCATCTGGTGCTTTAGCTTAAACTGGGGCTCGGAGCTGCTCATTAGCTGTGGTGTTCAGGCACCTTTGCAAAAGGGGATCTGGGCATCTTTGGAGCTGGGCAGCTTTGAAGGGTCAGTGGCATCTCAATACCACTGAGATTCTGGGCCTAAGTGATTTGTCCCAGGTCACTGTAGTGGGTGGCCATTTTCTGAGCCCCCCTCATGGCCTGGGTTACTTGCAGGCCCCCTTCTGTGGGCCTCTTACAAACTCACTAAGTTCAAAGGCAGCTCAAACTATCCCCTTCTGGGGGGTCTAATTTACTGACTCCTTTGGGACCTAAAGGGCCAGTGTGCACCTATCCCAGTTCCACGTTCCCACTAGCCTGAAACAGAACACAGACTCACCCACTCTTCATTCCAGGTTCAGCTGGGCACAGCCCCTCGTCCCTGAGGGACTCTTTCTGCTTCCCAACGCCTCCTGCCTGGAGTTTGCCCTTCTCCTCGGCATTTTTTGGCTGGTGCGTTCCCCCTGCCAAATCAGGGCCTGGAGGAACCACTTGCTCCCTGCAGCAGCTACAGACATAGTAGCAGTTTCCTGAGCTTTCTCTGTTGGAAGCACCTGACTTCTCTCAGGTGCGGCTCATTCTGTAATCAGGGCAGGCTAAGCCCCAGGCTCTCCAAAGCCACCCTGTTAGAGTCATGCAGGAAATCTGTAAACAACAAGGAATTAAGCCCAAATCCGAAGCTACGCTCCCTCCTCTCACTAGCGCAGCCATACTAGTGCATGAGCGCCGATTGCTGGAATAAGTGCAAATTCCCAATGCGGAGAACAATTAGTTATCAAGGCAAAACAGACAGGGGCATGGGATTTTCTCCCCTTTCCTTTCCCCCTATTTTTAAGCTTTTTTCCCCACACGCAGAACTGGTGCTGATCTAAAAACGCAGAAAATATTTCACAAAACATTTTTCATTTTGGAAAAAATTTCAACCCCAGACAAGCTGGTAGAGGAAGAGGAAAGGGGGAAAAAAAAGGTGATTTTAAAAAAACAGAATTCCAAAATTTTCATTGACTTTTCAACTGCTTCTATTAACTCCCCTCTTCTCCCCTGATCAATTTGGAAACTTCTCAAAAACAGCCTTTTTGGGTTCAGTCCCCGACTGAGCAGGACCCAGGGAAGTCAGTGGGATGCTGGAGATATTTAAAGTTAGGCACATGCTTAAGAACCTTGCCGTTCTGGAGGCCCTCACCTTTGTAATTCAGGCAGTGGCACTGTGCCACAATCTCAAATTAAGGATGCAGATAATGGACTAAAAGTATAATCGCTAGTGAAGCAGCAGAGAGACTGATGGCTTGGTATGAGCATTTTCATTGTAGAATTAAATGACAGTGAGGGGCAAGCTCCCATCAAGTCACTGGGAAAAGTTAGGCCTGATCAATTAAGTCAGTGGTCCCTAAATATTTTACTTTGTGCCCCCCTTACTCCTGTCTGTGCCATGCCCCCTGAGCTGGGAGAGGGACCACAGCTCCAGGAGTGGGGGGCACAGCTAGGGTTTTTCACCCTGCAAACACACAATACCCACCCATGTCAGTTAACGAAAACTTCAGCAGATGGGATTGAGGTTGATTGCAATAAAATAGGTTTCTAATATGACCCTCTTTCCCATTACTAGCCTGTATCTCCTCCTCTAGGGAGAAAATTGCTATGAGTCTATCAAAGCCACTAGGGATTTTGGGTAGCCAACTTGACAGACTTTAAAGAAGTTTGATTTAGAAGGCAGGCACTGAGCACTTTGGGAAGATCAGGCCACTTTGAAGCATGTCAAGCTGGTCACTCCTGAAAAAAAAAGAAAAAAAAGCAACAGCTCCAGGAGGAAGGATTGTCCATAGGATAGAGCACCAGCCTGGGACTTGGGAGAGCTGGGTTTAATTTTCTGCTCTGTCACAGACTTTCCGTGTGACCTTGAGTGAGTCACTTAGCCTCTCTGTGACTCAGTTCCACATGTGTAAAATGGGGATAATAGCATTGTCACAGCGATGTTAAGAGGATAAATATAATAAAGACAGTGAGGTGCTCAGATATATGGTGAATAGGGCCATATAAGTACTTGAGACAGAGAGAAAACACAAAATCACTTCTGAAAATCTGGCCATAACATTTATTTTAGTAAATTTGATGTTTATTACTTCCATGTTTACTCCTCTGATGAAGGGGCAAATCTTGTTTGCCCTGTTCACTCCAGTAACCCTCCCATTGCCTGCCAGTTTAAAACTAGATAATACAGTAAAAGATCTGGAGAGACAAGATGCAGCATCCATTTGAAACTTTAAATGAACGAATGGAATAAAACTAGAGGGAATAATCCTGTGCTGTTCCATGGAAATGGACTAAATGACTCAACAGATTTTTTTCTATGTCTAGCTTCTAAGAGTCCAAATCCTGCTGTCCAATTTGTTCAACAAATAAAATAAAATAAAAACTTTCACTCACTACATGCTTTCAATTTGATGACAATGCCTTTGGAATCTCAGATTTCTCTAACTTTCTCCAGTCAGCAAATTTATCAATGGGGCTGCTACCAACAAGACAATTGCTCCACAGTGATCCTTGTAATAAGAGGCTCTGCTAGCAACTGAATAGCTAATCCCAAAGAGATTAGCAAAGCTTTGAAAAGCTTTTACCAACATTATACCAAGAAGCTACTTATTTTTCAGATGAGAAATCTTCCCTTAATCTCTCCAGCCTAATTGAAGACAAGACAATTTAGACTGAGACACCTTTCTAGGAGAAGGCAGCATCTTTACGGTGCAGGGGAGTTTGTCTCAAACAAGGTTACTAGTCCCAGTGGCTTCAGAGCTCACCTCTATCCTAAAGTCTTTTGCTGGTTAGGCTTTTCCTCAAGAAGTCAAATTACTTCCCCACTAAATAACCAAGCTGGGATATCCTTATTTACCCTGAATAGTACCTTGCTCCATGAGGGGTCGCTCCAAGGACCACTCCGTGGAGCTGTTTCTCACTATGAGTGAGGACATTAGAACCTAGCTGTAAATCAGTAATGGTTAGATTTGTAAAAGAGTTTGGCATGTTGCATACAGATCATTTTTTGAGAACTTGGCTGCTGCTTAAACAGGAGATGAAAATGGAGCCGGGGAGATCTCAGGGCCCAGCACCAATCCACGGACCTGTCTTTGATAAACACTGGACTAGGGGACTCCATCCCATCTTAGCAGACAGTGACCTGGTCTCAGTGATTCACGCCTTCATCACCACTCAGCTGGACTACAGCAATGCAATGTACATAGGCATCAAGCCTGCAGAGCTTAGGAACTCCAACTGCAGCAGGTTTCTTGAGCAAACCGGCTACCGCAAGTACATCAATCCTGTCCCTCTATTCTGCACAGGCTTTGCATAACATCAAGTTCAAGGTTTGGTCCTTATCTTCAAGGTGCTCCATGGTATGGGCTTAGGATATCTATAAAAGCAAGTAAAGCTCTGAGTTGAAGACCGTAGTCCACAACGTCATTCCACTGGCAGAATGGTGCTCTCTACAGTAAGAATAAAACGGAGATCAGTGAAGGACAGAATTTTCTTGGGGGCTAATTTGAGATTGTGGAACGAACTCACCCAGGAACTAAGGACGATCACAAACCTCACCAAATTTTCAGTAGCCAACTTGCCCATGCAAATGTGCAAACTCAACCATTAACTGCAATGACTAATTCTGATGCTGCTTTTGTGAATCAGATTTACAGGTTTGGGCCTTAGCACAAAAATGCAAAGGATGCCAAGTTGGTCAGATCCTATACAGATAGGCAGCAGTACAAAACCTTGAGACAGAATCCAACTGAATATCTAAATATATTAACAAATAATGTCATTAATGAAGGGAAGAGATAAATGCAATATAGCTCACTATGGGCCTGATCCAAAAGCCATTGACCATAGTGGAAAGCCTCCCATTAGCTTAAATAGGCTTTGAATTCACACTGAAGGGCACATTGTGTTAGGGCTTACAATAGACCTTTGCCATAAGAGCTGTCTGATTGGAAGGCAGCGGCTCCAAGGACCTGACTGACTTCCAGAGGCTAAAAGAATAAAGTTCCAATTTGGAAGTGAAATCACCGCTGTGACTGTGATATAGACCAGAGCTATTTATGGATCAGATTAACACAAAACCTTTATGAGCCGTCAGCTGTATAACTGTGGTGAGTGAATCAGCAGGCTGTTAGCCTAGGGGCCAACTGCTAATTGAAAATGGCAAGAGAAAAAAGGATGGAGTTTTGTATCTAACCATTAAATAGACTGCGACTGTGGCAAATACTTTGCACAGTTTGCCCAGCCCTGTGAGGGGAGAGTGTATGAGGACCACTCGTCTCTTACATCCTTGTATAAGAGCTGGGCACAACTGCAGAAGTTGCACTTTTTTGAGTGCAAGGACTATACAAGGATTGCACCTGTATAACCACCACCAAGCGAAATATCACCAGTGATAGAACCCTGGACTTTCAGCACTGAAAGCACTGGATTTACCACTTGAATGAACGAGGTACCTCCATTAGGTGGCAGCTATAGTAGGTTGTTTTCTTATGTAGAACAGGCACTATGAGGGGGTATGAGACACAATGCTAGTGTGAGATGTACTCTCAGCAACCTAAGCCTTTCCAGAAGGGAAAAAGTGGTGCCATGGCCTTGCCCCTTGTGGATCAGAGAGGTCAGTCTAGGTGCTCTAATGGGAGAATACATAGTGTATCCTGCAACAGGAGACAGTTTCCTATCTGAGTTACAATACAGTTCTGGAGCTCCCCTTGAGCGGTGTATCTTTGCTCCACTACCAGTGTAGGACTGTACCCTAAAAAGAGCCCACAAATGGCCTTTAGATTTAAATTGTCTTGCTGCAATTTGTTCTGTTACTTTGCAGCTTTAGTACCAAGCCACATTATAAGAGTTTCTTTTTCTCCCCGGCTAACAATCTGCTTTGTTACACAAGTACAACTCCATTAACAGAATGGAATTTCACTAGGGACCTAGCAGGCTAGCCCATCAGGTGTCAGGGAGTCACAACCATCCTGACCTTCCCCTATTATTAAATGAGAAGAGTGTGCTAGCTAGATCCAGACCAGGTAAAAGGAGGCATGTAAAAGGGGGCTGCTTGAGGGAAAAAGCTGAGAATCATAGGGTACAATACGTGCCTGTAATTATATGTTTCCTTGCAATATATTATTCAGTCATTATGTCTAGGTGCACCGTATCGAGTCCCAGAGTGCGGTCCCTGGTAAACAAAGGAGACAAAGCTAGAACTCAAGTTGTGTGGAAGTCTGTTTGTGTTTGTTGTTAGTTTTTTTTAAAAAAAAAATAAAGATCTCCTCTTTAAGAGATACTACAATTCTATATACGACATGCCTGCAGCAGACTGACCTTGTACCTGATCCTGCAACTTTTACTTATGAGAGTAGTCCTTACTTTCACAAATAGACCCTTATTTATGTGAGTCAAGTCTGCAGCATCTGACCCCTGATTATACATAAAAGACTTAAGGAAAGTTTCAACAGATCCTGAAAAAAAAACTTGTAAAGAAGGTAATTGAATGAACAAGCCTAGTCAACAGAAGTAGACAGACTTGGCAAATGAACCTTTATATGAATGAATATATTTAAAGCATTACTTGGATGCTGTATAGAATAGAACTCTATTGTTTCTAGTGTTGTCTACCTCCTAAAGTTAATTTCTCCTTAAGTAATTGATAGGAAAGTCTAGCTAGCTAGTCACGGAACACAAAGGAGGATTTCAGATAATAAATAGCATGTAGCTACTTACAATGGCACACAAAACAAAACATTAATACATTATAAAATAAAACAACGTATAATAATAAAATTATAATATAAAAAAGCACAATAAATGTGCGTAGCTATTGACAATGCCATTAAGGCTTATTTTCCCAGGTTTGCAGAGTTTCATGGCAATCTATGCAGTGATGCCATTTATCTTTTGGTTTGAGACAAGGAAAGTAAATCTATCTGCTGGACCAAGTTAATTTTAAGTACACAGTTTAGAATCTGTTTCTGAGTCAACACCAAAAGAGGAAGAAAAAGGGGTATTTTGCCTCTCCCCTGGTCCTTTGTCTGCAAAGTGTATTGATGCTTTCAGATGAATGTAGCCTACTTTAGGAACAGCTTTGCCATGAAACAAACCATGCGGTGGCACGGGGCCCCTAACGATGGGGGAGCCCCCAAAATGTAGAACAAATATCTGACAACCTGCCCTGAGTCCCGACCAGCGGCACAGCAGGGCTCAGGCAGGCTGCCTGCATGCTTTGGCCAGTGGCCCCATGCCGCTGCCAGAAGTGGCTGGCTGCTGGCTCGCCTGTGTGCACCCCGGTGGAGGGAGGTGCAGAAACGCGCCTGCAGCAGGGCTAAAGCGGCTCTCTGCCTTCTCTGCCTATCTCCGTGCAGCTTTGCTCCCGGAAGTGGCTGGCATGTCCCTGCAGCCCCTGGGGTGTGTGTCTGTCTGCGCGCAGCCTCTGCCCCAAGCACCAACTCCGCAGCTCCCATTGGCCAGGAACTGCGGGAACGGCGCCCATGGGCAGCAGAGCATGGAAACCCCCTGGCTCACCCCTCCTAGGAGCTGCTTCCATAGGGGTGCATGTGCTGGTTGCTTTGGGAGCCACCAACTCCAAATCCGCCACTGGCCTAATTATATCCTCTCTCTGAGACTGGCACTGTTATCCCCATTTTACAGATAGATAAATTGACTTACAGAATTAGGAAGAGAACGCAGGCATCCTGACTGCTAGTCCCCCTCCTCTAACCAACAGATCACATTCCCCTTCCAGAGCCAGGAAGGGCACCCGCAAATCCTTACTTCAGTCACTCATGCTTTCATCACTAGACCTCCCACACCCAGGAATAGAACCCAGCCATCCTGACTTCTAGTCCCCTCCTTCCCCACCAACTCCAACCCCAGCCCCAACCCCAACCCACAATGCTGGTTAGTCGGCTGAAATTTTTAAGATATATTTCCTGTGAAGATCCAGATGCCTCCACCTTATCAATTCTACAACCATCTTCAGGGACACATGATGATACAGCTGTTCTCATTTGCATCCTTGCAGCCAGAGGCTGTGGTGTATTGAGTGGGAGAGAGACAAAACCCACATTTCTTCTCCCAGTCAGCCGAGATCACATGCAAGAGCTCTCACCAACCACCAAAAGGTTTTCTTTCTGTGGTTCGGGCTTGTGGTGTCCCACCAGCGAGACACACCATAATGGAATTAAACAAATGGGGAGGCAGCCTGGCTGTCTGCCTCTTAAGTCAGTGGATAAGTCACTCTGTGTCAGCAGAGCTGTGGTGAGCCACATACTACTGTCTCATTTCAAACGGCATTTCCCCCAGGAGGTGGTCAGTAATATCCCTGACTGAAACCAGAGACTTGAGAGTGGGAATCCTAACTGGCTATTTATCTTATTTAGCATTCTATGGTATTAGCTCACATAAGGAACAAGCTGGATTTCTCTCTCCAAGTCCCTGAGTCACCAGAACTCTCAAGCACATCTTTAACATTGACTTCAGTAGGACCCATGCATGTACCGAAAGTTAAGCATATGTGTAAATGCTTTGCTGAATAGGGATGGCTGCATTTAAGAGCTTTGAGAATTGGAGCACTGCACTGGTTTTCTATGATGTTGAACACCATCTAATTTAGGGGGCAATTCTTGGTTTACATCAAACCACGTGCCTTTTTGACTCCTTTGTATTCCCATTCTCCACTTAATAAAACCACAGTGTGGTAAATCTCTCTCTGCAAGGACAAGCAGTCTGAATGCCCCCAAACTGAAAAGAATGCATATTTGGTATGTAAATCATTCAACATTGTATATGTAGCTTATTAAGAGGGATTTCACTTATCCTTATTAGTTGTAGAGGTTTTCTAAAAAAATAACAAACAACAAAAACTCTAAACAGAATCCCTTTCATATTAATTTTAAACATTGCAGAATCATGTTGACTAAAGACAGACACGTGGGCTGAGATATAGCACTCAGAGAACTGGCTTCTGTTTCACTGGATCCTGCTTCATTGGGCCAACTGATGCAGATGAAGCCTAGAAAATTCTCAACTGGGCCTTAGCTAGGGTTAGGCCAGCACTGAGCACTCAGTTTTGAAGAGGACTCTGAGACGCAGCCCAGCTGCATGCTCTCCAAGTGGGATTTTAATATACGTAGGGGGTTGGGATGGGAGAAACAGGCCAACTGTGTATCTTAACAGAGCTGTTTTGCTAGAAAACTGGGTGTTGGGTAGACCCTGAGAGATTCTTCTGGGAAGAGGATCTGTTTACATATAGGATCTGTGCGCCACGCAAGTATTATTGATTTTATCCCCACAGCCTTCCCAGGAGGTAGGAAAGTGCTATTCACCCCACATGATAGATAGTGAACTAAGGCACAGAGAGATCAACTGCGGGTGTGAGTGCTTAAGCACCTAGCCCTACATGACTTGGCGAAGGTCATGCAGAGTCTGTTGCAAAGGTGGGAACCGACCCCAGATTTCCCATATCCCAGAACAGTGCCGTTACATAGGGCCATCCTTCCTTCTGATTTCTGGTTGAGAAAGTCTACTCCAGAGATGCTGAATCAGTACCTTTCCTAGCCAGTGCAGCCCATATCTGGGGGATCCTGTTCGAGGGTAAATTACAGACTCTTCCTACTATGCCAAATGTCTCCTTGGCAGAGCTTCTGCAAAAACTTTTGGCTAAGGCTGCTGTAGATTCTAGTGCAAATGTGGGATGCAATATTGAAATCCTTCACTAGGTCACTCCTCAACTATGAGACCATCCCTCACATACAAGTATTTGGGGCAGCTCACTCACGTTTCATCTCCAACGGGGCACATTTGCCTGCGCCATGACATATGCCACCCTCACCCGCTTCTGCCTACTGAAATCCAAAACCCAACACAGCAAGATGCAATTTGCCTGTTCAAGCTGCTGCTGCAGGCACAGCTAGGACCCACTAGGTGGGGCAGAGAAATGAATCCCACTTGTGGTGCTATACCTGAAAGAAAAGCAGCAGCAGATTTTTTTGTTGCAACTAGTGGGTATGGGGGAAAAAAATCTTCCCGTTTCATATGTTTCATCCTGGGGGAGGTCTGAGCTTCTTTAAATTACACTTAAAAAATAAAAAAGAAGAGTTGACCATCGGTGAGAAAATGACAACCTCTAAGATCACGTATTATCTAAAAAGTTATAGCTGCTCTGTGCTGCAGAGAAAACAGAAGAAGACTGTCCCTGACCGTTGAGGCTTCCTTTCTAAGGTAAAGTCTACAGGGCTTGAGCTTAGAAGCCATTTAGGCTCTTTTGAAAACCCATTTGAAATGGAAAGACAAAACAGATATGTGGCCAGATTTTCAAAAGTGCTTAGCCCCCATCTAAGCCCCTAAATGAGGGCTTGTCTATCTGCAGTTGCTTTGGTTTAACAAGAGTGATTGGCATTAGTGTAAATTCAGAGTCACATCATGAAATTCAGTGCCATCATTTACACTGTGCTGGAATAAATCCCCGAGAGCCTGTCCCACATCCCTAGCCTTGACCTCATCCCAATCTCCTTTTTTCTGGCAAACTTGCACTGAACTCAATAGAGCTCTGTCCAACTGAGGTGTTCGGTTCAGACTTATGCTTGTTGACGGGTGATAATTTAATATCCTGCACTCAAAATTCTGGGCAGGTGGGCCCAGAATAGTGCACAGTTCAATTATATTTAGCAATTTATATATATACAAACACACACACCCCTTGCATGTATTGGGCACCTCCCATCTGAGGATCTCAAAGCACATTTACAAACTTTAACTGCATCCCTGCATACATCTCTGAGGCATTGCAATGCCTCTCTTGCCAATTAAGGCTTGACACTTATCACTATGCTGCAAACTATGGCCGCCTGCAACCTAACACCAGGGATAGAATGTGGACCCTTCTTAAAATGGTCTAAAAATGCTCAGACCATACCACTTGAGCTAAAGGAAAGATTCTCCAGTAGCTGTATGAGGCATATGATATACAACTGATTCCATCCAATAGGTGGCAGTGATGCACATACACAAAATCCACTCATTATCATAACTTCTCTTCACTCACCTGCAAAGCGGACAAGTGATTTTCTTCAGCAAGCAAGGGACAGAGCTGGGAACACCACTCCTGGCTACCCGCCTCGTCCTCTAACTTCTAGACCACTCTGTGCTGCCTCGATTTTTACTGCTGAATTATTTGTGCACTTGAAGGCTTTTTTTTTCCATTCAATCCTGCACTACTTTTGTTTGTCAGGCCAGACGGTTAAATGCTGCATAAGGAAAAAGCCCATAGCGCAGAGCAAAAGCACTAGATGTACTCTGAAAATAGACCATGTCAAGGGAAATGGGTTTTTTGTTACCAAGTGTCCCTAATCAAACTCTTTGTGACTTAATCACACTTTTGGCAGCGGCGTAAGAAACGAGTAATGAATCAGGTTATTGTATTTCCTGGATTTTACTCTGCTATTGTAGTACACGACCCCAATGAACATGTGGATTCTACTACTTTGGCAGGGTTTATTTCTTCCCCCACCCCAGCCAAATCATTCTTCAGAAAGGGCAGTTTTGCTGCTGCCACACAGTTTATGTTCCCAATGTTCTGAAAACTCACCTTCAGCACAGATTTAACATATTCTGGAATAAAGGACAAAGCAGGAAGCGAAGAACTCCCCCGCCCCCCGAAGAGCAATAGAGACAGATATACATTGGGAGCAGGAAGGTGGGGGAGGAGGAGGAGAGAAAACACAGAAGTTGCTTTACAAACAGAGGACACCTACTTTGTGAACACATTTAAATAACATTAATTGCAGTGCACAGCAGTATAAAGAGGCATTTGTAATTGATTAATCTGTGTTTGCCATTTTCTAATTATAGCAAAAAGGAACCCTAATTATTCCATTCTGTACCAAGCAGCTGAACAATCATTAGAGATTAAGCAATTTCCCTCCATCAACCTCCAAATTCCCCTATTCTTCCACATTAATATAAGATCCTCCCTGCCTAGAACTTCTTATAGCATCCTGCTTCTGCTCATTAGGCACTGCCACCATTTGTAAATTTCACAGCATCCCACCAGGAGACAGTGCCAGGGAGTGGATTGCAAATTTCAGTTCAAGTATCTCTACACATATGGAGCTTTCAGAACTTTGCAAACAATGAATTCAAAGCACTTATTTCCTGCAGTGATATGGGCCCCATAAAAATGACTGAACAGAGATGCTAGGTCTGGTGCCCATCCCAGGCCCAATGCAGTGGCAGTATATGTGAGCCACACAGGAGCCAACGTAAGCACTCTGCAAGCCCTGGAACAGGGAAGTGACTAGAGTAAGATCAAGAGGAGAGCTGTTGTTTCTCTAACTTATACCAGGAACCCTTCTGGATCTTTCAGCAGTCAGGAATCCAGAAGGTGGAAAGGTGGTAGAAAGCCACATCTGCCCTCTCCCGGCACTCGACTTGAGCTCTCTCTTTCAGGAAGCGCATCACAGCATGCAGCCCATAGATTAGTTACTCAAAGCGGGGTAATTTTGATTCTGCAGTGCACTCTTGGCCAGACTGTCCAAGGACCTCAGCACATTGGGGTTGAGCTGTTCTGAAAAGCTGCCCACCAGTGTCACCATGAGCGCTGCTGGGTGCTAAGCACTTTGGAAAACCGGGCCTGAGTGCTTCTGGAAACCTGACTCCAATTGTCAGTGCTGGGCCCTTGAAATTGGCTCTGGCCTCTTTTGAAAATCAGGGCCTAGATGAGATGCAAAGCCCGGGGTATGACAGGAGAAGAGGAAGCCTGAAACACAGAATAAGACCATTCAGAAACTTACACAACTGATGATATTGTTCCTGTCTCTTCTCCAATCATCTTCCCTTTAACCTTCTGTGTCTGGCAGGCTTTATATCATTTAATAAGGGGTTTGTGGATTGTTTTTTGGGGTTTTTTTGGTCTGGTTTAAGTGACTCACGATGAAATACTTTCTCTTTAATTCGGAAGACATGCTGATGACTCAGGTCCGGCTGATGATAAAAAGACCTAGGGCCTGGCTTTAAACACTGGGCAGGCTGCAATAGCCTGATTCATTCCAATTATCTGCATAGCACATGTAAATTACGGCATTCTGGATATTTGGTGGGCAATAAAGCAGCAGCTCCACTTATCATTTAAGGGGAACATTCTAGCAAGTAGCACTACCCTGAATTTATGCCAGTATACTGAAGCTCAGAATTTGGATCTCTGTTTTCCATGCTGGATCAGGTAGGAAGAAACAGCTTGGCCAAGAGGGAGACAGCTCTGATAACACAAATAGTTTAGATTACAGCCAAGACAGCACAACAGAATCAGACTCTGATCCCACTCAGTATCCATGCTTGGAAACAACCCCATCATAATAAACTCACTAAGTTCTTTGTGCAGAGGTGTTGCAGGATTGGGTTCCAGTTGTTGAATTTTGCTGTGTCATTTTTTAAGACAGAACAGATTTTTTTTAAAAAAAATCACACAATGCATGATTAGTATGTGGAACTCATGGCCTCTGTGATATCTTGTGGCAAAAACCTTAATAGGATTCAGAAAGGGATTAGACATTAATAAATATAAGAATATCTATAGTTAGAATATTACATTCCAAAAAGTTAATTAGGGGTTTAAGAAGGGATATAAGCCCTCATCCTTCAGGGCTTAAGAAAACCTTTAATGATCAGAGGTTGGAAGGGAGTACTTTTTATGGACCAGATATCCCATAGCTGCTCACTGCAGGGTTTCTTGCACCTTCCTCTGAAGGAGCTGATAGTGACCATTCCAGGTTCTCTGTTCTCACTCTGGCTCTACCTGCTTTTCTCTCTCTCTCTCTCAACGCAATAGGGCTGGTTAAAAATTTAACATCTAAACTTTTTTTTTCCCTGATGGAAATCTGGATTATTGATTTAATAAAATTCAATTTTTAATTGGGAAACCAAGCATCCAAAAATTGATTTTTGGGGTGTGGATGTGTGATTTTCAACTCGTAATTTGCAGGATCTTGGTGAAGAATATCAAAAATTTCCACTGAAAATTTAGACAAAAATGGATTTCCCACCCAACCCCGTTGTCATCAAGATTTTCTGAGTGGGGGAAAAAACCACCATTTCAACCAGCTCTACAATGCAGATTAAAAGAAAAAAAAAAAAGTAACTTTTCTTGGCCAGAAATACATTATCCAATTCCTGAACTGTGGAAGCATTCCCTAAACTGCTCTGCACTGAAAAGAGTCCGTTTTGGTGGCATTCAGGCAGGTCTCTGAAACAAGGAAACTGGGTGGAGTTTCTATTGAATCCAGTCCTTAGGGCAGCAGCCAGTTCCCAGGAATGTTATTCTTACCCAAAGTTTCCAAAAGTACAAGGAAACATTTGGCAATTAAAAAAATAATAATCTACAAGCTGTTTGGAAGAGTGGTCAATGCTGATCTTGTCTAATGGGATGAGCACATTTCCCTCCAGGACCTCATGCTCCCATACACCAACCATTTAAAATAATAACCCCTCCTTGCCCTTTCATCGGAGTACATTTAAGAGCTTTACAAATGTATCTAATTGAGGCCAGATCTACACTATAAACTTACATCGGGGTAACAATGCCACTCGGGCATGAAAAATCCACACCCGTGAGCCATGCGGTTATATCAGCCTAACCCCTTGTGTAGATAGTGTGTGATGTTGATGGGAGGGCTTTTCCTGTTGACATAGCTACTGCCTCTTGCAGAGGTAGATTTATTACGCTGACGGGAGAAGCTCTCCTGTTGGCGTAGTACAATCTTCACTGCAGCACTATAGTGGCACGGCTGTGCCATGGCAGCTGTTTCAATGCAGACCTGCCCTAAGCCGTCATCAACGCCCATTGAACAGATGAGGTGGCTGAGACACAGGGAGGGGCAGTGACTTGCCCAGTGTCAGGTAGTGAGTCAGTGCCACGGTAAGGAACGGAATTCATCACCCTCTCCAACGAAAATGATTCGGGGGCTTGTGCACATGATTGATAAGGAGAGGCTGAGGGAACTGGGGCTAGAAGAGAAGAGTGAGGGGGGATTTGATAGCAGCCTTCAACTACCTGATGGGGGGTTCCAAAGGGGATGGAGCTCAGCTATTCTCAGTGGTGGCAGATGACAGAACAAGGAGTGATGGTCTCAACTTGCAGTGGGGGAGGTTCTAGGGTGGATATCAGGAAACACTATTTCACGAGGAGGGTGGTGAAGCACTGGAATGGGTTCCCTAGGGAGGTGGAGGAATCTCCATCCTTAGTGGTTTTTAAGGCCTGTATTGACAAAGCCCTGGCTGGGATGACTGAGTTGGGGTTGGTCCTGCTTTAGGCAGGGGGTTGGACTAGATACCTCCTGGGGTCTCTTCCAAACCTAATATTCTATGATTCCACATGGCATCATCATCATCATCCAAGGAAGTGAAGGAGGCCTGTGAGGCACTGAGCAGCCACCACTTCAGAGCTAAAGGGTGATGAGGCCACTCCCCACATCACAGAATCAGACCTACTGTGAAACGTAGTTAATATTGGTAAAGAATCAGAGGGGTAGCCGTGTTAGTCTGGAATTGCAGAAGTGACAAAGAGTCCTGTGGCACCTTAAAGTCTAACTAAAGTATTAGAGCATAAGCTTTCGTGGGCTAATACCCACATCTGAGTAGGGTCTCTACTCAGACGCTACGCCACCAGCACTCCCAGCTATCTCCGTAACACCAATGACTTCCTGAGAAAACTACAATGCATTCCAGAAAACACCATCCTAGCCACCATGGATGTGGAGGTTCTCTACACAAACATCCCACAAAGAGATGGAATACAAGCTGTCAGGAATAGTATCCCTGATGATGCCACAGCACAAGTGGTTGCTGAGCTCTGTGACTTTATACTTACACACAATTATTTCAAATTTGGTGACAATATATATCTCCAGACCCGTGGCACTGCTATGGGCACCCGCATGGACACAAAATTACAGACCTAAGGGTCACCATCCTTCAACAAAAAAAGCTCCAAAACCAGACTGCAAAGAGAAACTGCAGAGCTGCAATTCATTTGCAAATTTGATACAATCGATCAAGGATTGAACAAAGATTACGAGTGGCTAGCTAACTACAAAAGCAGCTTCTCTTCTCTCAGTGTTCACACCTCCAGTTCAGCTGCTAGAGGAGTACCTCACGCTCCCTGATTAGAGATAACAAGCTGGTTCAGCCTGATTGGACTAATCTTGTTATCTCCAACCTGGCCCTTCCCTCTTATTTACCCCTGTCCCTGGATACTTCCACTGCATGCATCCGACGAAGTGGGTATTAGCCCACGAAAGTTTATGCTCTGATACTTTAGTTAGTCTTTAAGGTGCCACAGGACTCTTTGTCAATATTGGTAAAGTGCTTTGAGATCTTTAGAGGAAAGGCAGCATGCAACAATCCCACAAAAATCACCCTCTCCATTTCTTCTTCCCACTGGAAAAGGGCCAAGATTAGTAGAATGTGAGTGATACAAGGAAGGAAGAAAGAAGAGGCCATTTGAGAGTCTAATCACACTGGTATGGCAGTGCTCACTCCTGTTCATCACGTCCCACTTGCTTTGCTCCTTAATTCTCACCAATTCTGAAGCACGGTACTACCAGGCTCTGGTTGGCAATTGATGAGCAGCCCCACAATACAAATAAATGCATTACAACAATAACTAATAATCACAGGGAGGGTTACTATGATAGTTACTAACTGTAAAGCACCAGCGATCTTCCCCCTACCTACGAGTTCTCCTCACTACAAATGCCAAAAACTCTGCTCTCAGTTGGACCAGTCCAGCCCACATTAGCTTCAATGGGGTCACACTTGAAGAATACAGCAGACTTTGACTCTGCTAGCCCAAGCATTTGAAGCCCATGTGCTCCGCATAATTACTAACTGTCCAGAATGTTTCTATGCCATCTCAATCTGGTGTGCATTGACCACTTCCTCCCCACGAGTGTGCTTAAGTAATAAAAAAAGTGGTAGTTTCTCAATCTTGCATGGAGCAGTTATTTATAAACTAAAAACAACAGACGCAATGTGATTACTTACGCTATTGCCCAAAGACAATGGAAAATTTCTTAGGCAGAGTGATACCATGAAGGGATTTTGAAATTAGCCTCATCATCTTTTATTCATTTTACTCTGAAAATAACAGTTTGTTCCAAGTAAGCATAAGCCTTCTGATTTTCCATAGACCTTCCTCCTATTCTACTGGAGTCCTTCTCTGTAAATACTGATTTCTAATCGATTAGAAGTTTGCTTTGGATGCTCCCAGCCTTGAATTACAAACAGAGGTTGACTATAACTTAGGAAAACTATATTGCTTTCATAGCAGGTTGTTAATTACATGAATATTGTAAGAACATACACTTTCCATTTAACTAGCTGTTATGCAGGACACTCTAGTACTCATAATCAAAGGAGCTTGCTTTTCAACAGCATAGGGACATACATTGTAAAATCTGCAGTCTCAGACTGGGGAAGGCTGGGACATCATGAGTCCCTGTTGCTTAATTAAAGAGAGGAAGGATAGTCTTGAGGTGAAGGCAATAGACTGGGACTCAGAAGGCAGTCACTTAGGGCCTGACTGCTGTGCTTGGGGCGGCAAAAAACATACAGCTGCCCCTGCCTAGAGTGGAAAAAATCCCGTGTTGCATTGTCTACATTGCTATTTTCAGCATGCTAGCTTGAACCCCGCTGCTGTGCAGACATATCCAGAGAGTTGAAATTCATACGCACAGAGGCACCGATCCTGGAAGCTGCTCCACCAGGCCATGCTGGTGCAGACCTCCCTTAATTTCAGGGAAGCTCTAAGTTTGGGCAGGAGTCTACGGCCCAGAGCTAGTTACAGGATCAGGGTTGAAAGCGCTGAGAAAATGGCAAGGTAGACATGAACAAACAACAAGATTCTAGACTGATTAGAATGATACACTTCAACTGCAACCAACACTGTAAGAGTTGCTCGAAACAAGCCAGTTTCTAGCCATACGGGTTTAGTGCAAACTTCCTTTGGCTTCATTTCATGTAACCCCTCTCAGGGTTCCTCTGGAGTTTGGAGTTCAGTGATGGTTTAGAAAGTGTTTGAAGTGATGGCAGGGAAATGGGGGCAGACAACCACGGAAAATAACTGTATTGTCACCACCTAATGTGTTTTCTGCAGCTCAGAAATGGGACAGCATGGGAGAAGCTGGGTCTGCTGCTATCTCTGTTCTGTGATTAAGCAGAAGATTTTCAGTTACTGGAGCTGTCAGTCCAATCCTAAATTCACTAAGAATGGAAGTCACAAATGTGTGAGGCCAGTGCAAGGTGAATGAGCCACAGAAATCCCCCTCAGAAGAGGGCACAAGTGGACTATATGGCTTTGTGCTAGCCCTCACCATAGAGGCAATTTCACTCATGGAAAGAAGAACATCACAGACAGCTGCAGTCACCTACTGAGAGTGACCAGATGTCCCGATTTTATAGGGACAGTCCCGATTTTTGGGTCTTTTTCTTATATAGGTTCCTATTACCCCCCATCCCCATCCCAATATTTCACATTTGCCGTCTGGTCATCCTACATCTGCCCAAGATCGTACAGGAGAACAATGACAAAGCCAGAATTAGAACCCAGACCTTCTACCCCTAGTGCAATATCCAGTTGGTTCCAGCAAGTCTACTCACATGAGTAACTGGAGGGAGGGAGGAAGGGGTTCACAAACCGGCCCCAAATGTGGGCACGGTTAAGCTTGACAAGTTCATAGCCCAAGGTGGAATGGCTTCAGCGGATAGCTGTGCAAATGGAATCTATGGACAAGGCAGAGTTGCTCGTTCCTCCTAGCAATTGCAAAGACATTAGCAGCATGACTACGCAGAAGCTGTCAGTTTATTTGGAAAGTCTTAAATGAGAATCAAGAGTTTTCTCATGGTTTTACAAACAACCTTCTGTAGCCATAGCTGGTCCTTGTGTCAGAATGAGGTTTCCTCTTCCGCCCGCCCCCTCTGACATGCTGAAACAAAAAAGTGAAAAGGTTGCGCATTTATCTTATTTTTTAGTCCCCCCAAGACTTGTCTTTCATTTTGCATTAAAGAAATAGGGGGAAAGCAGAGAGGGGGGGAAAAGTTCCCCGCGGATAATTTAGTTCAGCCGAATTACAATGCATTTACGTCTGTTTTGAGGCTCTCTCCCACGCATCAACTGCGCTGCCTGGAGCTTCCAGCACAATATCTGCACTGCCCTAGCTCTGTGTCAGCTTTGATAAGAACCCTTGTGTAATCAGTGCAACAGCAGTTATCCGGCTACAATATTGTATGATTTCCTCTTGTGGCTTCTTCATTCCTGTTTATAATTAAAGTAGGACTCCTTGCCATGCCAAAAGCTATATAAAAATAAGTTAATAAGTAATAAAAGCATGGCGCATATCCAAGAGCTGACTGCTGCTGCTGTTCTTATTCTTGTAAGACAGTTAATATACGGTGGTGGTGAATCACATTAAGGCCTGGATACTAGATTAGTCTGTTTGAGTTTAGCAACTACAGAAGGATGCAAGCTGCACAGATGAAAAAAAAAGAGGCTGATTTGAGCTAGGAATATAAACAATTATCCTTGAAAAGGTGTTGGATAATTGTCTAGATTTCCTTCACGATGTGGTATTAGCTCAGCTACTTTCAGACTGTCCCAAAGTCTCAACTGCAAAAACCCTGAAATGTTGCAGGGGGTTAGAAGCTCCAGCACAGAGCTGAATTTGACATAATTATTAAATGGAACAGTTTTGCCCAGAGGCCCCGGCTGAGATCACAGCCCCACTGGGTTAGGAACTTTGTATACACGTAGTGTCCCCACAAGCTTGCAGTTTAAGCAGGCAAGGCAGACAACGGGTGGGAGGGGAAACAGAAGCAGGTGACTTTCCCAGTATTACACAACAGGTTATTGGAAAGACTTCCAGCTCTGCCAATTTCCAGGCCAGTGCTCTATCCATTAGACCACATGACCTCTCAGCTTTAAAATGGGCCAAACCAAAATACCACATTTAAAATGTGGGAATGTTCAAAATCTACCTCCTGATAAATATTTCTTTGCTAATGATCTTATCTTACTCCTTTTGCATTTTTTAGATTTCTGTACTTAGATGTATGTTCATAGGGTATAGCTACTCAACTTTGTGTTGTTATTATTTATTCCTTGCATTTAGGTAACACCTTGAAGTCTCAAGTGAGAGCCAGGCTCTGTTGTGCTAGGCACTGCACAGTCTTGTAGCAGCAGTACCTGCCCCAACAAGCTTACAATCTAAGAGACAAGAAAGCCAACGGAAGCATTCCCATTTTACAGATGGGGATCTAAGGCACACCGAGATTAATGCTATGTCTAAACTGTCCTGCCGTTCTGAGGAAGGGGGCACGAACTGTAGAGTGCACCAAGTATTATGCTGTAACTCCCCTGGGCAGATGTTGTTGGTGCTATCTGAAGAGAACTGTGTTCATGTGAACTAGGTACCTTTTAGTTTGCGCCTGCAGCATCCACATGCATGAGTGACAGTACAGCGCTTCGGAACACTCATAGGCCAAACTGCAGGGCTGTTTAAACAACCTCTGAGTGACGAGTTTAAGGTGATATAAGAAGTCTATGGTGGAATGTGAATTATTTAAATCTTAGCCCTGTGCCATAAACCCTACACCATTTAGCTATGTTCAGCTCTAGCTATTTCTGGCTGTCACTCTGACTCTCTGCTTGCCTGCCAAATCAAACTCAGCCAGGGTCATGTATAGGGGGTGTCTCTTCTTTGATGTCTTTAGCATGAAACAATTTTTCCCCTTCTCACACCTGAGAAAACTCTCTTTAGGGAAACTTTTTTTAAAAAAATTACTTGGCTACAGACAATTGTCCGTATTCACAGATTCCTCTCTCCCTCTCTCTCTCTGTGTTCTTTAGGCATAATACAGATAGTATAGCATTACTTATACCTTTTATCTGAGGATCTCAAAATGCTTAACAATAATGTATTAAACCTCACAATTCCTATATGAGACTTTATCTTCCTAAGATAAGGTGGGGAAGTATTGTACTCTACTGGCTACTTTGTACATGCTCCATAGATGGAATCAGAAGTGCTGTGCTGTGTGTCATAGGCACTATATGGCCTACAGGGACTTTCCCAAATTTGGTCACAGGTTCCCCTGAACCAACAGGTGCCTACTTCATGCGATGCTTCAGATAACTTTCCTTTTTTTGAACCACTTAAAGGAGAAGAAGGTGATCAGGAACAGTCAACCTGGATTCACCAAGGGCAAGTCACGCCTGACCAACCTGATTGCCTTCTATGATGAGATAACTGGTTCTGTGGATATGGGGAAAGCAGTGGGTGTGATATATCTCGACTTTAGCAAAGCTTTTGATATGGTTTCCCACAGTATTCTTGCCAGCAAGTTAAAAAAGTATGGACTGGATGAATGGACTATAAGATGGCTAGAAAGCTGGCTAGATCATTGGGCTCAACGGGTAACGATCAATGGCTCAATGTCTAGTTGGCAGCCGATATCAAGTAGAGTGCCCCAGAGGTCTGTCCTGGGGTCAGTCTTGTTCAACATCTTCATTAATGAACTGGATGATGGGATGGATTGCACCCTCATTTGACTTCAATGGGCTTTGGGTCAGGTCACAAGAGAGAGGAGCATTAGCTCCATTCGTTTTTTAAAATGAATTTGGAGACAAAGGTCACAGGGTGATCAACCCCCTAATTTCTGATGGGAAAAAAAGCATTGAAGGTCTGTACACTTCATGGGATCAATCCTTATCCCGAGCACAGTGCTCGGCCTGGGTTGCTCATTTCAGTCACTGGGAGAATGCACAGGGAATCTGTGAGCACAAACTGTTTTTAATTTCTATGTGTCAAATGAGACTTGATACTGCAAGCTTATCCAGCTTGGGTTAGGAAGATAAAGTCCAGCCATAGTCCCTCTTTTTTTGTGGTTTCCCAAATGTTTTGGTTTAAGATTCCGTTTTTATTCCAGATGCAAAATTATTCTGGAGATATGGACTCCACACTGCAAGCTTTTAAAAATACCCGTTGTTTTTAGTGGTGATGGTGATGGAGCATCATTGATCTTTAGAGGGCTGACTGAAGTTGTCCCAACTCAAGCTAGCCGCAAATAGGCAACTCCTTCCGACGACTGTGATCTAAACTAAAAACAGGCATGTGTACCCAGCCATGTTACCAGCCCCTGCCAAATGGAGCTGCCTAGTCGTGAATCACAGAGATGACTTACTTGGTCCTCTGTTTCTCATCAATATTCTTCCTTCTCTTCCAGCCATAGAAGAGAATATGATCTGACCTAAACCCTATTGAGTCTTTCAATGGGAGATTTCAATGGGCTTTGGATGATGACCTTACCAAATAACTTCATTCTGTTTCCCACCTCAGGCTTAGGAGATGAGCAAATCCCTTGAGTATCTTATTTTAAGGGAAGTAACAGCACTGAGGTCTGGAGGAATTGATCTGTAACAGGTATTTATATAGCCCCACATTTCCATAGCATCTGAGCACTTCTCAGTTTTTAGTTTGTTCATCCTCACAATGGCCACATGAGGTAGGGACGTACAAGGATTGCTCAAGATCCCTCGACAAGGCAGTGGTAGAGCCGGGAACTGAACCCAGCTCCCTCAAGATGTAGGTTAGTACCCTAAACACTACCCAGTCTTCCCTCTTTAAATGAGCACTCTTCCTTTTTGAGATGAATACACATTGGGGAAATAAGGCCAAAGAAGCAGCACCCTTCCCCTCCAGAAATGAGCAAAGAGGAGCAAAAAGCAAGAACATTGGAAAAAAGAAAGGGCACAGTTTTATTTTGCTCTGGGTTTTTTTTTCTGTTAACAAGCCCTCCAGCTTTCAATGCAGACTCAGAAAAGCAACCCGCATGGGCTGGGGCCCAGAAGTGGCAGAGGTACAACAGGATGCGGTGTATCTGGCACACGGGTGTCTGATGCCGAACTTGATAGCGAGCCAGCTGTGCCGGAGATTTGGTGAAGTCATCCACTCTTGTGAGTGTGTACAGGTCAGAGAGAAAAAGAGAGCAGACTGAAACCCTTATCCAAAGCTCACTGACGTCAATGGACTTTGGATCAAGGTTGGAGGGCTGGACTGCGGGCAGGATTGAGAGCTGCACTGGTTTAATTTAAAGCAAGATTTTAAACTGCCATTGGCCATGCTAGTTAATGGTAGACATGAGGAGCTGTGGAGTGACAAAGTATGTGAGTGGGGGTGGGCAGTAGGAGCAGACATTCTTTTCCCATTTGATAGGATTATGGGGCATTAGATGCTAGGTAATAAGTTGGTAAAGAGTTCCAAAACCTGATAACTTCTGCCAAAAATGGGGTGGGTGGGTCATTTTTTAGGGATATTGTTGGAGGCCTGGGGTGGGGATGAAGGGAAGGAAAGTTTTCAACAACAACTCTTCCAAAAAGCTGCAAAAATTTCAACCTTTAGTTTTTCATTCAAAGATTGTTTTTTTTTTGTTTTTTTTTAAAAAAACACAATTTTGTTGAGGAGAATCATTTTGTCCATCAAAAAATACTTTGGATGAAAAAGTCTGACCAGCTCCATCTATAGTTACAGAAATGAGTAGCATCTTACTTCCTGAGTAATCTCATTGACGTTAATGGGACTGTATGTGGATTAAGATGCTATGCAATGTGTATAAAGATATCAGAATCTGACCCACAGATAGGAAACAAATAGAAGGGAAATAAACACTCTATGGAATAAGCTAGCCACTAACTATTTATATTATGGCAGAGACCAGGAACCTCAGTAATGAGCAATGACTCCATTGTGCTAGGCGCTGTACAAACACAAAACAAAATGACGGTCCATGCCCTTAGGTTAGCTTAAGTAAAAAAATTACCCTGAGTGTTGTTTTGTTCCATAAATGTCCACTGTAGGGTTTTTGCTTTTCAGTCTGAAACAGCCAGTATTGGACATTGTTGGAGTCAGGATGCTGAATTAGATGCACTTCTAGTCTGATGCAGCATGGCAAGTCCTATTTTTTCTTAAACTTAGAGTAGGATGAAAAAGCATACACATGAATCAGAATTGATGACAGGGTAATGGGTTTAAATCTTTGATTATTAAACATTAACCAAGCTGCCACTTATAAATCATTGGGATGGAAATGAATCCAGCATGTTTCCTTGGATCAGATAAGAGATTTTAAAGACACAAGAGAAGCCTAACCTAATGGGAAGCTTTGTGTTTTACACATACTTTACAAATTGCTTCAAGTGACAGGATGTCAAAGTGATAATTAATTGATGAGATTAAATTACATTTTATAGAGAAATACGTCCACGTTTCTCCACTTCAGGAGTTTTTTATGTATCATCCCTCATGGAAAAAAGCCTCATATAAAAATGAAAACTCGATGTGTCTGGCTTTTATTATTTATTGAACAATGTTCCATTGATTCACAGACCCTCTCCAGACAGCTCATAAACAAGGCCATTAGTGCAAAGTTTAGACAAGGACAAAGATTTTTATACTCTTAAGTATAATACAAAAGTTCAACTATTATCCACACAAGGAAGAGTAGACAGAGGTGAACTTTATAGGAGAGAAATCTGAAGAAATTTTTCTGAAGTGAATGGGGAGGGGGAGGAAGATTAATTTGAAAGCTGGTGTTTCATGTCTGGCGTTTCATGTCTATTTCCTTTTTAATCTTTCTCGAATCCCCATGCATATCCTTCTAGCTAAGATTTCAGTTGCCATATCTATCTATGCTGTTCTTATCTTTATGCTTGGGCTTTCTTAACTCTGCCATCACTACGATGTCCCAGTGCTGGCCCATTGTTTCTCCCTCTGTCCAGAAGGCACTGCGCAATACTACCTCTCTATCCACTTCCCACCATCGCTCTACCTTTCCAAAGCCCTATTTTGGCCCTGAAATTCAACACACTCTTTACTTTGGTCCACAGATTTGAGCTTTTATGGCCGCTTTTTCCAGTCAGGAAAACTTGGCCTATAAATTACTGGAGTGTATCATCCAAGGCAAGCAAGGACTCCCCCAAATTGCCTAAGAGGAAATGGAAAGTAGCTTTTGCTCACTCTAGTTAATTGAAGTCCTGTTCCCCATGGAGACAATAGGAGTTTTGTCACTGCCTTCAGTGGGCACAGTACTGCATCTTTATAATATAGAAGTGACAAAGCCAGTGAGTATGAACATATGCCCTGTAAGAAGCTAATACTTACTTAGATTTACTTTCTCTGTGCCTCAGTTCCTGTCTGTACAATGGGAATAATAGCACTGCCCTGCTTCCACAGGGGTACTGTGAGGATAAATACGTTAAAGATCATGAGATGCTCAGATACTGAGGTAATGGGGGCCATACAAATAGTACAGATTTGTGAATCTTCCACCAATGGTCCTTGCATTGAACCCAGTCCAGCTCCCTTTGAAATCAATGGCATGATTTCAGCGGTAGCTGAATCAGGCCTATCATGCTGGCTCCTCCTCCTTATTTTCAGCTGTTAAACTGCTTTAAGGCAGCAAAAGGTACATTCTGTGCTCTTCCCATGGAAACGATGGCTGTATATGCTACAACCTCCACAGAAGGAGAGGTGGGGTCCGTGGGATTGCAGCCTTACAGGAGAATCAAAGCGTTAAAGCACTGTCCACCCTGTAAAAAGGTTTGAGAACCCCCTGACCTTGGTGAACCCTGAAGAAGTATTTCCAGCCCTGTTGGAGTGGCTGAGTCTTTATTATTGCAGGCAGACGGAGTCCACCCTGGCTCTCATTCTTGTTGCTGATTGTCATTCCTAATCTTTTGGCAACACTAGTACATAAAAAAGTTCCTATGAGTTGGCTGAAACTCAGCTTCCTGGCTTGAGAGGTGCACCCCTCTGCCCCACATCCAGCTCTTCTGAATACCTAAATTTTCTGTCACATAAAGGTCATGGAGTGGGTTACACCAAGAGCCTGATGAAAGTAGCACCTATTTTTCTTTTTCAAGATGGGCCAGATTCTCAGCAGGTGTAAATGGGCACAGATCCATTGATAATCCTTCATCCTGCACAAAGATCCCAGAAACTTAATGCTTTGTGATTTATCTGTTGTAATTTGTACTTGAGACTGGATATTGTTATTCCTTCCATGCTCTGTTCGGGTGATGTTTTTCCTCCCGTTTTCTATTCCAGCCTATCAGTTTCCTAATTTTCACTCTTTTGGAAGGAGCAGTTCCTCAGCTGATATAATTTGACATAGCTCCATTGACTTTCATGGAGCTACTTGCCAATATACTCCATCGGAAGGATCTGCCCTTTAAAAATGAACCTCCTGTTTGGTGGGACATAAAGCAGAAAGGGATTAAGAGGCATTTAGTTTCCTGAAATCCTTTAATAAGTAGGCTCCTTCTTCTGGCTTGGGTTACCATAAAAAGTGAATACTTTCCCTATTAAATCTTTATAGTTTCTTCTCCCTAACAACCTATTCGACATTTGCTGTATTTCTCCATGAAAGGAGCTGTGAAAATCCAAGATCTCCTTTCTAAGGCTCATGGATAGTCTCCTGTTATCTTAGTTCTCAAACCAGTCAATTTTATATCCTTAGACATTAGACTGTGAAAGGGACTTTCAGAACTTAGCCATTAGTGCATTTCATGGCTCAATAAATCCAGAATAAGACTTGTCATAAAACCTTCAGCCTCAAGGATTTTTTATACCAAGCAATAATCCCAATTTATAATTATTTCTGAACCCAGAACATCTATCTCCCCTATTTTCAAATGTAAAATGCACTGTGGTTGTATCTTTAAGTGGTTCAGTTATAAGTGCTCCCATCTAATCCACTTATCTAGGTCTCCATGGCTTGGGAAATGATTTCAATTTTTCCAGTGGAGAAAAAAAAGTCTCTCTCTTTAGAGTGTTCTGGTTTTTCAACTTTCTTAGCATCCTCATTGTTGAGCAATATTAGGGTTCGTTTATATTTTGAATAGATTTTTTGAATACAACAGCAAGAAGCAACTAGGAAAAGAGTTAAATTGTTTGGGACAAATTCTAATCTCATGCAAAGTGGTATAAATCCAGAGTAACTCCCTGGTTGTCAAAAGGAGTTATCCCAGAAGTGCACTGTTCCATGTGAGATCAGAATTTTAGCAGAAAGAAAGTTCCAAAAGGTGCTGTGTCACACTGTCACTCTTATTATTAGTGGGATAAATATTCTAGCATGAAAAAAATAAGCAACAAAATGAACATGTGACTGTGAGGCTCTGTAGTACAGTGAATGCATAAACACACCCAAGTTTATGAAATCCATTAATTGCTACAAAGAAATATTCATGTAATATGTCAAATGTGACATTTGCAAGCATTATGCTCCAAGCACCATGCTCCAAGCACCAAACTGAGGTCTGGTACTTCTGTATGTAACTCCATTAAATTCAGGGCAGTTGCATCCCCTAAATTACTCTTATTAGTTGTATTACAATAACATTAGGGTCCCAAAGTGAGATCAAAGCCCCATTGTGCGAGGCACTATACATAATAAACAGTCCCCGACTCAGAGAGCTTACCATCTAAATAGCCATAGAAACTAAGATAAAACTCCAGGTTGCATGGGGCATGGAGATAGTGTCTCGAAAGTGCAACAGTCACAGTAAACTGGGATGTTGGGCCACAGTGCATTTCATAAGAGCCTTGGGAAGAAAGGGGAGGAGGAAATAAAGGGTAAGAATGATTTTCTTGCTGAACACATCTATCTATTGTAACCTGGGAAGCAGTATTCTCCATGGGAGGGACACAGTTATCAGATCCAAGATTCCAAATGGTCAACGTGTTCCCATTGCAGGAACTCATACAAGTGGCTTTTTAAAATAAGACATTTCTAAATCATTAGTCCTGACAAAACATCCTCTCCTGAAGGATCATCTTCAAATATATAGGACTGAAATCAGAGAGTTCTTTTAAACTTCCTTAATGTACATATTTAGAAATCAGAGGGGTAGCCATGTTAGTCTGGAATTGCAGAAGTGATAAAGAGTCCTGTGGCACCTTAAGTAACCCAGATGTATACATATGCTCCCATCTCTATTTATTTAGGTCGGCAAGAGACCACTCTGGGTGGGAATGGCAATTGAAATTTAAAATAAAACTCACAACTTTTCTTCTCATGCAGATTGCAGAAATCAAATGTGCAAACACTTTCCAGTTAGTTGGACTCATTTAAGATTCAAAAAGAGGGAGTGTCATCTAGTGGTTCAAACAGAGGGCTAGTACCTGGGACTATGAGGATTTAATCCCAGCTTTTAGCAAAGGAATCTTGTTTAGTGGTCAGAGTAGGGTAGCTGGGAGTCAGGTATCCTAGAGTCTATTCCCAGCTCTGGATGAAAGTATAGTCTAGAGCTAGAATTGAAGATCGAGAATCAGAACTCCTAGGTTATATCCCAATTCTGGGAAGAAAGAGTTTGCTAGTAGTTAGAGCAGAGGACTAGGAAGCGGGATTCATGGTTTCTTTTCCTAGCTTTGTCAATGATTGGTGATTTTGAGTAATTCATTTAACCTCTCTGACTCAGTGCACTCATCTATAGACTACTTAATGCAACATAGGAATTCAATGGCGCATGTCCACTGATTGACACCATCTGAAGAGGTAGGCCTTCATATCTATGTACATACTGTATATAGGATTTTATTATTATGGTACCTGAACGTCTTCTGCAATAAAACCCCACAAAAATCCCCCCTCTCCAGATTATCTGACAGGAACAGTCTTAAACTTATAGAATCATAGAAATATCAAGCTGGAGGGGCCCTCCAGAGGTCATCTAGTCCAGCCTCCTGCACTGAGGTCAATCGAGTAAACCTGGACAAACAGATGTTTGTCCAGCCTGTTCTTAAAAACCACCAAGGACAGGGATTCCTGAACCTCCCTTGGAAGCCTGTTCCAGCAGTTATAGTTAATACTTATCCTTATAGTTAGAAAGCTTTTTTCTACTATCACGTCTAAACTTCCATTACTGCCACAGAGGCCCATTACTTCTTGCCTACTTTCAGTGAACATGGAGAAAATTGGTCCCCCATCATCTTTATAACACCCCTTAATCTATTTGAAGACTTTTATCAGGTCCCCTCTCTGTCTTCTTTTCTCAATAGTAAAGAGGGCCAAATTTTTTTTTAAACCTTTCCTCGTAACTCAGGTTTTTTTAACCTTTAATCATTTTTGTTGATCTCCCATAGACTTTCTTCAATTTGTCTGCATCTTTCCTTAAGTATGGTACCCAGAACTGGACACAGTACTCCTACTCAGGCCTCACCAGTGCTGGAGAGTGGGACAATTACCACCTGTGTCTTACATAGGACTCTCCTGTTAATACACCCCAGAATGATATTAAGCATTTTTGCAACTGCATCACATTTTTGACGCATCTCAATTTGTGATCCACTATAACCCCCAAACTCTTTTCAGCAGTACTACCACCTAAGCTGAGGAAAAGCTATGGTCTTGTAATTCCAGCCTTTTTCACAACTCAACATTTATTCAATTAAAAAAAATCAAATAGAAGAAGAAGAAAACAAGCTCAAGCTAACCAGTAACAATGAAAAGTTGGGTCATCAAAGCACCCACATTTTTGATGGTGTCTCTAATATGTGTAGAAGTTTCTGTAAAGAAACTAATATGGACAAAGATACCAGGATTTCTGCTGGACCACAAACAACATTGTCAGAGCACAGGAGAGTTATAAGTCTCTAACAACAGGTTTGCCTGGAGCAAGTCTTTAATTTTGGAGATATGAGATACAGCAAAGTTACCAAAGATGGGACGTAATGCCTAAAACTTAATCTGTTAAGCATATGCTTGGGAATATTTCCTGTGAGAATTTCTAAAGAGTGTGTGTTTTTTTTTTCTTTGCTTCTACTTCTGTTTATATATGGCATTATTTGAGTCACCTTCACAACCTGTTTATACAAGAAAGGGCTGTTTCTGTGCTTACAAAGACACTTATAGGAAGAATCACTTATTTCAACAAGGAGAATGTGCCATTAGGAGGCCACTGACCCAAGTATTTGTCTCTACATCTGTGTAGTCTGGATTAGTTCTCCCCTCCTCAATAATATTAATATACATGGGCAAAATCCTGCTTCCATTGTTGAATGACAATATTACAGTTGACATTAGATTAAATCTATCCTTATGCTAGGGTGTCCAGACAGCAAGTGTGAAAAATCGGGATGGGGGTGGGGGTAGTAGGTGCCTATATAAGAAAGAGATCCAAAAATTGGGACTGTCTCTATAAAATTGGGACATCTGGTCACCCTACCTTATGCTGAGAGGCCTATATACATTTAAAACTACAAAACAGGGGGTAAGTGGGATTTAGGTGATCTAGAGTCCTCAGCACAGTAGTGATTTTCTTTTTTGGGGAGTATGGTTGCACCTGGAGCTGGTAAACAAAATTTAAAAGATCATGGATATTTTCTCTCTTTTTCTTTCTTTCTTTCTTTCAATTTTGCAAAATTTGAGAATTTTGGCAAAATGTTTTGTTGGTAAAAAATGTCATCAAGCTGGTTGAAAACCCAGCAGAATTTCCAGTCTGGCATGGAAGCTGCAATGGCGCCCACAGCACTTTTCAAGGGGGTGGCCAAACTTGAACTCAGATCCTGCGATAAGATTTAGGTTTTAACTTGATTTAATGTAAGAGTCTTGCCAGAGATGTAAACCCTCATGCTTCAGGACACAAGCCAACTGCTACCTAACAAGATTCAGGAAGAAACTTCCCCTATGGGCAGTTTGTTCCATAGATGTCCACTGCAGAGCCCCATACACCTTCCTCTCAGCAGCTGTTGGAGATAGGACACTAGAAAGATGTATCAATTTCTGTGTCCTATTGATGGATCTTGGTGCCTGGGCAGAGTCTCATTTAAGGCAATGGAACTAAACAGAGGCAAGACGTTGCTTGCATGGAGCACAGCACCTTGTGGGATCAAGGCTTTTTTGTAGTAAACATCCGGCAATAATCAAACTTTCCATTTAATGCTGTTACTTTCAGCTACTGATCTCTTGTCAGGCACTGAACCCATTGCCCTTCCTGAGAGAACGGTTTTATGGGCATTGCTCCTTTTTCCTTGATGACTGTGTATGTGGAGAATTGGTGGGTTAAGAGTTTCCTTATTGCATATTAATGCCCTTTAATGTGCTCTGAACCTTTTTATTTTAATTATGTTAGTCTCCAATCTATTTAAAGTTCCTGCAATCGGGTCACTCTTATTCAAATCAGATTTCTGATTCTCCACACTTAGCAGCTGTTTTTCCGCTTTACTTGATGCTGGGTTGTTTTTACTGCAAACTGTTACTGGCATTAATATCTTGCAGAGGGCAAACAAGAATGGCTCCCACAGAGTTTCTCCCCCTCACCCTTCCTCTCCCGCCCAAAACAGGACCTGATTTTACTCCCATTGAACTAGAGCTAGTCAGGAAATGTTGTCTTTTCACAGTGGTGATGGTGGGGGAAATGACAATAAAAATTAAATTCTTTTTTTGATGGAAAAAAATAAAAAAAATCAATGGAAACAGATTCCTTTTCTGTAGAAATGTTCACTGAAAATCACTGCAATAGAAAAATTTCCAAATCAGGTCCACGATAAAGTCAATGGCCAAACTCCCAGAGACTTCAGAGTGAAGCAGGGTTATTTTGTATATATTACAGCAGTACTTGGAGATCCCAACCAAGAACAGGGACCCATTGTGCCAAGTGCTGAACATACCCATGGTAAGAGACAATCCCTACTCTGAAAAGCTTACGTTCTAAACAGATAAAGGCTGGGAGGGGAACCAGGATCAAACCCAGGGCCAGTATTTATCACACAAAAAAATACAGTAACTGTTTAAAGGGGATAGTGGTGGTAATAGTGAAGAAGAGGCTCCCTGGGAAAATCAGTATGACTTTCCTGCATATTCCCTGTGGGACTACTGTGGCCAGCCCAAACCCTTCAGCCTCTCCTCTGTTATTCATTTTCTTGTTGTCTAATTATCGCCATCCCCATGGAGACCACTAATACAATTGGCTGATCATCCCCTTCAGCTATGAGGTAGATCTATGCAGAGAGAGGCCCTTAGCATTCACTTATTTTAGTTATTTAATTCTAAAGATATAAATAAAATAACTAACTATTCCCATGCAAAAAAAACTTTTGATGCCCTAACAATTAATATCAATCTAGTGCTTTTCATTCATAAATCTCAGAGCACTTTACAAAGGAGGGCAGTAGCATTTAGCCCCATTATATAGATGGGGAAACTGAGGCATGGCTTGGTGAAGTGACTTGTCCTTATTCATTAAGCAGGCTAATAGCAGAGCCAAGAATAAAATCCAGATGTCCTTGGTTTTTAGCTTTAGCCACTCCACTACAATGGACTTTCAATTACAAATGACAACCAGTAAAAAAAAAAAAAAATCAATCACACTTAAATAGGGTTAGATTTTCACAGCAGCTCATCTCCCATTTAGACATGTAAATAAGGACCAGGTACTGAGGTACCTAGCTGCTTCTATTTGTTATAATAATGATGTCTTATTTGTATTATGGTAGTGCCTAGAGATCCCAACCCCATTGTGCTAGGCACTGCACAAACCCATAACAATGAAATGGTCCTTGCTCCAAAGAGTTTATAATCTAGGGTCTTGTCTACACACAAATTTGAACTGGTTTAATTAAAGTGGTGTAAACCCTCATATGGTAAATCTTATTTTGGTTTGAGTGGCTTATTTTGATGTAGGTCTATAGATATTCTCCTAACTGATTTAAACTAATCTAAAATAAACTGAAATAATAGCGTTCACATAACAGTTCACACCAGTTCAAGTAAGTCACTTTAAAATTCACAACTTTAGTTAAATGGGTGCATAGACAGCTTTGCATAAACAAAGGCTGTTGTTCACTTCAAAAAAATGTATGCTTTACAGTGAGAAAGCTATCTTGCTGTACAACTTAGTGGAGACAAGATATAGTAGTTGTTACTTTGATGTAGCTAGATAAGCTTAACTCCAGTTGAGAGGTACAGTGATGAACTTGAGTAGATACTAGAACTGTGCAAATAATGGATTTTTCAGTTCATTGGCAATTTGGAAAAAATGGGGAAAAATTGGTTTGTGACCAACTGAAAATGAAATGAAAAAAAATTGGTGAACCAAAAAGACAAGAAAATTGTTTTGGGCTGAACAAAATGTTTCTTTTCAACAAAACTGAAATGTTTTGTTTTGAATTGGATCATTTTAAAATGCTTTGGCCTTTAAAAAATAAAATTAAAGACTATTTTGAAATGAAGAAGTCATTTAAAATAAAAAATGGGGATTTTTGTTTTGAAAATGTCAGGGGAAAACACACAATTTTCTCCCTCCCTTCTCCCCGAAGTTTGTTATACTTTCAACAGAGCCAATTTGGCAAAATTAACATGAATTCAAAAATATTTTGGTGCCAGTAACTTTTTTTTTTTTTTTTTTTGTTAGAAAAGAGTTTTGTACAAAAATGTGTTTCCAGCTCAAAGGTAAAAAGTGCCTTTTTCCCGATCTCAACTACAATTTTACATTGAGAGAGCTATCTCAACTACTTTTTCAGTGAAGACACAGCCAAACCCTAAGTAAAGGACTAGGGACAACAGAAAGATCTACCAAACAGATGGGTGGGGGAACACAAGGTAGCAGTGAGATAATTATGGTCAGCGTGATAAGCAGCAGTCACAGAATACCTGCTGTCTAACCACTGTCAAGTTCTTTTTTGTAGGCAGAGCAGAGGTAAATTTTAAGGGGAGATTTCCAAATAGCTTAGCGGAGCACTTTTGTAAACTGAAACAGTTAGTTTAGTATCTAAATGGAAGAAAGCTCTTTGAAAAAAATCGAGCTCATAATGAATTGACTCCGCCAGTCAATAAACCAAAGGAGCAAAACAGCCTCTCCAACCTCACCAGCAGGAAAAACCCAATGAACTATCTGAAGTGCACAAAGACACCTGGACACATTCTAATGGCACAACTCATTCCATTTAAAGGTGGCTAATCTTTGAGAGCTGTTGTACACTTCCTAAAGGTTAGCTAAAGATTGAGGGCTCTGTACACAGAATGGTTCCTGTTAGCATCTCTGGGTGAAATTAATATCACAACAAAGATTACACGGCTGCTTTCAAATGACAACTAACTTTATTTGGAGGCTGGAAATGGATATGTGTATTTCCACAGCATGCAGCTGCCTTGACGTTCTCCAAACAGTTTAATTCTTAAAGTTCTGAGACTGCTTTAAGGAGCTTATGTCTTATAGTTGGACCTGAACCTGCAAACCTTTACTCATATGAGTAGTGGAGATCCCCCAAAGTCATCAAGGAGGTACTTGCCTAAATAAAGATTTGTAGAATTGGGCCCCTAGTTTGCACGGCTTCTTGCTTAGCATGCTGCTGTTTGTTTAGTTCCTGTGCAACAGAAGTTTCCTTAGCAACTGCCTTATTCTTTTACAAGTCTTTGTTAATGGCAGACATTGACGTCTGCTATGTACAAGGGTGTTAAAAAGGATGGTACCCAATAAAAAAAAACCCAAAGATTTCCCCGTTTCCAAAGCAAACCTCATATTATCCACCTGGAACTTGCTGGCGGGGGCCTCCCTATTGAACAACACTGCATGCAGCCTTTAGCATACCTAAGGGAGCGTTTTCTGCTTCCCTCTCCAGCTTTCAAAGGTCAGTAAGAAAACATCTTGTCCTTGTCCTTTTCTCTATGTGCGTAACACCAATGCACTGGCGTAGGAGCTCTCTGTGCCAGTGTAACAGGAACTTATTGTCCAAATAGGAGCTCCAAAAGCATGCAGAGAAAAAAGACAATCTTTGTGGGTAAAGCACTGGGCTGGGACTCAGGAGATGTGCGGGGGGATCAATTTTCAGTTCTGCCACAGACTTCTTGTGAAAGTCATTTAGGCCCATACGCTCCAAAGGTATTTTGCAGTCCAGTTCCCCTTGAAATCAATGGAAATTCCCTCGTCCGTAGAATGGAGACAATACTTTGTTTGTCCTGTCTATCTATATTGTCAACTCTTCAGGGCAGAGACCATCTCTTAGGCTTTGTGTTCACACCATGTGCTGTTACCTTGTGTTAGGTAACAGCTAGTAAGTAACATGAGGTAAGAGCCAAGTGAAGACAAGGCTGTTTGTAATAGTTACACACTAGTAGGCTGAGGTGAACACCAGCCCATAGGGTTCATTTTGACCTGCTAACACATGTGAAAACTATAGACTGGTTGGTAGGATATTACCATGCATTCACAAAGTAACATCACATCTTTTATCCCAATGCAGATGTGCCCTTAAATGTGTGTTCAGAAAAACTTCTAGCACCATGGGGTTTTGTTCTTGTGCCTTATCCACTAAACCATCCTTCCTTACATGAGGCTGGAACATCAAAAGCTCCAAAGGTGAGGTGCCCAAATAGGACTTAAGCAATGCCCAGTTCTTGTGCTGGTTCCTCCAGAATATCCTGGATTCTGCTTCACACACTGTCCCTTATCAGAAAGTATGCAAACTTTTCATTTCTTTCTTTTACAAATGCTCCACTGAAGAAGTTGGACAGCAGAACTCTGATGCAGAAAGTCAAAAGGTACCAATAATAAACTCAGTAACAGATGTTGCCCAGTGCTTTACTACCTGCCTCTCTTCAACGTCTGGTACAGAAGACTGAACCACCTTTCTGTTAATAATTGTATCGCTGAATTTACAAACCTTCCTTTGAAGCATGAAGTATTTGCAAAAGACAGAACAACAGATGGCTGAGTGTCCTGACCCACTATGGGAAAATGTGTGGGATATTAAGGGGAGCCTGTACATGTATCTGATGTCTATTTGAGTTGGTTGGAAGTTGGTCCCCCCACCCCCCGCACCATGGCAATTATGACTCTCTGTCAAAAATACAATTTGTTTTTCTAAATTTTTGTTTTTTCCACTTGAAGCTGAAAATGTTGTGGGGGGATTTCTGATTTTTTTTTTTTTTTAAAGAGGAAAACAGACACTTTCCATTAAACTTTCCATTGAGTAGAAATCCCAATTTTCCATCGCATAAAGCAAACAACTTTCAACTGACAATTTTCTGCTAGCCCTATTGCCTCTACTTTTCTGGGCTAGCCCCTTACAGAGGTGGGGTACAACTGTCAAATCTAGATCCAGATCTGGACCCTGGACTTTCTCCTCCCATTCCCCACCCAATTTTAGGGTGTTCAGATTCAGGGGTGTGGTTTAGGCTCATCTCTAACAATCTGATCCACAGGCCACTTGTGCATCATTTCCTTTTTTTAAGGGACTGATGCTGCTCCCATTGAATTCAATGAGAATTTTGCCATTGGTTTCAGCAGGTTAAGCTGTGATCAGCAGCTGATTCTGTGTATATTGTGCTGCACATAATGGGCTTGGCCACATAGAGAAAGTGATTGAGAAACAGTCTCTGACAAATCATAAGTGCTAAATTTCTCCCCCCTTTTCTTTATGATTAAGATAGGGTGACCAGCTGTCCTGATTTTATAGGGACAGTCCCAATTTTTGGGTCTGTTTCTTATATAGGCTTCTATTACCTCCCACCCCATCCTAATTTTTCACATTTGCTGTCTGGTCGCTCTAGATTAAAGGCTGGAACCCAGTCCAAAACCAACCCCCATCATCTTTATTTCAAGGTCCTGAATATCAAACAGTGCTGAAACTAGAGGAGGAGAGTGGTTATAACCTCAACTGTGGACAGCTTTGTTGTCTGGAACTCACTCTTGCATTTGGTTTTACCATGAGCTGCAATTAGTTTAAAATGAATAGTAACCACTAACACCATAACTACCACTATTCTCTGGTCACTCTACTGATGAAAAGTGTGATATAAGAGCTAGATATTATTCATCAATGGCTAAATTTCTAAAATCAGTGTTCAAGGAATACATGGACAAACACCACATTAAGGGATTAGCATTCATGTGTTTCAAGAAAAGGAAAACCCTCCAGAGTCAAAGCAGGATGTGGTTAGTAACTGACATCACAGTTCTGTACATCTTGACTGGGAGCTTAATTGAACTTTTAACTCTCATTGAGGAAGCTAGCTGCTCGTGATGACGAATGCTGATTTCTTGTAAATTACACCAGGAGTTCAATTTGTGCTTACCCTGGTCGGTCCCTTGCCCCTCATCACTTGCAGTACACTCATAATCTTCCAGCCTGACATTCGCCTCTGGGAAGAGGGCCATAGTAGGTCTATAAACCACTTAAATTCACAGAATAAGTGAGACTTAATTGACATGTAGGCTTTGTGCCAGTCCACTGCACAGAGTGAATTTCACCTTTTGTGATCACTAATACAGAAGTTGTAGCAAGGGACAAACTGCTACAGTAAAAGTAGATTCACAGAAGCCTGGAGGATTCATTCTCCACTGTCTTACACCTTGTGTATTTATATCTGTGTATGGAGAGTACAAAATGGGCACAGAGCATTGTTACTCTGATAAGGCAGTGTTTTATGCTCATCTTGCACAGGTGTAAATAACTATGCAAAGCAGGGGAGAATCAGGCCACTGGTGTCTCAAGTTAGACATCAAGAAATCAAAGCATACAAAAATCCAAGGACATCTGAAAAGGTTGGAATTAGCACATGAATAGGCTGCAACATACCCCAATTTTGGGGTTCTAAAAGTATCAGAAGAGATGGATAACAGCTCATGTAAATGCTATGTCACCCCAGAGAAAGAATAGCAGTGGGAAAGTGTTCTGAAGCTGCAACCATGTATCAGGCAATAACATCCCAGGGAGTTTGCAGAGGAAGGGCGTGGCATCAGCGATGAGCAGGGACTCAGAAAGCTGGCTCAGATAAGCCCCCAGAAGTTTTAATGTTTTTCACCATAGCTTGTCCCAAATCTCTGAACTTTGTGAGCCTTGTGACTGGTTTTAATTTAGTGTTATGTCTCCTCTTCCTGAAGGTCAGATCCTAAGGATAAAATCTCAGCTGATTTTATCAACTGATACCCAGATCCTGCAAATGCATACGTGAATAACTTTTATGTTTGAGGTATGATCCAAAGCCCTTGAAGTCAATGGATGGACTCCCACTGAAACGGAGTGGGTTCTGGATCTGATTCACTAGCAGTCCAATTATCCCCTCCTCCCCCCGCAGTGAAAATCAGACATAAATCCAAATTATGGGGGGAAAAAAGGAAATGAACAATATTCTTCTCTGTCAGTCTCTATTAATGGGAGAACTCACACAAACAATGCTGTCGGATTGAGAAAGAAAAAAAGAAAGGAAGGAAGAAGGAGAGAAGGAAAAAAGAAGAAAATTTCCCCATCACTTTCTTTGATTTAATGCAAAATTAATATTTGTTTCTACTGCAAAACTGCAGGGTGAAATTGTGAATCACATTATTTAGGGAAAATTTAAGTTAGGGAACTATCGGAAAGTATATTTAAAAAGTGACTCATTTTCAGTGTCTCCATTTTTAGTTGCCTAAAACTGAAAGACTTTAAAAGTAGCATGCTTCTAAGAAAATAAAAATGCATCTCAAGTGGATGCTACCATAATACAAATAATAATTAACAAGTACAGTATTTGAAAAATGAGCCCCCCAAAATGCAAAGCATGACCATGACTTTTTAGTTTTGCCACATCTTACTAGACACCCACTGTTAGTGAACATTTGCTGCGAAACATACATAACAGCAAGAATCCAAGCCTGGTTCTAATCTTCATATGGAATCTTGCCCCCTTCCACTAAGGAGTATTTTATGGGAAGGTTCATTTGATTATTTGAGAAGACATTTTAAAGGCCATATAAAAAGGCTATTAGAAAATTCACTATTTAGCTGTAATAATAAACATGACTTTAGGAAAAGGAGGGTAGTCATAAAAAAAAAAAGCATCTAGCTGAAATGATTGACAACTTGCATGTGGTGTGTGTGTATGCATGCATGAAGGTTGAGGGCCATTAATGCATTTGTTTGTTATTGGAGAGAAATTGTAAACTGGAATAATTTCAGATGGAAATATTTTAAAAGCAGGATTCATCAAGACAGGATGTTTATAATGATTCAGGGGCACGTGAAAGCTCATGGGGCCAGGTCTATGCATCGATCTATCTAGCCTTTGCTGAATCATCTTCCTGGTTACCTCCACATCTTTCCCTTGTTCATCCTCTCCCTGCTCGCCTTCAGCTCACACCAAAATAGTCTTCTCTCGGTCAGCAGAATTGGGTTGCCCGTTTCCATGTGTACTGGGGTTTTGCACTGCCAGCAGAAGTGGCCACAATGAACTGTGTGAAAGCTTTATTCGATGACAAATGTAGATTTGACTTGACAGGAACAATTTGTGAATTGGGGTTGAATTCACTGAATTATGCCTGTCAAAGAAAAAAAAAATCTGAAAAAAATAGTTTGATCTTTGATTTGAAACACCTTTTTGCTCCAAATTTTACTGCAATGTTTAAATTGATAGATCTTAAAAAATAGGTTTAAAAACCTTAACACAAAAGAACAGTTCGCCATTTTTGAAAACATTTTATTTCAAGGCAACCCGATTTTTTTATTTTTCTCACTGCGGCCCCAGAAGCCGCAGATCAGTTTGGTCAGCTCTCATGGCCAGAACCAGAGGCTCACAGAGGATGGTTCCATGCAGCCTAATCACCTTGTCAGGGCACTGTCTGCTTCCTTTGTCGCTCCTCTCCTCTTAACTCCTCCAGGACCCCCCTCCTCTGTTATCTTGCTCCATTGGCTCTCACTGTCTCCATGCCCTTCTATCCTCTTCTCAGTTTGCCTCCTCTTCTCCTCTCCAGCCCCCTCCCTCCACTCAACACTGCTCGTTCTATCTCCCCTCCTCTGCACTGCCATCCCTCTCACATGCTCCCCCCGTCCCACTATGCTTTCACCACTGTGCACAACACACAGATGTGTGGTGTCCAAATGCATCAAGAGAAAGATGCATCCGAATATACAAGCCCGACTGGACTTCCCAGCCCTGCCTGCTGGGAAAGTACATTAGATGTGTTGACTCAGCTCCCCACCCCCAGCTTCGCTTTTTCCAGGGAGCCTGGGAGCTTCAGTCAAGGCCAATTGTTTGCAGGGTGAAGGAAACTCCAGCAAAGACCTGTGCCAGCAACTTATTCCAATTAAAGTCTCTCAGATTCGCTTTGGTTATTTCAATCCTCAATCCCAAATGGGGAAAGGCTGGGGGGAGGAGGAGGAGGAGGAGGAGGAGGAGGAGGAGGAGGGAGTGCATTCAAGAGGATTCAGCAATGCCTTGATTTTATAGCTCTTTCAGTCTGTTTTATTGGTCTTTACCCCCGCTTCTCTCTCTCTCTCTCTCTCTCTCTAAATTCTGGGAGTTGTTTTAAAGAAAGACTTGGTTCCATCATTTGGGTCCTGACATGGGTGGGGAGTATTGGATTGTGGGGAGGGGGCACACAGGAGAAAGGTCTCTGCTTCAGCCAGCCAGGTGGGTGATTCATAGGTCTCCTGCCTATACTGAATCCCTGTTTCTGAAGGCTCAGGGGGGAGAAAAGGGTCTTATGGCCTCTGCTGACCGTCTTAGATTGAAGGGGAACTATTTGAGGGCTCCCTGGAGACTGCTAGAGTCTGATGTGCAGATTAGGACAATCTTAGCCTTACCTCAGCTTGTACCCAGATGTCTATAGTACTAAGGGGTCCTTGTGGTAGCTGGGAATAGTTGAGATTCAGCAGTGCTTCTACCATGACCCTTTCCAACCGCCATACCCCTTCTTCCCATACCAGGCTCCTGACTCTGGCCACACCTCCTTATGCATCAGGAGGAACAGTGATGTTACACTGATGTAAATGAGATGAGACTTAGACCCATACCAGTCTGCTCAGGGTGAGCATTAAAGACCCCTTGGGACACTTTTTATAAGGGCTGGGAGTTTGCCTCAATGGCTTTGGGCCATAACTTTTTCCTTCCACAGTCAGAGTGTCAGGCCCCATGGAATTGATACCCTGACACAGAGACTATTCACTAAAATCCAAGATGTGCTTGCATTTTAGGAAGACACATATTTTAGCATGGCTATATGTAACAGTATAGTTGTAACAGCATGAGCTACACAGGCCACCCCAGAACCCTGGGTACCTATTTGTGTTGCTTAAGTCTGCAGTGTTGCATCTGGTATTTTCAGCCATGCAAACTTGAGTAAAACAAGTGCATTTCTGTCTACCAGATCTGTAATCACACCTCAGACTGCAGCCTAATCATACCCTCGGGGGGCTGCATTTCAATGCATTTCAATGGTGCTGTCTACATAGTGCTCTGAAAATGATTTAGAATGAAACCCCCTCCATATACAGGGAAGATAATATTTCTGATATATTAAGTGCATTGCATGACACCAGGTACTCGTGATTCATTTATAAAGTCAGCCATAAATATTCGCTTTACCTCCCAGGCATTCTGGTTGCTTTATTCTTAAAGAAAAAAAATAAATTAATGCTGCCATAAAATTAGAAGAATGAGAAATTCTAGCCCAATCAAGACCCAAAGTCTTTGTGCCAAGCAAAACACACCCAGTTATCTCAGAGGCTGACCCTCCCCTTGGTGCTTCGTAATTCATGGGAAGCAGGAGCAGCACTATAAATCAGAGAGTTAGCATGAGATTAAATCAAATTATACGGCTGAAAAAGCCTTGAAGAGGGAGATTCTGAACCATACAATGATTTATTAGCTTGGAGATCAAAGGGTGTGTGTGTTCCAATTCTTCCCTTGATACGCAGCCTAACTCCCATTGAAGCTGTATGCATCCATCAGCCCTTGAAGGTGGTGAAATTGTGCAACACCCCACTGCTCTGAGCACCCACCATTCACAGTCATTTTAGGCATGGGGCTATATTTTGGCTCTTTTAAGCTGAGCCATGCAAAAGGGAAGAGGGCCGAGCAAGTCAAATGAAGGCAGAAGGAGCGCATGCTGTAGTTCCCTCTGTCTGATCGTAAGGGAATAGCAGTTGCTGCCTCTGGTTGCAGGGGATTCAGACACCCATTGGTTTTGTCTACATTAGGAAAAGCGGCTTTGTGCTTGGGTCAGGCTTTCGGCTAACAGGAGCTAAACCCAACCTCAACTCAACCAATTTTCCTAACCCAGATGCAGGGAAACTCCTTTAGCTTGAGTTTAGCAGGTTGAGTTTTAGCCCAGGCTGCTTCGCTCCCCTCCCTCTGGGCTGAACTGTCTGTGCCGAGTGTCTCAGCTAGCACTAACTAACGTTGTGATCCTGCAGGGTGCTGGGCACCCCCAACTCCCATATATTAAATCTGTTGGAGGTGAGGACACTCGGGATCTCCCTGCAGTGCAGGGCACACTAGGAGGATCAAGCCCTAAATCACCAGACAAAGTTTAATATGAAACCTCATTTGTTTTTTTAAAATCCTTTAAACATAGCCTGCCTGTCATTGCCTCTCTCACTAAAGATACATTAACTGGGAAATGATCTTGGGAGATAATGATTCTCATGTTGTTATAAGATTAGATAATCAGAAATAAACTAGCCAATATTGCAGATGAATTTTTAGAGTAGAAATTTGAAACGGAATATGTGGTTTTAAAATAGACACATACAATTAAGTAATTCTTGGCCTCAAAAATTTCAAAATTGACCTTATTCATTCTGCGTTTTCTTTTCATACACCCATACAAATGTAGGCCTAGCCCTCCTATGCAGAGGCAGAATGGCCTAAACCTAGACCATCCCTGTCTGTCCAACCTGTTCTTAAGAACCTCGAATGACGGGATTCCACAACCTCCCTTGGAAGCTCATTTCAGTGCTTAACTTCCCTCATAGTTACAAAGTTTTTCCTAATCTCTAGCTTAAATCTGCTTTGCTACAGATAAGCAGTTTACTTCTTGCCTGCCTTCTCTGGACATGGAGAACAATTGATCACTGTTGCCTTTTATAAAAGCCCTGAACACAGTTGAGGACTTAGAAGCAAATGGCTTATTCCTCAAGCAGCTATGGGTAAGGGAGGAGGTGGCAGCGTTAAGCCACCTGTCTGCAGATCCTGCCCTGGGCTGACCTTAGAACATCCTAGAGGCTACTCTAAGTTATGCTGGATGCAGCTGTTCCTTAGGGACTGCTTTGCAGACCTAGGATCAGACAAAGTATGCACACACTCCCTGCTCACAGCATGAACCATCCTCATTCCTCTCTGCCCCCCTGCCATGCCCCCACTGCAGCAGTCTCTGCTCCTGATATTACACCAGCTCTGTACTGCATGAGGATTCCCCTTCCTCATAGATAAGCCTCAGCTGTTACTTGAGATGTTTTCTGGTTTCTTTGCACTTCCCTCTGCAATGCAAAATGACAAAACCAGGAGCCCAGGATCTGGCCCAGAGAGTACACATCATGCACACAATCAATTCAAAGAACATAGCTTGCAAACACGAAAAGCTAGCAACCTGAGCCCCACGCCAACCGATTCACAAATAAGTTATTACGAATAGCTCAGAATGATGGCTCTTGCAACAGCCTGTTTTAACTAATGCTGTCATGATTCTTTGTGGGACAAATTAGAAAGTGGTCCAAAATATTCTGTAGAAAAAAATAAAGCATTTAATCTTTTATAAAACCATAACTGCCCATCAAAATTACGTAGTCCTATCTCAACAACCCCTTGCCTTTTTACATTTCATCTACTTTCAATTAAAAGGATCTTAAGATAGTTTAAGGATGCATGTTAGCCTTATCCCAAATGTCTGTAATTGGTTTTCAGAAAAATACTTGCGATTTCTCAGCAGTTAGGCATATAATCACCAGCCTTAAGGAAAACAGAGTTTAATTGCTTTGTAAGAAAGCAACTCGCAAAAGCAAAAGGGAGAAAAGAGAAAACCAGAAATCATTTGGAATGAATTAAATTCTGGCATGATGGAAGATGTTCCATTAAATTAACCTGGGAACCAAACGCAGCAACTACTGATGTGCAGTGTTACTGAACCTGAAAATTGAGTTTGCTCATGAACCACTGTAAAATACCACCGTCCCCATCATAAGATGTTCATTTACTTGAGAGGAAGAATAATCTGGTGGTTAGATCATGGGACTCTATATCAGGAGTTCTGGGCAGGTCTCCTGGCTCTTCCACCTACTTAAATTCCCTGTACCTCAGTTTCTCCATCTGGTAAACGCAGCTAAATTAGAGCTGGTGGAAATTTTTGCATTAAAATATGAAGTTTTTTCTGTGCTAAACAGAAATTTTGCAGTACGATTTTTTGTTTTGATAACATTTCCCATGTGTTTTGATTAAAAGAATGGAAAACCAAAAACAAATTTATTTTTGGTAAACATTTATGGTTCTGAAAAAACCCTTTTAAATACTAAAAAATGGGGGGGGGGAAATTGGTAAAACTTTTAGAATTTTCTTTGTTTTTTAAATCCAAAACTGACTTTCACATTTTGGAATTTAAAGAAAATCCTTACAAATTGGCCCAGGAAATTATAAAAAAAAATTTTTAAGTTTCCCAGGGAAAAATAATTGGTATTTTTCAACCAGCTCTACTAATATGGCTTACCAAAACCCAGAAGTGCTGTGAGGCTTAACTCCTTAAATGCTTTGAGATCCTCAAAGAAAAAGTATCAGGAAGGTACAAAACGAATGCACTGGAATTTAAAAATCCAGCAAGTTTAAAATATCACAGCTGTAGCTCTAAGCAATGAGATTACAGAATCACAAGATGCTTTTGTTGAGGGAAAGTGAGCAAAAGGCAGGACAAAACATACCAAGTCTTGATTCTCTGTTGTCTTTCACTTTGCACTGGGCTAAACGATTGCACAAAGTGCATGTGAAGAAGGTATAATATGCTACCAAATCAAGGCGGCAGCGTTTTGTATCCACTTTGCACTGGTGTAAATAACTCACCAAGCTGCAGGACAGCAGAGAATTTGGCCTGTGAAATTCTGTTCTCTTCCAGTTTTGCAGACTTTGGTGGCTCATTTAGGGCCCGCACAAAAGCCCAGAGACATCAGTGGAAACACTTTTACCGACTTCAACGGGCTTTTCAGCGTGCAGACTTCTGGGTTTATTCTGTTCCATCTCTTTGAAGTTCTCTCATCACTCCTCAGATGATATTTCAAACCCTGGATTCTGCAAGAACTCGCATGGTACATAGCCTGGATTGTAAGAATGTTGTCCTGGTATCAGTGTGGCCACCAGAAAGCTTAAACATTAGGTATAGTCCCCAGAACTGAGGGCACAGCTACACAACAGCTACTGGAAATGCACAGCTACAGCCCTTGTTTAACTAGAGGTTAGGTCAGTTTATCTACAGCACTTGGGGGCAAAATTTTTCACAGCCTGGAGTGACGTATTCAGGTCGATCTAATTTTTTAAGTGTAGACCAGGCCTCAGTAACTCTCAAGGCTGCTGCTTTACTTTCAAGAGTACATGGTAAAAAACAGTCATGGCACAGGCATATTCAAAGAGGTATGGGCTTAAGCTTGGCCCTCATCATTATAATGAGGTATGGGCCTCATGCTTCATAAAAGGCAATAGTAACATGGCAACCACACAGCAGCATTTTCATTCATTCAGGATCATGTCCTGCATACTCTGTCACGCTCATCCCTTCATCCTTTGCACTCACGCATGCTACAGTCGACACCTGCCGGTGCCATTATGGATCACACAGGTGAGTCAGCTTGCACTTGCTAATAGGTCAACAGCCCAATACTTCCTCTTTTGTGCAGAGGGGGGAAAAAATCGCCTACAGATATTATAAAGAGAGTCACTAGTTAACTCGCCCGTAGCCCAGTGAGTGTACTTGTCCTTCCTGACTTTGCGGTGAGCCTCATCTTCTCAAGTTGCTGGATATTTACAAAATGAATGAGGCGTGTATTTAAGCTGGCTATTAGGAGCCACCATGCCAAAAAGCACCTGGAAGGAGATTATTATGGTTAAGGCACTTGACTGGAACTCAGGAGATTTTGGTTCAACATGGCAACAGACTCCCTGCATGATTTTTCCACCCCTCAGAAGAGAGATTGTTTACTATCAACAACGGCCCCTGAAGAGTCAATGGAAACACTTCCTTTTCACCCCTTCAGGGCACAGCTATTGACTTTTTACATTCTCTGCACAAGTTATTGGGTTACCTTCACCAGAGTTCACAGTAAAAGCATTTACATAAAAGGTAGCAGTGTTATGTGGGCAGGTCCTTTCAGTAAAATGAGGATGCCTTTCTCTCACCTTAGTCTACACAGACAAGGCAGTCTATGAGCTCATTGTGAGCACACATAGCGAGAAACGGTCCTTGCCCCCAACACTTACCACAATAGACCCTAATCTCGGGTGGGGCTTCTAGGTGCTGCAATAATATGTAAAATAATATGGATAATTCTGCTGTAAGGAACTCACATTATATCATCTCATCTTGTGTGCAAACAGCCTTTTTAATGTTAAAGTCCTGGAGCTCTGCTCAAGTCTGCTACGTCAACCAAGGCAGGCTTTATTTAATCACGGAGCTTAAGAAACACTAATAAATGGGCATTTTAAAAAGTCACAGTTTAGCAGGTTAGAAATTGCTCTTAACCCTTTGCCCCGTACATCTGTTGACAGTGTAATTGATAAACATCCTTCCGACGCTTTCAGTATCTTCATCTTGAACAGCTTGAGTCAATACCACTGTGAGCTAAATTAGTAAGTAGTTAATTTCTATGAATCACGGGAAGTTCTATATCACAGCAGCTTATTACTTTCCTGTACTTTTATGAATTGTTGTACAGCTTTGCCAAAGTCCATTTAAAGAAACAAAAGATGCTTTTTGCTCCAAAAAAAAAATGACGCTGAAAGCCCTCATTGCTTGCCTGAAGAGAATTTAACTGTCAATAGAATAAACAAAGCTTAAAACTTTCTATATGTAACTCACAAGACCTCAGTGTCAAAGTCCTGTATTCTCCCTCATCAAGGAAGTATTACTAACACCAGTCTACATGAGCTAAACAGAGACACAGATTAAGCCACTTGCCCAAGACCACATAAATCTTTTAGGTCTAGACTTCTGAGGTTTTATGCTCCCATTGTGAAATTTGTCCAGTGTAGCGGACACCACTTACACACTATTAGGATATCACCTTGGTTCCAGATCGGTGCACAGGGGTGAATTTCACCTCCTGTTTTTGCCTGTGAAGTCACCTATTAAGCTAGTTCTCTTCCCAGCTATGCCACTGACCTGCCATAAATACTTGGGCCAGTCACAGCTCCTGTCCATACCTCAGTTTCCCCATTTAAACAATGTTTATAATTCCTACCTTAAAGCATTTTGATATCTATTGGTGAAAAGCCTTGCATAAGAGCTATGTATTGTTAACGTTAATTTGTTTTGCTCCTTGAGGCCCATGCCCCATTGTACTAAGCAATGTTATTATACACAGCAAACTTCCTTGGGGCAGGGACTATCTTCTTGTTCCAAGTTTCTACAGCACCTTACAGAATGGAATCTTGGTTCATGTCTGGGGCAGATAGATGCTATCACAGTACAAATCAGTCATAGTAATAACTAGTCAAAAGGCTCTCCAGACTAGGCAAGGATATAAACAGTATTTACACACACTCTCCAGTGTGCATCGCAGAATTTAAAGACTGGTTCCACTGAACCAGAGAGTTAACATCTGGGTGATGGTCTTTAACTGAACAATATTAAATACTGGAAATTACAGTAATCATTATTGCAGGCTCAAGAATGGGGCTACATGGATCATTGTACCTGAAACCCGTTCAGTTACATTCACGGCTCAGTAATAAAGATGTTCATGAACTCCCACAGAAGGATGGCTGTCCAAGCTGGTGAGATTCAAGGAACTTCACAGGGACTGTAATTCTTAGCTTCTCCTGCTTTGTGTTAACAGAATGAGGACTTTGATGGACAACTCACTTGAGGTATTAGGATGGGTCGAATGCCTGGTGGCTGAATGTCTTTAGTGGAACACGTTTCTGGTGATTGAACCGTTGCACCATGGCATATAACCAGCAGTTAGAAAGAATGGTTAGAATCCTGCAGCCTTTAGTTAAGCAAAACGCCTCTTTGAAGCTGTCATTAGTAATATTTTGGTGTGTTTTTCAAACAAACGAATAAGCCTCACATTCTCGCCCCACTCAAATTTTGTTGCTTTCCAGGCCAACATCCTGATGTGACTGAAAATCCAGTTAAGACTAAGCATAAGGGAGATACATCATAGAAATATACACTCCGTACTCTCAAAGAAGGGTTAGTTTTGAGTTTAAGGCAGTGGACTGGGATTCAGAAGTTCTAGGTTGTCTTCCTGGCTCTGCCACATGCTCCATGGATGACCTTAGGCCAAGCACTTACTCTCTCCATACCTCAGTTCCCCATCTTTACAACAAGGAGGACCGTTTCCTCTTTCACCCACTGTTTGTTTGCTGTGTCTATTTAGATTCAAAGCCCTGCAGGGCACGGGCTATTTCACACTGTGTGTATGTACAGGGCCTAACAAAATAAAACTCTAGTCTTGGTTGTGGCCTCACGATGCTGCCATACTACAACTAATAAGTAAGTAATGTACTTACTGTAACCATATCACACAATTGTTCTATAAAGGGTTAACCTTCAATTCAAGTTATGTTCCTGTAACCACAAACATGTACACAAATAAACTCGTTGTTATTTCCAATGAAATTTGACATCCTCATACATCTTAGGGCCATCATGTGCATTTTATTGAAAGACAGATGCTGGGCTTTCCCGCCTCCCTCCAACCCCCATGAGAAAGAGGCATATTGACTTAATCTAAGGGTTATGAAAAAAATACTCACATTGGTTCATGAGTTTACAGAAGAGAAAGGAAAAAAAATGTAAGCCTGAATTTGAAGACCATTTAAGCTACATGGCAGCTACAATATATGCAAATGCGAAGAGTAATAGCTTTCATATGAGCAAACATCTGTGCAGTTAAGTGTGTGGCAGCAGAAGAGAGAAAAGGGGGCCATATGAATATATGCATGTATGGTTATATATGTGAGTGCATATATAGTATGTAATATTCTGTGTGTGTACACACATGTAAATATAAACACATTATATATCTCCCTGTACAAGTATATCCACCATACATTTGCACAGACAGGGATGTGTGTATAAATATTTTTACATATACATTAGAGAGCATGCTTGTAAATATACATGCATATTTATATACACGAGTGCATATTTTATACATGTGAGAAAGCTCTCTTAAAAAACACAAAAAGACATGTTTTCTCACATGCTCTTCATGCCACATGAACTGCCAAAAATGACAGTCATCTATTCAGCAGTGTGTCCAAGACGCTATTTGAGATATTTTTCTTAACCACAGAATAAGTGGATTACTAACCAAAACATCCCAACTCCTGCCAAAGCACATTTTAAAAAGAACACAAAATGAAAAATTAAATAAATTTAACCTATGGATTAACAACAAAAAGAAGGATGGGATGAACGGAGATAGAGAAGTTATTCTGGAGTTTAGTGCACACTCCAGGTATCAGGAAACCTATGTTCTAGGTAATGGATCTGCCAGAAACATCTTAAACAGCCCTTTAAACTCGGTATGCCTCAGTTTTCTTATCTGTAAAATAGGAATAAATATTACTTATGTACCTCACGGGGGCATTGTGCATCTCTGTTTGCAAAAGTCTTGAACACACTCAGAATTTAAACTGTAAGATCTTCAGGGCAGGGACCATCTACTACTTTGGTTATTGAAGTGGCTCTCATGATGGGGCCTCCATCTTGGTTGGACCCTGGGCACAGCCATAATAAACAAGAAATGAAAGAATGTGTTTTGGGATGCAGAGAAATAATAAGTAGCAGCCAGATCCTCAGCTGGTATAAATCTACTCCCTATTGATGTCAATAGATGTCTGGCAATTTTAACAAGCTGAGGATCTGGCATTCTATTTTTATTTATTTATTTATTTTAAAAAAGGGGACAGTATTTTGATACTTTTGCTCAAACCAAGTAGTACCTTACCTTAGGCACGGTTCCACTGATTCTAATGTTACAATGTGTAGAGTAATTGACTAAATCATGTGAGTAGGTGAAACAGAATATGACTGTTTGATAGTATACTAGATATCTGGAAATGTTTTGCATTCAGGTTATTTGGTTCATATCCTATACATTAAACAATTATAATTAACCTGGCCATCATGATTTCTCCATGCTAATTCCCTAACTAGTTTGAGTAATTTAAGCATGAAATATAAAACACAGCCACATGTGTTTTTAAATGAAAAGATACTTGAAGCTATATTCCCTTTCAATCAGGCTTGGTTGGGGTCTCGCTTAGACCTGTGTTAACCCAAAGTAATTCCATTGGAGTTAAAATGGTGTGATATCAGAAGCAGGCCTAGACATCTAACATTTCCATCTTGTCACATGGACTGATGAGCTAAAAGGCCCTTTCCCATCTTTGACATCTACTATCCACAGACATTTAAACAAAGCAAAACTCATCCCATGGCTTCAGTTGTAGAGAACTGGAATCCTGCCACTCACAGTATTGTGCTCATCTTTCCACTGACATGGTAAAAAATGCATGCACCCTGGAAAGACAATAGCACGATAAATCCATAGAGCTAACCAAAAGGAAAAATTAACATGCATCCCTTTCAGATGACCAACATGAGGACTTTATATCTCTGTTTAGGTTACAGCTCAACCTCAGGATTCTTGCTAGAGCTAGTTGGGAATTTTTCAATGACACTTGTTCTCACTTGAAACTGCTGGCTCATCAAAACCCAAAATTGTTCATGGGAAAGGAACAGCAACTTTCCCATTTTTGGAAAAGAAAAATGAAATGATTTTCAGAACTATTGAAATGTCCTGTTGACATTTTCTACAAGTAAAGTTATTTTTTTGGTCAAAATGACTGTTTAAAAATGTATGTTATTTTATACTAAAAAAATAAAACAAAGATCAAAATGGAAACAAAACACATTTTGAAATGATTAAAACAAAACATTTCAGTTGACCTGATCTGAAGGTGGGGTTTGGCTGGGGTTGTTCTAGTTTTAAGCTTTCGGGTTCACAACATTTTCAAGATTTCAACTTTTCACTCTAATCGGGGACTTGAAAAAGTTTGAAATCTCAACGTCGAGGTAGTGGGAGGGGAGGAGGAGGAAGAGAGAGAGAGAGAGGGGGGAAAATGTTTCCTGACCAGCTCTTATAAACACAACAAAATGATCACTCAGTCTGTGGGATGACTGGGCAACCAATAAGAGAGAGAAGGGAATGACAGAGAGGAAGATTTTTGCACTGACACTATTCAAACCATACACACTAACACAATACTGGTTAAACATTAGTGAATCAAGCCCAAATGGTCTTACCATGTCCTTGGCCTGCTTATCTGCTCTTTAGTCTTGTCTTGTCTCTCCTCTCACCCTGCGAGATTCAATACTCTCATCATTACTTCGGTTTTTAAAATTTAGCTCATCCAATTAAAGAACAGAAACCATATATGTGAGAGAGTGCTAACAGCCTACAGCTGACCTAGCACCCTGGCCACTAGATATTACTAGCTCTTCCCCACCGGCATGAAGTTAATCAAGGGAGATGGGTGCTCAATGGCTTAATTGGGCAGGAGTCTGACAGGCTAATGATAGCAATCAACCCATCAGCTGGGAATAATTAAAGGCCATGAAGAAAGTGCGGGGGTGGAAGACAGGATCTCAGGATGGTGAGATTAACCCTCTCCCCTTTATGGAGTTAGGGATCGGGGGGTGTGTTCACTTTCAATTACATGTTGCTGCACTAGTGTGTATTAGTGAACTGGTGGAGAGGATCCAATGAATAACAGTGGTACTTATAAGCTTGGAAGCATCCAGCCTGTTAGTGGTGGTCCACAGGGGCGGAGAAGAGAGCCTGTTGCACCATACCATGCGACTTAGGTGTCTATTTACACCAGTAGCATAGTGAGTGCCCTGGATCCAAGGAGTATAAACAAACTCAGCAAACAATGAAGAGCAATGAACAGGGTCATAAAATCATAAGAACAGCTCCTCAGATGGTGTACTTAACATAGTTCCATTGGATCCACTGCTCCATGGGGCTATGTAGATTTACACCAGCTGCAGGGTTGGACCATAATTTGTTTGTGAACAATTCAGGAGTACAAAAAGGGAAAAAACAAACCAATAACATCAGCCAAACCCGACAAGTAAAATTTCTCAACAAATAGTTTGGTCTGATTTATTCCTGAGACTGTTGCTGACAAAATGTTTCTAGCCAATATATTTTAATTTCACTCTTCATTGCACCATTGGTTAGGACGGTGCTCCAAGGAGTACAGGGTGCATTCTCCGTAGCTCACAGCATTGGTAAGGCCACAGGGTCAGATTTACAAAGGCACCTACGATGCAGCTAGTTTCCCAGTGGGATTTTCAAAAGCACCTAAACAGGTTTGACTTCAATAGGAGTTAGGTGCCTATGTGGGTTAAGTGACTGTTAGAGAGACAAGGTGGGTGACAGAATCTCTTTTGTTGGATCAACTTCTGCTGGAGAGAGACACAAGCGTGCAATCTTACACACAACTCTTCTTCAGGTCTCTCTCACTGACAGAAATGGATCCAATGCAAAAAATATTACCTCACCCCTCGTTTGTCTACTATCCTGGGACCAACATGCCTAGAATAACACTACATATCCTACTTAAGGACTTTTGTTAATTTCACTAAGTGCCTAGCCGAATATTTAAGTGCCTAAATACCTTGGTAAATTTGACCCACAGAGTCTCTCTCCACTAAGTAGACAGCTCTGGGTAGGAACGACCAAAATTGATTCGTTTCTGATGGCTGCTCAGTGGCCTATGTGAAAATCATTGGTGGATCTCAATGCATTTCCTATAAGATGAGTGTCTGTTTCACAAAGAGAAACCAAAAAAGCAACTTTGCCACTCTGCAGAGAGAGACCAAGAAGTGAACAGCCCCATCTCCTCTCACCATTGGGTGCCGCCAGTCCAGTGCCGGAATGAGGTGTCAAAGAAATGCAGACACTGCTGCTTTTCATGCCGTGACTGCTCTGTAGAAGTCAAATCCTGCAGGCATGCCTTTGGCAACTCCCCTATTAACTTTGCCGAAAGTTTAACTGCTCTTAGCAGTAACATGCACTTATTGCTTTCAAGTGGGATATTGTTCCAAGCCAAAGTGCCTCCTTCAAAGATGGCTAAACTTCCTGGATAAAATTTATCCCTGGCATGAATGTGGCTCCCACTTAGTTGTTGCATAATCACCCCAGAACATGCTTCAGAAAGGCTGAATTCAAGTCTGATTTGTACAGTGTCTTTATGCATGGGATCTTCCCTTTGCATTGCTCACCAACCAGATGTTGCACCATCTGCATCATATGGTAAGCAAAGTAGTACTGCGTAGGCAAGAAACCCATCTTGCATGCCAACCTTGGGGAAATGTCCTGACAATTTGCTAGTCCAGGCACCTAACATACATGCTTGTGCTTTACAATGGGGAACAGAGATGATCAAAACAAAAAGTGCTTGATATTTTGATGGGAGAGCAGAAGAAATTCCTTGCTCTGGGTGAGTGTTTGAATACGTCTAGTTTGTACTGTAGGCTTCTTTCTGGGAGCTGCTGCTAAGCATTTTAGATTTTATTTATGTGAGCATGACGCAGCATTAGAATTGTAACAGATGTCGAAGGAGACAGAGCACAATAATCTTACAGAGTACAATGGGATTTAGATCAGGCACATAGCAAACAGTCTTACAAAGTAGAAGGAATACTGTAATGAAGTAGCTAATGGTGTGTTTAAAATCACCCTCTAGTGGATGGAATTAGAAGTGCTCAAGTGTGTGGGTCCTAGAGAGCTAGGAGACTTCTTTGGCTCAAATAATGAAAGCTTTTGAGATGTTAGGATCATAGTGACAGTGTGGCCATGCTGCAGAACATGGTGACAAGCATGAAGCCTTACGTGTCTATGAATGTATTTAAAAAACCTTGCACTTATACAGAGCCCTTAAAAAAAAAAAAGCAACAGACACAGCCCTGAACACCTCATTCAGGCGAATACCCATTGATGTCCGTAAGTCTTCTCCAAAACTACTTTGCCCACAGCTCTCATGCATGACAATTTAATTGCAGTCACCACAGTACTGAGGCAGCCCATGGATTTACTGCCAAACTGAGCTGGTGTTAAATTACATTCTAGCTACATAATAAGGAAACGCTTGGAGCCTGATTCTCCACTCTCTTACAGAGCACGTTGTCATTTATACCTCCACACAGGACTGCAAAGTCCTGTCACTCTGATTTGGAAGGGTTTTATATAGGTGTAGATGAGTACCCAAGGTGCAAGTCAAGGGTGAACTGTTTTTTTCACAAGTGTGCACACACTCACAAAAGTGTACCACATGTGACAGGAGTGGTCCATGTCTGGGTATGTAAATCATTAGTTAATAGAGAAGATGCACTCAAAATGTCACTCAAGAAAATATGGCATCGTTCCTGAGTTCTGTAGAACAAGTGAAACGTTGTGCACTGCAAACAGTTTCCTCTGGTAGCTCTTTCACACTTGCACAAGACGGCAGGCATGTGTGAATGACGTTTTCAGCTCACAGGGGCTGCCATGGAAGGATCTCTTATCTTTCTTTCTTAAACTGACTCACAAGTTGTGAGTGACTCCTGCCCGGGGAAACTATAAATGAGGAATACTTCCTAATGGGCCCCATGAAGGGTAGGTTCCTAAATCAACACATCCCAAGCAGAAAATGTCATTTGCCAACAGTGCTGCAGGATGGAAACAGCAACCTGGTAGCTTATTGAGACAAAACATGTGCATTTATGCTACTGTAACAAGCAGACTTGGGAATCTGGTTGCATCTCCACCCATGGATAATGCAGCAGCTTGAATAAATGCAATGGGTTTAGTATAGAAGTACAACACACTAGTTATATTGGTATCAGTATGATCAGTGTGACCCACAGTTTTATTTCCTATGTAATAACAGAACTGCTTTGTATTTTAAGACAGCCATGAACATGTGTGGTGAGTTACTTTAGAAGCTGGTTGTGGCTCAGACCTAGCACTGAACACGATAGCCTTGAATTTCTCTCTCACCCACTCCCTCTTTCAGGTAAAAGCTTAGCAGAACCAACTTTTGCATTCACAAATACATTTCAACTAGAACCGGCCAGAAACTTTACATCAAATCCCCTCTGCGTTACAAAGAGGGTTCCGTTTTGAAGCTCCAGCTCCAGACATGTCTCCCCTACCATTTTGGCTCTGGATAGAATCCAAAATCAGAAAGGGTTTACTTTCTGTTCCAGTCTGGATGCCATTCAGCCTTGGGAGAATATCTGATATCATAAATTTCCAACACTTGAGGCCAAGAACAGCTAACAAGATTTCGGTACTGTCTAATCTGACTCCATATCCAGTTCCTGGTTAGGTTCTGAGTCCAAATCAAAAGGCTTTCTCCAGATTTGATTCTAGACCCTGTTCTTCCAGTGTCTAATTTAGATGTTCCTTTTCATGAACAGAATACTAGCACCTATACGATGCAGCTACACACAGCTTTAATAGTGTGCACAAAGTTTTCTAGTGTAGACAAAGCAGCAATCCTTTCCTTATAATAGACTCAAACAGAAAACCTATTAAAAAATTAAAAATTCATACAACTGTTTGGCTGGGTTGATACACATTGCCCATGTCTCCTTCGGTTTAAAAATGTAGGAAAATGCTTTTTGGCACATACTGTGGAAAAATAAGATTATTTTATAACACTTCTCTCCCCAGTATCACTGTTAAACTCCTATTAACCCACTAAGAAAGGAACCCCCGCCCCTTACAGCAACATGAATCTTGCCTTAAGGCTTAATGTTCATTTTAATATATGGGTTCTAAGCTACCCGCAATGATATTTTGCATTAAATATAGCACCTTTCATCCCCAAACTTAAACTATGCGCTCTCTCTCCATTCCCCTACAATGAGTTATGAATGGGCAGATCCCTGCATCCAGGTAGAGACCCACTGATAGCCCATGCCTTTGTAGAGCCCCATTGATAAAAATGGGGCTTTGTATTTATGAACACTGCACTGGCACACAGACATCAATGCAGAAATAAAGTCACTGCAGGGAGGGAGGGGGATAGCCAGTCAGAACATTACATGATACTGCAAATAAGAGAAATGCTGGCCAACGACCTGCTCTGTGACTTTGAAGCACAGCTAGTGACATTCCTATTTTACAGATAAGGAAACTGAGCAATAATGATACTTTTCTTACCTCACGGGGTGTCTCTTTTGTTTTAGCATGAAACCTTCACTTCTAATATTTCCTGCTTTCTGAAGGATTAAGGCTCTGAACAGGGAGGAGGATGGGTTGGAAAGAGCTGCCAGTTGAAAGCAAAATGAGACTGAAGAGCTACAGAGATTTAATTTCTTACAGAATAATTCTCCACAAGCTGTGTAAACTCTCTCTAGCTGAACAAATATAAAGAGGCTTTTTTCTTGAGAGAGAAATGCCTGTGATAATACCGATGAGCGATCAGGGATCAGTTAGGCAACCCAAAAATGATTTACCAGAACATGGAGTTCCAGTGAGGCACCCAAAAGTCTGCATGCTTCTCTGAGCTATCAGAATCAGCAGAGCTGGGCTAGAAATCCTAGGAGGTCCTTTTTGTGGGGAGAGGGGGGTAGAATTTTACTGCCTGCAGTTTCAATCCAAGGGGAAGAAATAGTCGGGCTCTGTTTCAGATCTCACTTGCTCCTGTTGAAATGGAGTTTTCAGGAGCACAGATTGTGTTCAGAAAATCGGAGGGCATGTCTACACTACAGCTCCTTCAGCAACACAGCTATGGTACTGTAGCATCATAGCATAGATGCTATTGTCATCAACAGAAGGGGTTTTCCCATTGTGGTAGTCAATCCATTCCTCAAAGGCAGGTTGACAGAAGAATCCTTCCATTGATCAGCTGCAGCACATTGAGTGAAGAAGCTAGGCTGACCCAAGTTTTAAGCGTAGACCAGGCCCGAGCCTGAGCCATGCTTTAAACAGTGAGAGGACAGATGCCCTTTGTAGCTGGAGAAGCTTCTTGTCCTGACCACTGAACAATAAAGTCTTATGCATTCTTGCCACAAACACGGGTAGGACTGAGGCAAAGATCATTCCACTTAGGGTGAATGATGAATAGCAGCAGCAGTGCTCTGCATTAATAGGGCACTACATATGGGTTAAGTCACAACTGAATCTGTACATCTGTAGAGATTCAGTAGATTCCCATATGTACTGGTATTACTGCACCTAGAAACTCTAGTCATCGATGAGGACACTGCTGTGCTAGGTCCTGTAAAACCAAACAAGAAGAAGGCCTCTCAGGCCCAGATCCTCAATCAGTGAAAGTTGTGTGCTTAAATATCTTTAGGATCTGGGCCTTGGCCTTTAATGGGCAGCTTGGGTGAGGCCAAGTTCTTGTCTCGTGTGTGAAAATGACCCCGCCTTAGCAATGAAAAGAAGATTAGGCTGAGATGCAGAAGGCTCTGTCCATGAGCTACGTACCTGACAAGTTGAGAGATGGTTGCATGGCTTATTAGTTTGGCTCAACACGCTTTTTGCGGAACACACTAGCAAAGAGGAATATAGGCCTTGTCAAATCTTACTAAGAGTTAACTGATGAGCAGAGAATGAGTCGGTAGTATGGGACGTGTCCATCAGAATATGTGGATGTTGTGTGCTGGAAGCATGCTCATTTCCAACGCATGTAGAAATCATGTGTGTTGATCTGGTCCGTCTTGAGGGAAGAACATTCCTGCTGACCAGAAAAGCTCCCCTTTCCACCAGCATCCTAATGGTTTGCTAGGCTGTTCTGCCCCATGGTAGCTATGTGCTTGAAAGGCTTCACCCGTTTGCTTGTAGCATCCCGGAGTTGAACTTAGGTTTCAGAACTTTGTTCCTTCAGAGGCTCCTTTTAGCAAAGCTTTTGTATCTACTGATGACGTTCAGAACTAGAAATTCACCAAAGGCTTGATCTAAAGCCCAGTGAAGTCAATGGGAAGACTCCAATGGACTTCAATGGGTTTTGGAGCCAGCCCACCAGAGGTCAAGGGGGTTCACTGAGAATACAGGAGTCTGTCCCTATTCAAGATGCTGCAGGATCAGAGTCCTGCTCGTCAAATGAAAGTTTCTCTTGATTAATCATTTCTCAAAAGTTTCCAATCTGAAATGAAACAATTTTTTGTTTCATTTTGAAATCTTTATTGGAATTGAAAATGTTCAGTAAAAGTTTTTCATTTGGTCAAAAATGTCACAAAAAAAAATTCAGCCAGTTCTAATGGCTTTGGTCAGCACCTTGCACAAGGAGGCTGCAACCTGGGTGGACTCTAGGCACTGCTATAGAATAGGGATGATATTAGCTGACTAGACCAGGAATGAGTGAATACAACTGATGTTCAAGAACACTAGAGAGACTTTGGGAGAGGAGCCGTAGATGAGGAATGATAGATGGAGGGTGCTGTTACATTTGGGGAGAGAGAATTACCTAAATTTGCACAAAGTGTCTTATTTTGTCCTATCAACTAGCAACAATACAGCTTTCCCTTATCTACTGGTTCTATGCCCTTCGTCCACAAGTGCTCAGTCAATTCGTCTACAATCAATCAGTTCCCATGCTTAACTATTAAAATCCAATAAACCCAGATGTGAAACACTACATATGGCCCCAAATTTGACAGCTAATTCTGTTATTGCACACGAGCTCTTTAGAAGAGATAATTACTTAGAGCATCCATCTTCTTATCAGTGGCAGAAGAAATACCCCTTTAATGTTTCTTAATTCAATAACTACAACATTTTGACTGAGCTACAGTGGGCCGGATCCACCACTGGTGTAAATCGGCATAGCTCCATCCATCCTCCCTCTCCTGTACAAATCATACTTAGATGTTGCACTAGCACCTCACACCAGTGACTGTTGTCACTTAAAGGATCCAATTTAGGGTTTAGTTTAGTATTTAGATATTGCATTGATATCATTCCCTGCAGAGTTCCGTGCCAGGGTGCATAGATGGGATATTTTTGGAACAGACTCAGTGAGGAGGACATTAAAACCATAGTAGACGGCAGGATGCTTCTGATGATAACCAGGACCAGTTGAAACAGACGCAGAGAAGACAGATGCCTAATTAGCTGTTTGCGTGGGTGACTGTAGTCTGGTAGTGGCAGATATACTGTATATCAGTTTGCTTAGGGCACCTGAAACCATAACCTGGATAATGCAATAGAACTGATTTTCCAATGTTCTCAGGGGACAAACCCAAAGCCTTCACAGAATGGGAGCTTTCCAGGTGTTCCCTAAATGCAGATTTTGAAGTATGCTGGCTAGTTCTCCCATGCATAACCAGTTGTCAAGGACAGCTGGCTCAGCAGGACTTCTGTACATAAGTAATTGGTCTAAAGATCCAAAACTGCATGTACCTGAGAGAACTGATCCATTACATGGGAACCATTTTTGAGCTCTTTAATAGTGTGCTCAGCAGATCTAGGTTCTATTCCTGGCTTGGTCACCGACTGGCTGGGCGACCAACGGGTAAATTACGTTATTTCTTTGTGCCTGTTCCCCTCCCACCATGTGTCTGTCATCACTATTTGGACCATAGGCTCTACAGACCCAGCACTGTCTCTTCCTAGGTGTTTGTATGAGGGTCTAGCATGAATCTGATTTTTGCTCAGACATCTAGTAGCTGTTTATACATACATTACAAATTAATAAATAAATAAATATTAACATGAAAGCCTCGGGTCTTGGCATTCATTTGGTCATGAACACTGCAAACCTTTGCTACTGACTCATGGTGATCATTAACCACAGGGTAATTTTGCATTTGTATAGCTGTTTGTAGCCAATCACTTCAAAGCAAATTGACAAGCATTAAACCAAACATTTAAACAACTCTACTGCATTCCCTGGCCTTTGAGAGTTTGAGGGCTCTCAACTTGTTGCTATGGTGGAGTTTCCATACAAAGCCCCCTGCCACCATTGGTACTAATCGACACCCTGGGTCTTTAAACTCAGCAGAGGAGACAAAGAGCAAATAAATATGTAGTCAGAAGTCCTGATTCACCACTCTATTAGTCCAGTTACATGCTGGCATAGCTCCTTGGGAATCCACTGGGATTTTGCCTTACTGTGCAATTCACCAGCTGATATCAAGGGCTCATGTGTCACGAACAAAACAGCTACCATGGAATCAAGGTGCAGAATCCATGGAATGCTGGAATGGAATCACCATCTTGAAACTGGAGTAATTCAGCAATGAGTCATGCTCCAAATTCTGAGCCTGAGTGCTCAGGCCGTCTGAGTCAGCGATGAGGCACGGTAGTGGCTCAGCCTTGCAAACCTTACACTCTTCTGTGCATAAACAGAAACCAGGACTTGTAAGGCTGCTGGATGGCCAGTCCTGACAATAGCAAACTCACTTTGATCTCTTCCCTTTAATTTCTTTGAGTCTATCACATGACATTTATACTGACTAGCATCTTTGCTTCCCTCCTATATGGCTGCATGGTGGCTAGAAGTAGAATCTCTTGGCTGAATGTCAGACTGATTGTAGCTGGCCCAGCAGAGTGTCCTTTTGGTGTAAAACAACTCCTTGATGGTGAAAAGCTGAAGGAGCTGACTCCTACATCTGTACCTAGAGGGACCCTTTCCAACAGAGGAGAAGCAAGGAGTATGTCAGGGGCATATCAGAGCTCTGCTCCATTGATTCCACACAGGCATTAAGCAGAGCAGTCCCTAAGCTACTCAACTCATACTGGAGCCTAGAAGTGCAGAATCAGGGAGCCATAACCAGATTCCTCATGTGTCTCCCATTTCCCTGCACTAAGGAGAGCTTGGCTGTTGGGGTGAACTAAGCCCTTTAACTTTAGATTATACTCATTTAAAAAACCCAACATTGTTATCAAATGTTTTTCAAGTTCTAAGCACCATAGGAGCCTCTCTTCATCCTGCCCCCAACCTTAAACATCTCTGCAGTAAACAATCTCATGAAACGACACATGAAGGGGATGAAATATTACGAGATGACATTTTTGTCAGAAGAAGAGAAATGCAAGAGGTTGATTAACATTTCCCTTTACAAACCACAGGGTATTTCAAATATATTTGCCAGTAGAGCATTTGTTGTAAAGAAGTTATTTCTAGCTAAATAAGAACATTTGTAAATTCCATCTTTTCCAGGGGGTGTTTATTTTATATGTGACAAATCAAGCCTAGCTGCGTAGATTCTGTTGCAGTAGTTTTATTACTGACGTCTTGGCCCCTTGACATCAGCTGGCAAATTGCACTCTGAGGCAGTATCTCAACGGGGGAGAAAAAGATGTAGACATTTAAGCTGTGTTATGACTGTGGTTCTCAAGGCACTGGTATGTGGAAGCCTGCAGTAGTATCTGTGTGAACAAGGCATTTGCAGTTTCTTTACTGCTGTTTAAAAGCAAAAAAACTCACATTGGATTTAAAAGCCCTGTGGGAATACTTAATCCTAGGGAAAAGGGATGGACAAAAATTTATTTATTTCAGATTTTTATAAAATGCCCACGGTAAAAACATCTGTTGTTGGATACACAGCTGAAACAAAAACTGAAATAACCCCAGCCCAATGGCTTCTTGCATCCCACAAAATAAAACTGGGAAATAAAAATTAATCCCTAGACAATAAGTAAAAATGGGGAGTAGGTTAAAATGACCCAGGTCATACTGACCTCAACTGGAAAACCGTACCCAGTGGGACTGCCATACACATTGAGGGCACTTATTCTGGCATTGTAATTAATCCCACTCTAAGCCCCTTCTACATTTATACTCATCATCCAGGCCCCCTTACAGTGCCAGGGTAGTACAAAAAGTCCCCAGGCCAATTAAAATCAGGCCCTGAGTCTTCAGAGCACCCACTGAGCAACTCCTACGTATAGCCTGAGAAAGGGAGCGCTATAGATGGGCCATACAGGTTCCAAGAACTCTTGTTCAGGATGGAACCTTGAGTAGGAAAGCAAGGATAATCTTGATGTCATAGCAGGGCTTAGATGAGGGCAATCATTGGCTTTAAAAGTTTCCACGCAAAAAGAACCATATACTTGCAGTCAGACTTACGTTAGATTGAGGAAAACAGTGACGCGAAAGAACAAATGTAAAGTCTCCATGAGAGAGAGCAGTGTGTGCATGCCTCCTTTTCCTAACACAGTCTGCAGAAACAGAGCACAAAAAATGGATGCTTGTCCCTGAGCACAAGGGAAGTGTAAAGATGCGGTATGCAGAAAATAAAGAGTCACTATAAGCCGATATGGGTACGTACACTGCAGGCATAAATCATTAACAGTTTTGTGCTATTGACAAAACTTTGTATTGTTATTTGTGTTACAGTAGCACCTAGAGGCTGTACAAATATTGACAAGAGAGATAAACTTTTCAGAGCAGGGACAAAGTATGACACCATGGACAAGGGTTGTCTACAAACATAGGAGGGAGCACAAAGAAACAATGAGGCTATACTGGCAAGCATGAAAAAGAGTGGTCACAGCAAATCAGCTGTCTAACCTGGCATCACAGCAGAGGACTTAGTTCTGTTTTCAATTTGCATTGAAGTGTGTGTGTGTGTGTGTGTGTGTCAGCACCATGGATACCAACCTCAAGGCAGAATCAGGGCACAAACCTCAAACTGATTGGTGAAATCTAAGTTGAGAACACACAAAACAACTGTAAACTCTTCTAGTACAGCCTTAATAGGAGTACCTCAGGGAACTGCCTATCTTGCCACCTAGACAAGCATTCCTCTGTGACTGATGGCCCCTTACACGAAAAATCACAATAATATTCAGCTTACACCAGGTCACATGCACCTGAGACAAGACAATACTTGCAGCTTACCCTATAGTGATCTATCTTAACTATGAAAAAGAAATGACTTCTTTTCAAGGTTAGAGCAGATAAATGTACACAAATGAGTTACGGTCTTAGGTTTCAAAAGATGATATAAAGCTTGAATATTATATCTATTTCCACTTGGGCTAACTAATTAAGACTTCTTTCTTATACTTAAAAATCTTGCCCTTTAGAATTCAAGCAGCACAGGGAGTAACAATTTGTCCTTAACAGGCATTTTTATTCCCTTCCCCCAGCATTCAAGCTGTGATGGGACGAGAGCTTGTGCACGTACCCTCTGCATGGGTGTGGGGGAAGCAATCAGTAAAGTCTTTTGTCCACAATGGCTTGTCTGATGTCTACAGACCTCCTTTTGTTGGGGAGGAGAGAATACCTCTTGTGGTAAACTAACATTTCACATGTAGTAATGCTTCTCCCTTGACTGGGGGGCGGCGAGGGGTGGAATTGACAGGCTTAGCAAACATTTGTACAATTAGAGAAAACATGACCTTATAATATCTGTATTCCATCTTATAAGTAGGATCCTTATAATGAGGCATCCTAGAAACATTCCATAAAGTCTAAACAGCCTTATAAACACTAATATCTAAATTTTAACAATACAAACACACAGGTAAACCAGAACGGTTTCCAGGATATGCATTTGTCAGTGCTCAGCGACGCCTGGGACCTTAGCAGGAGTTTACCACCAGTATTGCAGCATCTCATGGGATTGTTTTCACTGTAAGCTGTGGGAACCCAGGTGAATTCAATTTTTTCGAAATCCTATTTCTCCTGTCTGGGCCCTATAGTTCCTTTCTGAGCTGGCTCATGCCATTTTCAAACTACCGTCAGGCAGCATGGACTCAATAATGCTCTGCACTGCTATGATAAATACAGATCCACACAGGCTGCTTGGGCAGTATTATAGCACTCAGAGGGGGATAAATTCTGCACTGGACCTTGCCCATCACACAGAGGGGTGGGGAGCAGGAGAATATTCTACAGCAGCCCCAGGATGCTCTGCAGTAGTGGCGGCAACAAGACCAGGTACAGAAAAGAAGGATGCAACTGAGCTGTTGGAATAAGAGGACCAATTCCTCAATCACCTACACAACATTCAGCACAGTTTCTGCGTGGATGGGTTGGAGAGAATCGTTCTGCAGACCGGGGCTGACCAGCACTGATAAGAGCTTTTTTTAAAATCTGTACAGAATTGATCCCAGAGCTTCACAGAGCACACCACCATGCAGGGCCCTATAGCAATGACGACCCTTTTCCTATGGGGATCCAAAAGCTGGCCACTCCAGAACATTACTACTCTGTAGCCAGCCAATTTGGTGTGTGGAGATGAACTGTGGGGGCCGGTCCCAAGAAGATCTGCTACCCCACTGAGCAGGTGCTATCCAATTGGGCTGTGAATTGAGGTAATGCTCAGGAAACAATTGGTGGCTTTGCATAAACAGGGTACAAGAGTTGTATTTTGGCAACTGATGGAACCCATGTGCCTATAATTTGCCTCCTCCCAACCACCAGGGCACAGAGTTTATGACTAGACAGTGGTACTTTAGGGTACCACGGAGAAGACCAGTCAACCACTGCCAGGTTTTCAGATATAAGTGCAGGGGGTTGTCTGTGAGGTCTACAATGAGAGGTTCTTCTAGAACTCAGTATTATTTAAATTAAATAGAGAAGCGATTGATTGCCTCCAGAAGCCCTGTAGACATTAATGGTATGGAGGTTGGTCTGGTTATTCTGGGAGATTGATCTTATCCCTGATGCCCTGACTCATGAAGCAACACACAGGAAGTTTGGACAGAAAGAAGGAACATTTTAACTAGCACTTGAGTGGTTGTAGACCCAGGGTGTAGTAGGCATGTTGGTATCAGGATATTAGAGAGACCAAAGTGGGTGAGGGGGATCTCTTATTGGACCAACCATCTTCTCTTGAGTTACAGAATAGTCGTCAAATATGCATTTAGCCCTCTGAAAGGCAGATGGCTGTTTATGAACTAGGTTAGAAACAGCAGGAAAAAAACAAACCAAAAATGCTTTCCAACCACTATGATTGCATGCTGTGCTTTGCAGAACTCGTGAGAGCAAGGCAGAAATCTTGCTGATGGGTGGTGGGTAGAGGTGCAGAGACTTGCTCAGATGTTGGAGCAGCCAGCAGGGTATCCCACAGAGAACACAGATCCCCTGGGAATCTGCCTACTGTTTATATTTTGAGTCAGATGCCTGATAGTTACTGCCTGTGCGGGGTTGTTTGGATGCAGACAGCATGAGCATGATGAGTGTTTTTTGGGAGGGGGAGGGAGGTAGTGTGAGGGGTTGAAGTTTCATGTCCCCTGTTAAAACCCTATGAATTATTTCAGCTTATTTAACAGATTTTCTGTGTTAAAATTCAATGACGACTCATAATGGATGTATTGTAAACAAAAAGCCAATAATAAAGTTTGAATGAAACCAATGGAAACATTAAATATTTCCAAATACAGAAGACAAAACTAACCAATCTTCTGAAGTAACCAGCTAGACACAAATCTTTATTTTCTGCAACAGTGCAGACAAAACTCAACATACAATGGTCAGAATGCGTTAAATGCCATCAAGTTGGGGAGAAGGGGTTGCACCAAGTTGAAGGCAAGTGAGGGTGCATCTTGCCAGGGACTCATATTCACACGGTTCTAGGGCCTCGGCTCAAAGTTCTCAGGAACATTACAGAGCTCAAAAGAGCCGGGCTTCCAGCTGCAAGGGTTCACAGCGTCTGGAGGCTGGTCCTGATAGGTGAATGGGAGCAGCCGGGAGCGCTGTGGTGGGGATACGGAGGTTAGGAGTTGTTGCTGGAACCAGCCGCCAGCGCTGCTGAAGGACATCGCTGGGTCCCAGACTTCCAGGACCATCAGGACTGCTGCCCTAGCAGGAGCAGATTTTGCATTCTGGCTCAGGAAAGCATCCGTAAGTTGCTTCTGCATCTTTCCCTCCTCCCCTACTCTCTCCTTCACCACGGTGATGCGGACCTAAGCAGTGGCCAAGCAAAGCATGGCTGTGGCAACAGTCACTTGGAATGACTTACTTTCTCTATCTGGGATCTTATGGACAGCCTTTACCCCTCAACAAGCCCGGCTCTCTTCTGTGACTCTGCCACAACTATCTCATCCCAAGTAGTCTTTCCTCTTCAAGTTGGCCAGCCTGTCAGCAGTACATAGAGGTTCTGGGCTGGACAGCCTGGCAGATGCCTTCACCATGGAAGTAGGAAAAAAAACAAAAGTTGCTCATATCACAGACAAGTCATTATAGCTTCCCCCTGCCCCCCATGAACTTCCCTTCCTGAGACAACCCCATTCTTGTGGGGGGACCTCACAGAATTTGTCATCTGTGTGTCTGGAGAGTGCTGGGGGCATTTGTATTTCCATCTGCTCCATCTGGGGTTGGGTGGTTGGAGCTATGTCCCAGGTTTGTTTTTGAAGAGCGTTATGAGGTTGGGGGGAGTTGGACACTAATCCTCTCACTATTCCCTTTAGGCTGTCTTGACTCTTGTTAGGCTGAGACAGGTGACTTTGAGTAAGGTCATTCTCTGCTTCCTAAAGGCAAAAACAACAGACTAGCAGAGTGCACATTATTCACCAAGATGGTATCCCCAGAAGAACTGTAGGAATGGAAGGGGCTCACAAGTTTGGCATGGAGACTGGACATTTGGCCATCCCCTATGATCTACGAAACAAAAAGTGAGCTACTTCTCAGCTTTAAAGTTCTGCTCTCTCCCCCGCTACAGGCATGGGCAAATGCAGAGAAAAATAGCCGGCACCCTATGATGGTCAGCCACAACGCATGTTACAGGGCATTTGAACCTCTGTGGGGAGCACTGTGTGCCACAACCAGGCATGTAGCATGTCTCACAAGCTAAATACCTCACAAGCTACAAAGACTAAACCAAATTTCTTCTTCTGTGAACACTGCCTCTATAAACTGAGGAATTCTGCATGTATTAATGCTTTTGTCAGTCAAAGCTGCTGGGGGAAGCAAGGTATAGACTGACTATGCCATGCTTTTAACTCACATCCACCAACAATAAATTGTAAAGATAGGTACTTACATGACAAAAGTTCCCTCCAGCTGGGGATCTGACTCCTTGGTCCTGCCTGGGTTTGTGGCTGGGACTTACTCCTGTCCTGCACTGGGTGTGCCTCAGGGTCCGTTGTAGTAGGGCAGGACTAGGGCTAGCTTTCCAGCTGGCTGCCATCATGATCCTGAGTCACAGAAAGATCCTGGCTCTCAGGGGACAGCTCCCCTCCTGCTCCTTCCCCCAGTGGTGTAGCCAGTTATCCTCTGTGGAAGAGGATGTATGGGCAGAATGCAGAGGTTAGGAGTTGCCGCTGGAACCAGCGGCTAGCGCTGTCCAGAAGCTGAAAGACTGTGGCTGGGTCTCAAACTTACTGTCCTACCAGGAGACTGGTGCCGGAGATGAGTCATGCTACAACTGTGTAGAATCCTGTCCATTCATTTTTATGAACTGGACATCACATATCCCTTGCTCAATTGTCTCCTTTTAGCTCTTGTTTCTCTTGAGCTGCTTGCTCTTTACCCAGCATTGGTTAGCATAATGGTTGACCCCCACAGACATCTGCTTTGAATTAAAAAAGTTCCTTACTCCTGCGGCTGGCCACAGGAGCATCCTGAACCAATACTTATTCCTACGTGGTAAGGAAAACCATGATCTTAGGACCACTCCAAGAAGCTGCTCGAGATGTGTTGTGGGACTCCACTGTTGTGGCTGTATTGTCAGATTAAGGAGACACTGGGATCCAGAAGCAAATGAACAAAATCTGTGTACCTTTTGGGGAGGCAGATGGAGAGGAAAGTCATCATATAAACTTGACACCAGAGCAGGGAAGGCACACAAGTGGACAGACAGGTAGTAAACTGTCAACCTGCAAAGCACTGTGGGATAGCAATTGGAAGCATGCAAAAAAACAAAAAAAAAATAAATAAAAAATAGTGGCATGCAGCAATTGCACAGACATGAACAACAGACCAAACTGTTTCAAGGTGCTGCAAACTTTTTACCAGAGGACTGCAGAATTCCTGATCAGTGTGCAGTGATGGGTGGCATCATGTGTACACAACTGTTTTCAAAACTAGATTAACTCAGCTCCATCGGATTTAAAAGCCTCACATAGGCAAGTCCTGAGTCTGGAAGGGGACTTTTCCCCCGCCCCAATGTGCATATATATTGTAGAGGGGAACAAGTTGACTCCTTACTTAGAAAGCCCAATACCTTTCCATTGGACTTGCAATTCCCTTCCATTCATTGCTGCCTGGTTTTGATCTTCAGGGCTGTTTGGGTTGCATGCACATAGCTTAATAGCCTCATGGACCCAATTCAAAAACAAATTGTTGTCAGAGCAGACCATAACATTAGTGACGCTTTGTAAAACTGGGTGACTTTAATCGGCCCAATGGACATCCTATCTACAAGGAAAATGTTAGTCTTCATAAACTCAAAACCAGCACTGAGAAAGTAGGAAATACTTCTGATCCTCAATCCAGGTAGCTGGACATGTTAAACTATGAGTCTTCTCACGGCAATTTTTAAAGCCTTTTAATGTTCAATCACAGTTTGGATCTTTGACTAATGGGAGTAATGAGTTATACAGGATACAAAAGCCATTTTCATATAATATTTTAATAGGGGCTTTACCCTTTACTGCATCAAATTAAATTTGAAGCTCGACTCTCAGTAGTACAAAGGAACAGGAACTCCTCTGGACTCCATGGGCCAACCTGGTGGAAAACTACTAGTAACAGGAGGAGAATCAAGTGTCTGTTATTGGGTTTACCACCAGGCTGATGAAAGCTTTCTACAATGGCCTGGATTCTAACAGCTATAAAATCAAATAGGAAAATATGTACTTTCATTGGCACACCTAAGCTAATAAAAATCCTTTTGAGGCTAATGCTACAGAGACATTTTTTATTTTATCCTCCTCCTGAAAGCAATTTTGCTCTTTATATAGTTTCCACATGCAATAGAGAAATGTGCAAATGTGGAACTGTAATATTGTTTATTTGCTGTTTCCCCTTTTTCATTCCCTGTAGACTGCTATTTTCAAGAGAGAGAGAGAGCGCGAGCACGTGCATTTCCACACATGGATGATACATGCGGTGCCTAGTGGCCTGAAGTTTCCCCATTGCCTTATTCAAAGATTCACCTCTACATTTTTCCTAGGACATGACCAGGGTTGCTTCAGAGACTAAAGCGATAGTCATGTCTGTCAAAGCTACACTGCAAAAACCAAGCAAGAGGCCTAATGAGAGGGAGGATGGGCTAGCAGTTAAGGCAGTACTCTAGGCCTGAGTCCAAGTCCCTGCTCCACTACAGTCTGCCTGGGTGACTTTGGGCAAGCTGCTGATCCTCTGTGCCAGAGTTCTCTGTCTGTAATTGGGGATAATACAGCTGCCCTGAGTCCCAGGGAAGTCAGGAGGCTAAAGAGATTTGAAGATTGGGAGTCATTTAAATGCTAGGTGCTTTTACATCCTTTAAGTAAAGCAGAACATCTGCATCCAGTAAAGCCAATGTGAGTTTTACCTTCTAAAGGAATAGGCCAGGCCCTTGGACTTGCAGAGCTCCAGGTCCTCAAACTCACAACTGGATCCACTAGCGTACATCTATGGAATCTCACTGGCCAAGATTTTCTGAATGATTAGTTGGTTTTTAGGGTTAAGATACCTGAAAGGGCCCCCCCCCCCCTTTTTTTTTTTTTTTTTTTTTAAAGTAGTTAGGAGCTCAGCACATAATACTAAGAGCACTTATTCCACCATCATTGCAACGATCACCAGACACACCATAATGATAAATAAAGGTAACTGATTTCAATAGGGCTCAGCAGGAGACAGAATTCCATCCCAGTGGTCTGCTTCCAAGCTTATTGATTCGAATAATAGTCCGGTCAGGGTCTGTAAGTAACTTCGGTGACTGTCTTCAAGTGGGAGTTGAGTGGTTACAAATGCTAGGACACCACACAGCAATACTACTTCCTTTCAGAGTTTAAAAAAATGCAAGCCAGGTTGCTTTCATTTGCTCTCAAAGATTCTATTGGCTTGAACGTCCTTCACCATTCCACCAACATTAATGAAATTTAAAATATATTAAATGAGTCCCTAGAAACCCCAACTGAAATTGGCGGTCCATCACATTTGCCTCTGAAGACACACATAGGCCTACATTTGCAGAACTCACTAGTGATTTTTGGGTGCCCTCTGAATGGCAGGCACCATAAAAGGTGCTACAGAATTGGGGCTCCCAAACTTTTGAATATATAGGGCATAGTAAGAGACAGATCTGACCCAGATAGCTTGCAGTCTAAGCAGACAAAGCACAGGAAAAGTATTATGACTGCCATTGTATAGATCAGAAAACAGACAGAGAGCTAATTTGTCAAATCCTCACTCCCATTACTTGTGCAAGTCACTCCAGAGAGATCATTGGGATGGCTCAAGTGAGTAATTCACACACTGGCTGTAAGTGACTTGCACTAGATCGTACAGGGAAGCTTCAGCAGAAGGAAGAATTGAACCCAGATTTCATGAGGTCCAGTTCAAATGACCTTACTTTAACCAGTCCATTTCTGGAAGCAACTGAAACTGGTGGAATGTGTTTGTGACCATTGTAACGGTGTGTCTGAAAGATCTCCCACAGCAGAAGCCAGCTGAAAGTCTGGTTATAACTAGCAATGACTTAAAAAATAAAAAAAAGACTGTTAGGATCCATATTTATTCTCGCTCAATGATTCCAGATCGATTTGTTTAGTTTACGAGCCAACTGCAAGTTCAACCTGAAAACCTCCAAATAGAACAACGCTCCTTCCACCTCTCTCATTATATGGCAAGAGTCTGATCAAATCTTAGATAAGAGATGCACCAGGTAGTATCTCTCCCTTAAATTCTGTTGGCTTTTCAGGGTTAGCAGAAGTAAAAACTTGCTTGGGGCCATAAGGCCCCAAATGTACCAACAAAGCAGCATGTTGGTAGCTTTACTCACATAGCGATTATGCAGCGGATGTGCTGAGACCACTGACTACCATGCTGAATATTCATAGAATCAGAAGGGGCAGGGACCTCGAGAGATCTAGTCCAGTCCCCTGCACTCAAGGCAGGACTAAGTATTATCTAGACCATCCCTGTCAGGTGTTTGTCCAACCTACTCTTAAAAATCCCTAATGGCGGAGATTCCTTAACCTCCCTAGGAAATTTATTCCAGTGCTTAACCACTCGGACATTAGGAAAAACTTCCTATCAAACCAAAACCCCTCTCGCTGCAATTTAAGCCCATTCTCCTTGTCCTATCCTCAGAGGTTAAGAGCAACAATTTTTCTCCCTCCTCCTTGTAACAACTTTATGTACTTGAAAACTGGCATCATGTCCCCTCTCAGTTCTCTTCTCCAGACTAAACAAACCCAATTTTTTCAATCTTCACCCCAGATCATGTTTTTTAGACCTTTAAATCATTTTTGTTGCTCTTCTCTGGACTTCCTTCAATTTGTTCACACCCTTCCTGAAACGTGGAGCCCAGAACTGGACAATACTCCAGCTGAGGCCTAATCAGCATGGAATACAGTGGAAGAATTACTTCTTGTGTCTTGCTTACGATACTCCTGCTAATACATCTCAGAACGTTTGCTTTTTTTGAAACGGCGTTACCCTGTTAAATTAAAACAGGTCTTGCCTGTTCACCAGAACTCCTCAGAGAGTTCAGAAAAAGTTACAATACACCCTCTTTACAATATTAGGTCATAAGCAGGTGTTGAAGTGCCGATTCTGGCACAATGGTTTAGAAATATTTTCCTCCGCAGCCACCCCCAAATCCCCGCTGCTACCAAGAGTATCAGGTTAGGAGTCACTCAGCTACTCAGCATTCATGGCAAACAAGTGGCATTTTCGCTGCTGGCTGCGGTTATTTTTAGGCTGAGCTATCTTTAGGCTTCAATTAAACGTCACAGGATAATTTGCTAGGATGTAAGCTTGGTGGTAAGGGCCAATGATTGAAAAAACAAATGTTGAATCATGAATGGATGGAAAGAGTTTGTGCTTTTTCCCTGGGGGATACTTCTTTTTGACTTTTTTCCTCTTAAAATTATTATTTATTTGCTTCTATAATAGGGCAAAGGTTTTGCAAATATAAATTATTTTTATGATGATATCAGCACCTTTCCTTATCCCACACGGAAAAAGCATTTTTTCAAGGGTATTCAAAAACCAGCCCGGTAGCATTACACTATATATATTTTACCTTAAACAAACATTTTTAAAGAGTTCCAGAGCTGAACAAGCTAAAAAAAAAAAAAAAAAAAAAGTCATTTACAGCTTCCTTTCCGTCAAGCCAAAATAAATGGGGAACTCTTTTAAGAGCAGTGTGACAGAGCAGAAGGTTTCAGCTTATCTTATAACATATTCCAAGAGGTCACTGTGACTGCATCAGATTCCAGTCACATTTTACATTAAGGTCCATTTTAATAAATAGTTTGTAAAGGGTTAACAGATGAATTAATGTTATAAACATTGGCAGATACGAGTAATAGATACTTACGAGCACATCAGTTAAAAGGTGTTATGGCTAGAAGCAATGTTAACCTGTATAACAATTGACTAACCATTTATGAATGTTTTATTAATGCTTTCTAAGCTGTCCATGATAAAGTATGACCAAGATTTGAATAAAGAATATCCTCCTTAATGCTGGTCACTGCAGGGAAGGGGGGAGAGAAAAGTGAAGGACTAACAGTACTCACATGGGTGTTGGGAGAATAAATACCTTAAAGATTGGGGGACTCCAATACTACCAGGTATGGGGTGCATGATGTATGTATGTACCATAATAGGTTGATGATAGATATGAGCTGTTCTTGTTCACCACCTTCACTGGGACTACTCGTACGAGTAAGGGTGTACGGGATATACAGTCAGCCAAAATAAGCCATATGGTGCCAGCAATATTTAAACATAGCTCCTCATTGAAATCAATAAACAGCCATTTATTGCAATGCAGGGCAGGATTGGGCCTTAGAGGGTCAAAAAATAAACACAGTTGAGCAGCAACGCTCATTAAGCCTGCTGCATCTTCTGGATTCAGAAGTTTGGCCATAGCTGGAAAAGATCCCTTTCCCCTAAGCTACAAGTTCGGTAAGCCTTCCCCTTTTATTGTATCCAGGCCTTAGCTACCTTCTTTAGAACCCAGCTTCCCTCAGCTGGGTTCTAATGAGAGTCTTTCATGACCTATTTTATTTGCTTTAGAATGGGGGACTGAACCAGTGACAGCCATGATGTGGGACTTAACTCTTGGGAAGCAGAAAAAAGGTCTTTAAATATATTAACTCTGGTTGTTAAAGCCTTCCTTAGGCAAACAAAATCTTCCTATAAAAACCAAGTATGACTTGGGGAATCTGGCTCCTTATGGTGAAACAACAACAAGGTTTCAAGACAGTTAAGATTTCTATCTATGGTAGAAGGAAAGTGGTCTCTCTTTAGCCATAATGGTCTATTAGTGTTTAGAAGGCAACATATATCACGCTGGAAAATATGGGTCTTTAGACTCCCTTATAATGCTCCTTTCTCAGTTTGAGAATATGAATTATATGGTAAGTTTCTTAAAATGCTGGCTGGAAGCACTGTACAGTAAGGAACAGTATTGAAAGGTATACTTTAGTTGTGTGGATCAGGTCTTACTGGGATTACAGACAGCACCTGCGCTTTCTTAAACAAAAGGGTAGATGCTCCTTACACAGACGGACGAGACAAAGAAAGTTAACAGACCCTAGTATTAGTTACCAAAACAGACAGCTGTTTAGTCTTCATGGAGTGTCAGGTACCGATAGAAAATTTGTGCAAAGTTTTCATCTACAACAACTTTTAAACTCTACAGTGCATTAATTATGAACCGGATTTACGTTTACACGAAGGCTTATTAAGCAGCTGACTCAGCTTTATGAGACCTAGAGGAAAAGCCAACTTTGGTAAGAAAAAGGCACTAGACCAAAAGAAACTTAACAGGTCTATAGGTTTGAATCTTTTCTAAAAGTGGTGTTTATGGCAAAACCAGTACAAATAGATTAAAGAGTCTTCATAAAATGCCTGGACCCTTGTGACAGAGTGATTACACATACACAGGCACAAACTCCTACCTCAAAAGCAGAGGATATTTTCAGTAGGAAACCAGTGGTATTTAATTGGGGGAGTAAGGGGAATCTGCTGGAAGGGAGGGAATTTTAAAAAAGTTTTTTTTCCCTTTAAGACTTGCCAATAGATTCTCTTAGCAGGGGATTACCACATTTTATACACCAAGGGGCTGAATTCTCATTGACACTAGCTCTGGCAGTGTCAAAGAACCTTACAATGGGTGTAATTCCAATTTATGCCCACTTAAAGGCCCCTTTACACTACCAGTTATCAATGATGCCCAGTAGCATTCAACATTTCCAAGGTCAATGGATGAAGTCCATGTGTATAATTATTGTATCCTAGGCTTTGTCCACACACACATTACACCAGTTAGATTAAAACCCGGTTTGATGCAATTTAGTTAAACCGGTGAAAAATCCTTTGCAACTACGCTTACTTTGGTTTAAAAAGGTATTTAAACCTGCTAATCCAAATGGATATAAACCAGGTTTATATCAGTTCAAACATGTCAAAACAGCCTTTTGCATCCATTTGACAGAATCAATTTTAAAAATCACACCTTTAGTCAAAGGGACACAACTGGGTTTGCAGGTAGAAGGATAGTTGGGTATAGTGGCTAAAGCACAGGACTGGAAGCTGGGATTCTAAATTCTCTTTCTAGCTTTGCCACTGACTCTCTCCCTTAGGTACTTCAGTTTACCCATCTGTAAAAAGGGTCTACATACTCTGTACGGTCAGCAATTCTTTATAATTTTAGGAAAGACTGCAACAACTAAAATATGTATGGTATAGGTATTGAGAAGATATTTATTAATATCTCTAAAGCACTTTGTGATCACTGGATAAAAATGAAGTATAAATAACTATGGGCTCAAATGAGCCCAAGCTGGATGAGAGAGGGAGGACACGATGCTCAGCTAATGCAAGTCTTCAGTTATATCAATAGGGCTACATCAATTGACATGAGCAGAAGATTTAGCCAGAGTTAATCACAGTGCTTTCTGCCTTACACTGGAATTCCAAGAGAAGAATAAGGGTATCCCCTGGAACAGAGAATTGCAGTGAAGGTCTTCTAATAAGTGAATTTAGTTAAGAACACTTCAATGAAATTTCATTTCCAATCAGATATCAGACCTAAAGAATCAGCATCTGTCTTAATCGTTTTGGTTTCTCTACTGAGAATAGTGTTAATCTTACAGAAATTAATATTGTGTTATTTTATAGAGGGGAGCACTTTCAATGGTGGGGTGGGGGACATCATTTATTCTAGCTACCGTAAGAGTGAAGTTTTTACCTCAGGCAAATTCAGGGCCCAAGATAAACTTCAGAAGTGAATGAATTAAGATCCTGAGATGCAATCACCTTGCCAATATCTACCATTGCATCAGACTCATTTTAATAAAAATGAATCTTCTCCCACAAATTATAAAGAACGTTAACTGGGCAACAGACTCAGTGAGTGAGTCAGCCGTACAGAAAGTGCAGGGATGTATTTGGTGGACTGGTCTTGCCTTTTCTTCAATTCCCATTTACAGAAAGATTATATCCCAATTTTGGGGAACACATGTATTTCTGCACAACAGCTGTGCTGTCTTCACTGCTATTGTTACATGACCTGGTGGGATTCAAGCTAGCTAAGGCAGGATAGCCTATGCACAACTTCCTGTTTAGACATATCAAAAAACATCTTACAGCAAGATAGCCCAGGGGTGATGAACCTGTTCAGGATCTGTAGGGGCCTTATACAAGGGCTACTGAAGCAATGAAAATCCCATTGTATTCAACAAGCTGTGGATCAGGCCCCAGAAAAGGACATTGCTTCATAATTATAGCTTGCTGTAATCATTTATTGTACATTTTTAGGTTGCTTTTGCTAGATCAGGGGTGGGCAAGCTTTTTGGCCTGAGGGCCACATCAGGGTTCCAAAACTGTATGGAAGACCAGGTCTAGTGTATTAAATTCCTCCCTGTAGGAATGTGCTACTTATTGCACTAAGTATGGTTGCCAGTCCTGGTGCTCCGAGTGGCATGGTAAGGAAGTGGGGCGGGGGGCTGGATAAGGGGCAGAGGATCCCAGGGAGCAGTTAGGGGAACAGGGGCAGTTGGATTAGGGTTACCAGACAGCAAGTGTGAAAAAACTGAGACGGGGGGTAACAAGAAAAAGCCTCAAATATCAGGAGTGTCCCTATAAAATTGGGACATCTGGTCACTCTAAATTGGATAGGCATGGGGCCCTGTCAGGGGCGGGGGTGTGGATAGGAGTCAGGACAGTCAGAGGACAGGCAAGAGCGGGTTGGATGGGGGTAAGGTCCTGGGGGAAGCGGCTTAGGGGCAGGGGATCCTGGGAGGGGGCAGGCAGGGTTGTGCTACTTGCAGAGCACCAGGACCCACAGCCGTAAGTAACACATTCCTATGGGGGAGCAATTTAATACACTGCAGCTGCGCTGCCCAGCAGGAACTCACAGCCTGGCTGCCCAGAGCACTGGTGGCAGGGCAAGGTGAGCTGTGGTAGAGGGGCCAGGAGCTCAGGGGTTGAGCAGGACGGTCCCACGGGCTGTAGTTTACCCACCTTTGTGGTGAATCGTGTACTAGAACATTTACCTTCTTTTCTCTTCCCCAAGAGGCAAAGATCTGGGTTCATGCTGCACCCAAGTGGCACAGTGCCTCCTCTTCCAGTCCAAGATCCTTGATCCAGCAAACATACAGGTACGTGTTTACTTTTATGTACATGCGTAAGCTGGGTCTTCACTATGAAGATGAGGTGTGTTCTTCAGTGGAGTTGTCTTCAAGAATTTTATATGAGTTAGTTAAGGTAGTTTGTAGTTTTCACACTAGACACAAAGTGTAAGGCCATAAGGGACCACCACATGGTCCAGTCTGATTTTCTTTATGTCAGAGGCCACTATCACCATGCATCCAGTCTCACAAAACCCAACTGAAGTATTACAGCCCTCAAAAGACTAAACTATTTGAGCCATAAGAACAATATGGGAGATAAAATAGGCAGCCTTAAAGTAACAGCAATGCACTATTACTGAGATGGTAGACTTTTCAAAACATCTGCTACTAGAGAGAGGCAAGAAAATTTTCATCTATCCTTATTACTCATGAGAAAGAAAATGGTTTTACACACACACACACATTATAGAAGCTACCGGTTGGTAATCTGAAAGAACCTCAGATTACATAAAAAATATATATATTACTCTAATACTTCAGAGGTCTGGCTATGCTAATTTCCTGGCAGCAATTGCACATACATTTACAGTAAGTCTTTGCCTTCCCTAGTCCTAAATCAAAAACTGATGGATACAATTATTTTTAGCTTAGTGTTGGTATTTTGCTAAAAAGAAATGCAAATGTCACGACTAAAAACAAACAAACAAACAGCTCGGTGGAAAATTAAAGCACAGCTATGTCAATTTGACATAAGGCTACAGCAGCTAAAGATCAGTTAACTGTGTATGTCTGAGACTGACGTTTTTTGCCACTTGCATAATGAACCCTTAATGAAGGGCAATGTTCCAGTGACCCAGGGTGATCAGCAGGGCCAATATTTAACGTGAATAGCTCCTTTTCCCATTCAGTTAGTAGATTGTAAGTCTAGATAAGAGTGTTTTCTTCTCTTTAGGAGTAACTTTTCCAGCATGCTGCAGAAGAGTTTTCAGTTCATTCAGAGAGGTGACAGAGTTCATGTGACGCCATTTGCAGGAATGGGAAGTGCAAGTGCATCAATGGCAGAGTGGACTCCAAGTTCAGGGCCAGTTGTGGATTCACACAAATTTGAGTTCCACAAGTTTCGGATGTGATTCTCCATTCTGGCCCACTGACGTTACAAGAGGCAAGATTCCCCACCTTGGGTACTCATCTACAACAGTAGTGTTTAGCACCCACTTTTGCTCCCTTTTCAGTGGTTAGCGTGACCAGACAGCAAGTGTGGGAAAAAAATATCATCAGGAAATGGGATGGGAACGGTGGTGGTAATAGGAGACTATAAGACCCAAAAAAATCAGGACTGCCTCTATAAAAAGGGGGACATCTGGTCACTCTAAGCCCATGCCACTATATGAAGAATTATGATAAATTCAAAAAATTCTACCTGTCATCCTATATTCCTGGACCCTTACATTTACACCCATCCTGCAGGGCGAATTCTATTCCATGCTGGAGTCTGGTAGTAGAGACACCCAGCTGGACTTAGAGTTCCCCCTCTCTCTGACTTGGACAGGAAATTGCCTTCCTTTACACAGACAGCTTCCCCTATGGGAAGCAAACAATAGCTGCAAACATAATGAACTCTAGCTCTTCTCTCCCACTGTGTTGTAGGTAGGCAACCAGGGTAGCACACAGCCCTTACGCCAGTTCTACACTGGCTGCAGAGGCAGTCAGCACAGGTAAGATTTTTGGGGTGGGGCGTAAGGATGGTTCTGTCCTTTTCAAGGTCCCTTTTTGTTGCCAGAGTGGCACACAGATCCTTTGTATATCTGAGAATCAGGCCCTTCCTCTGCCCCTGCAGGACACGTGGGCTTTTAAAGGATCCAGGACTCCACTGCATAGCCAGGCCATTTCCTGAAGCTATTTGCTTTTTCCTTGTAGATTTCTCCTCTAAACATTGACCGGGGCCAATATCATATAGTTTTCCAGAGTGGTAGCTGTGGAAGTCTGTATAATCAAAAACAATGATTGGGCTCTAGCCCACAAAAGCTTATGCCCAAATAAATTTGTTAGTCTAAGGTGCCCAGAAGGACTCCTTGTTTTTGCTGTATAGTCTGTGACAGAGAAAGTTACTGTCTGAGTCTTCCGGGCTTCTTCAGCTAAGTGACAACTGAATACGCCTCTTGTAACTTTGCAGTTCTGCAGAATAGGAACATTTCCTTCTCTTGCTAGGTTTTTACTGGTTCCCCTGTGGGATACAAAGTTTGTTTTCATATGGAGTAGCGCAAGCATTTGCTTTTTACCCCCAGTAGTAAGCATACTTTGCTGTCAGCTTTAAATAGGAGCACACCTCCCTCTCAAAGTTTGAAAATAGGATTTACATTCTTACATACTAGGAAACTAATAAGATGGGGGTGCACTGAACTGTTGAACATTTCCTGGTGTCTGTTGGTTTGTGATGAGAACTGCACTCCGAGCTGCCCCTGGGTCCATGTGAGAGGTTGACTAAGGCCCTTCGACAAGTAAATTGTTGTTGAATTTATGGCAGTACTTTTCGATCCTTGGAGTGCAGACCATGAAGTACAAAAGTTTGTAACAAAAAGGAAACTGCTTGCAGCCAAAATAAACTGTTTACATTGAACTAAAAAGAAGAGACCACAACAAACCACACACAAGCCTTTACACCTGCTTTTGCCCTCATACAGAGGAATAAAAATACCGAACTGGCTTTCACCTGGAATTGGAGATGGTAAGGGTCAGTAGACTGATTAGTTTGTAAGCACTTCTTTGTAGCATCATGGGGACTTGACCTCTAAGCACTACTATAATATTGCTATTGCTAATAAGATAAGATTTCAGAGCCTCAGCTGGTGTAGACTGGCATAGTTCCATTTTCTTAAAAATGGAAGAGTCTTGCACAAAGCGCTGCCAGTTCAAACCCAGCCAAGGTTCTGGAGCTAGAACCAGACAGATTATTCCTCAAGGTAACTCATTTGATTTAACTGGTGCTAAGACAGGGAGGAGTTAGGCTCAAAGGTTTCATCAACTGTTGGGCCAGATTTCCAAATAAACAGAGCTCAGCACATTGAGTAGCGGGCTTTTCTGGAAAAGGTTATGTTTGTGGCATACACAGAGGGTTACAAACAAAGCAAACGCACGGTAAAAAAAATCTGGTTCTCATTCAGGTACCTAGAAGGGAATAGAGCGCTTCTGGAAAAAAAAAAAAAAATCTGGCCTGACTCTCCATTGTATTTCTTCAGTTGTGTGTCAGTTTAACACCATTGAAATCAATGGAACTGCACAAGAGTTCTACTGGGGAATAATTCAGTCAGTGTGGGGGTGGGGGGGAACCAGGCCCCCTGTTTCCAGGAACACACCACAATAATATAGTTTCTCAGCCAGCCCAGACTGTGCCAGTCTCTAATGTTCTGGTACCTGTGAAAATCTAGCAGTCCTGGAGACTGAATTCCTTCAGTTATTCATAACACCGGTGCCATATGGACAGCAGAAGCTTCTCCCACCCCACCGGCTGGTAAGCTGGTTACCTCTATGAGTGAAACAGTCTCTGATTCATTCCATTCTTGGCCTCTCTATTGAGGCTCCCAATATCCACCAACTGCAGCAGTGGGTTTCAGTGCTGACATCTGTGCCACTAAGAGTTGGGACTGAGAATTGGAGCCAAGAATCCTTTTACATAGGCTTTCAAAATACAACAGATGGTAACAGGTTTAGGTTACTATCCCTCACGATGAACTTGAAGTGAAGAACTAGAGAACTTACGTCCTATTGTTGATACCATTCCCATGGTAATAAAAGTCTATAGAACACAAGGCTTAGACATTTCACTTAAATACCCTTGAAGAAATTCCCTTGTTGGCATCTACACAAGTGTGATGATGGTGGGCATGCACTACAAGTCCCCCATCCAGGCCCAAGCCCTAGGAGGAGGAGCTAGAGCCATTTGACTCAGTAGCAACTCATGTTTTTAGCTCTAGAGATTCCTTGTTCAATACCCGGCACATCAGCCAAGATAGTGACCAGTAGAAAAAGTCTAAACACCATTACAGGCCTTCAAGCCCTCAAAACACCCAGTCATGGTGGGAAGCATAAATCTTTGGTGACCTTCCACCCTTATTCACCAGGACTTTACCTGGTATTCATCTCTGGTAGCTCAGAAGACTCTTACAGGTCGAGTGTGGGGGTGGGTGAAAGATTTATCTGGCTTTGTTCTTTGGATACAATTTGTTAGCTGGATCACAGAAAAGACTAGCTGTCCATTATTTTAAAATCCCAGTGACATTCAACTAAGCGGAAAAGTGTAAATCCAGACAAATTCATAGCTCCAGGGCAGGAGAAAGGAATGTGTTCCTTTAACATATGAGAAAAACGTTAGATGTTCCATGCAGAATGTTGCATTTCCCTTTCACTCCTGTAGCTGTTTGAATTAGTTATTGTTGCTCGTGCTTCTTTTTGATTAGGGGTACTTCGGCTGTTCTATTGTCTATCAAACAGATGTGTGCAATACATGGTTTCATCATCTTTGCAGAATCTTGTTTTACTGTAGGTCCTCTACTATTGATAGATCTTTGAGCAGTATTAATGAGAGGTAATGATTATGCTTCTTGGTGGAAAATGCATCGAGTACTTTACAAGAGATAGAAAAGTATAATTATTCTCATCTTAAAGAAATGGATGAGAAAGTGAGATAATGGGTCATACAGAGTAAACTGAGGAATAAAAAAATTAAGTATGACATTGTTTCCCCAACTCTAACCACTAGACCACATTGTCTTAGGTGTGTAATGGACCCATATCATGGAATATACAGTTCCTTATATAACCATGGGCCACACTGAACTGGCAGGCAGTGGGGTCTAATGTTACTACTAACAGTTCAGGAAGATGCGGATTAAAAAAATTCTGGTTATGGCCCATTTTTCATTTAAAAATGTAATTGTACCAAAATGAAGGCAAATGGAAATGCTATCACAATTCTAGTATGTTCCCCAAAACAAATAAAAATAAAAATAAAAATGTTTCCTTTGTTCAGCTGTCAGAAAACAGCCCAACAACAATAAACCAAAGAATCTAACAAATACCAAGCTCCTTTTAATATGGAAAAGTTACCCCCAGTGTCTCAAATTCTGAGATGAAGAAACCCCATGCATCTTGAAATTTATGACCATAATAAAAACGTTGTTTACTTTTACTCAGTTGCAAGTTCCCTTTGCTATATTTTTGGCTTTTTTTGAAGCAGGCAAGAGACCAAAGCTCATGTCTTGTTCAGAGAAAGATCTGGAAAAAACTCACTGATTTTAGTCAACATTGTGTGGGGTGAGGGGGAACCCATCCCTCCACCAAACTCTTCTGCACCAAGAATCAGGGCTAAGATAATGAAAAAGTGGAGACCACCGCAAACAGAGGAGACACATCGCAGCAGTTAGGGCATCAGCCTTATACTTAGAAGAAATAGGTTCAATCCCTTGCTCTGCTGACTTCCTATATGGCCTTGGGCAAATCATTCAGTCTATGTGTGAGAGTAAAATGGGGAGAAAAGTCATTTCCTTGCATTACAAGAGGTGCTGTGAGGGTAAATACATTGAAGGTTATGAGGTACTCAGATGCTGTGGTAATGGAGCCAGATGAGTACCACAGATATATAAAGGATCAAATCCTTGCCAGGTACAAACTAGCATATTGCCATTGACTTCAAATGGAGCTACGCTAATTTATAGCAGCTGAGGACTGAGCCAAAAATTTAGGTTCTGAAGAGAACTCAAGTATCTTAAGAAATCCAGCACATCAACATGCTTAAAATGACTGTGCCCTTCATAATGATGTGCGTCAAGCCACCCCTCTGCAGGGGCCCAGCCAGACAATGCTCTAGTCCCAGTGAAGTCCTATCCAGAGGGCTTAACTCTTACTTGGGTGGATAGGCCTGTGCTGACACTATGCAAGTAAATGCATTTCACTCAGGTGATGCTCCATACTGATTTCTCGAGAAGGACAGCTTTGTGTTTGGCTTGTCTCTTACATTTCCAGGAACAAAATCACAATGAATGAAGATGAAGGTTGTCTCAGCACAGGCATCTTTCCAAATCTTTTGCATTTAGGGATGAATCTAGCTCCCATCTCTAATTGGATGTGGCCACTGGGGAGTAGAATCAGTGCCATCCGGCTGCACAAGAGGCCCCGGTGTGGTGTGAAGACAAGCCATGAGGTGGCTTCCACCCATAGCTGTGCCCTGTGGCTATATTGAGGGGAACAAGAGGAGAGGCATATGCAACACAGCTATGGGCATGGATCTTTCAGTGCTCCCCATGCCATGGATAGAAGGTTTCAGCAGCCATCAGGCGAGAGCCACGGCCCAGCAGCAGCTCCTCTCTCACTCCAAGGGGAAAAGACTCCTTCCCTTTCAAGGGGGATCCCTGCAGCCCAGCTACTGAGGCCAGGCCCTGGAGTATGGCTTTTGGCTATACACAATGTTTATTTTGTTGGATGTTGTTTTGTGCCATAGAAAGTAGAGTTCAGCTTCCCCTGGAAAGGTCCCACACCATCCCTGGAGCTTCCCTTTGGCTCCACACACCTCTTAAGGAACCATCTGATGTGTGAGAGTCTGTCTCAGAGCAATCTATCTGGCTCCCTCCTGTGGAGACTGACGTTGCTAACCCACAGCCACCACTGATTTACACAAGACAACTAATGCCAGGCACTGCCACAGCAGAGGTCTACCAGAGCATCTGTTACAGCAGCATCCTACATTCAGTGCTAGCCAGCAAAATCCTCCCTGCACTAAGAAGTTAGTGACAACACCACAGAAGTGGTTAAAGGGGATACATGGCAGTTACTGCAGAAACCTGCTGCTCTAATGATTCTCAGCATAATTGCTTAACTTGGCGAGTCCTAGGGTTTTAATTCTGCCTCTCCCTGCCATTTAAGTCCATACTATTGATCATGGACCAAATCCCCAAGTCCTCTCACTCCTTACTACCTGCTCAAGCAAAGCTCTCTTGGAAGCGAGCAGGAGCTTTGCCTGGATAAGGCCCAAATAGAGAGAGAGAGAGAGAGAGAGAGAGAGAGAGAGAGAGAAGGTCAGGTCTAGTTAAAACAGAAAAAAAGAATTCTAACTCCTCCACTGTTAACATGCAGTAACCTAGGGTGAAATTGGCCTGTGGGTCAGAACAAAATCAAATTTACATTTAAATTCCAAAGATAGGCTTTAGGTGGGAGTTAGCCAGCTAACTTGCTCATGCACTTTTATATCTGCAAACTTCCATCTCTCCCCCTTCACTCTTCCACACCTATGCACAAACAGATACATACATGAACTGCCCTCTATTGGTCATTAGTTACAGAAGACTTTCCTATTTACTCATGCTCTTTTCACAACTCATGGATTTTGTGCTCGCATGTACAAGTTCCATGGGACTGGTCCTCCTCACTGGGCCAGAGATTCAGTAGGTGTAAGTGAGGATAGTGGAGTTATTCCTGATTTATACTAATGCACGCGAGTCAAATCAGGATCTCTGCATGCCTCATCATGTACAAAGAGAGCTGCAGGTCCTGTCTGATCTGTAGCAACATAAGGGGACCTGAAATCTCTTTATTAAATGTTTGTTTACCCTTTGAAGAGGGTGCATGGGGCTGTATGAGACACACAATAGTTTTTGCATGGAAGGCTGAATAGGAGGAGAGGTGGTCAACATTTTCATTCCAAAAAGTTATAAAAAATAAAGCTTTTTTGGAAATAAAAATCAAATCAAAAAGAGACCAAAAGCTACTAAAACACAAAAAGCAACAACAAAATATCAAGTTTGTTAGAGGCAATTCGGGGAAGATATTGTTTCTCCTGTTTTCCAATTTTTTTTGGGGGGGGGGTGGGGGGGGAGAGAGGAAGAGGGCAGGAAAAAAAATCTAAATTTGCTGACCACTTTTGAGAGAGTCTAAATAAGAATACTTTAGCAAAGAGTTACTGGCTTACAAGGGTCTGGTCCAGCTGCTGAGGCAATAAATGGACAGGCTCTCTTTGACATCATGCATCCATGAATGCAATCTGAAAGAGGCACAGAGCATGGGTCAGACGCCTTAGAGTCCAGAAGAGAAAAAGCCTAGTCTGTTTTTAAAAGTAGATTTACTTTAGGTTATATCATTGTTGACTCACTTCTTGTGGGCATGGTGAATGCCCCCATCTGACCTGTAACACATCCCTGTTAGATTAAAAGTCAGCCTCAAGGGGCTTACACTCAGTGCGGTTTGCCCTGCTCCAACCACCTTACAAAGCTTGGCAAGTGGAGTGGTTTAGAACATTTATTTCACCTTCCAGCATGGCTGAAGTATAGAGTCAGGCTACCTAGAGACTATTGCTAAAGAACAGAGCACGTTTTATGCCAGTAGAAATCCAAGTCTCTCTAGGGATGTGGAACAGGGCATCTCTGAATGACAGTGCCCTTGTAAGAGTCTCGGTCAGGCTGGCTTATCTGTCAACAGAGCAGCTGCAAAGCCAGCTTAGGTCCAGCTTTATGTACATATCATCAATATGCACAAGCATATTAGCCTACAGAGTAAGTATACCCTAACATTTGTGGGTGATGAATGAAATTTGGGCCTAGGAGGAAGGATTTCTGGCACTTGTGCCCTATAAGAGAGGTGACCAACCTTGCTAGAGTATTCTCTTCTATCTACAGTGACTACTGCTATTAGAAAGTTAAGAAAATCAAGTACAACCTACTAAGTTCCAATGGGACTAGGCTAAGCTTGGTTTCCCTAAGTTTTTTTTTTTAATTGGGTTTGGATTTAAGTCTAAATCAATTTTAGTATTGTCTTCCAGCTTAACTAAGACCTATCAAAGCTAAGTGCTGCACCTCACTCAAGTATTGAGAAACCTGAACCAAAAGGCTGGTCCTGTGTCTCATCAGGTTATCAAAAAAGGGTGAGAGTAAATTAACTAAAAAGCTCTGTAAAATACATCATCATATGCATCTTTTGAATAGCAGTAATGCAACTGTAACCGATTTTACCATTCAATTACTTCATCTATTTTAATGAAAAGTCTTTATGACTATATCTGTCTCAGTGTGAGCTTCCCATCATATCCCTGAGGGTCCTTTATAAATTTTGTGGAGCCTGATTCGGGACAAGAACTTTTATGTTCTGATCCTGATTGGCAAGCCTAAAACCCATATTATCCAAATTAATATTAACACCCTAAATTAGGCAACAGACCTCAACAAGAGAGGCTGGCAAAACTGCCACCCAGGTAGGGAAGGGAAGCCGGGCCTCTTCAGATGAGCAATTAAGTGGGGGGCAGATCTGCACATACATAGGATTTCACTGTATCTGAATTGGTGTCTAAGCAGGCTCCATTGCATTAGCCAACTGATATTTCTTGGGATGAGGGGGACCTGATAGGTGGTTCCAAGAGGCTAGATATCTGCTGGGGTGAGATTGTTCAGAGAACCAGAACACCTGCAGCTCCGCTTAAGTCAATAAAATCAGTGTGCATTAGTGCCTCCAAAAATAAGGCTTCCAGGGACTTGGGTTGTGTTCCTGGTTCTGCCACTTTGGCAGAGAGGTGAAATGATGCCTCAATCTCTTCTTCTATAAAAGGAGGTAAAAATACTTTCCTCACAGTGGCATTGAGGCTAAATTAGTCTGCTAAGTGTATGGAGCAAGATTTAAAGAATTAAGCTCAGTTTAAAAAAAATGCTTTGAGATCCTCTAATGGAATGTGAGGCAGAATGCCAAATGTTATTAGTTACCAATTATTATTGTTCCATTACGAAAAAACCTACCGTTACATCAGAACCCATGAGATTAGGCTCCCACTGGGTCACTCTACAGTGGATTACTTCACTTCTGTTTTGGCAGCTCTGCTCAAAACAGCCAGTGGCAGAGGGAATCACCACAGGCAGGATTTGCATTGTACTTCTCGCAGCTAGAGTCTAACCACTGCCAGCTTTCCTAGCTCAGCAATGAAGGCTAGTTCGTGTGACCTTTCCTGCTCAGATGCACAGAAGAGGCATGTGGTGTTCTTCTCACAAGAACACTGGGTGTGCACCAGTGCAACTCCTGCCATCAGCATGTTGACTTTGGCTGGACACTGGTGAAAGAACACATTCAGGCTCAGAGAGCTACAGAGACATATTAAAGCTTCTGCTTAACATTTCCATGTTCTCCTTCTAATCATTTTGACCCTGGGACTGTACTTCCTACAAAACTTTGTAAAGACAAAATGCCAAGTTCTCTCATATAACCTATTTTAATTTGGTTTACTTCCCTTCATTGGGATTGGAGTTAGAGATGGGCCCTAAAACATCAGTAGCATAATAGCTTCCAATTCTTACAGTGAGAAGTACAATGGTTTTGGACTAGCCTCCATACTTATGCTGATATTTATCTTCCAGCTTTAACAAGCAGAGCTGTAGCCTCATTTAGGGTGTTAATATTTATTTGGATAGTATGGGTTTTAGACTTATCAATCTGTTGGATCAGAAGATAAAAAGTTCTTGTCCTGAATCAGGCTCCACAGAATTTATAAAGGACCCTTGGGGGTATGACAGGAAGCTCACACAGACAGATATAGCCATAAAGACCATTAAAATAAATAAGTAGTATCTGAATGGTAAAATAATCAGAGTTACAAAGTAACAGTTGCATTACTGCTATTCAAAAGATACCTATGGTAATATAGTATTATATGCTACAAAGCTTTGGTTAATATAATCACACTCTTCCTTGATAACCTGGTGGTAAGGAGACACACGACCAGCCTTATGGTTCAGGTTTCTTAATTCCTGAGTGAGGGATGAAGTGCTTAGAAGAAACTCAGAGATGCTCAGAGCTATCAAAGCCACCTTAGGTTTACTTGACTAACAAACTTAAAATCAAAAATTAATAAACTAAGAACAAAAGCTTAGGGAAACCAAGTTTAGCCTAGTTCCCTTGGAACTTAGAAAGTTCTAAGAAGAACAAGTAAAGTCTACTAATAGTAATAGATAAATGAACAGAGAGCAGAGAGAGTAGAAAAAGAATACTCAAGAGAGGTGGGTTACCTCTTTTATAGGGCACAAGTGCCAGAAATCTTTCCTCCTATGCTCAAACTTCATTCCTCACCCACAAAATGTTAGGATACGCTTATTCCATAGGGTAGTATGTATGTGCATATTGATACCATACCTACACACGTTTCCTTGTGGTGGACCTGTTAAGTCTGTGGTTACAAATTGAAAACTCCCCTATGCCATTCTTCCATTGGTCTAGATAAAAAGGTATTAGACATGTGTGGATACTTACCTATTTTGGTAACAAGATATAGGTCAACTTTGTTTTTGAGTAAAAGGTCTTAATATAGATATGCTAACTTTGCTAATGCAAAGGGATCTACAGGCCATATCCTGTATGTTAAGCTAAGGCAAACAAATTAATAGATTAAAGTATTACAATAAACCAAAATACTTCAACTATAAGATTATATTTGCAAGCAAACAGGTTAATCTTATAAGCTACTGAGTGCATTCTTTCCATGCGCCTCACAGTAGTGATCACTGGATGGCAGCAACACACTAAATTGGGTTAGATCCTCAGGGGTGTAAACTGATGCAGCTGCATTGACATCATGGGGAGCAGAACCTCTGCTTGATGCGAGTGGAGCAGTGTAGATTTACATCAGCTTAGGATCCATTCCCATCACCACATCCTTTGATGTCATGTTCCCCCATTAATATTTGTAATTCATAATAAATAAAATCCAAAGAAGCGTACAAAGGCCCTACCTCTTCCCTGTCTTGGGTGATGTAAAAGGACACCCCTTTTCTTTAGCAGTGGTTTTCTCTCACCATGCACCTTCAGGACCACATAAGACGCAGGGCAAAAATGAATGTAGTCAGCAGTCTTTTATATCCACTTTGCAAAGGTGTCAGTGATCGGGCTGGGTGCATGGCCATACAGAATCTGGCACAAGAAGTTTGTATGAGTTGCTAAAGGTTACCCGATTAGTCTGCAGCACAGCCAGGAATAGAAGCTGGAAGTTTTTATTCCCTGTGACTGACTGCTTTCTTGTCAAACAAGCACCTCAAGATGAGCAGTTCAGTACACGAATATGCAGTGAAGTAAATAATAGGTTAGGCTCAATCTTTGTTTGGTGTAGATTTATTTAGATCCATTGATGTCATTGTGTAAGTCAGCTTGACTCCAGCCTGACAATTCTCTATTTATTTAGACACTAGTAAATAGCACTGGACAGATCTCTAATTGGGATAGCTCCACTAGATTCAGTGGACCACACTGATTTACATCAGCTGAGGACCTGGCCCAGTAGACCCATTACTCATGGAGTAATATTAATCATGCTTTGATTTGGCCCTGGGATGTTGTCTTATTTCTTGGGTTTTCTTCACAGTTCCTCTCACAAACTTACAGACTTGGGTAATGATCTGCAGACAAATAATGAACCAAAGTCAAAAAAAAAAAACAAAACAAAAAAAAAAAACAAAAAAAAACCACACAAAACACAAAACAGAAGAAGTTGAAACCATTACCAATGGGTAAAGGTGTTCTCTCTGGAATGAGATCTATTTTTTAATACCTGTATCTGAATAGGCAGTATCCTACCCCAAAGAGAGAGCTTGATATTGTCTTATTGGCACTGAATTGGTTTTTATTGTGGATTGAGTACTGGACTGAGTTCCTGAAAAGTCTCCTCCTTTGTTTGTAGACAGAACAGATGCCCTGCTGCCACATTCACTGTAAGATTCTACTACACCCCACCCCACAAATGCTCCCTGTCTGACCTCCTGAGGCTCTCTCTAGTGGAGTTTCAGTGGAGACTCTGGCCTCTTTTTTTGAGACAGTCATCCAGTGGGTGCAAGTAGTGGTTATGATGTGGATACCAGTCCCTGGGAACTGACTGAGACCCAAAGTAATTTCACTCAGGCCCTCAAGCAGTTTGCCATGGTAACCACTTTTACATGCTACCTGTTGGCCTGGATTGCAATAGCACTAGGGTGAAAGAAGCCCCAAACTGCATTACCAATCCGCTGAGCTGTCTGGTCCCCTGGCTTGTTTCGAAACACAGTGTCTGACCCATTATGCTGTATTTGGTTATTGTGAATGCCAATGGTGTCTCAAAAGACAATGGTGTAAGTGCCAAGGCTGTTGAGTTAGTACGTGTCTTGCTACTGCATCACAAATAGCTAAGACATCCAATTCATGAGGAACAGTCTTTCCCCCACATAGTGCAGGCATAAGTTGCAGAGCCAGAAGTTGAAGCCCCTGCACTACTAGTGCTTGAGGTGTGCTGCACTCTTCTGTGTTCTCCTCCCTCAATCATCTGACTCCCTGCTACAGTTCAGCCCTCAAGTGTAGCCTGTTAGCTGCATCTTCCCAGCTTGCAGTCATTTTCAAGTTCCTCTTACAAGTGTCCTTGAGCTTGAGCCTAGGTTAGGCCAGTGGCCTTGGAGCACTGGATTACTATATGTTTGTGTAAAGAGTGTTTTATATTGCTTCATCTAATTCTGCTCTAGCCTTTTAATCTCTGTGGCATCTTCAAGACCTGGTGGGATAAACCTTGACATTTCTAGACCAAGAAAAGACAAGTCCCTTTTCCAATAGGCATCTGGATGAATAAAGGAAAAAAAACAAAAACAAAACAAAAAACCACACACCACACATTTTCCAATAAGCCCTTGGAAGATATTGGGGACAACTTTTTTTTTTAGAACATGGAGAAACTCACTCAGGCGACAGCCATTTTAGGCTTGCGTCTGACCAACAAGGAGGAAGTGGTAGCAAATCTGAAGGGAATATGGGTGAAAGTGATCACAAAATGATTTAATGATTCTAAGGAAAGGAAGGAGTGACCAGAACAATAAGAACACTGGTCTTCAAAAGGACAGACATTAAACTCAGGAAAGTAAGTTTTTCTTCCCATGGGACTTAAGGGGAAAAAGGAGTTCAGGAAAGCTGATAGTTTTTCCAAGGAGAATATTAAAAAGGTACAACTGCAAACTCTGATGCAAAGGAAAGATAACAGGAATCTTACAAAAAGTGGAAATGAGGACAAATTGCTAGAGAGGAGAAAAAAAAATATATAGCACAAGCATGTAGGAAAAAAAAATCAGAAAAGCTAAGGCAGAAAATGAATTACACCTAGCAAGGGACACATGAGGCAATAAGAGGTTCTTTAAACACATTTTTTAACCAGTAACTGATCCATGGAGAGGACCTTCCCTCTTATCTCGTAACTGGTTACTTTGCTTAAGAGCCTTTGGCAAGGGACATTCAGAAAGCCTTTGACAAAGTCCAAGCGCTTTAAATCCCAAATCACTTTTATTGATTCCCTCAGAGAATTTTAATGGATTGGTGAGGCATGATTACCCTTTACAAAAGCAATGTTGCCTCTACTCCAACAAATCATGTTGATCTGTCTTATAATTCTGTTCGCTATAGTTTCAACCATCTTGGCTGGTACTAAAGTTCAGCTTACTGGCCTGTAATTTCCAGGATCACCTCTGAGCCTTTAAAAATAAAGTAGGAGTCACATTAACTGTCCTCCGGTCATCTGATACTGGAGTCAATTTAATGATAAGTTATAACTATTAGCATTTCCGCGATTTCATATGTGAGTTCCTTCAGAACTCTTGGATGAATGCCATTTGGCTTGGTGACTTACTGTTTAAAATATATCAATTTGTTCTAAAACATGGACTCTATGACCATAGACTGGAGGTCACACTAGATAATCTTAATGGTCCCTTGGGGCCTTAAAATGATAAATAAAGACATTATTTAACTTAATACAAATCAAATGCAGTTAGTAGTATCCAACCAGTGTTGGCCCAATTGTTCTAGGCACTGTACAAAAATGAGTCACCACCCCAAAGATCTTACAAACTGAAAGTGTCCTGTGGCACCTTAAAGTATTAGAGCATAAGCTTTCGTGGGCTAATACGTTAGTCTTTAAGATGCCACAGGACTTTGTCACTTCTGCAGTTCCAGACTAACATGGCTACCTCTCTGATTCCTTACAATCAGAAAGACATCTTTATACCATTATAACCATAGCCATACTAATGGTTGGACTGGTATAACAATATTGGTAAGAGAGTTACTCACCTAATCAACAGTTCTACTGATATAAGGCACAGTGTTTAGACCAGGCCTAACAATTATATGCTGTTGTAACTACTTGGGTATCAAGCTATTTTTTAATTATTATTATTATTATTAAACACACAGTTCTGCTGGTTTTCACAAGTTTGGCTTTAGCATAAACTCAAAATGCTAAACTATTTTGCCAAACTGACGTGAAGAACAAAACGAGAGGTGAAACAAAGGATGTGCTACACTTGCATACGAAACCACAATTATAACAGTTCACAGCTATTGCAATACAACTGTATCCAAGTGAACAGAAGAAACAGCTTCTTGTTTATTACCTTCCTTTTCCCAGAGCTGCCGAGCCAAACGTGAGTAATAAATAATCTTTAAGAGTCCATTCAGCTGCCTCTTTTCAAACATGGTTTTACAACTGTTTGACTAACCCACACAGTCATGCTAAACATGAACACGCAGAAATAAGACTTCAAATTACGTGCCTGCACGTCCACTGCTTTTCATCATGTTCAAGAACTGCAAACAGACACATGTTGATTGCAGATATTTTTACTTCCAGTTCTCAAGTTCTCTGAAGTGGAGGGTTTTGACGCAGTGTGTTCTGTACAAGCAGAATGGGCCATGATCCAACGCCTACTGGAGTCAATGGGAGTCCATTGACTCCAGTAAGTTTTGGATTTGGTCCTAAACACATAGATGAGCCAAGGTGCCAGAGCAAACTGGAATGTAAAATGGCACCTATTTTTTTTTTTTTTTTTTAAAAAGTAAGTAAATACAGCTTGTGCAGCTCAGTACAATTTTAAGTGTCAAAGGCTGTACAATAAATGGTATATGATTTCAAGAGGAAGTTTTTACAGATCCATTCTCAGGTATGCAAGTTTTAAGCCTTGCATAACACTGAGCTGTATGCACTCTCCAACTTTCTAGCTAGCGTTAGTCAGACACTATGGTACAAAACAGGTAAATGAATTAATAAGATCTCCAGGGAGGATAAACTCTGTTATACCAGGTTACTAGGGAGCTGCTTGAATCAGAGCACTGAGAAATGATCCAGCGTATCACTGTCAATTTAAGGTAAATTCACTTTGCGCAGAGGTTCAGTATAAGGCCTACACACCATTTAAGTGTCACTCAAAATATGCAGACCTGATGCACAGAAGTGATTTTCACCACGTGGTGATACTCACTCAGCACTAACTACACATGTAGCATCACAGCCTCAGCTGGTGTAATTCCTTTTACTCCAAGGGAGTTTTCCTAACATGGATTCAATTCATGGACTCATCCAATTCATCTTCACTCATGTCAGAGTTCTATATAAGAGATGTTCTTTTTTGTTTTCATTGAATTAACTTATTAGTCCTTGTATGGCTATTTCAGTAGCCAAGTAATTTTGGGATGACTAGTGTATTTGCAATGCAGTTTCTAGTGATGGTTGGACCTCAAACATGTAGGAGGTTTGCTTGCATAATGACCTCCCACTATGGGTTATCAAATGAGTAATGCTATGAACTAGAATCAGTTGGATGGCTCAGACTCTTAGTGGGGAAGGTGAAAAAAGGATTGCCTCGCTAGCATGCTTACACCTAGTGGTGGCCAGATGTTGGTCAGGTCTGTTTTGAAACCAGTTTTCTAAATCTTAAAGTTAATCAGGAAGTTGTGAAAACATCACTGGCCACACTTTCAAAGGAAATACCACTACATCAGCCTCTCTTTGTGGTACTTCACTACTTCTGCTTCCAAAACTAAGGTGCGTAGAAACATGCAAAAAATTTCTAAGGCCCAGAAGATAATCAGACTTGGTTTACTTGTTATTTCTGAAATAATTTGCATGTCATAAGCAAATGCATATGACAACTGGATTCACACTGAGAACAGCTGTTTATTCGCTACAGACCCCAAATCTTTTTCAGATCCACTGCTTCCTAGGCTAGGGACTCCCAGACTGCAAGTATGATCTACAGTCTGTCTCCATTTAGCCATATCAAAATGGATGGTTTGCCTGCATGATAAGTTGACTCTGAATCAGTGACCTGCTCTCTTCATTATTTGCCACTGCCTCAGTGTTTGGGTTATCTGCAAGCTCAATGACGACCAAATCCAGACACCTCCTCTGTCCAGCTGTTCAAAATCAGAACCCATATTTGCAAATAGACTCTATTCTTATGAATCAGACCTTCAGGACATTTAGCTCAGTACAAATCATGGATTTCAAACTCTAAAACATACAACTGACAACAAGCATGCTCTTTATAAAAAGACCCATTTCATTAAACTCCAACCTTATCATACACAAATTCAGAACGAACTCTCATTCACCAGTGTTTACACCAAATTAGACTGACACAGCAGTAGAGGAATCTGGGTTAGAGAGTCTAAGTTAGTGTTAAGGGACTCACCTTACAGATCAATGATGAACTTGAGTCAATGTGAATTTTGGCTTAAGAGTGCAGAATCAACCCCTTTATGACTGCAACACACTTAAGCCCTCTTTAAAAGGAAAAAAATCTTGCTCTTTTGGCACCCTGACAACGGAACATGTGGTGAACAGAGGCACATTCAGATTTGGGAAGGTTCAGGGGCATAGATAATAAATAAAGCCTATTTTTTATTAGGTGGTGCTTTTCATCAGTAGATATCAAAGCACATCACAATCTTTTAAAGTAATCCTTGGAACATCTCAGAGGCCATGAACTATTACCATCCCCATTTTACAAAAGGGGAAACAGACACATGTGACTTGCCCAAGATCACACAGGAAGACCAGAGCAGGGAATCGAACACCTGGTTCCCAAACCCTAGACCAGTGCTATAACTACTGGGCCATCCTGCCTGCCTGCAGCAGGTCTGGAAGAGTCACAGTTGCTTTGATCCTCCCTAGTATTCCCCCTCCCCACAGCAGCTCTGTATTAGTGATGCATTAGCCATTGGGCTGAAATAGCATACCCGGAGCAACTACAGAGTCACTTTGTGGGTTTGGGTAAGGGTGCCCTCACCTCCCTCCCCTTGTACCTCTCTCCAGTACCCATCTAACTGTTCAGACTGGATAACAGAGTGAAAACTTGGGTCCCCAGCCCTGAGGCAATAGTGCACTTGTAAGCATAGGCTTAACTTTGTGGACTTGGGTGATCCTCAGCAGGGTCAGTGGGGCTGCTCATGTGTTTAATGTTAAGCACTTTAAGTGCTCTACTGGATCAGGGCCAAAGTGCATAAAGTTGCATGCAACAAAAATACTCTCTCCACTGGAGTTAGAGATCTTTAGGGGAACTGAACACTAAAGAATTTTGCTCCTTCCTCTCCCATGTGAAACCCAGATGCATGGCAGAAAGTTGAAAAGGGTGGTGGTCTCCAACAGCAGCTGAACAGTTTCAAACCTCAAAAGACACTTAGCACTGAGTTTTGGGGTAACCATTAAAGTTGCATCTAGTCTTATCAGAACAGGTTCTCTTGCCTCCAAAAGCCATGGATGGAACTGGATAACAAGTTCCAGCTCTACAAATTCCATTCACAGAGCCCAAAATGGTTCTCACTGAGGTAAAAAGGAGGAATACTCTTGATTAAAATAGGGACAGGAAATGTCTCTGGACTACGAAGTTTTTTAACTCACTCATCCTGTTAGAAAGGCATAGTTCTCAAAAACCTTGAGAGCAATTAAGAGACTCCCTCCGGCACACCCTCTCTTTTATTTTTAGTAGTTAAAGGACATTTCTCAGGTTTTTTCCCCCAGCTTTGTTGCATCGCAGTGACTAGCATTTCCTCAGAGTGAGTGCTTGGATGAAGCAAGTACAGAATCATTTGCTAGCAATAGCTGTGTGGTATTGGTCAGTGATGCAAGAGGATGAAAAAGGAAGGAAAGTGCCCAGAGACCTTGCAATTTTATAATCTTATTGTAAGTATTTTTTCAAGAAGTTTACCTAGACTATGGAGCAGCAGATCAGTTCAGCTCTTTCCACCACCACTTTTATAACTATTACTAGACTTAAAATATCTCATTTCAAAGATTTTTGTTTTTTTCTAGGGACAGTTGTAGTCTGGGGTAAGTTTTTCAAGAGCTTTAAGAGACTCAGGACCCAAATTCTTGGGCTCAGAAGCAGAAGTGATTTAGGCATCAAAGAAATTAAGTCTCAATACAACAGGCTTCTGAGTAAAAATTTCTTAAATACCCAAGTGACTTAGGAGCCAGAGTCCCACTGGCTTTTAAAGTTACTGCCGAAAATGAGAGCAGCTCTTAAATCACTTATGAAATTTAACCCCTCCGGTCATTACAGCTGTGATTTTCAAAAGAGCCTTACTTACCCAAATCCCATTAAAATTCAATAGCAGTTTTGCCCCTGCATCCTACACACACCTTTGAAAAATCTAATCTGAAATTGTGGTCAGGAGACAGGGAAATAAAAGACAATTCTATTCCTGACCCTTGCTTTCTGCACAACCTGGGGCAAGTCACTTCACACTGCTTCAGACTGCCATCTTGTAACATAAGAATAAATTATGTTTGCCCTGCAAAAGAGGCTACTCACCACAGACATCCCTCAGTACTAGGCATGGCACAGCAACATCTTCGCCTTTAGTGGGCCCTGCCAGCAATCATTCCTGCCCTGCAGGGGGTCTGCTTCTTTCAGCAACTCAGCTTTCTGTTCTTCTCCTTTCAGGGTAAATGGAGTCCAACACAAACCCATACTCCCACAACATCATGCCAGAGCTTCAGTCCACATTTCTGGCTTTTGGGAGCCCTCCAGCCTTTGACTCTGGGGTCTTCACAGCACCATCCTAGGTGGGGCAGTAAGAGAACTCAGGCACACTCTCCACTTTAGGTGCCAGCACAGGGACCCTGTGCGGAGCGGATAAGATCAGTTTGTTTAGCCTCTCTGCTATACCCCTGTGACCTAGGCAGTTTCCTACCATGGCCCATAGCAAGGTCTTTCTCACAGACTCTTCCTCTGCAGCTCCCAAAACAGGGCCCCCAAATGAGTTATAAGGAACAAAATATCCCACACCAGAACTACTTTCTCTAAGGAGCCTCTGATAGTTAAAAGCCTCTGGTTAGACCACAGCCAAACCTTTCTTTGCAGAACTAATTCAAAAAGCCCACTCCCTCTCCCCAGCAACTAGGGAGTGAGCTAGAATTTTCCTCTGTTAACTCCCCCCTCCAGGCTAAGGCTTGATAACTCACACAGGTGTAACAAAGTGGAGCTGATTGGGCCCACCAGCTCTCATTAACCCTTTCTTGGTCAGTGTGCTTCCTGTATAGCCCATCACACTTCACCTTTGTAAAGGGCTTTGAGACCCTCAGCCGGTTGGTCTCAGATGGGTATTTATTGCACTACTGTCCCAGGGAGTTCAGCTTGAGCATATTCATAGTAAAATAATGATAATAATAATGACAGAGCACTTTTCATCAGTAAATCTCAAAGAGAGAAAAGAAACCAAATAAATAAAGAAGCAGGTGTTTTTAAAAGTGGTAACAGAGACTGAGGACAGAGGAGTGGTGACATGGTTACAGGTAAAAATACTGAGATTGGTCCTCCCCTGGAGTGTCTGGCACCACTGAGTTATAGCAGCTGGGGTTCTGATCTCGTCAATCAGTTCTAAAGTGCTCACAGAACAGCTGTAAGGTTTCATTATATGTCAGAGGTGGTCAAACTTACTGACCCTCCGGGCCAAATGTGACAGTCTTCAGAAGTCTGAGAGCCAGCAGCATGCCTGCCAGGTTTTGGGGCTTCTGTCCTGCTTTTGCTAAAGCCCCGAGCCCTGGCAGGTGTGCCCCATAGGGCTGAAACCCTGAGACACCCCCACACACACTGGGAAGAAGCCCCTACCCCACCATCCTGTTGTAAGGGAGAGGTCCTGAACACCCTCTGTCCCACTCCACACACTCTAGTAGGTGGAGAATGAGGGGTGGCATGGGGAGCTCCATGAGATGCACTTTAATGATAAAAAAGCCACATGTAGCTTGTCAGCCACAGTTTAGGCCTCCCCTGTTATATGTCATGGTAGTAACTCTTTTTCAGCTCTTTATAAATAAAAGAGAAAAAAAATCACCCTATTAGTCATTCTCATGAAGAATTTAGAGCTTTCTTAACTCAGAAATTAGGAAAATTCTCTCTCTCTGGACGGACGGACGCACACCCACCCGCACACCTGTGTAGCCATATGGGGCTGATTCTCATTTATACTAAGTCCTTTTTAGTCTACACTGGTATTGTTTCTCTCCATAGTGGCCTCTATATTTCCTTTTGTTGTTGTTTGTTAAATCACATATTCAGGCCAGGATAAACAGCATCCCAGCTAAAAGCGGATTTTTAAAACACAAAGCTCTTTCTCTGGGTAGTGTTGTGACCATAGGATAAAACATATGACTCAGAGCTCTTCACTTCAGATTATCACCAGGACAGCAATGTGAGTGAGCGTATTAAAATAGGCCATAAAGATATGAGGTAAAGCAGAAATTTAGTATTATGTCCCTCATAAAACCTGTTTCCTCATTGTTTCCTAAAGCTTTTAAATTAAGAAACAAAGTCATCAGGTATGCTTTTAAAAATGCTATTCCTATGGGTGAGTTTCATTGCAGCTGGAGATGGGTCCCAAAAAACCAACCCCAGACTTGAAAACTGTTATCCAGTTCTGTGTGCCTCAACCTACCCATACTGGTATAAATGGTCTAACATTCCCCAAACATGTGTACAAGTATGTGTGTGTGCACATGCATGCTTTGCCTATAGCTATCTATACTTGTTAAAAAAATAAACTTAAGAACAAATTTTATTGGTTAGTGCTGAGAGTTGCTGTTTGGGATGCTGGGATTCTTATCCCAGCTCTGCTACTGATTGACAATGTGACCTTTGGCAAGTCACTAAACATCTCACTTTGCCAATTTATGGAAAAGTTGTAGGTAAATTTAACAGAGATGCTACCATTGGGTTTCCAGAGGTGGAGTCTGTCTTCGCTGCACAGATTGCATGAATTCTTACTCAAGTGTTACTCCTAATCTGAATCCAGTCCTCACATATGCCATGGAGGCAAATCACTCAAGTATTTCCATAACTTTAAGCATGTGCTTATACCCACTGAACCTAATGGGACTTTTCAATGTACTTAAAGTTAAGTAGATGCTACTTCCTTTGCTGGCGCAGGGCCATAACAGGCTTTTATATAAATAACTCTAAATACTGAGTAGATAGATAGCTAGAATCATCCCATTGAGTTCTAATTCAGAAATATCATTCTCTGTTAAGGTCTAAAAGGGGAGATGGAAAAAAACCTATAGAAGGATCTCATCCTCTATTAAATAATATACAACTTGTCCATAAAGCCTATACTGTATGTCTAATTTCAGTGTTATGGAAATGGACTCCTTGGGCATTCTGCAGCATAAATAATATTCTGCAATCTGCAAGGCAGATTTCAATTTTGTGATGATTGATTTTCTAAATTGCTTTTACTCTTATTTTAGGAATAAGTAAGGCTACAGTTTTGTCATATAGGTTGCGAAAGTCACACAATCCGTGGACTTCCAAAGACCTCTGCAACTTCAGCCCTGGCGGCTGGGAGCTTCAGGGTACTGCTGCCTCCCACAGTGGCTGGGAGCTATGAGGTACCCCCTTAGGCAGCAGGTCCCCAAGCTCTCAGCTGCCATTGGCAACAGGGTATCCCACAGCTCCCAGCTGTGGGAGCAGGCCGGGGGAGGGGGTACCTCACAGCTCCCGACCGCTACAGGAGACAGGGTGGGTCCCTGCAGCTGTCCACCACCGCGGCAGGGCAGAGTGACTCTTGTAGCCCCCAGCCCACCATTGGGGGCAGGTGGACCCCCACAGTCCCCCACCACAGTAGTTGCAGGGAGATTCCAGCTTCCCGCCATGGGAGAGGGGACAGGGGTGCCCTGCAGTTTCCCTCCACTGCTGGTGGCAGGAGGACTGTGGAGCCCTGAGCTCCCACCTGTAGTAGGGACCCCAGAGCTCCCAGCTTCCCCACAGCTGGCCAGTCCCTTCCCATTTTATAAAGGATACTTTTAGTAAAAGTCAGGGACAGGTCATGGGCTTCCGCAAATTTTGCTTTATTGCCCGTGACCTGTATCCTGACTTTTACTAAAAATACCCATGACAAAATCTTAGCCTTAGTAATAAGATATGTTGCATTTGTGTGCACTAATATTGAACAGATTGTCTCATGTCTGGTGTTCCATCAAGTTTCACCCTGACTGGCCAATTAGTTGAACACATCGCAGAATAAATAGACGTGTTTGAATTAGTTTTTATCTTGGCAGTTTTCATAATGCGCTGACTGTTGACTTCTTCTTGCCATCAAAGGCCGTTTGTTGGGCCAAGAGTGTTTGTCCATGGAATACAATATCCTCAGGTGATTTTTCTATTCTAAGCCGAAACAAAAAGAGCAAGGAATTGAGGACTTAACTTCAGAGATGATAGATATCTCATTTCTCTCTGGTACAGGCCATCTTCTAGTTTCTGCCCAAATATAACCACAGGCCAGGGTTATTTCCTAGTACACTCCACGAGAAAGCCTTTGTTTAAATGTCACATTGAATGGTTATTAGACACAGATAGGATTTGACATGGTATATTATGGTGCCCATTCTTTTAAGATTAGGACTACCCCTTTGCTGGCACTGGTGGGCTTTGCCAGAGCAGGGGATTAGAAATTAGAATGACAACAGCTAAAAGTTAGGTTATATAAGACTACAGGTACAACAATGAAGAGTGAACCTGAGCAAGTTTTTGAGAGAGTAAATAGAGAATACTCCATGTTGCTTTCTACCATGCACTGTATTGTGCGTAGAGCTTGGGATAGGTGTATCCGTGAATTGTAAATAATATAGAGACATGGGGGATAAGGCACATGTTTCCTATATATTTGATCAAACATATTAGGCAACGTAATATATACAACTAATGTAAATCAGGTGAACTCGAAGACCCTGGGAATTAAGTACCTGTTTAAATATCAAGTATCTGCATTTCTGAATTGCGTAGTGAGTGAACAGAAGATGCTAACATACCGTGGTGATGGATGTGGTATGAAAGCTTGAACAGAACAGGAACTGTTAGGCTCATAACCTCTCTGGTATTAAACCAAGTGGTTTCACACTCTTGATCACGAACTCTCATGGCTTGCTAGGGCACCTGATTAAATACAGGTAGTGAAAACAACTCTTCCTCACATGTTTTATCATGTACAGTAAAAAAGATTGAGAAAAACAACTAATGTATTTGCTGCATTGCTAAGCAATGAGTTAAAAAAATATTATACTGATTACATAGGACACTAAAAGACATTTATTTCTTGGTGTGCATATAGGTATCTGCTGCACTTCATTAGTACATGATTTGGTGTCAAAGCAGCAGTTTCATTGGCATGCCCATTGTATCCATCCTAGAAACCTTTGAAAAATAGGGGGTCTTTACCTCAGCATGATTGTTTTAAATTAGATTTGTGTTTTGTTCTGTTAGCAACAGAAGTCCCTCAAAAGGATTTAGTTCTGTAGGCCACTTATCCAAATGTATCCAAAACTTTTTTATTCTGGAAATTTTGTAAGATTTCTTTTTCGTCAAACTTTTTTTTACTACTACTCCATGGCATTTGTTAACCTGGAAACACTGCAAAATCAACATTTGTACAGTGTGCTTGCACTTCTGTGCCCAGAACTGGCTAAAAGCAGGATGTTCAGAATAGCATGAAGAGTTTTTTAAAAAAAAATAATCTTTCCCTGAAGTTTTATGAATGTCAAAAAGAGGTTTGGCTTTGGATTGAGGTCCCATTGAAGGTTCCAGAGCTGGTGTGCCCTTCCCACATTTTAATGATTTTAAAAATATATATTTTATGTTAATTTTCCTAGGAATCAGATCAGAGCTTAAAAATATCCACCAGACTTATTTTAAGAACAGAGCTGTAAGCTTGAAAGTGCTTAACTAAACTCACTAGAGAAATTGCTACACACACAAATGCAGCAAATAGATGGGTTCGTTTACTTACACACTTTATAATCCATCTCTCTCACACACACACAAACATACACAACAAACACACACACACACACACAATTCCAACACCTGACTGCTAGAAAAGTCAAAATGCAAAGGAGTAAGATCCAGAAGCTCAAGAGCTCAGCACAATCAGGGTTAGACTTAAAAAGATCTCCCAGTTAGGCATCAAAAGAAGTGGCCAGATTTTCAAAATTGCTCAGTGTCGTAGGTGCTGAACTCTTCTGAAATTCTGGCCCAGACTATCAGAATGGGAACTACTGCATGGTGAAAACTGACCCCCATTCACGGGCCGGAATAGGAGCCGAGCTTTGAAAATCTAGCCATTTGTGGGTGCTGAGCCCTGAAAAACTTGCCTTGACTTTATTTCAAATCACATCCCACCTTCCAAAAAAATAAACAAACAGGAGTAAGTTTTGAAGTGTGAGTCTGAGCTCAGAATTGTCTAGAAAACGACAAGCTTGGAAACATATTCCAGTGGTATTTCATGAGGCATAAGGGAATAGCGGATATGCGCACCAATGGAGGAAATGCTTATGCATCGCTGGCCAAATCAAGTGTGTGATTTTGCCTGTTCTTTCAGAGAGTAGTAAGCTGTCCCTGCTATGTAACTCTAAGGATGGACCAGGCAAGACCACTAATCTGATGAAAGAGGTGAAAAAGAATCAAGAGCAAATTTACTGTCCTAACACAGGCTAAAGTCCTATTGACTTCAGACTTACGGACTGTAGGATGAGGTTGTTATTAGTATTAGCATTAACTGTTCACTGACAGTGTGTTAGCTCCATGCACAAAGGATCACACTGTCCTTGTCTTATTATTTATCAGTTATTAACTTATTTACTATATTTATATACTATATTTATATATATATAACTATATTTCAGTAGCACACAGTGGCCTCACCCACGATTGGTGATCCATTCCCTTTAGTGTTGTCAGAGACATAAGAAGACACAATTCCCCTCCTGAAGATACACACAGGCATATATAATACACAGGTTGCTGGTAAAGGACTAGCGGCTGGTTTCCATGACAAAGGCACAAATTTAGAAGATCTCAGGTGCAGTCAGCCTAGTGGAACAGGAGTTTCATGGGCTCTATTCACGGTTCTGCCATTGAGTGGCTGCATGGTATTGGAAAGTCTCTTCATTTGCATGCCACTACACAAATCTATCTGCATAATGAGTAACAACATATCAGCCTGTCAATAGGGTTTGCAAGTCTTCACTTATGTGCTAAGATCCTCAGGTGAAAGACACTATGCACAGTGGTTACTTTTAGAAAGTCAACATTTGCCATCAGTTGCCAAACTAGAAGATGACACACTACAAGGGAATGCTGTCATAAGCCAGAATACATAAGACATGTAAACAAAACATAAGAATGGCCACTCTGGGTCAGACCAAAGATCCATACAGCCCAGTACCCTGTCTTCCAACAGTGGCCAATGCCAGGTGCCCCAGAGGGAATGAACAAAGCAAGTAATCATCAAGTGATCCATCCCCTATTGCCCACTCCCAGCTTCTGGCAAACAGAGGCTAGGGACACCATCCCTGCCCACGCTGGCAAATAGCTATTGATGGACCTGTCCTCCATAAACTCAACTAGTTATTTTTTGAACACTGTTATAGTCCTGGCCTTGACAACATCTTCTGACAAAGAGTTCCACAGGTTGACTGTGCATTGTGTGAAGAAATACTTGCTTTTGTTTGTTTTAAACCTGTGCCTACCACTTTTGTTTGGTGACCCCTAGTTCTTGTGTTATGAGAAGGAGGAAATAATATTGCCTTATTTACTTTCTCCATACCAGTCATGATTTTATAGACCTCTATCATATCCCCTTTAGTTGCCTTTTTTCAAGCTGAAAAGTCCCAGCCTTATTAATCTCTCCTCATACAGAAGCTTTTCCATACCCCTAATAATTTTTGTTGCCCTTTTCTGAACCTTTTCCAATCCTGATATCTTTTTTGAGATGGGGAGACCACATCTGCACACAGTATTATCTATCCCTTTCTTAATGACTCCCAACATTCTGTTAGCTTTTCTGACTGCCGCTGCACATTGAGTGGAATGTTTTCAGAGAACCATCCCCAATGACAACACAATCTCTCTCTTGAGTGGTAACAGATAATATAGACCCCATTATTTTATATGTACAGTTGTTTACATGTACAGTGTGGGTCATCTGTTATACACATCATCATTTTCTCCTGACTCTCATGAATTCTTTGCCAAGATCTGTGCTTTAAAAAAAAAAAAGTTTTATGAGGCTTAAAGCAACAACAACAGGAAAATGTGAAGCAACCTTCCAAAATATATTCAATTAATAAATCTACCGTGTTTCATAAAACAGGCTAACTTCCAGTTACATTTCAGCACTAGGTATATTCAGAAGTTTATTTTTGCTTGATTTTCTTTCGCAGAATTGTATCTTTTGCAGGTAATAATTTTAAAGGACCTTATTCTATTTAAAGTGTCTGCATACATTTGTGTTGGCATACAGCAAATGTACTATTTAAACAGGATGGTCAAAAACATCTCTTATACAAACATAATTTTAAAGCCCCTTTTGCTTTACTTCCAGTAAAAATATGTGAAGTGTCCAGCACTCAGAAGGAAGTCAGGATAATGGTAAGTAAGTTTCATTTGGATGACACAAATTAAAAGTTGGCTAGGTTCCACTGCTAAAAGAAAAATGAATGCAAGTCTGCACAATTTAGGGTTAGCTAACATTTACACAATGAGGGTGGACAGGCTGGGACAATGGCTTCTGTACACCTGTTGTCTCTTCTGTGACATGGTTATGTGGAGAGAACACAGGTGTTTGTCTCCAGAGCTGTGGCCTCCCCTTCTTTTTTTTGGATGAGTCATGTCTGAAAGCATTCCACAATATGGCAGCAGGATGTTGCAAGCATCATGATGAAAAAAGCACTTAGCAGAAGCAATATTTGTGGACAATTTTGTTCTGAGTTAAAATGATTTCAGAGGTAACAAAAATATAATGTGGAATCAATTTTAATCATTCCAAGATCCTAAAATAAAATAATAGTCTTTGGGTCAGATTTTCTGGTCCATTGTACATCACAGAGGGGGCACAAAGCACCCCTTACAACAACTGAAGGAGGCCAATGGGGCATTTGTCTTCTTCGGGGGAACTCTCCACTAGTGTACTCTGTGAGAGATGCACTTTCACATCTGTTTTAACGCAGAACAGAGGGAGGAGGAGAAGATAGACCAGGGGCATTCCATGGGTGAGCCAAGGAGAGGAGGGGTATGGCTTTACTGGTGTAAATTAGGGCCACCCCTCTACAGCCCTCACGCATGCAGGGACCAAATAGTTCTCAATCTGGTAGCTAGAGCTAGCTCCCAGTTTCCATCCCCCTTCTTGAGGTGACCAGCTAGAGTGGAAAACCCAGGCCTTTGTGTTTATCGAGTGGTTTTCACAGTATTTCACAAACATCAACGATTTTAGCCTTAAGACACCCCACTGGCAGACAGATTATTATCCTCATTTTACAGCCGGTGAAACTGAAGCACAGCGAGGGGAAAATGATTCACCCGAACTCACACAATGAGTCAGTAACCACACTGAGGATAGAACCTAGAACTCCTGACTCTTGGTCTCACTAAATTATGCTGGTTTTAGATGACTCTGGTGACATATCAGTAAACTACATGAGTCTAACTGCTAGGAATGGGTCACAGTTTCACTTACACTAAAAGCCTTTAGCAAAACTACATAGGAGCTCTGTAGTGTTATGAAGTGTTCTATCCCCATTAAAAACGACCAAAGCCTTCTTATTTTCCATGCAAGTAGTTCTACTGTACTGAAGAGAGTATTTTCAGTTCAGGTGTAGGATTATATCAATTTTACATAGCCAAAGTCCGTTCTCAGTTACCTCAGTGTAAATGCGAAGTATTATGGGCAGTGGAGTTACTCCAGATTTACACTTGGCTGACTGAAACAAAACCTAGCCCACAATGAACAAGGTAATGTTAGCCTTGCAGATAAGCAAAAGTTCTATCGATCTATGTCCTTACATGGTCCCCATCCCTAAGAGGCTGAGCATCTCTCAGACATGAATAAATTTATTCTCACAGCCCCATTCACAGCTCAGGAAGATTATAATCCCTTCCCCTGCCAATTTGACATTTGTAAAGTGGGGACCTGGGCCCCAAAAGCCCAGATCCTAAAAGATATTTAGGCATCTGACTCCAAATGAGAGTTAGGCACCTAAAGACCTTTGAGGATCTAGGCCCCAGGGGACCATTAGCAGAGGTTTGGGGAGGCTTAGCCTCCCCCAACCTCCACTACCCACTACCCATGTCTAGGTCAGAGTGTTTCAGGCTGTACTAAAGTCTCACAGGGAGTCTAGGAATTGTATTCAGATCTCCACAGTCCTAACCCAGTGCCATAACTGCAATCCCATCCTTTATGCAACATGCAGACGTCACGTGTTATATGATATTACAAAGATTCCTACAGTAGGAAAGTTATTATATTATTATTATTCAAACACACTAATGCTGTGTTATCAGGTGAAAAGAAAGATTACATGAGAATGCCACACTGGACTATGCAGCCTTTGAACTTGTAAGAATTATTTTCTTTTACAGTTTGCTTCTAATCAGCTGTTCACATCTTTGTAAATTCTGGTAGATTACAGTTTGTCCAGTGACATAAAAGGTGCGGTTTTCTGGAAATGAGAATTTCCAGGAACATGAAAATTCACTGCTTTCTAGCTTGATGTATATGCTAACCATTCTGGAGATAATTTCTCTTACTATATATTTATTTGCAAAATATTTTTTAAACCCCTTTGAGAGAGAACAAATATAAAAATAAAAAAACGACTTACTACCAGCCAAATTTTTCTTCAGCGTATTTTGCTACTGTTGTGTCAGGAATGGTCCCTCACTAAATCAAATTTTCCAACCTGGGCCATTAATTTTTCATACACACTTTTGCTTGCACTCCCCCCAGTGCACCAAAAGATAGAATTAGGTTTACAAAGGCAATTACCTAATTGCAGGGTAACATTTCTAAAAGCCATTTAGGAGGCTCAGGGCTTGTCTACATAGGGACAACTCCGGAAAATGAATCCAAATTAAATAAAGGTGTCACTTTCAAATGGATTAGTTAAATCTCATTAAACCGTGTATGAATGCTCTTATTCAGAATTAAAGTGGCCTTAGTTTGGTTTAGCTTAATTTACTTAAGGCCACCTACGTTCTCAGTAAGAACATCTACACAGAAGTTTAATGCAATTTAACAAATCCACTTTAAAATATAAATCCAGAGTGTCCCTGTGTAGACAAGCCCTTAGCCCCATTGACTTTCAGTGGGACTTCAGATGCATTAGAAAATTACATTTACGCTCCTTAGTAATTGAGGTGCTTTTGAAATTTTACCCACAATCATTTGCATATGCAGATTTTGTTATTTATATCTGCAGCATATCCGTATGTGCAGAAATACACATTCAAATACATACTTGTAAAATATGCAGTCATAGAAGCCAGGCTCAGGCTCCTTGGAAAATCTGCTTTATTACAATAGATTCTCACTTAATATAAGCTAGGACCCACTTATAAAGCAGAGGCAAATCCTGCTTCCATCTCTTATTGACTTGGAGAGGAGTTTAGCCCAAATAAGGATTGCAGAAATTGATCTATGGTGAATGAGGACCAATGACTCTTCATCTGTACTTGCACAATAGGATGCAACACTCAACTCCAGTTACAGCAAAACTCTGCTAGGAATGCAAATTTTCTGCAAAAATAAAATTTAAATGCTGCTGTACTTAAGCACCATTCCCATGATGGGTACAATTTCTTTACAGTTAGAATGGATTTGCATTTGTTTAACTCCATTAATCTCAGGGGAGCAATTTGTGATTTGCTGAAACAACAGGAGATGGCCCACACATGAGTGTATGTTCCAAGTGTGGATGCTTTATCTCATGTTAGCTTATATCGAGATAGGTCTAATCAGTGTAATGGCTGTAGTATAGACATATCTATAGATGTCTCTGCAGAGGTATCTTTAAAAGAAGCAATAACCATTAAAGGAAATTTGATTTCAAAACTGGAATATAATATCTATTTTTCTGCTAGGCTTCCATTGCATAGCTAGAAAAAAAAGTAACTTGCTTTGTGAGCTACAGAGACTGGTAACTGTTTCATAACTGTTTTGTTAGGTCTTTTGCCCAGATCTGGTTCTGATTTCTAAGAAACTAACAGAAGAATGTTCCATCCAAGGCAGCTTTAATGTGCAGTATTTGGGATCCTTGACATCATATTCCAGGAATGATGAATTCATATTCCTCATGCCTGAATTAGTAACTGCAGCTTTGTCTGCAGTGCTGGTAAAAAAGTCACAGACGACCAATATAAAGTGTCTCCCACCACAGACCTCAAAAGAGGGCTAAAGTGAGATTTAAGTATTACATAGACCTCGGTACTGGCCCTGTGCACTAGTGTGCATCTTAGCATAGCCTCAGAGAGTTCCATACACTTATCTGGAAAATAATATTAATTAGAAATATAGAATTTGCCTTTTGTGAGAAATATCACTCTGTCAAAGTTACTCGCCATTCTGAGTTGGAACAAAAAATTCCAAAAAGTTTCAAATTGGATGTTGACATTTTCAATCAAAACAAAATGATTCAATGTTTCAAAACCAACATTTTTCACTTCAATTCTCCCCACAGGAACATTGAAATTTTACATAGGAAAATGTCTATTTCCATTTTATTTATTTATTTATTTATTTATTTATGGTCAATCTCGATAGAACTACATTTTCCTATGGGAACATTTTTGGCAATACAAGTTTTGATCAGCTTTAATATTAATGTTCCCTTGTGTTTTCTAATCTATCATAACACTACCAAACTTACCTCTCCATCAGAGCCCATAGGGATCAAGTACTTGCACATGTGTGGCTGACAAGGGCATTCCAGAAGGCCTCATGCTTCTAGCACCAGAACCTATTATCATGTCAGAGATCTAGGCAGATGCATGGAGCTTATGAATAGTACAGTGTAGAGGTCAGTGTACAGCAGGAGGAGTACTTGTGGGCCATATTTTGGTCTCAGGAAAATCAGAGTAACTGTGAGTTAATTCTACTGCCTTGTGTCTAAAGCACCTGATTGAGACTCATGAAACCTTGGTTTTAGTTCCTGGCTCTGCCATTAGCTTGCTGGATGGCCTTGGGAAAAGTCATTTCCCCTCGTTGTGCCTCAGTTTCCCCCTCTATGAAATGGGAACAATGATACTGACCTTCTTTGTAAAGTACTTTAGGGATCAACTGATGAAAAATGTTATATAACAGCTAGATATTATTCTTAATAGATTCATTGGGCCAGCTTCTCATTCACAATAAGGCAGTGTAAAAGGACCTTACAGTGGGCTTCAGTTACATTCACACTCACTTTACACTGTCAGAGCGATGTAAAGGGTTCTTAGTGTAAATGAAAATCAAGTCCATTCTGAATTAAACTGGCATAACTGAGAGAATTTGGCCCCTGCATAGTTGTTACACCAGGGCAAAGTGGGTGTAAAGTTTTGTAGAGTTTTAATCCTCCTTTACATGCACTTTGCACACAGATGCAAAGAAGTGGAGAACCAGGTTCAGAGCATTTGGGCTTACTGGATCAAACCACTAGAAATAGAGGCTGTTTTCTTCTAATCAATGAAGTCTAGAAGTCCTGTTTCCAGCAGTGGCCAAAACTGGATGCTTCAGATAGAGGCTAAAGGCAAAATGCCCCTGGTTAATTAAAGAATGTAGTAGTTTGGAGGTGTGGGAAATTCTTTCCTGTCCCCTATGGGTAAGAAGTCAATCACTTACCAGATAGTACCTTTCTGTAACCTCCACAAGTCAGCGGGGGTATATAACACAAAGGAACTCTTGTATTTTTATCAGCTGTGACTCAGGGGTGGTAGGAGTCAGAAGCAGGAAGTTGTATTCACAGAAAACAGACAGGCCAACTTCTCATCTCAGTTACACGGGGGGGGGGGGGTAAATACAGAGTCACACTGCTGAAGTCATTAATAGGCTTGATTCTTCACTGCTTTGTATCTTTTGTAGGGACTTACATGTATGCAAAGCAGGGTGACCAGATAGCAAGTGGGAAAAATTGGGATGGGGTGGGAATTAACAGGTGCCTTTATAAGACAAAACCCCGCATATTGGGACTGTCTCTATAAAATCGGGATATTTGGTTACCCTAATGCAAAGTGGGTGCATTTCTGGTTGAAGAACTTTTAAGTTTTTGTTGAATCAGGGCCAAAAAACTAAAAGGCAAACTCCCATCGACTTCAGTGGATAGCAAGACTGGACGGATAAGAAAGATCAGGTAAAATGTTTGGGATGGGCTGTACGTGACAAACAATCAGAACCCATTACACAAGCATCATCCAGGTACAAATCTCTCTGCTTCCCGCTTTGCAAATAAATAAATAAAGACAAAAGGGATGTGCTTGATTCTCTTCTGAACTTTTCTCAGTGAGGTAAATCCCCAAATTAAAATTAAGGGCCAAATTGGGACCCAGCTTGCAGGGCAACACATAGGACCAAGAAAGTGTAACCGTCTGTGTAATTTGTTTGCACTGGGTAACTATACCAGTGTTTGAGGCATGGGCAGCAGACTCCGCAGGTGGGATGGAGTAGAGTGGGCCTTTGCTCCTTGCCCTCAGTGCTCCCATATGGCTGCACTGATATGCTGGGGCAGAGAGGGGAGTCTTCTGCCCTAGATATAGTCCTAGAATAGGGTGCTTCCTTGGTGGAGCATGAAAAGAGCAGGATGTAGGTTGTGACTCTGAAGCCCTGTCTACACTACTGAGTTTTGTTGCCCATAACTGCCCTTTGGCGACAGAACAGCAAGAGCGTACACATGCAACAATGGGATTTTTGTCGTGATTCTGGCGACAGAAAGCTTCCACCCCTACAAGAGACTTTTCCCCTCCCTTTATTGTCGACAAAAAGCCAGTGTAGATACTGCTGATGGTTTTGTGGATAGAACTGGCTTCTGCCCAGTATCCCACAACGCCTGCCCTTATTGCTCCGCTCAGTGTTTTGAGCTCTGCTGCCCTGCAGGCATGCATTCCTCCCCTTTCAAAGCACCGGGAAGTATCTGTGTGCTGCTCCGTCTGGGGAACAAACAAAGGGCAAATCATTAGAATGCCCCTGTTCTGCCCTGCACTAGGAGCAGAGCAGCAGGCAGACTGCTGCTGCAGGAGGGGGACAGACGGCTGTGTGGCTTTGCTATTCTTCAGCACTGAGAGCTCACAGAGCGACTCATGCTGCTGCTTTCCACAGCTGAGGGAGAACTCAGAGAGAATCCCAAGATGCGCAGAGATCAGCTCTTCCTTCCACTACACTGCACTGTGGGATACACACCTACAGTGCATTGCTCACCCTACTGATGATGGTGTCCCCAGTGTGGCCATGATCTGTTGACAGAGGGAGCAAGTGTGAACTCCCTTTGGTGATTTTTGTTTTGGCGACTTTTCGGTGTCAACATAAGTTTTGTCAACAAAACTTGGTAGTATAGACAAGCCCAGAGTCACAGTCTTGCTAACTTCTCTGCTCTGAGGCCAGCACAACTACTTGCTGCCCCTTTGCAAAGCCACACCTTGATTTGATTTTAAAGGAGAAAGAAACATCTTCTTGATGATAACAGGGCCCGATCCTTCATTGCTTTGCCTCATCGTGTACACTGCACACTTTGCACAGGAGCAAATTATGACTCGAGATGCAGGGCAATGCGGAATCAGGCCCCTATTAAGGCAAACTGTTAGGAAAGGTTAGTGTTTCTTGAGTTATTCCTCCTTCTGCTGTGCTTCCTCCTGCAACGTGTGCTGCGTCAGTCTTATTCCTCTTATGCACTGATATGGCGGAAGGATGGCATAAGCAAAACACAGTAGATATAGTGAAATTGAGCAGGAAGCTATAATAAGTGAATTCCTTTAAAATAAAAGGGGAAGGAAGGAATAGAGGGAGCGGCCTAGGACAGAGTTTTCATTGTCATCTATTTATATTATGCATATGCTGCTCCAAAAGACAGAATGCGTGATGTGGGCCCGGCCCCAAAGACTTTGTGATCTAAGGCCCTTCCTTAGATTATAAATGGACCTGAGTGGGAAGTGAGGAGACTCAGAATCATACAGGAGGGACTCTGCACTTTGTGTGATTGGATCTTAATACAAGACCAAACAGGGTAATCTCAGCAAATGCAGGGAGACCAAGAGAGGGGAAGGCTTCATGGGAAAAGCAGGTTTTATGGAAGGATTTGAGAGACAAAGCCAAAGTCCCTTGAAGACAATAGCAAGACTTCCACTCACTTAACTGGGCTACAGAAAAGAAGGGAGGGGATGCTGGGCTGGAAAGAAGCAGCAATAAATTGGGGGAAGGTTATAATGTAGCTGTGAATAGAGAAAAAGAGCAAACAGGGAGGACAGTTGGCCTAGAACCCAGGTGCTCAGAGATTAGGCAAAAGCTTAATGGCTTTGTTTGTATCACAGATTTTTTTGTGGGGCATGTGGCTTGGGTTTGGGAAAGAAAATGCGGAGAAGGCAGTGGGAAGATGGGCATTATTACTTTGTCCAAATCAGTGTGCCCATCACCCCCATCACTGAAGGCATGTTCTGGGATGGCAATCGGGTCTCAGATGGCACGTGCTCACTAAAAACGTACCAGTCAGGACTAACTTACTGATAGTCCCCGTTTGCTGAGAACTAGACGTTGAACTGTTTAAACTGAAATTGTGCAGGCGGCCAGCACAAAGTCTCTGCACTGCTTACGTCTGTCTGTGGTAGTTCCATGGCCCTCATTACCTGAGCACTTCACAACTGCTAATGTCATGAACCTCACAGAACTCCTGGGAGATAGGGAAGTGCCATAATCGGCATTTTATTGGTGGGGAACTGAGCCCTGGAGACCCAACTTCTATTGAAATTAATGGGAGTTAGGCGCTTTGTCTGCATCTTTAGGCATCTCAAAACTTTTGACAATCAGTTCCTAACTGACTTGCCCTAGGTCATACAGGGAATCAGTAGCAGAGCTGAGAAGGGCACCCTGTTTTCCTGAGTCTCAGCCTAGCATTCTAATCACTGAACCACTCTTCTGCATTTAATCCCCACTTCATTCCTGTTCTGAGGACGTAAGTGGATCATATGGTTGTACTGGGCCTCTGCACAGGGCTGAATTTCACCCTTTGAGATTATAGATTATTGTGGGATTTTGATAACACATCTGTTTTTTTCCTCCTTTAATTAAACAAAGCATGTGGTGCTTATTTAAGGTAAACTAACTAGTAGCGAGATGCAAATATGCTAGTTATTGAAAATAAAGGTGGAATGAACCAAATTTGCAAAAACTGTGATAAAATTTTACCAGCCCAGGAACAAAATCTACTTGCCTGGCCATTACAATGAGGATGAATGATTCTGATAAAGCAAATGATAGCTCACCTGCCAATCAGATCATACACTATGGATATATTTCTAATCCCCTACCTAGAGAGAAGCTAGAAAGTATTAGGCCATTAGGGAATCCCTGAAACAAGAAGATAATCATCTAAAGTTACATCCAAAGCCCTTTCCACTCCATCCAAAGGCTTCGTGCATCATCACATGACCTGGTGCTAATATTGTCAGCTTCTTGGCATGCCATAACCTTCTTCAGGATTAATTTGTATTCATTTAGATTCTGAAAGTGCAATTTGTTTAAAAACAAAACAAGAACAATTAATTTATAAGACCACTGTGGACACAAATGATGTTCAAAGGAACTGTATTGAGTTCATGCACTGGGATGAATGCTTGGGAAGAAACCATACAATTGTAAGCAAAATTGTTCAGATGAAGATAACTTTTTTGGCAATCGGGTGCAGCCACATTTATACTAACTGAAGATACGGCCCAGTAGATTTACTTTATTAGTATTGTTTTACACAAAAATGTTCTGATATTTCTATGCAGACCTACAATAAACAAACAAACAAACAAAGTAAATACCCAGCTCATCTATGGCATTCTTCATCCATAGATCTCAAAATGTTTTCAAGGAGGTCAGTATCATTATCCCCATTTTACAGATGAGGAAATCAAGGCACAGACAGGTGGAGTGGCTTGCACTAGGCAACCAGCAGGCCAGTGGAAATACACTCCAGGTCTCCTAAGGTCCAATTCAGTGGTCTGTCCAGTAGACAACACTGTCTTTATTTATAGTGATACATATTAAATAACTATATTTCTTGCTTGCATAGACCTCTCAAATATCTTACGTCAGCTAGATATCTTCAAACATGAATTAAACTATGCAACCCCTCTGCGAGGTTTGCCATTATTAAAATACACTTACAATGTGTGAACACCCACCCTTCGCAATGAGGCTTCTTGAGGTACCAGTGTTGATCGCTCTTGCCCTGTGTGGAGCAACCATGGCTGGTTACACCTCTTGCTTTATTTGGAGGCAGCTGTCTTGCAGAAAGTAAACATTCTGTGTCACCAAGCTGGAGTGCCCCAAAGTACTTACCTCCAAAGATCATTTCTGTCCCACGGGTGTTGCATTATAACTTTGTCCCAGTGAGGTTTCGCTCCTTACAGACCAAGAGGCCTGCGTTAATGGAGATGGAAGGGAACTGTCCACCATGGTGTTCTTTGCGTGTGCAAAATACCATCTGAAATTAGACAGGTCACATCATCAGCAGAAACAAACAGAATTAGAGATTATCACTGGCATCAGTAATAACTTAAAAATACAATTGTGGCTTGTCAGAATGCCTGGGTTCCACTCTTTGAATACAGGAGGGGCGTAGACCTGGTCACCTGTGCTGGGGGCTGGATATCAGGACTGTTCTATGTGTTCTCTTCCATGTTCTGCCACTGTGTGGCCTTCGGCAAATCACTTAACTTCCCTCAATTAAATGCTTCAGTGTTACCTATCTGGGAAAAGGACATACTGCATAGGGGTGTTGGGAGGCATAATTAAATGATGTTTTTTAAACCTCTATGAAAGGGGAACAAAGATATTGGGTACAAATGTGTGTACTTCAACCTTTTTAGGCCTCTGGCAGGTTTTATCAGCACAGACCTCTGGGATCATGCCACTTTCACTTGAAACCAGTGGGTCTCTTCATAAGCCACAGGCTTTGCACTAGCAGATCCCAAAGCAGGACCAGGGCCCCAATAGTGTGTTTGGCCTACATGATCTCCTGTGAGGAAGCCTTTTACATTTGTGACGCTTGGTAAAAACCGCTGTCGCTGTGCCAAAGCTTGGGTTAGATTCTTCACTGCCCAGCAATTTATACCAGTGCAATGTAAATGCAAAGTGAGTGCAAAATGCTACCATTCTAATTTGGTAGAGTGGTACATCCACTTTGCAATAGCTTTAGCCTAGTGTAATGACTACAAAAAGTATCAGGCAACAGAGAATTGGGCTCTTGTCTTGGAATCAGTTGTTATTAAATTGCTACCTCTACAGATAGACATACATATTGCAGTCAGCCTTGGACTTGTCTTACCTTAACCCTTGTGAATCTAGACTCTATTAATGAAAGCTCAACGTAGTGAGACTTACAATAATGATTGATAGACAGACCCACTAACTCTCACTGCACCTTGTAGGTTAAACAACCAGGGGTCCTTGTGGCACTTTAGAGACTAACAAATTTATTTGGGCATAAGCTTGTTAGTCTCTAAGGTGCCACAAAGACTCCTCATTGTTTTTGCTGATACAGACTAATACAGCTATTCCTCTCAAACCTGTAGATTAAATACATGTTATCAAATCTTTTTAATGGAAAAACATGGAGGTTAATACCAATATTTCCAGATGAGGGTGCTTTGAGATAGACACCTAAATCTATGTTTAAACACCTAAGTAAGGCCTGTTCTTCACTTGAAAGTCTTACTGGTATAACTACTTCTGTTAGGAGATGGAATTTTTACTGATATAGTTATAGCAGGCGAAAAATCGAGTGTGGATGGAGTGATATCATATAAAGATGGCTTATACCAATATAATTAATACACTTCTCAAAGCTAAACTGGCATAAAGGCCCTTTATTCACATAACTGCTTCCACTCTAGAGGTTTGTACTTCTTTAGTTACACTGGTAACTTTAGTACTTTAGTAACTTTTGGTAACTTTTAGTACTTTACTTTAGTAACTTTAGTAACTTTAGTTACACTGGTATAGTTGAAGCAGTACAACTCTGCAGTCTAAATTGTAGAAACTTACGTTGTTTCTTTCCCTCTAGATTTTTGACTTCCTGTTTTTTCTCATTATTTATTTCCATCTTCACTTCCCAATATTCCAAATTCTCTGTAATTATGAATCTACATCATCAGCCCAAAGTGAACATCACTAATGCAGGTGTTATGGAGGAGAGGCGGACGCATGAGTGCTGTGTTTCTAAAATGGAAATGATTCACAGACTGGCCATTGCATTCCCCTTACTTTATTGCTCAGAGCCCTACCCTGCCTTACAAGTTAAATGTTAATCAGCACAAACTGAAATTCACATTGATTAAATGGTGATAAGTCAGGACCTGAAATCTTTGTGGTGCTCAAATCAATTACATATCTTTAATTCTCCATGGAAGTATAAGGTGCTCAACATTCCACAGTCTCTTATCCTCTCTTCCCTAACCCTGTATTTATACATAAAGGCATAAATGTACATATAATCCCAATTCTAGTGGCATAACACGAAAAGCGCCCTGCACTGTAAGCAGCCATGTCTATTTTCTATCAGCCAGGCTAAACAAAAACAGCCTTCGGACAACTCCAGTCCCTTTGTCTCTGAAATCATTTGAAAGAAGCAATCAATACATTACAATTCAAGTGACACCAACTAACTAGCAGGAACTTCCGCATGCAGTGGCATTGCTGTAACTTGAAAATTGTGCAACACCTTTAGTAAATACTTCCTCATGTAGGAACAAGAATAAAGCTGAAGGACTCATTTTTCCTCCTTCACTGCAGAAGGCAAGGCAAGTTAAAGTACGAAGAAGCTAGAGGCCAGTCTTTCTTAAAGAAAGGAGACCGCTTTCCAGGCTTAGCTGAAATGATTAAAGTACTTCTTATTTCTACAGTTTTGCTCCTTTCTCAACACCAAGGTAAGTTTTTTTCCCCTTTTATCGAATCGCTGCTAAGTACAGTGACAGATAAGTTTCTATAGCTTTTGTGAGCTTTTAATTATTAACAGGTGGCTAATACTGAAAAACCATGATTGCATTTGTTGTACTCACACCAAATGAAGTCAGTTGAAGACGATGGCATTACTGAATATAGAGGTTTTTGTTTCACTACTAAAGTTAAAAAGCAATCATTAAAATTTACGAGAAAGGCAGATTAGTAAAGAAAATATTTACCCAGTTGACAAAACTGGACACAGATTGGCTAGCTCATGACTTGGAATAAGTTTGTTCTGAGGAAGTGAGAAAGCAAATTGTGAGAGAATTTATTCAACTTGGATAATTTGTTGCATTTATAACATTTTAATTGTAAAAGAAATACTTTTTTTGGAATTAAATGAACAGAAGTCTTCTACTTGCAACTGAAATAGAATTATAAACATTTATGCAACACCAGAATAAGTCCTGGAGATCATCCAGAATATGATTAATATTAATCATATTATCCCTTACTATGAAATCCTTTCAATATTAAATATAATTATTTAACCATATTTTATATGAGGTGTCATAAATTAGTTTTTGAGTGTATTCTTGCTTGCTTGCTATTTGAATCAGGAGCATATTTTCAGAACACAACATGCACAGATACACATATATTTGCACACGCAATTCATGGTCACTTGCACATGTAATTGTCTTCAGAGCACACACATATTATGTACAGAATTTAACAGATTTGTATATGGAATTGTATGCATTTGCTTGTGAAGAGATCTGAAAATCTTCCTCTTGAGATTTTATATATCTTGATCAAACAGATTTCATTTTCATATGAAGATCCACACTAACTAGTGGTGTTAATTCCTGATTTAAGATGGTTGGGAAATTGCAGTATTTATGTATGCCTTATCACCAATTTTTCACCTATTGTAACAGATCCAGAATACATTTCTTGCTCAGAAAAACCTGAATTAAAATAATGCCTGAAGCAAAACAAGATGACACCATACATTCACTCTGGAGAACTCATTCTAGGAAAACTATTGGAAACTGAACAAAATATAAGTGCTTACTTAACACACCCAGAATCTTGTAGCTTAAAAATCTTCATATGAAATACATACCAAAGTTATTAAACCGTAAGGCTTGTCTTGACTAGAGAAAAGGTCAGGTTTAGATCAGGCTACCTAGCTAAATCCAACCTAATTTGAGCAACCGAGACTGTAATTTGACTTCCCAAAATCGAACTAAAAGCGTTTCCTGAATCTGTAAGAGGAAATATTGGTTACGTTGATTTTTAGTTACACCACTCAAAGACTTCTCCTATTCTAGACAAAGTCAAGTTAGGGGCTGATTCAGAAACTCATACTTTGATTAGTGCTTACTCACACAAGTAGTCCTATCATTCACTGAAGAGACCCATTAATTTCACTGGAAGTAACATTCACCGTGTGCTGAGATCTTTTGAAAATCTGTCTACAAGTGTCAGAGTGGGAGATGCAGGATTCCGAGCGCTTAGGAAAATTTGGGCTTTATTTCTGTGATTAAAATAGGAGCTGATCTATTTTTGAAATTCTGATCCCAAATGTAAGTGCTGAACCCTTGAAAACTGGTCCCGTAGGATGACATTCACCCCCACGCAACAGGATTAAAAGGGACTCGTGGTACATAGACCTTGTGATGTCTCATAGGACAGAATCTGATTTTCAGAGACTCTGAACACCTTCCAGGGAAGTCACATGTGCAGAGCACCTCTGAAAATCAGGTCATGATACCTCATGTTCTTCATGTGTGGAAGCTGAAAACCTCTTCTTCTTACCCTTAATAAGCTCTTCCCAGCCACAATACCTCTTGCACTTCTTCACTACTATACAGACAGACACACAACATATCCATGTACACAAAGGGAGATGGAAAAAGGCCATTTGGGTCATCTAAGATGTCTCTCCTGCTACATCCATCATGTACATGTATGTTCCCTACTTTCAGCATACTGTCCAGTCCTTAGCCTAGTGCATTTCGAATGCCACTAGCCACAGTGGGTCAAAAATGTCATTGAAATAGAAACTTTCCATGGGAATGTGTCATTTTCAACAAAGTTTCCATTTAAAAAAAAAACCAAAAGTTGAAATGAAGTGTTTTGACAATTTCAGAACAAAGCCCTTTGAAAGTATGCACTTCAATGACTTTCCATTTCAAAATGTATTTTATTTTGTATTATACATTATGATACAGCATAACATCTTAAAAAGTCAAAAATCAGAACAAACCATTTCAACTTTAACACAATGGAATGTTTTGACTGGCCCAAAACAATTCCTCCTCCTCCTTCCCCAAAATCATTTTGTGGGAAACTTTGATTATTTTTGGTTTTCATTCCATTTTGGATCCAGGAGCGCCAGATCCAGATCCTAGCTCTGCACATCCTAATACCATCTCACTCTAGTGATCCTAATGGATTCTGGACATGGTTCCATGCTCCAGACAGGGATACTAGGAATTTGCACACCACATCACATTGGTAGGAGTGTAGGATCCACACAGGGCATGATCTGTCCAAAACAGGAGAGTGGCTGTAGTCTAGTGCAGAGGGTCTCAAACTTCATTGCACTGTGACCTCATTCTGACAACAAAAATTATTACACAACCCCAGGAGGGGGGTATGAAGCATAAGCCCACCCAAGTTGGGGGCCAAAGCTGAAACCCCAGGGCTTCATCCCCAGGTGTGGGGCTTGTAACCTGAGCCCCGACGCCCCAAGCTGAAGCCCAAGTCTAAGCCCCAGGCAGTGGGCTTCGGCCCCAGGACCTAGACAGTCTAACTTCAAACCTGGTGACCCCATTAAAATGGGGCTGTGACCCACAGTTTGAGAACCGCTGGGTTAGAGGAAGAGAGAATGAGAGCCGCTTGGAAAATATGAGCAGCTGTTACCATAGATATTAGAGAATATTTCATGACTCAGTTCTGGACTGGTGACAAAGAAGCTATAGATCTAATAGGTGCAGAGAACCATAATACTCTGATCCAGAGCCAGCAGCTAGGACAGGCTGAACCTCGGTGGCACCAGTATTAGTCATTTTTCATACCTGATGTAGTGGGCACTGTAGTCATGTACATTCAGATCACTTTGCAACACAGTGGCCAATATTGCTCAGAAGGCAGCACAAGAGAATATTTTTAGCTACCAAATATTTTCCCAGCCTGGCAGCTTCTTCTAGCAGCAGCAATGCAAAAATTAAGAGACATATTGCCCATTAGCCCAGAACACTCTGGGGCCAGGTGCATCCTCTTTCTGCTGGGAATGACAAAGGGGCCTTCCCTCCCGCTGTGAGACTATTTCTGATTGTCTCACAAAGTAAAGTGAATACATTTCAGCAGTTTTAGCAGAGCTGTTTGTTCTGTGGATACAGAATAGTCTCTAAAGGATGCAAAGCTAGATCTTCTCTGGAATAGTTTAGAGTAGGGGGTTCACAAACTTCATTGCACCACGACGCTCTTTTGACCACAAAAATTACTACATGACCCCAGGAGGGGGTCCAAAGCCCGAGCTGCACCACCCTGATGGGGGCAAAGCTGAAGCCTAAGGCTTCAGCCACAAGCAGGGGGCCTGTAACCTGAGCCCGGCCATAATGGGCTGAAGCACTTAGGCTATTATGTTTTAAGCTAATACAGTAGACTCTCGATTATCCAGGATTGGGTTAACCAGGTTGTGGATTAACCAGGATGCCAAAAAAAAAAAAATGTGTAACTCGCAGGGCCGGCTCTGGCTTTGTTGCACCTCATGCACAAAAAAACCAAAATCCACCAGGCCATAGGGTGAACCAACACCCCCACCCTCCGGCGCAGGTGGCTGGTGAACCAAGGCCCCCACCCCCCATTTCCTATGGATGGTGATTATCCAGGATTTTATTAACCAGGATTATTTTTTTCCCTATCATCCTGGATAATCGAGAGTCTACTGTAGTACCTAATTGTACGCTAGATGCTATCCAATACGTATAAGTTCTCTGCTGCAAAGAGATTAAAAATTAAGTTAGACCCTGATTAAGAAAGCATCTGTATTCAAGACAGCACTTAAGCATGTGCTTAAGTCCCGCTGGACTTATAGTTAAGTATGGGCCTAAGTGCTTTCTTGCATTGGGGCCTCAGATAGAATGCAATAAAAGGTTTGTACAGAGGGTTGGAGGAGTGACCCCAGGGTTAAGCTCATGGGGTTACTGAGCAGAGGCCGGTGTACAGCATGATGGAATAAACATTAGCTGGCACTAGTATATAAAAGACACACCGGAGCCACATAGCCTGTGCAGCCTGAGCAGAAATTGCATTTATATTCCTCCCACTCAGAAACAATCACAAATTAGCCCGGTAACATGAAATAGATCAGATTTTTCAAAAACACTCATGTGCCTTGAGACCGATGCTCTGCCCCTAGTCTTTCTTCTGTGCACTGCTCCGAGGTCTGAGTTTGCCGAGTGCAACAGAGGGATCTCGAAGCACAATCACATCTAGCCAGAGCGACAGGCTTAGCTAATAATTTAATAAGGATGGGGCATCCACAGCCAAATCCATAATGCCCCTCTGAAATGCAATCTGCTCTCCTGCCTTTTGCACTGAGCTCAGCATTATACCCAATAGAGATTTGAGAGCCCTGAGCAGAGAATTTTGCTCTCCAGATAGGACAGGACACAAGACACACATTGACAAAAGAGCACTGGCAACATTACTAGGGCCAGATCATGACAGCACAAGGGGAGCAAGAGAAGGAAGGAGGAGCCAGCTCTACACAGGGAAGGTACAACTGAAGCCCCTGGGCCCTCCTCAGCTCACGGTCAATTCCTTGCTGTCACCTATTTGGTTGTAATACACCCAGAAAGAGCCATGGTCCTGCTCCCATCTGCACACCCACCAGTGAAGATAGCCAGATGCACTGTGTGTATGTGGTGGGGGGCGGGGGAGGCAAGGGGAGGGCGAGAAGGGGGAATGGGGAAGGGGAGCTTGTTGGACCTTCCTTAACACAATCCCCACCCACACCTACTCGCCAGACCCTGTGACAGCCAGATGCACCTGCCCCAAATAAATATCCGCCCTCAAGCTAGCAGAGTTGATGAAGCTCTGAAATGCCCACAGTGTGAGCAAGTGCCTATCAAGGTACAATCTGACCCTTAATATGGACTGCAGCTCTCCCATGCAATAATGGCACAGGAGACAAGAGCCGGGTATTGCAAAATGGGCACATACTGATGAGCAATGAGGCTTGCTGATTATGTAATTGGTTTCCTTGTATTCTGGCATGGTGATTAGTGCTGTGCACATCTGTTTACAGTGAAGTGTGCTGTCAGTCAGTCATTACTAACGTTTCATAGCCTCAGGGCCTTTTAGCATTTAACTCACCCTGGACTTGGATAGCTATATGGCTTTTGTGTGAATCTGTAGAACATTTAAATAGCCTCAAGAGGAGTTAATTCATGAACTTTGTCCAACCCAGTCGCCATACTAATAAATACATGTCGCTGGATAAAATATCCACATTCTACCAACCGATACTTCTAGCATGCCAGCACCTGTATCCGGCCTGTGAAATGATTTTTTTTCCCCATGAGAGTTACCTCTGAAATTTTTCTGATTTTGGCATACAAAGATTCAGATTTTCAGTGAAATCCCCACCCCACACCCCCCCCCCCCCTTTTTTTTTTTTTGGCAAAAACCAGAACTTTTTGGGCAAAAATTTCTGTTTCATTGACAAGCCATTTTACATAGAGAAAAAAAGACATTTTGATGGAAATTTTTCAACTTACTCCTGTGCGGACGGGCAGAGCAAAATGGTCAAATCACCTGCCTAGCCATCTGGCCTCTTGGGGTTTATTCCTAGCTCTGCCACTGACTCACTATGCAACTTACTTACTCTTTCTATGCCTAAACTTACCCACTTACAAAATAGGGCTAATAAAAATACCTGTCTCACACCGGTGTTATGAGAATTAACCATGCACATAAAGTGCTTTGACATCCTCAAGTGAAAGGTGCAGTCTCAGCCCAGGCTAAATTTCAGTTCAGGCTAAATTTTCAAAAGAGACCAGTGTCCAATTTTTCCAATGCCCAACTTGAGACATATGTTTCAGCAGGGGCTGATTTTTAGAGCACGTCTGCTTAGCCCTTAATGAAAATCAGGCCCTCTAAGGTTGTCGCAGGTTGGACACCCAAAATCCAAGACACCAAAAATCATGAGTAACTTGAAAATTTTGGCCGCACAATCCAGTATTGAGTTTGGTTTCAGCAACACGTGGTGCTCAACTGCTTGTGCTTATAGACTGGGTTTAGTTTCTGCATAAGGAATGCAATATGGTAGCTCAGTTCGAAGGAAGTGTGGTGGTAACCAATTCTGCACCCAGAAGAGATAACTGCAATCCCTTGGCCAGCCGAAGATGAGAACAAAGCCACTATGGCTGATACTGTCCCTGGATAGTCAAGCAGCAGCTGAGGGGTTAACTAGAAACACAGACTATGAATCCAATTAACCAATAATGTGCACACTCTCAATCTAAGATCTGATATCACTTCTGCCATCTCTTACAGTTCCTTCCTGTGGCCAACATCACTCTGATGAGTTATTCAGGATGCCAGATTAGGTGATCATAATGGTCCCCTCTGGCTTTAAAATCTATGAACCACTCTTTCTCCTACAAACATCCTTGTACACAACTGTATCGATCACAAAACAGCTGGTATGAAGTGTTTTCATAAGGAACAAAATATATTTTGTACCCCTAAAACCCCAATAAAAACTGGGAGCAGGGAGTAGGAGAGAACTGAACAAAAGGAGAGGAAAAAGAAGACAATAAAAAGCCGAGAAAAGTTTTCAACTATCACATGCACATAATCACACCTAGTAAAATATAATAGGTGAAACATACTACAGGAAGTGGATTAACTGGAACTATTTCTGTGAAAAGACTAGTTGACAATATTTCTAAAGAATGAATCTCAGATAGCTCCCAACTACCTATGAATACTGTGAATGTACTTACCTACCATATGGGAGGAATTCTTTGTTAATTTATACAGCTTTCTGTAACAGAGTCTGGAGATTATTAACTCTAGAATCACCTAACCTGATCTGCATCAGTTGCAAAGCAGTGAATGCAAAAGTAAAGGCACCATTTTGAAAATCTGGCCCAAGTGTTGGTATAAAAATCATGCAGTGCTAGAATAGGATTCTATGAATTGCATGAAAATTAAATAAAATGATACAACATTTAGAAACTGTGGAATTTTAAAAAATAAAATAAATGTTTGTTTTGACAAATATTTTTGTTTCGCCTAGGGACTGCACGAAGGAAATTACCTGGGGTGAAGGACTACGAAGTCGTCTATCCACAAAAACTACACCTGTTACACAAAAGAGATGTAGCAGGAAACCAAAATACCAACAATGGGGTAATTAAGGAGGCATTTTTTATTTGTTTGCATGGGAGCGGGATAGTTTTGCCTTGGGTCAGAGGGTACTTAATGTTCAAGATAAGTTAGATCCAGATATCAGATTATACTAATGGAACAGAATAACTAGGTTATTGAATCCATTCCCCTGCAAGGGCGGGCCAGGATAGTCACATATTAAAAGTAGGTGGCAACATCTAAATGTGATTGGAGAGTCTCCTAGTTCATGACCATACATTTATTCACAGTGTAAACCAGCTCATTAGTTGGTAATAGTGGCACTTTTTTGCTCAAAAGTAGAGCTCGGTGGATAGTGAAAAAACAGTGGAGCAGAAGCTCCTAGCATTCCAGGGTGTTGAGTTTTAGATCCAAAGTATGCAGCACAGCCACATCCTCAAATCTACCTCTGGGTGGAGGTGGAACAAATCAGTGGGTTGGGTTCAGGACTGAGATTTCTACTCCTATCTCCGTCACTAACCTGCTGGGGGATGTTCAGTAAGTCACTTAACTTCTCTTGGACCCTCTTTCTCCATCTGCCAAATGGGGCAGTGAGACATGCTGTCCTTTATAAAGTTCTTTGAGACCTATGGATAAAGGCCCCAACACAGGAAAGCATGAGCACATGCTTAACATTAAGCACTTTAATAATGATTACTATTTTTGAGATAGTGCCTAGTGATCCAACAAGTGCCTAGTTAGACATTGCATGAACAGGGAGTAGTTAGATGGCCCCTGCCCTGAAAAATGTACAGTCTAACTAGACAAGACAAAGAGTAGGGGAAAGGGACACAACATACCACTGAGTTCAACTAAGACAATTCAAATGCTTAAAGTTAAGAACATGCGTTGGTGCTTGGACGAATAAGAATAGGATTATTTACATGCTTAAAGTTAAGCATGTGCTTGAGTCCTTTCCACAATTGGGTCTTAAGTGAAGTGTAGTCTGCTATCGAAGTCAGCAGAGATGTACACATACCTTTGAAAGCAGACTTTAGATTTTAGAGTTCAATTTATTAAAGACATTTAAAAAGTGATGCTTAGTCTAGAACTGCCGGTGGGTCTACTGTTGTGGGGGAGTTGGTGTGGCATCTCAAGACCAGTAAATTCACAGTGAGGCTGGTGCTTGTTGCTATTGACATTATAACACTCAAATATTTGCAGGCAAAATATGATGACAGGATGCAATATGAAATTAAAGTCAACGGGAAGAAAGTGATACTTCATCTAGAAAAAAATAAGTAAGTTCAATTTCTTTTCTTATAACATTATCACGCTCTATCACCCAGGTCGCTGGAAAGAAATACTATAAAGCACTCGGCTACAGTTTCTAAACGCAAATGGGACTTAAGATCATAGGAGATGGGTGTATTTGAAATTTTAACTCTCAGATATCATAGAGATGGCAGCAGATGAAGAACCTTAATAGAACAAAACAGACTAGAATCAGCGGCACTATGTCAGAGCCTGGCTAGCATGACACAACTCTAAAACAGATATATGACTTTTGCTGTGATTGTAATGACATTGCTGCAACTCCTGCAGCTTTCTTTTTGATTCTAAAACCATGGTTGTAGCTAATAAGACTTGTGAGCCCCTGTCCGTGCCTCAATTCCCCCATCAGTAAATTGGGGATAATGATACTGACTTACTTTCAGGGATACTGTGTATTCACATTTGTAAAGAATCCTGAGATCCTCAGAAGGAAGATATTATAAAATGCAAGCGGTAGATAGGTAGATAGATAGACAGACAGACCATCAGATAGATAGGATAATACTGGGTTAGGCTGGCCACCCTCTACGACTGCTATAACTACGATTACTGCCCATTTATGAAATCATACCTGCCTCTACTGTTACCTTTGTTCTCTCACTCCTACGTATTTGTCTAAATTAACTTGTTTATTCTCTAAATCCAGATTATAAAATTTGTGTGTCGGGGATTGTCTGTGTGTTTATGTTTGTTCTGTGCCTAATGCAGTGGAGCTTTGATTCCTATTTCGGGGTGTGTAGGCTCTCTCAGAATGGAAAATATCATAGTAATAATAATAAGAAGAAGAAATAGTTCTGACAGTTTACAAGTGATCAGACTTCTAAATCTTACTAGGTTGTGAATGAATATTGCAAAATAAGAAACACATCCTGGCCTGAGGAGCTTAGTCTATAATATGCAAGCTACATCAAGAATAGGCTATAATACAAAAGAGAGTATATCAGAACACTATTGGATCATACAGAGCAAACATGAAACAATGTGTAATGGTTATTGTACATTGGCTGCGTGTGTCTTTTGAGTTCTTTATGTTTGACATTGTGTCAGTTTAGGTACATTTTAAGTGGCGTTTTTAAAGATTGTGTAAACATGCCTTAAAGTGGCAATCGGTTTACATTAAATGTATCAAAAATAGAACTAGAAACAATAAATAAATGTTAGTCCCTGCTTTAATCTAATCAAAATATTTGAAGGGAGAGGAATTGGGAAGCCTTTTTGTGTGAGCTTCCTTTTTTAAAAAATACAGCGACCTGTTGAAATTGCTCATAGAAGTTTGGAACATTAGTACTAGATTAAGTGAATTGGGCCCCAGTTCATGACTGGCTTCCATGGGACTGCTCTGGTTGCTTTATATTAAGCATCTGTTTCAGTGCTTTGGTGGATTGGGACCAGCGTGCTCAGAAACTTGTAAGATTGAGCCACTGATGTTCAGCATGCATGGGAGCAAGTCAGAACGCAAAATGAACGCAGTATAGTCAGTGGTTGCTGAATTAAAAGAATGTATTCCAGGGATATCATGTCCACATATTTAGTGTTTTACTATTTCTGTATCTATATCTATAGGTACATCTTTCTAAATGTAGATAGACTTTCAGTGGAAAAAAATCAGCCTCCACTACAAACCAAGTCTGGACAATTTCATCCCCATCGGTTAAAGTTTGACAAAGTTATAAATAAGTGGAAACAGAGGGTAATAATGGAAAGTATTGATCAATCTCTATACGTATGCATGTCTGAAGGTTAGTCAAAGTGGGCATAAAGCACTAATGCTTCAGAATTGTGGTGTTTCACACTCACTTTGAACTGGCGCAAATGACTACCTAAGGTGTAGCCCATGAAAGAAACAGGCCCATGTATGTATTTAAAAATGGTATAGTCTTATACTCTCAGGAAGTTATTTTATATTAATACAATGAATGGGCTTCGGTTTGACTTTAGAAATCTCCCTTTGTTTGGATAAGGGTTGTGAAGAGGCCTAATTGTCCAGCAGCCTTAATTCTCTAGTCTTTTGATGCTAAAAATAACAACACTAGGCATGCTAGTGTTTCAAAAATGGCTTGAAGCTCATTATGTAATCACTTCTTCCCTTGATTACTCCAGCATCATTATTAGCTAGAATAACAGGCCCATTGTATTCTTTCCAGGGATCTATTTGCTAAAGACTACTCTGAAACTCATTACTCCCATGAGGGTCGAGAAGTGACGACAAGCCCTCAGATCGAGGTAACATCTAAAGGCTCTTCTACAAATCTGTAATCACATGGTGTTCCATGTGGGATTCACCAGCATATTAGCAACAGCACCATCCACTCTTTAATGGAAGATATAGGTCCAGATCCTAAGCCCGTATAAATTGGCATAGCTTCACTGGCCTCAATGAATGCGTGGCTGAGGTTGTGTTTCTTGCCCTCAGTGGAACTGCACTGATTTACACCACTTGAGAATCTGAACTATAGCTTTCTTTATAACAAAGAAAACATTTTGTATTTTTATAGCTCATGAACACATCTCCCGACCTGCTGGAATTCCTGGAGGAAAGGGAATGGGGCCCAGTGAGAGACTAAACATTCTATGGCTTTCTACCGCATAACTTAGTTTCACAAAAGGAGCAATGTTATTCATTTTAAGTGCCTAATCTCAGTGAGATCATGAACTTAGATAAACACACCTTTACTCACACACTCACCCTGCCTCCCACCCACACAGCAGATGCATTAAAATGTATTACAGGTTATACCAGATGGCTTCCTTGGACCATGACCAATCAGTTACTCAGTTATAAGCACAAAGGCAGTCACTGTACAAGTTCTTTTTTTTTTTAATTAACTATATGTCTGTGGGTCTTGACCCACTGAACTACAGCCCCCCTATTTTAAGCCATTGTTCATTGTCTATTTTTTTTTTTAACAATTACAATTTGAAATGCAGAAATAACTATTCTTTGTCCTGGAGAAAGAGGAACAATAGAAATTTAGATGGGTAAAATCTGCGTAAGGACTTCAGGATTTCTCTTCCTAATATCACAGAGGCTATACCTCATTGCTCTATTTATTTCTCTGACCAAATGGAAGTTTGCATTTGGTTAAAGATTATTCTAAACAAGGCATGCTGCACAGACATCTGATACGTTGTATGACCGAGGAATTCTAGCTTTGCTCATACTGCTCGGTGGTTAAACATTTTTTGGCTTAACTTGCATCAGCATGAGGTGTAGAGCAATTGTTTATTATTTTCTCTAATAATGTTTCTTTCGTCAATGACTCTTTCATTGTCAAGAAGCTGACACATCATGATGAATGGATGTTAAACCATAATGTGAAACCCAGCATCCATGAGCCATAAAAGAAGTACGTTTGTATGTGGGTTTAAATCCCATTTCAGAAGCCCATATTTAAGTAGCTAGGGTACCATTTTCAAAAGCACCCGTGTGACTTCGGCATCCCCATGAACCCACTTGGCTCTATTGGAATTTAGGTTCTTAAATCACTTGAGCACCTTTGAAAATTTTATCCTCAAGCACATGTTCACTTTTAAGCATATTCTTAGCTTCAATGGGACTTAAGAGGACTTGATCGTGTTAACGTTAAGCACTTAATTAAGTGCTTTCCTGCACTGGGGTCAGAATGAAAGAACATAATCTGACCCCTGATTCTGCACAGCACTTAAACACGTGCTTAACTTTAAATACAGGAGTAATCCTATCCCTATTCCACATTTAAGCACATGCTTAACTTTGAGAATATGGGGAACACATCTTTAAAGTTAAGTATGTGGAAAAGTGCTTTGCTGAATCAGGGCAACGGAAGGCAAATAAACTTGGGAGCTGTAAGCCAGTGGAAGATTTTTCTATGAAGGGAAAAGCCTGCACTGGTTGGTCTTGTCAAAGTTAGGGCACCTTTGTGTCCACACGCCAACACAGAGCTGCTGTAACTGACCTGGGAATTGTCACCCTCTATTTCCATGTCAAGCAGGAGGTACTGCAGGTCATCATTTGCTTTTGGAATCATAGGCAATTCAAGTGGTTGGGAGAGGGGGTACCAATTTCCTTTCTGACCAGAACACCATAACTCAGATTTGAGATAAAACAAAAACTACAATATTTAGAGAAAAATTATAATCTCTAAATGGGACATATCTGCAGATAATGTAATATGACATTATGCTACAGTTGTAATTGGAGCTAAGTGAGTTCACATCAGCTGAACATCTGGACCAATATGACAATTTATCATTGTTTCCTAACAGGACCACTGTTTTTACGAGGGTCACATCCAAAACGATAATGACTCAGAAGCAAGCATCAGCGCCTGCAGTGGTTTGAAGTAAGATTATAGCTAATGGTCTTTATGGTGAAATGATACAAGAATGTACTTTTTAATCTACACGACTTTTTGTTCCCTTGCTCTTTATTTACAGCCACAGTTGCATCCAGTGCTATGAATCTGTAAGATCTCAAAAGCTTAGCTCTATAAGGGTGAAATCACTATGAGAATGGGTCTGAGTAGTTATCCTATAGATCTGCTTCTGAGCAAAACTGTTTATAAAGAAAAGGGAAAAGGATAAAGAAAAAACCAGAGGGTGTCAGCCTTTGTTTGGAGGAGGTGCAATTGCATATTTCCACTCTGGTTCTAATACTAGATAGGAAACTAAAGGAACACCTATGTGCTGCACTAAGTTATGCTGATCATTCAGCAGGAGGTGCTGAATCTTCTCATTCAATGCTGAACCAGGCCTTGAGTATGCTGTTAGGTGGAGCGGTGTGGTTGGAAATCCAATCTTTTGCATAAGACAATCAATTCAAAGATCTGTCCTTTTGTAAATTAAAGATTCCACTGCGCAATTTGAAGGGCCAGGAACATTAGCACTAGGGCTGGTCAAACAATTTTAAAAGAAATATTTTTCCATCAGAAAATGGGATTTCATCCACAGAAATTTTCTGGGGAAAAAGATTGATTTCAGCAGAATTCTGTTAGAACATTTTGTTTCAGGTTAACACACTGAAATGACACATGCTTTCAGAATGTGAAAACATTTTGTTTTCATCATAAATGTCAAAACAAAACATTTTGACATTTCCAATTTAAAATTATGCAGAAATTTTCATTTCAAATATTTTATCTTTGCTTCCTGATTTAGGAAGAAAACAAGCACCAAAATATCAAATTTCCCATGGAATCAAAATTTCATTTTTCAGTCAGATCTCATCAGTATAAAAGTCATGAACAAAATTCTGTTCCACTTGCTTAATTCCAGTTTGAGTAGTTTTACTTTACTAATATATAATTTCCCTAAAATTTCAGTTTGTCATGGCATTTTTTACTTCCTGTTGTGTATTGTATCTGAGAGCTGTTCACATTCTACTATGTCCCATTACACTGGTGTGATCCTTATGCTAGGGGAGAAAAGTGCTCCACAAATGGGAGTCATTATTCTGATAAAATCCTATGGATTCTCATTCTAATCAGAGGGTTTTAAAAAAATGTTTCACAGAGGATATTTCAAGAGCCAGGGTCAAAGATACCTTATCCAACCCCTGAAGCTCACAGACAGCGAGGAACACGCAGTCTTTAAATATGAAAGCCTGGAAGATGCTGAAGGCCCAAAAACTTGTGGCGTAACCAACACTACCTGGGAATCAGAAGATCCTATCAAAAAGTCCTCTAGATCAAGTACCAGTCTGGAAGTGAGTACTGACCTGAAGATAAGCTAAATTCCTAAGAAAATTTCTGAGAATTAGTTTTTGTGATCCTGGCATAAAGATTTGAATTGCACCATATTTTGCAAATAAACAATCTGTTATTCTTACCCAGAAGGGTAATGTGAGACAGGATCTCAGGTGTAGTTAGAGATTCACCATGTTATTGCTGGAATAGAGGCAATCTGTGTTTCGTGTTCTGTGTGCCATTTATTCACTCCAATTTAAGGTTCCATGTGCCAGTAATACATTTTAACATTTTTAGAAGGTCTCTTTCTATAAGTCTATAATATAGAACTAAACTATTGTTGTATGTAAGGTAAATAAGATTTTTAAAATGTTTAAGAAGCTTCAATTAAAAATAAATTAAAAAGTAGAGCCCCCGGACCCGTGGCCAGGACCCAGGCAGTGCGAGTGCCACTGAAAATCAGCTTGAGTGCGGCCATCGGCACCCGTGCCATAGGTTGCCTACCCCTGGTGTGTACCCTTGTTTTAACTGGGACCCACAGCTTAGAAAGGGAGGAAAATATCCATTTTCAGTTAATTTCGTTTTAAATCAGTACAGATAAAATCCTAAAGTTAGTTTCTGTAACCATGGGCCTGATCCTCACTTACAACTCCTTTAATAACCGAGAATCTGTCCCTATGCATGAAAAATGGGCACATCCATCCAAATTATATGTGAAACAGCCCAAATTTAATGTGAAAATAGTGCATCTGCAAATGCACATTTTGCACATGGAAATTGCACAGTTTGCACACACATTTTAGGAGGCATTCTGAAAATTTGGCCTTGACAGGTATACATTTTTAATATGAAAGCACAGATCTGAAATGTAACTCAAGCTGTAGAAACCTGCACACAGCCAGAGGCAACCCAATTTATCTTTCATTAGTACTGAGCAGCATTAATTAACGTAGTAGCAGGCAGCTTTAAACACAAATAAAGACACATTCTGCTGCAGATACAAACATGCAATTACCAATGGGGAATCAATGGATTGAGTTCACCCACTACAGGTTTGAATATTATTGGTCACAGGAGTTGCACATTGATCTAAGGCTAATTTTTTTAATTGAAATTAAATAAAAGAAGTATGGCTCAGATTTACAAAGGTATTTAAGGCTTAGTCAATGGGACTTAGGTGCCCAACAATATCAATGGGAGTTATGCATTTAATTAACAGGTGCTTTTGTAAATTCTACTAGGTGCCTAAAGTGACCAGACAGCAAATGTAAAAACTCAGGATGGGGGTGGGGAGTAATAGGAGCCTATATAAGAAAAAGACCCAAAAATTGGGACTGTGTCTTTAAAATTGGGACATCTGGTCACCCTATAGGTGCGGGTCTGCATCTTTAGGCACCTAAATACCTTTGAAAATCTGACCCTTAACTTCTCAACTGTAAAAACAGGGATGACAGCAATTCCACTCTCAGTAATTTAGAGAGAGATTATACGATTATAAAATATTCTTCTTGAATCTAAAGGGGGCAGATCAGAACAGGTCCTAACAATCTTTTGTAAAATGTTTTTCTTAGAAACAGGAATACCTGAAAGCAAGGAAGTATGTCGAAATCTACATAGTTGTAGACAATGCTGCGGTGAGTATTCACACAAACATTTTTCATTTGACCTCTACAACAACCATGGATTTGATTTTTCAAAGTACTTGGCACTGGCCTAATTGTGCTCCCATGGAGATAAATGGGAATATTATCCTTGCCTTCTGTGGCAGGCAGAGTTAAGCCAACTCTGAGCAAGGAAGATCCTGCTGAAAGAAGATCTGAACTTCACAATGGACAGGAAAATATAGATCTCAAGTCAGACTGAGTGGAAAGTGTCTATTAACATGTTGACATTTTTTGGATGACAGTATACGTGTATGGCCCGGTTCTCTGTTGTCCTGCGACTAGTGTGAGATCCTTACCCACATGTCATTCCCAGACTTCAAGTGGAGTGACGGAGACCTAAAATCCCCAGTTCTAGATATGGGACAATTCCCCTAGAGCAGGCACTGAGGAAGACAGCTGTAAGGTTATCCACTGAAGATCCTCTGTAAAGCCTGGCATATGGGGCGTTCTGGGGCAGGGCTGCAGAATCCCAGCCATGGCTGCCATAATTGAGACAGACCCCCCACTGCTATCTACATTATATCAGGTGTCCTGGAGCGGGCAAGACCCAAAGGCTACTTAGCCACCATAGTCTTCTCCATCCCCATGGGCTGCAGGTTCTGTGTTGTGCCTCTAAGAGGCTCAGGACAGGATTTAATAAGAGCTAGCTGGTAGCAGTAGTAGACAGTCACCCTCTATGTGAACCAGCCATATGACACACTTTGATCCTGATCCCACAAGCTGCTCCACACAAGCAAATCACTGTGCCCATGGGAAACCCCCGCAACTACCTCAGTGGGACTCTGTGGAAGCGCAGGAGCCCACACGTGCAGAATGGATTGTGGGATGAGTTCACTAGCCTGCGTGATCCTGACTACCATCTCACCCCAATACCTTTAACAAGTATTTTCAGCAGCATTTCAAAGATTTGGGGCCCACCTGAGCAGAGGGAATATGGAGAGGAGCAGAGAGAGTTATGGCCACCAAAGGTTTGGTGAGGTTTGCAAATAAAGGAGGAGATTTTGAATACAAGAGAACCGTATTTTACCGACCCATTGTGTAGGTAAAATATGGATATTATAAAAAGGCCCTGATCCTGCAAACAAATACGTGCTAAACTTCAAGTGCAAGAGTAGTCTCTATTGCAACCAATGGGCTTAAAGTTAAGCAACCTGCGTTTGGAGGATCGGGTCCCCAGCTAATAATATTTCTGATAGACACTTTCATGCTTACTAATTCATGCTCCTTTCATCTAAAATCCACTGGACCCAATACTTGGAAGTTACATCATGGATGAATGTGTTTCCATTAACCAAAACAGCACAGTACCAGGAAAGGCAAATAATCTTGGCATGAAAAATAATGAACAAAAACTAGACCAATTTTTTTTCCAAATCATTTCTTCTTTTTTTCCCCCCGCATCAGCATATTTTCTAAGAACATTACTATATTTGGTGTTGTGAAAGTATGGCACTTCCGTCATATGTCCCAGTTTTCAGGGGGAAGTTTACTCAGTCTTAAATATTTGCCAGAGGCAGAAACTTGACATGAGCCCAGGAGAAATTTCTTTTAAACTAATTTTCATAAAACCTACTATTACTAGGGTTGTGGGTTTTTTAGATTCTAAGGGCTTTACTCTCATTTGTACTGGGCCATATAGTGAGTGGAACTGGACTTTACACCTATTTTAAGGCTCCTTTTTCTGCCAGAATGATGTAAAGGGACTTCAATGTAAACCAGACCCTAAAGGGACAGGAAGAAACTCAGATCTGTATGAGTTTAGGCTACTTTGTCACCCTTGTATAGCATCCCCTAACAAGTGACAACTCTGATTCTTCCTCCCTTGCACTTGTGTCAATCAGGATTAAACCAACTGAAATCAGTGATGAAAAATGGATTTTGGTTGTGATCAGAATCAGGCCTGATGTACCTTCTATTTTAGCACACAAAACGCTACCAGAAGTAAAGGCCAATCCAAAGCCTATTTAAATTGAGGAAAGTCTTTCCATTAACTTTAATGGGCTTTGGATCAAGCCCTTCGTGTTTATTATGAGAACTAATCCCAATGATTTCATATTAATAAACACTTATGGTAATGCTACACTTGATAGTAAGTGTTTGCAGGCCCCTAAACAAGAATAGTACTTAGTCCTGTCTTGAGTGCAGGGGACTGGACTAGATGACTCCCAAGGGTCCTTCCAGTTCTATGAGTCTATGATTCTAAGGATGGGGGACAGGATTTGGGGCCTAGTCCCTGAGCCTTTGATTCTCAACCTACACTATTATGATTGCAGTACAGTAGGCGTGGCGGGCTGCAGTACCTATAGTGCTGTGTGTTGTTGTATATAGAAGAGAGACAAATAAGGGGAAATATGATTGAGGTCAACAAAATCATGAACGGTGAGAAAAAAGTGAATGGATAAGTGTTATTTACTCTTTCACATGATACAAAAACTAGGGATCACCTGATTAAATGAATAGGCAGCAGGTTTAATAAAAACAAGAGGAAGTATTTTTTCCACAAAATAAACAATTACCCTGTGGAACTCACTACCATGGAGTGCTGTGATGGTCAAAAGTATAATGGGTTCATCAAAGAACTGGATAAGTTCATGGAAGATGGGTCCATCAATGGCTATTAGCCAAGATGATCATAACCCGAGGCTCAGAGTGACCCTAAATCTCTGACTGCCAGAAGCTAGGAGTGGAAGACAGGGGTGGATCACTTCCTAATTGCCCTGTTTTGTACACTCTCACTGAAGCTCTGCTATAGGTCACTGTTGGGGACAGGATACTGGACAAGATGAACCATGGTCTGACTCAGTATGGCAGCTCTTATGTTCTTAACATCACCATCTGCTCTCAAATAGCTATTCAAATCTCAATGACTAATGGGTGAAATTCACTGCTGTGCAGAAAGGCAATACAAGGCCAATGCACCACTGAAGTCTCATTTAAATGCACAAAACAGAGCGTCAGGGAGACTTCAGTAGGCCTTGTGCTCTCCTTCTGTACAGGGCTGAATATTATACAATGTGAGAGTTCTGAAGAATTCAACATGATATGAATATGATATAAACAGTAAATTCAGATCAGTTGCTATACTAATACCTTCATTTCACTTTAACAAAGACCACTCATTTGTGGTGCAGTTTTATTTGAAATGTTTCAGGTATTTTATTCCCCAAATCACTGTTTTATTTTTTCCCCTTATCCTGTTACTGATGCTTTCATATTTATTTTTGCAGTATAGGAATTACAAAAGCGACATGACGAGGATAAGAACACGGGTATTTGAAATAATCAATTACATCAACATGGTAAGCCCTGTTGTTATTAAGTAAAAGTGCTACAGAATTGATTAAGTTTTGCAGTCTTGGGAGTTTTCTGTAATTACACATAGAAAAGAGTGAAGAAAATCAGATCTGCTGGCATTTATGAGAGTGAATAAAGCAGAAATAAAGGATCAGATGGAAAACATGGAAGGAGAATCTGTGCTGTCACATCTATAAAAGCAACAGAACTATGATATCAGACTAATGAATTGTTTCTCATAGTGCACAATAGTTTGGCGGAAAACAACGGTAGACACTGGATCGGATTCTTTACTGCCCCGTGCCTTGCGCAGTTTATTTACAGCAGTGCAAAGTGGGCATGAAACGCTGCCAAATCAACATAGCGGTTTACACCATCTTTGCACTTAAGCAACTTACTACACAAGGTCAAGTCAGTGGCAAACTTTGCTCATGTAAAAGGCAAAATTGTAATAAATGCCACAAAAGTCTTTTTTTTAATTAAAAGACCAGATCTTCACAAAACGTTTCAATTTCCATTAAATTTTCAAAGAAAATTCTACCCAAAGAGGAACCTCTAAGCCAAGTTTCTTATAGACCGAATTTTTCTATAGTTAGGTTCCAATCCTCCAAATGCTTATGTATGTGCTTAACTTTAAGCATATGATAATCAATCCCATTGAACTCCATGAGCTTGATTCTTATTTACACAAATGCCCCATATATTATACTGCTCTTAGGCCAGGTCTACACTGCGGGGAGCTGGGTCGAGCAAAGATATACAACTTCAGCTAAGTGAATAGCGTAGCTGAAGTCAACATAACTTTTAAGGCCACACATCCATAATATCCCATGCTGTAGGTTCAGAAGTGAGGGAGAAAGAATTACATCACTAAATAAAATATTTTAAGGAGGGGTTTATGGCATCAGCGTCTTAGCAATTGTTACAAAGAACTGATTAGAGTGAATTAAAAAGGTGTGAAGATTTTCCAAATTTTTTCCTTTCTTTGAAGTTTGTAATTTCTTCAAATATGCTGTTGCAATTTCAAAACATGACAGTTTCTTCAGTTGGTACAAAAAATGGGGGGGAGAGGGAATTAAGAAAAATCATATTTTTTTTTATTTTTTCTTTTAGTTTCAAAACTTCATTGGAATTTCAGAATTCAGAAAAGTTCATCTAATTTTAGAAATGATCAAATGTTAGTTGATTAAAAACAAACTATCAGAATAAGTCTCTGCTGTCTGAAAAAATTATAAGTTACTTACGTCTTCTGTCCACGATTTCTCCTTAATGCAGGTTTATAAAGCCATAAACATTCATGTGGCTTTGATTGGTCTAGAAGTCTGGACAGCTGGGGATCCGTTCATTGTGAATTCATCAGCAGGCACCACCTTGGACAAATTCTCAGCATGGCGTCAATCAAACTTGCTGAAAAGGAAGAATAATGACAATGCTCAGTTACTCACGTACGTATCATGTCCTTTTCCAGTTGTATTTCCAAATATACCAGAAGAATTTGTACCCAGAAACTTGTTTACAAAGAAAACCAGAGATGCAGTCTATAAGGGTCCTAATTTTGTCATTTCAAACACTGGGTTGTAATATTCACAGATCGATGGGGTGAAGCCCTGGCCTGTTTAAGTCAACTGGAGTTTTTCCATTGACTTCAACTGGGCTAGGATTTCACCTACCGGTTTTTAAGAGCAAAAGAGATTGTTACGCTCATCTAGGCTGAGCTCTGACAAAACAGGAATACTATAAAATGTGGTAACATCCAAAGTGTTAGTATAAAAGCAAATAAAATGTATGAACAGAGATGGACTAAATACCCACACACTTTTGAGGGGGAGCAGTTTAATATCCAAATGAGGAGCTGGATATGAATTTTGCAGCTGGCTATCTATCTAGGCCTGAAATAGAGAGCTCAGACCCAGATTCTGATCTGAATCCAAACTTTGGAGAGGTGCCCAATTCAATATTCTGGCATGAGCCCACTGGTCCTGATTTACCAAAGCACATGCTTACACTTAAGTATGTTCTAATGTTCCATTGATCTCAGTGGAACTTAAACACACACTTGGCGTTAAAAATGCACTTAAGTGCTTTGCTGAATCAGGATTAATTTAATCAAATAACTTAAATGCTTTGATACATCTAGCCTTGCAGAAAAGGGATGAAATCACTCACATGCTTAAAACTTAACCTGTGCTTAAGTGCTTTACTGAACTGGAGACAATATAAAGATATATCTGAGCCACAAAGTTGGAATTTGGATCCAAAATTCAGGATTTTTCAGCTGCAGTGCCTCATTTGTGACCCTGAGGGAGAGAATCAAGGGCACAAATGACAGATAAGTACCTAAATCCCATTGAAGGCCAATGGGAGTCAGGCACCTAAGTATTTGTGCCCTTGAAAATCTCTCCCCGTCATACTGGTCCCAACTAAGGGGCCTGTGCCTAAGGGAACCTCCAGTTCATTCAACAAAACCACACTTGTGAGAGATCACTGGGCTTCATGCTATGTGTTTTTGCTTCCTTACAGAGGGATTGACTTGGATGGGTCAACAGTCGGACTGGCCTTTGTGGGAACCATGTGCAGTTCAACTCATTCCTCGGGCATTGTTCAGGTCTTGTTGGTTTTTTGGTAACATTTAACCAGCAGGCAACTGTCACTGGAATTTTTAACACATCTATTCGCTGTGTGGCATTATTTAGGGTATATTTCATTGCTGCATCAGGCTGCAGAGCGTCCAGAACTGTTTATTTATAAACTAATATAAGGGAGAGCAGAACCATATACCGTGATTTAAAAGAAAGTGTGGAATCAGTTTTTATCGGGATGTCCCAAATCACAACATTGAGCATCTTAAATGAGAGACGGATGAACTGGTTTGGAAAGAGAAAAAAAATATGCGCCTACACCAGAACGTTAGATGTAAAACCTCTCCCGCAAAGCAGGGGAAGTTCCCCTTTGGACTCAAAGTTCACCGACTGAGTCAAATGCTTTAAAGGACTAAGCCAGATCTCTAAAACCAAATACCCCTGATTTTTAAAGCAGATGAGATTTGGATGTGAAACCAGACAGAACACACATTAGAACTAACAGGGGCCAAGATGCAGTAGCCTGTACTGCAGTGTCTGATGAGGATTTTGGAAAAATGCAGCACACCTTGACTTGTATGCCATTCTAATATCAAATACAGCTTATGTATTTAGATTTCCACTCAAAAGCAACTCCTTACCAAAGAGCTAGCCAGCCAGAGTTCTGGGAGCTTATATATGGCATATATTTAAAAAGCACATGACCACAAGAGAGATAAAAAACATGAATCATCCCTAGCAAGAGCAGTTCTCTTTACCCTTATCACATCGTCCTACCACACGTAATTTAATAATGTGTAAACATATTACAGTGTTAGATGCAACAGAGAGAGAGAGAGAGACTGGGATTTTCAAAGAAGTTTAAGGGATTCCTATTCCAATTCAATAAAAAATGGCTGCCTCTCTCCCTTAGGCCTGGTATACACTAAGAAGTTATACCAGTATGTCTAGGTCAGTTGGGGGTGTGATTCTCCCCCAGCCCGATATAGGTATTCCAGTGTAAACCCTAGTCTGAATACAGATATATTGGTATAAAGATGCCATGTTTTGCTATAGTTTGCTTTACTTCCTGCTCCAGAATAAACTATTCTGGCATAAGCACTCGTATACCAGTTTAACTGCATCCACACTGAAGGGAGATGAAGAGTTTTACTGCTTTAACTCTACTGGTATATTTCTAGTTCAAGACTCTTTTGAAAAATTCCAGTCTAGAAAGGCAGATGGAGAAGGAATTTTGAGCTAAGTAATTTTGTTGCTTTCTAATTAAGATGGATTTTTTTAGTGTTTAATTAATTGCCTTTCCAAGTTTATACAAAGTAAAATAGCCAGTTCTTCTGCATTTGGGGATATTTATTCTGGGATGTCTATTTCTTAGCCATGTCATTTCTCTTATGCTGTGCTCTGTTTCAAACCTGCTCGTAGGCTGATAGAAATAACTGACAGTTCTATTGTTCTCATCACCGCAGGACCATAATACCAATCCAATTTCAATTGGTGCCACCATGGCGCATGAGATGGGACATAATTTTGGCATGAATCACGACACCAGCTTGTGCAAATGCAATTCTGAATCTTGTATCATGACAGCCCAACTCAGGTGAGGCCTTTGCATCTGCCCAAAGGGAACCTCAAAGCCTAGGAGTGCTTTAAAAATACAGCTGGGCCCGATCCAAGGCCCACTGATGTCTTTCTATTCACTTCATTTTGGATAAGGCTCATAGCATACTGTGAACTACACCACAGACACCTGCAATAACTATCACATGTGAAACAATGAGCCCAGGAAGCATGATTCTTCATGTGTTTGTGGTGAGACAGAACTTACCCAGTCTTTGCATATTCTGTTTCATATCCTGAAAATCTTGCTTGTAACTTAAGTGGATTTCTCTCAGAGCCACTTGCCCTAGTTAACTACCTCTCTAATAAGCAACCAATTGAAAGCATCCCTGAAGTTCCCAGCACAATTTTATGTAAACACTTAAACACCCGCCTCTCCTAGACATCAGTATTCACAGTTCCTATAGAGGCTTGCTTAAGAGTGACATCCCTTTATACTCGTGATGATGGTTCACTTCCTTCTGCTTGTGTTTCGTTGCAGAGTTGCTCTTTTCTCAGCATTTGGTTAATGTGGGTTTGCCGCACTTTTGCCAGTGATCCTATTTATACTCAACTCATCCACTGATGTCGGTATAAAGACTCCCATTGACGTAGATGGGCTTTGAATCAGATCCCAGCTGATTACATTTTGTGTAGACTCCTCTAGAAATGTGGCTTTTCATTCTGTGTAAACCTTCCACTTCTCTTTAATTGTTTCACCGGTGTTTCTCATACAGCCACACATCCTTTATTCTCTTCCCTTTTATCGTGTTATTTTTCTCCTTGTTTTTCACATCTGAAGAGTGGGTGGTTAAGGGAATATATTTTTGGTTAAAAAAAAGAAAAAAAAATCCTGCCACTTGAGTCCATGTGCCGAAACTTCAGTAAGAGAGGAGGAGAACTTCCTGAGATTAAACTATCCAACACTGATTTGAGACTTTAGGATGTTGGTGGGTGAGACATAGAGATCGCCAATTAATATTGCTGCCATGGGACCATAGCAGGGAAAACTGGTTACCTCAGGTGCAAGAAGTAACAACTGTATCACACTTGTCTTATAGAGCCAGGAATTCATGATCTAAGATGATGATCTCTCCGGGTTGTCAGTGTCCCCCACAAAAGTTTTGTTTTTGTTTTTTACTTTTTCCACCCCAACAAAAATATTTGTAAATGACCAGAAATTAAACTAAACTTTTCAGGTTTTTAAAGAGTATTTGGGGAAACTACTATAGCTGATTAATTGGGACGAGGGCACTCATTTCATTCATCTCCTATATGCTCTGTGTGTGGTGTGCAATTAGTTGTAACTAAAATCATGTTTCATCTATGCAGCTACTACATCCCCAAGGATTTTACTGCATGCAGCCTCCAGGATTTTCAGAAATACCTTTTGGACCGAACACCAATGTGCATCACCAATATGCCTGCACTGAAAGACATCATAGCGCCCCCAGTTTGTGGGAACAACTTTGTAGAGGAAGGAGAAGAATGTGATTGTGGAACTCCAGAGGTACCTCTGAATAGTTGTGAAAAAATATTTATCAAGAAGTAGAAACCCTACAGAAGCTTCTGGCTCTTTCAAGAAGCCTTTTAAAAAAAACAAAAAACAAACAAACTCCACCTCACTTTTCTACCAGTAACCCCTGATTGTCCAGAAGTCTTGGGAGACACCTGAAACCTTCTGCTACTTGAGGGTGCAGAAAAGTCTGAGCTGCAGAGAAGGTGCCAGATTCTCTATTGCCCTGCCCTTTGTATAGCCATTTAGCCTAGTGCAACAAGGCTATGAAATGCTACTACTCTGACTCATACCTTCCAACTGTCCCAGGTTTCATGGGGCTGCTCCACTTTAACTCACAAACCTGGGTAAAGCGACTCTAGGCTCAGCTTCCCATTCTGGGCTGCAAGCATTATGACCTGCTCCCCTTCTCCTCCTTGGAAGCTTCTCCCCTCCCTACTCTCCCATTCTCTCCTCATTTCCAGCTTTGCCCCTTCACTGGCCTTTCACAACTCCTCCCTTCCATAAACCAGGCATGTGCTCAGACCACTGGAGCCAAGCCCAGCCAGCCTCGCAGGACAGGAACTGCAGGTGCTGCCAGTGCTGGGTGAGTGCAGGGCGGACTTGCAGCTCCCCCACTTCCCCCCCACCCAGCATCCTACCCCTGGGGGCAGGACCTGTCCCACTTTAGCCACTGGCAATGTTAGGAGGTGTGCTGATATGGTAGCATTTTCCATCCACTTCGCAATTCCTCCTACATTAAGGCTCCTTTACACTGCCTGGATTGTGTGGAGGGACCTTGGTGTAATTAAAAGTGAGGCCCTTTGGTGTCAACCTTGGGAAGCAGAGGAATTCTGTGGGAGGGAAGGATACCAGTCTTGTAAAGGGAGCTTCAGTCAGTGCTGCCTCAGGGAGCTCAGAACTCACCTTAAATTAACCCTAATCTTCAACTAAGTCAGCGTTACAGCTTGTTGAGCTTTACATGCTTCTGAAGTATAGCTAGAAGAATCAAGGCCAACTCAAATATACATTAGCCCAAATGAAAGAATTTTCTTGCTCATTCCCAGAATTAACTTCTGCCAGAATATGCTTCCCTAGCATTTTTCCACGGAATAGCCATTCAAATGCCGCGCGAGACACACAGAACAGTCATTAGAGCCCCCAAAACAGTCTTGAAGCCCCCAAAACAGTCGAAGCTAGCGTGGACACTTATTTAGAAGAACACCACATTTCCAGACGATTGTGAAGGCAGAACATGTGTGTTGGGGGAGAGCGGAAAGCTGAGTGGTGAGGCTGAGCTGAATTGTAAGCTGATTCAGTTACAATAAGGAAGAGCTGTATGTGCCTAAGAAAAAAAAATCAGCCGTTCCATGCACCACTTGATTCTGCAATTTTATAATTAAGCTCGCTTTGTTGTCACGCACAATCCTCCTAAAGAATTAATAGTATCAGTTTGCTTTGCCCTAAAGCCATTTTAGATATGCATTGTACAAATGTGTCTCGCTCTCTCTCTTTAAGGGAAGTACAGGCTGTCCTACCAGAAATGTGCTTCTGGGGGGAAAAAAAAAATACAGAGCACCGTACTGTGCCAGTAATTTTCTCGGTGATTGTTTCACAGGAATGTACAAATATCTGCTGTGAAGCTGCGACATGCAAGCTGAAGCCGGATGCTAAATGTGGATTTGGAGAGTGCTGTGAAAACTGCCAAGTGAGATCCTCTTTGCACTCAGTTGTTTCTTTACGTTTTCGTGGTGTTTTGCAGCAAGGCAGGACACCTTTCAAATGGAACCATGGCTGATATTTGTCAGTGTAACAATAATCATACTTTGCACTTCTCAAGCACCTTCCACACGAGTACCTCAAAGATATGGATTAATTCAACCTAATGTCAATTAACATAACCTCACAGCATTCCTGTTTGCCTCCTCTCTCCAGATAGGTAAGGTGATGCATGGAGTGCCAGATTCTCAGCTGGTGTAAACTGACATAGCTCCTCTGAAGTCTGTGGAACCACCCTAGTTTACACCCACAGAGGCTTTGGCTCAGAAAGTTTATGAGACTCATATAGTGTGGCTGTGGAAGAGATGGGCATAAGATCCACATATGACTCTCATGCTTGTGTCTTAACCACAAGATCATCCATTTCCCTTATATCCGTCCTACTAAGTCATGAGTGTCAATGGTATGTTAAGGACAACTAAATAATCCCAGGGCTATTCTCCCAATAGCTTGCAGTCTAACATAGCCACAACACAGCCGGAAGTTCTTAGAAAAGGTATGTAGGCTATGGAGAGCACAGAAGATACACAATGCATCATTTCCACTCCAGCAAGCCCCATGGCTGACCCTGTATGATATACCTTCTTCTATTAACTGCAAAGTATTTTAATTTGAATTATTAACATCCTTTGTGCTGGGTTTGCTGCATCTCTGATTTTCTTAGTATGATGTAACCTTTTTTCCCCCAGCCTTCTTTAAAACTGTGGTAGCTGCGCAACCTGGGATCTCTCTAAATCTCATTGGAAATAACAGTAGCCAGCAAATAACTGATCTGCACCAAAGCTAAAATAATCCTCTCCCTGGAAATTATATTAGGTGTTCTAAAGCAATGACACATGGCACTTAAAGATCACTTGCTACAAGCATTTTATAGCTAGCACCACTGAGTTTATAGGATGGCTGCGGATGTCATTGATTAGCAGGCTCAATTATGCAGTTATTCTATATGCACAAATCCCACTGATTTCTCTGGGAATTCTACAAATTTCAGTAGGGGAGGCATGCATGGAAGGACTGAACAAATGGTTCCAGGTGGCCTGGTTTTCAGAGATACCAAACACTCACCCTTTGCCCTTAAAGGGTAATATGGGTGTTCAGACCATTAGAGACTTTTAAGTCCTATTCAACCCTGGGGTAAATTCATTGCTGGATATTTTAAATGACTTGGGGGAATAACATGCCTAAGACCCCTGCTCTATCTCTCTGCTACAGCTTAAAAAAGCAGGGGCTCTTTGTCGGCCAAGAAAACATGACTGTGATCTGCCCGAGCTGTGTACTGGCCAGTCCCACCAGTGCCCACTGGATCGATTCAGAGTCAACGGATACCCTTGCAAAGATGGTCAGGGTTACTGTTACATGGGGAAATGCCCCACCCTGCAGAGCCAATGCATTGCTGTTTGGGGATCAGGTGAGTGGATACGGTCATTAAATGAATCAGATTGTTTAAGGTGAGGGGGAGAGTTCTGGACAGATTTGTGACCATTTGTCAAGTACCTTTTGAGAATGGGAGCCAATATGTCAATATAATTGTGCTATGAAGTTATGCACGTGTAGTCCTAGCATCTTAACATTCCACCTGTTGTGGAAGGGGCTGTATTTAATTTATTGTCAATCCAGTTTATCATCAGGATTAACTGGTTTTTACAAGTATTCAGTTACCATTTTCCCATCGTGGCAAAACGTGTTTATAAGGCATGGAAGGGGTGGGTAGTTTTAAGCCTTTTTTCCATTGGAGAACCTGGTTAATCTGTTAATACTTCCTTAAGAAAGAGAGAGAGCGAGCAAGAATCAGAGGGGTAGCCGTGTTTATCTGGAATTGCAGAAGTGACAAAGAGTCCTGTGGCACCTTAAAGACTAACTAAAGTATTAGAGCATAAGCTTTCGTGGGCTAATACCCACTTCATCAGATACATGCAGTGGAAGTATCCAGGGGCAGGTATAAATAGGAAGGCAAGAACCAGGTTAAAGATAACAGGGTGGGTCCAATGAGGCTGAACCAGCTGTATCTCTAATCAGGGAGGGTGAGGTATTCCTCTAGCAGCTGAACTGGGGGTGTGAACAGCGAGAGAAGAGAAACTGCTCTTGTAGTTAGCTAGCCATTCAAAATCTCTATTCAGTCCCAAATTGATTGTGTCAAATTTGCAAATGAATTGCAACTCTGCAGTTTCTCTTTGCAGTCTGGTCTTAAAGTTTTTTTGCTGCAAAATGCTGACCTTTAAGTCTTTCATGGTGTGTGCAGGGAGATTGAAGTGTTCTCCTAGAGAGAGCAGTGAAACTAACTTCCCCTTTCTGTCTTAATGCCGCAGCACAGATTTTTTGGCACTGAGGTTCCTTGAGTGCTTGCATGTACAAACCACATAGTTTTTCTTGCACCCTATTGGTAGGTCCAATGGTTGACGGTGGTCGGGCTTCAGACTACAGGGGTGTGGATTGCAGTGTGTATTAGCATGAGCTAGTGCGCTGTGCTGGAACTGCCCCATGTGGACACTTCCATCGTGAATTAAAAGGTCCAGGATCGTGAATTAGGAATCTTTTAGTCTGTGCCAACGGTCTACACCCAGGGGAGCTGTAGCACAGCACTGTGGTCCAAACTGCAAGGCCATGTAGATAAGTACCTAAGATACCGTTAATGTGGAGTAAGTGTGTCCACACAGGGAGTTAGTGTAGAGTAGCTATTGGGCTTTAAATTCACACCCTAGCTCACTCCACACACCCTAGCTTACTCTACATTAATTCTCCTTTGTAGAGAAACCCTCAGTATTTGCAGCTGCTTTATCACACATCTCCCCTTCTTCCTCCCAAAAGGAGGAAGAACGCTTTAAAGATTTCATTCTGTGGGGGGTTTTTTGGTGGTTGTGCCATGTGTGCTTAATCTAGTATTTTTACACCACCACTGCAGCCGATGATCCCTACCCATTTCATAAGCTCAGTGTCACATTTCTGACACTTTTTAATATGCATTTCTGGGGAAAGAGGAAGTTAGAAAGCAATTCCTCCTTTGCACAATGTTGGGAAAAAAAGGTAACCATGGAGTGGGTGGGGAATTACTTACATGATAAATAGAGGAAATCTCTCTGTTTTCACACTGATGTGATGCTCATGCGCCCTTTTTAGTTAATAATAAAAAACCCTGTGGCACTACAGGGCAGGGAGACCAAACAAGACGCCAGTCTGCCTTGCTTGTTATCAGCAAAATCATAAACTAGGGCCCAACAGCAGGGTCTTCATTACTGGCAATGTTTTAGGAGATAAAGAACTCAAATGAATCTTTAGATCATAAGCATATTGGGTTTGTTGTCTTAACACCCAGACATCAGAAGGAGCAGCTACTCTTCACTGGGTATTATTAGTTTCATCACACCTAGCAACTCCAGTGTGCAAGGCACTGGGTGAATACACAGTAAGAGATAATCCCTGTTCCAAAGAGCTTAGAGTCAAAATAGGTAATGCAAACCAAGGGATAGCAGATAGAGAGTGGTGTAAACATGGCCAAGCCCACACAGCAGGTCAGTGGCAAGCTGCGAATAGATCCAAAGTCTCCTGACTTACCCTCCAGTGCTCTATTCACTGGACCATGCTCACGTCACAGTTTCAGGCACTAAAGATGTATCTGCAAAGGTTGCCCTCATTTATAGCCATGCAACCCTGCATTTATATAGGTTTATATGGGAACGGATCCTCAGCTATGGGCAAGGAACACACAGTGCAGGTTGAGGTGGGGTGGGCAGAGAGGCAAAAGTTTGCATAAAGCTCACCTTTGCCCCCCCACCTAAACTTGGTCAATGCGCCTGATCCCCCAGTGTAATCTAGAGCCACTTGAAATTACACTGTGGGCCTCAATGAATCAAAATGAAAAGCTGGGGATTGGCGTGTCCCAGCCATACCCTCTGGCCATACATACACACACTGATCTGAATGTACTTTATCCTGCTCCCGCTCATCTATTTTTACATAGATATGCTAGCACCTAGAACAGTGGTTCTCAGACTTTTATACTGGTGACCCCTTTCACATAGCAAGCCTCTGAGTGCGACTCCCCCCTCTTGTACATTAAAAACACCTATAAATATATTTAACACCATCATAAATGCAGGAGGCAAAGTGGGGTTTGGGGTGAAGGCTGACAGCTTGCGACCCCCCTATGTAACCCCGTAAGGGGTCCTGACCCCCAGTTTGAGAATCCCTGACCTAGAACAACCTGGGTGATACTATAGTGCAGGATTCATTTGAGTGATGTGCCCCTGCAAATCCAATTAGATGTATGTGATGATGATAACAGAATGGATCATTTCCTCTGCTGGCAATGTCAATGGAGCTCCACCACTTTTCCATCGGAAAAGGTCTGGCCCATGGCATACTGTTTTGCATGCTCTTCACGGCTTTTCTGTCTTCTTTGCCTCCTTCTCAGGTGCGGCGGTAGCTGTAGACTCTTGTTATAGGACTAACCAGAATGGAGTTTATTATGGACACTGCAAAAAGGCGAATGGCACATTCATCCCCTGTGCAAAAAAGTAAGCAAAAAAGTACTTACCTCACTGACACCTGTGGGGTTCTAGGAAATGGAGGTAATTCATGTCCAACTGAAGCAGCAAAAAACTAGGAGAACTCTCTTCTAGCAGCTTTTCCTTTCATATTGGGGCTGGTTTGTTTTTCTCTTTTTAACCTGGACGTTGCAGTAAAGCAAGGCAGTTTCTGATGGAGAGAGAGAGAGAAGTACAGTTTCTAAATACAAGTCTGATTCAGGTAAAGAGAGCATAATAAACTAGAGTGAGATCAGTCAGAGAGAGAAGCTTTTGAGTATGAAAGAATGAATCTGAAGAGAATCACAGACTGGGTTCAGTTAAATTGAGCATTCTATCCTGCAAAATACTGTGAGCATCTTCAACTTCCCATGGAATTCCGTGAGAATTCAGCACCAGGACTTGTCTACACACAGACCCGAGCTGAGACAACATGGGTTATAGTTTAACTCTTTAGTTATTACAGTTCTAGTCAGTGCCTGAACTCAGAGATAGGACATGTGGCAAAGAGACAAAATTCAATAGGTTTGCTGTGCTCTGACATGCTAGAAAATAAGCAATTGTTTTCCTCCCAGAGACATACAGTGTGGGAAGTTATTCTGTACCGGTGGTTCACGAATACCTACAGCTGGAAACCTACTGTCTTTTGACTCATGCAAAGGCACTTTTTCTAACGACAATAATGAAGACACAGGCATGGTCGCTGCTGGAACTAAATGTGGTGATGGAATGGTTAGTGAAAGAAGTTTTTATCCCCCCGTTCCTTTTCCATTCATTTCATTAGTTGTTTCTTGTTTATATCACAGACACTCTTGCAAGACAAAAAGGACTTTAAAAAGTCATATACAAGGTGACTCAAGTGCATAAAGTCTGATTTTCTACCACCTCACTCTTTGTCCCATCATTTATTCCTGTACAAAGTGAGTGTACAGTGCTACCTTTCGATTCGGTTGCATCTTACAGTCTGCACCTGATGGAGACTAAGGGAGAATCAGGCATGTGGAGTCTAAGATGTCTAAAGCTCATAAAAATGAGATTTATTATTTGTACAGTGTACTCCCATTTATTCAAAACCTCTGCATTATCCAAATCCTTCCCCATCACTGACCCCAAAACAACTGCCTGTGTGCAACACTCACAGCTAGCCACCCTGCCCAGCAGCTGGAATGAACCTCTTCCCCCTCCAGTGGAACTCTCTGCCCAGCTACCAGAATGCAACTCCCCAATGAAACCGCCTGCCACCTATGCCCTGCTACCTATATGCACATGGCCTTCCCCACACCTGTAGTGTGAAGATGCTCTTCACCTAGTCAATATTGTACCTCTGGCTAATGCAGCATTGAGATCCGCAGCTCCCTCTTCAGTGCAGCCTCCACCCTGCTCCCCAGGTGGCCTGCAGGAGCCAGTGTTGGTGCACACATGCACTGAACCAAGCGGCTGCAAGAGAAGCCCAGGTGCTAGGGAGTCTGCTGCCTTGCGGTTACTGCGCACATACAGTGATAACAGCAATGTCTATACCCCATCCAGCTGTTTCTGACTGCCTGAGAGAGGACTAAGGGGACTGGGATGAAAGGCTGCCCTCTTGATTATCCCAATACCTGATTATCCAAATGAAATCTGTGCCCTACCCCATGCTATTCAGATAAATGGAAGGATGCTGTATTGTGATAGTTCCTCAGTGCCCTAGTCATAGACAGAACCCCATTGTGCTAGGTGCTGTACAAACACAGACCATGATACATCAAAGATCTAGTAACATCTCAGCCACATCTGGTACAGTAAAAGCTGGTCTGAAAAACAGAGAAGGGGGATATTGATACACACACATTCTGTTTTTTGTAATCTATTCAAAATTCAAAGTTTCAGTGAAAAATGACATCAAAATTTCAAGTTCTGTAATATTTCTACCAACCCTAGGTACAATGAAATTACGCTTTGGGCCTGATTTTCATTTACATGAAGTCCCCTGTATGCTGCTGTAGTTTAAAATGTGGAGTCAATATAATTTTACACTGCTGTAGCAGTGCACAGTGGTCTTAGTGTAACTGAGAATCATGCTATTTTTCTTTATACAGTGTCTGATTCTTAGTTATATTAAGGACCCTTTACACCTTGGAGCCCTTAATGCCTATTAAAATACATGTGTACACGCACTTTAATGCCCTTTTACACTGCTCACCGCATTACCATTGAGACCATTATTACACTGTGATGCAATTTATGAAAGCTGAAAGTCCCTTCTTGTTGATCACACATGCACTTTGCATTGCAGGTGTGCAGCAAGGGACAATGTGTGGATATCGAGAGAGCCTACAAATCAACCAACTGTTCCGCCAAGTGCAATGGACATGCTGTAAGATTTGAGTCTTATTGTCAAAGACACTAAGAAAAGCTCTTGGGTGTGAACTAAAGCCCAGCATTGATGTTTCAGTAACCACCATAGGATTTTTTAAAGTCTTGGGGGTTGGGAATGTGTGATCAAATAAAAGAATCCCAATGAACTGAGTCTGAAACTTCCTGTGGTTTCAAAGAAGCACGTGTGACCCAATAATACATCAGTATCTTTGCTTAGGATATCACATAAATGATTTTTAGGAAGGAGTATAGTCCTTGAGTAACAAACTGGACTAGAAGTCAGGAGACCTGGGCTTTATCCCTGTGAAAAATTCACACCTCTGAGCAATGTAGTTAGGTCAATCTAAATTTTACGTGTAGACCAGGCCTTACCCTCCTTTATAAAGGGCTTGGAGGTCTAGAGATGTAGGGCCTGATTCTCTGCTGCCAAACCTTTGTGTAGTAGTTTACATTGGTGTAAAATGCTACTGAGACAGACATGGCACACTCTACACAGGTTTTGCACAAGGGTACGTGACTGCACAAGATGTAAGAAAGTGGAGAATCGGGCCTGTGAAAGTGCATTGTAAGAAGTCAGTACTATGCTTACATGAGCTAACTTCTCATCCATCTGAATAGGAATTTTACACTTCATGGGAGGGAAGCCTGATCCAAAGCTCATTGAAAGCAATGGAAAGATCCCTGTTGACTTCAAGGGGCTTGCAAGCAGGCCTGATCTAGTTATGTATAATGGGCCAAATTCTGTTCTTACCCTGGTATAAATGTGGATTGACACTAGCTGCTGGTATTAAGTGAACTTCTTCACTCTCTTGAGCCCAGTTTAAAGGCTAACATCAGACTTCTGTTTTCTTAGGTATGTGACCATGAACTGCAATGCCAGTGTGAAGAAGGATGGGCACCGCCCAACTGCGACAGTTCCACAACAGTTCAATGTGAGTGGGCTGTAATAAATGTGATAAAGTGAGGTACTGGTCCAACGATAGACTGTGGGCCAAACAGAGCTGGTATAAGCTGCACAGCTGCACAGCTCCACTGACTGTAGTGAGACAACAGTGGGTTTGCACCAGCTGAAGCTATGAGCATAAGGGCTTGTCTACACTTAAAATGCTGCAGCAGACACTACCTATGCTGATGGGAGGGATCTACTAGGCTGCTTATTCCAGTAGGTAGAACTTGAGTAAGTAGCTACGAACCCACTGTGATTGGTTAGAGGAAAACCTCCTACACCAATTCTGAATTTGGTTCAGAGTTCCAGAGAGGCACTGTGAGGATTAGTGAGTATGTGCAAAGCACCTTAAAGACAGAAAGCATCCAAACCTACTGAATTTTATTATTAAGGTCCTCACTTGCACTCTCCCCAACTTTTGTTATTAAATAAGAAACTTTTAAAGATCATTACGTGCGAGATGGAGCTGAGCTCAGACTCAGAGTACCAACAATCTGACATTGCACATCCCCAGGAGAGGCACTGGGGAAGATGAGGAATTGAGTCTCAGAGACACCGCTCCAAATCACCATCTCTCTGGACTTCCATCTTTCAGTGGTTGGAGAAACATGCTGTGTCAGCCTTTTCTGTGACACAGTCACCTCCTCCTCCCCCTGGCAGCCCTCTGGCTGGTGCGATGTCCTGACCTGCTCCCAACCTTCGGCCCGTCTCCCTTGTGGGGTGATGAGTGACAATCAGGCAGCTGTGCAATTCTTGTTCTCCCGTGACATGTACAGACTCAGGATCCAGCTAGACATGCACTACACAGTTGTGCAGAAGAATGGAGTGGAGTCTTTCTCCCTCGTGTGGCCGCTTGTGACTGGAACACAATTTAGCCTTAAGAAAGCCCTTGCCAGAGGAAAATGATGAGGCCACATCTACATGCCTCTGTTTCTCAACGCCACTGAGAAGTAGCAATGACATGTTGCAATGTCTCATCCCTGCAGATTTCGCCATCGTTGCCGGTGTACTAGCTGCCCTCGCCGTCATCGTGATAGCTGCTGCTTTAATAATCCGTTACCGAAACACGAAGCAGCAGCAAGCTCGGAGGTACAATGTTTATCCTTTTGGAATCAAATCAATCTTGAAGGAATTTAGGCAGGAGTTTTTCAATAAGAGACAGGCTCCTAGCTCCCACAGGCTTCTCTGAATTGTGCACTTTCAGGCCCTAGGTGAGGTCAACCCTAGGGCCTGAAAGTGCATGGCCTCACCCCCACCTCTCAGGATTAATTAATGTCCACACACAAACCATTTACTTTTTTTTTCCTCAGAGCACTGTAAGTGCTAAACAATAGTAGGTCAGCTATTTAAATTCAACATGTGAAAAGCTTTCCATGGTTTAACGCCTCTTTTTTTAAGACAATCAAGAACACAGACAAACTGAAGTGCAAATTATAAGTCACATGGAATGTCTTTGTAGTGGCCAGAGCAAAGGGGTATCTGGAGAGACAAACCAAGGCTTCTCAGGGCAAGAACAGAGGAGAAGGCCGAACGCTGCACCCGCCGTACCTGTCCACAAGGTAAGAATCTGGATGTATAGCTGAGTTACAGATTGCTTGGTGCAGCACATGCATTTTCCCATCACTGTAACAGAGTGGCTAAAATATAAAAACTTACATGCAGTTACTTAATAGGTGACCTAGGGAGGTGGTGGAATCTCTATCCTTAGAGGTTTTTAAGGCTTGGCTTGACAAAGCCCTGGCTAGGATGATTTAGTTGGTATTGGTTCTGCTTTGAGCAGGGGATTGGACTAAATACCTCCTGAGGTCTCTTCCAACCCTAATAGTCTATGATTACTAAGGGCCTGAGTCTAGAGATTAATCTAGTGATTAGAGCAGCATGCTTGCAATCAGGACCCCTGGGTCCCGTTCCCAACTCTGATAGGGTGGGAGTGCAGCTTAGTGGGTAGATCATTTGGGTCAGAGTCTAATTTCTGTACTTTATCAGTCTAGAGTGTGGGGGGAGGGAGAGTTGTGAGCAAAATCAATAAGCAAGATTTTAAAGTAAGGCTCATGTCAAGTTTCTTCTTTTTTCCTGTTTTCAGGTCCACGACACAAGATTCCTCCTTCCCACACCTCCGCTCCAGTCAAGCAAGCCACAAGTCTATGCTGTAAGCACAACTGAAGACTTTAAATCAATTTTATTTTTGATAGGATGAATACAGCATTCCAAGGGATAATGGTCAGTCACAGCTAGGGCCAGATCCCAAGTCCATCAAAAGTGGAATGACTTCCATTGATGTCAGTGGACATTAGATTGGGCCCTTCTGTGTTCTTTCAGTGCTAACACAGATGGCTAGAAAGAGGGAATAATGCAGCCTACATCTGCTGTCTAGAATCTTGATGATGGGTATCCAACTCTCATGAATGCTATCATGGAAGAATAGGCCTCAGAAAGTACATTATTATTGCATATTTGATATGCTAATACATATATACATACACATGTATTTTTGTGTATATATATATATACACACACACACACATACACACACACATAATATATATACACACCCCCCAAAATTACATATATAATACATATCACACACAAAACTGCAAAGCATTTCAGGTCTACAGACTCCTTCACCAGTTTTCTGTTCAATTCCACAGTATGTCCAAACACATCTGTTGTCTGTCTATTTGATGGACTTGTTTTGTGCACCTTCAGGAGTTTGCTATGAGGCTACCTATAAGCTATAAGAGCTTGATGCAATGGAAAGACTTCCATCCTAGGCAAAGCCTTTGAATAGTTTCAATACGCAAAGCCAGGCCACTTTTATATGGCTTTTGTAAATATTGGTCAAGAGACAAGACTGAGCACTGGATCAGATTCCATAAAATGTGGAGTGCTCTCATCTATTCATGGATGCTCTGCATCACAGATAGGGGATTTGTATCTTTCAGGACTTGCCATACTGTGATTCAAAATGGGGCCAAAACAAAGCTCTAGCTCTAAAAGCTTTGAGAAATTTGCCCTCCACCCCCATCCAAATTTCTGTGTTTCAGGCCCATCTCTACTGTAGACATCTGAACGAGAGCAAAATCATCTCAGCTCTACAATGATTTGAGTTCACAGAGCTGAATGTTTAAGGCTGCAAGCAAGCATGCACCTTAAAGGATGCTTACAGGACTGGATTTATCTTTGTAGTTATAAAGATACACCTCTCCCATCTTCAGGTACATGCTCATCACTTATAAAGCAATTAAAAACACAAATAGTTACACTGATGCAATGTCAGCTCCAAAGGATTAAAGAGAAGACCAGGACAAAACCTCCAACATCAATTTGCCACCATCCTCTCTGGTAAAAGCCCAGGGGAATGAGATGGGTTTTTATCAGTAGGATCCTGGATGTCAAATACTACAACCTGTGCTGTTTGATGTTCATAGTTCAGCATATTGCCAGCCAGAAAACTCTTAATCTGCTTTTTGTTCTGCAACACTAACATATCAAATTTATTGTTGCTCCCTAGAATATCCCAGAGGAGAGATCCAATGGCAGGCCAGCCGTCCACCAAAATACCAAGACGGTAAGAACCTCATAAGTGGATTTAAAGAGTGAAATCCTGGTCCCATTGAAATAAATAGCAGAATTCCCATTGACTTCAACGCAACCAGGATTTCATCTCTAGATTTGTAAGGCTGGGACAATTCTGAATTAAGGATAGAGACCTTTATGTTCTCTCTCTCACACACACAAATCTCTCAGAGTAAACAACTTTTATTTTCTTCTATTTCAGCCTATCGTAAAGCCAACCATCCCACCACCCCCAGTTCCAACTGCCAAACCAGCCTTTTCTCCTGTCATGGGCAATTCTGTAAGTAGCCTTCCATAAGCCTAGTCCATTCTTTTCTCATGTAGCTTATCTAATCAAATTGCACGTGATACACAATCATGATGCAGTGGACGCTGGCCCGTGTTTCAGTTTTATGGTTAAAACTGATGGAAGCTAATTAGATTTTAAACTCTACAGGGATGGGACCATTGTTTTGTTCTGTGTTTGTAAAGCACCCAGCACAATGGGGTCCTGATCCATGACTGGGACAACTAGTGATAAATATATTAAAATATTTTATTTGTATTATGTCCCATTTTTGCAGTGTTCCTATGTATAGCGGGTGGAGTAGTCACTAAAATTGACTAAATTGACTAAAATTGACTAAAACTGATGTACTGAAAGGGCCATACCAGGGGAGTAGGTCATTGATCATTTTAATAAAATTCAGAGGAAAATTTTAACACACAGTGGGCCTGGTTCTCATTTACACTAAGGCCACATGCACTAACAGAGCAGTATAAAGGCATCTTTGGTGTAAATAAGAAGGCCAGAAAGTTTGCCTAATAAGCAAAATACCCAAACCACCACTCAAACTCTTGCTAGTGGAGGGCTTGATCCTCCAGTTCTTACTCAGACTAGTTATTTCTACTCCTGCTAGTAATCCCATCACCATGAATGCTGCTACTTGCATGAGCAAGGATTTTTCATTAAGGTTTTGATTTAGCAAAGCACAAGCATGTGTTCCAAGTTAAGTACAACTTACTTAACTTCAAATAGGACTTAAGTGCATGGTGAACTTTAAGCATGCACTTAAGTGCTATCCAGAACAGAGATGGTTTCCTCAGTCATTATCGCAAGCATGTGCCTGGCTTTAAGCAGCTGAATACCCCTCTTGAACACCCTGTGCTGATGGAGCTCAATTGACATCCAATGAGTAAAGTTACACATATACCTCTCTTGGTATTGACACCATCTCATCAGTTATTGGGAGTGGATCACATCCAACCTGTCTGAATTGGCCTGGTCATCACTGGTTCTCCACTTGTAAGGTTACTCCCTTCTCATCATGTGCCAGTATATTTATGCTTTTATCTGTAATTTTCACTCCATGCATCTGAAGAAATGTGTTTTTACCCATGAAAGCTTATGCCCAAAGAAATCAGTTAGTCTTTAAAATGCTATCAGACTCCTCATTGTTTTCATATACTTAAGTGCTTTCCCGAATCAGGACCTGTATTTCTGTCTGTTTACATTTGTTGTGTGTGTAGGGAAGAGATATTTAGGATCACAATGCTACTTGCTTATCTACTTTTTGTCTCTGGAAATGTCTTGGTAAATATAGGAGATAATTCCAGGAGCAGCTCAGGTCTGTACTCACTTCAAATGGGAGGAGTAACAATATTTTTGTCATAGGTAGCACAGACAAAGACCACTCCTTCACCAGTCCCTAAGGGCAAACCTGCACACCCACCACAGGTAACTCAAGTGCACTGTACACATGACATTCCAAATATGACTGAATACAATACAGAGATCAAGATAAATCTTAAGTGCTGTCAGTTCATGATTTCACCATGAGTGGCATGATTCTTGATATTTTTGCACAAGGCCTTAGCTCCTAGAATCATATTACAACAAACTCAAAACCTGTAAGTTCTTAGCACTCATGACCATGAGAAAACATGACTCCTTAAAGGCTCAAAAAATTGAAGGCAAATAAGGAGAATCCAGTCTGGTTAGGTGACAGGAGGAGTGGGGAAACGGCCCCAAGCCAAGATTTTTGGCCATGCAGAGCTGTCAATACTGTCAGCAGCACAGTCCAGTAGCCGGTATTGAAAATACTTTTGCTTTCTAAGTTTTCTTCACCTTGCATTACAGTGCAGGGTTTGAATCCTGTGATAAAAGTACAGAATGTGAGCAGCACTACTCTGCATGAGATCTAGGCTCTGACCCTGCAGAGACTTATCCCGTGCACTTAATTTTAAGCAGCTGACTAGTCTCAGCATGTGCACAGGTCTTTCCAGAACTGGTGCCTTTGAATAACTCTTTCCTTCAGGGATTGCTATATACAAGTACAATACCTAGCATAATGGGGCCTCTAAGTACTATTGCAATACAAAAAATGTAAAAACAGCTGTGGGCCAGATTTCAATTAAATGTTACTCAGCATGAGTAAAGGTTATACAACACTGATTCAGTGGGCCCCATTCTCAGAGTCAGATGTCATTCAGAATGAGTAAGGGTATCAGATTTGGCTCTTGAGGGTTGCTGGAATATAGGATCAAACCATTTGTTCATTAAGTCTGGAATCTGCAGGAATGACTATTCTCAGATGCTACAGAGGTGCAAAACCCCCCCACACTGCATGTCACCATGTTGTGCCATGCTGAATAGAATTTGGGGAAAATGTTGTGTTAGTCACTTGATTTGTTTTTCACTCAGGCTTTAAAACCACCAGTCAAACCCAGAGTATGAAGCTACTGAAGAAGAATTGATCAAGATTCCTCTCATCCTGTGGAACAACTTCTGTCTCTGTTCACCTTGTGGTTCCTGCCTTTGCCAAGGAAATGATAGTTCCACTAACTTTTTTTAAAAAATGGACTGGCAATTTCTTTGAAAGAAAATGTGTTTTTCAAATAATGTTGTAGTCCTTGGATAATGACATCAACCTGCCATTCCTGGCTTTCCAGAGGAAAAGCCAGGGGAATAGCAAACTGCACTGAGGGGTAGACCATATGTGAGTTATTAAACCAGCTCAGGATGTGTTTTAGGTTGGACATTAAAAACATCCAAACTGTCAGGGTGGTTAAGCATGGGAATAAATTGCCCAGGGAGGTTGGGGAATCTCCATCACTGGAGATTAAGTTACACAAACATCAGGGATGGTCTAGATAATACTTAGTCCTACCATGAGTGCAGGGGACTGGACTAGATGACCTCTGAAGGTCCCTTCCAGTGTCATGATTCTATAGTCTAAGATTTAGGAAAATCTGGTGTGCTGGATTCTGTCTGTACATTGCAAACTTGTAAAGGTTGGCCCATCAAAGTAGTGGATTAATGGCCCAACATTGCCTTCAGCAGTGAATACCTGATGCTTCAAAAGGATGTCCAAAGCTGTCAAGGGTAGAACAAGATTCCTTCCTGACCCTTGGAGGAAGTCAGCTTGTATCATTGAAGCATGAGGCTGGATTATGCTCCTGTGGGTCAGTTCATTAGCTCTTACACGGACTGGCAGTGCTTGAGATCTGAGATGTATTTTGGTTCTGAAGAGCTCCTTTGGGATTACAGTACTCTTTATTCTCTTACTTTAAAGGCCCCAGTGAGCTATTTTGAGCTGGGAATATTAGAAGCAGGATCAGAGACTATTAGAGTCAACTAACTAGCAGCTTGGATCAGTGTTCCTGGAAAGCATGCTTTGCCAGCCTGATGTGGAACTTAGGTACCATAATTGAACTCCAAGCATAATGAAAAAAATCCCATTTGTTTTATTCACCACTTAATTCTAGAAAAGGTCTTTTTCCCTTGCCCCTCTGCCCCATTCCAGCAGACACACACTGGTATTTTCTTAATTGTAGGATTACTCTTTGCACTCTACTGTATTATTGCACATTTGCTAATGAGTACTACGCTGGGCACATTGATTTATTATTGTAGAGACTGCTCCTGGGTATGGGGCTTTGCACACTAGTATGTTACTAGAAGGTTGTTCATTAGTTCTGGGATATGGCACTATTGATACCTGTGGCATTGATATATTGATGGTAGCAACAATAATCATATTTAAGTTAACACATGGGAGTATATGTCAAGGAAAAATGTTAAGAAAAATTAACCTTGTATCCAAAGCACCCAAAATTTTAGAAAGGTTCCAGTTTGAACCAGGTTTGGTTCTAGGACAGATTCAAAACCAGAATAGTCCTCTCATTTTCAGAACGAGTTAGGATGTACCTCAGGAAGATCTTCTCCTAGATGCAGAGCCACCAAAGTGAATTCATAGCCTTAAATTAGCCTCCACATTAGAATTTAGATAGGATTCTAAATTTTAATCTGTATTGGGTCTTGAGCATTTGCTGTTTGGCCAGCTCCTTAAAATGAGCCATGTCTTCAGCTGGAATCAGTCTAAGCTGCATACATGTTAGTGAAGTTGTACCAGTTTGCACCAGTTGAAATTCTGGCTTACATATCTTATTGAGAGCGAAGTTTTTTTTTTTAAAAAAAAAAATATAGATAGAAGCATTGACCTGCCCACTGTGGTCTCAAACAAAAATGTGAAAAAATAGCCATTCCTTTTATGCTGTGATTCTTTAGTCAATCAAGCACTAAAATAAAGAACAATGCTATGAAACGACAATATTCTGTTACTTGCCCTGTAAGCTGTCATTTTTTGGGTGTACATTTTTTTTAGATTCAACTTTGTGTGAACATTTGTATCTCCCACTTTAATCTCTAAATACAAATAAAGAAAGATCTTCTTTAATCAATCAAGTTTAAACATGGTGTATGGCAATTTAAAAATGTTATTTTTATTACCTATAATGTATTTACAAAGATCTCTATTAAAAATGTTCTAAGAAAAGCAGAGCATTTTTTGCAGATTATCCATTGCACATAATACATATGAAAGAGTGGAATAATTTATTATCCTACATAAGCCATGGGACAGCAAAGTTTTGTATTAATGCAAACCAGATAGATCTTCGGCTGATGAAAATTGGCATAGTTCCACTGAACCCAGTTTATATTAGTGAGGAAATGGCCCAATTGCTCTAACACAGGGAACAAAACCCTAAATAACTGATAGACAAATTGAAAGAAGGTGGATTTTAACATCTAGCTGTTGGCTATAGAGATAATGACCACAATCATCAGTAACTGAGCACTTTGAAATGTGTAAAGCAGAACACCCAATACGCAAGAGTTGCTTCTCAGCTGGGCCAGTCTTCTAGATAATAGCACCTGTACATAGCAGTAGCATTTATGTCCCTGTCCATATTCACAGTAGCCTAGATTCCTGCCAGCCATAGAATATAAACTCCAGAGTATATTTGTACAACCCCATTGTTCTGTTACACAAACATGACATCTGCTGTTAGAAATCCTCAACTGCAAGCAGAAAGCATCCCACATCTGAGCCTCTAATGCAGTATGGAAGAATACTTTTGAGAACTGAAAAATGTCAACTTCCAGGGCCTGATCCACAGCTGGTGTACATCAGCAAAGTGCCATTAAACACCAATGGACTTACACTGATTTATACCACCTGAGGCTCTTCCCCAAAATATTTGTTCTCTTTGATCTGGCAATTCCTTAAATACACAGCTGCAAATGAAGGCTATGCTGGAGTGCTGGTAGGTCTGAGCATTCAACAAGTCTCAAACCCTTGTGTTCTCACCAGAGCTTAGCCTGAAAAGGGGGCATGGCCAGAGAACAGGTACATCATAGGAAACAGGTTATCTATACTGCAGTCAGAGTGCAATTGCAGTTAGGATAACTAGACAGCAAAATGTGAAAAATCTGAATGGAGATGGAGGTTAATATGTGCCTATATAAAACAAAGCCCCCAAATATCAGGGCTGTCCCTATAAAATTGGGACACCTGGTCACCCTAATTGCAGTTTGAAGTGATGTACTTCATAGCTAAAACCTAGCTAGCTCAGGACCCAAATCAATGAAAACAGTAGTATAAGCTTCTGCAGGGCCTTTACAAATGCATCTGGAACCCTGGGTAATTACTCACTAGGCTGCACTGAAGTTTTGGGATCAGGCCTAGCTTGATTAAAGCTAGCTCAGATACGTAATGTGGCAAATGGCCACAAAAGTGTGGCCGGTCCCCTAATTTTTCTTAGTGTGGTGGGTCAGGGTGCTGCCTTTACCCCTATTCTTGGGTGTCAACAGCTCCACTAGTGGTCTGGTTGGGGAGAGAAGCAAAGTGGGAGAAGGGACCTCGGTCTGTCTCCTAATCAAGATCCCAATCCCTTCAGCTTCGTGGGCTTCTCAACCTTTCCCCTTGGACAGGGGTCTGTCTTTTGTACAGCAGGGAGTCCCTCTGCTCAGGCATGGTTTTCCTTCCTCTGGTAATCAAGCAGGAGATTAGTGGGTCTCTGGAATGACCTTAATCAGCTCCAGGTGCCCTAATTAACCTGTAGTAACCTTAGTCCACAGGGAATAAGGCTCTCATCATTCTGGGGTTTACTCACCTCCCATTGATCAGTCTCCTGCTACATCACAGTCAGCTCAAGCTATAACTGCATCCTGTTAAGAAATGGACTGTGCACAGTCTTGCCTAATGGTTGTAACTGGGTGCTCCTGATCCTGCCCAATATCCAACTAGGCCTAATGGCTCACAGTTTCTATGGGATGGAAACAGCTCTTGCAGCTGGGTAATTTGCTGTACCTAGTACATTTCCATATGAGAGCCTCAGCAATTAGCTATTCATTAAGGGGAGAGGGATAATCTTCCACCATTAGCTTATTGAAAGCTTACCAAGCATGGCATAACTGGACACCTTTAATCTTCCTCTAGGGCAATTGTGAAACTGAAGGCCCCAGTGAGGCACAGGGCTATCTGTAGGACTGCCAGTAATTGCCATGGCCACCAATTTACTTTAGCTCAAACATTAGAAAAGTAGCACAGCTATCAGCATGCTTTAATTGACATCAGATCCATAAATAATTCTGCAGAATACATGATGCTAGCCTTCAAAGAGCCTAAGGGGAAAAATGGAGGCTGGAATATTGATGCATGTGTCTAGCAGCTATCAAAAGAGTGGAAGTGGTTTCCCTGGGATTTGTCAATGTCTCTTTACAGAGAAAGAGAAAGAACCTGAAGCATCTATTTTGAACAGGAGAAATCAAAGCCCACCATGACAAGCGACTTAGTGTACAGTAGAAAGATTTGCCTCACTCCAGACATACTGGAACCAGAACCAATTATCCAGCCTTCCCACTCCAAGAAAAGCCTTTGGAGTTTCAGATTAAATGAGACATGGATCCAAACTATTACCCCTGCTTTGTAAATCTGAAATGGACTCCTTTACTGGAGTTGCAACTATTAAGTACCATGGTGGTTTCCCCATTTGATTACCTAGAGCACTGCCCCGCTAAGTAAAAACTACAACACAAGTAGGATGCGGAAAGTAAATGTACCTGAATTCCAATTTTTCACTGTCAACATCGATAGAGGGGAGATTTTAGATTTACAACACAGGGATAGTTTGGATCCAGGTCCAATTTTTCTGAAACAGTGTTACCGGATAAAGGACCCAAGGAAAGCCAACTGCTCCAAAACTATACATTATATGGTAGGTAAGTAGATGGATGCAGTCCTCACCCCAATAGAGAGCAACATAGCATCAGAAGACTTCAGAGGGCATCTGCACTTCAACAGCCCAGAAGCCACAGCCAAGGATTTACAAGTGTTCTTAATTAGTTGGACAGGGCCTGTTAAAATGTAGGGCTTATTTGGATTTAACCTATATTGCACCTGGGGAAAAAGGTTCTCTTTGGATCTTTTACTGAATGCAGGTGGAAAATAGCTCCCTTTTCAGCATGATGCATTTTCCATGTTACTCTTCAAAAATATTACAGGGGAACATGTTCCTAATCCCAGTTTATTAGCATTTTGTTTTAGTGCTGTATGGATTTGCTAAACATACACATCAGCTGATTCTGAGAATCCCTGACATACAAGACAGTTTCCAGACAAGGCTTTATGGCAGTAAGATCTGAGACTTGATCTGGAACAACAACAGAGAACGGACAGTCTAGCAGATTAACTTCCACAGTAATTAATGCACATAATGTCACCACAGGACATCCAAAAAAATTCAAGTATGTCTCTAGAGTGTCGGCTATCAAAAGCAGCATTCCACCTAAACTGATCTTTGCACAGTCACTATTTGAGAGCAGCAGCAAAATCTCAAAATGGAAAGCAAATAAACTTAAAGCACACAGCAGTAGGTTGTCCTGAAAAGAGAATGTAGCACAGCAGAACCCACATGTCTGAATCATCTGATGATCACCAGATCTCTGGATAACTAATTCTCTGTGAATTTTTCATGCCAGAGTCAGCTGTGCATTGCAGGCATGGAACAGAATGGAAAACAAACCTGAAATATTAATGACAGCATCAGAGGACAGGCAAAAGAGAAAGAAGATCATGGAGGACAGGGAATATATGGAGGTTGGGAGAAACTGTTTCCTTTTGGTCCAAAGGCAGGTGAAACAACTGTTTGCAACTAGGGTTGCCAATTTTGGTTGGATGTATTCCTAGAGGTTGTCACATGACAATCTTTAAAGATTAAGATTAATTGTTGGAAACTCCAGAACAATCCAGGTGGTTTGGCAACCCTAGCTGCAACTCATGTACCTGGTTCTTAGAGCTTGGTTTGCAGAGGCACTGAGCACCCCACTGTGCCTGTGGAAGTCTAAGGGAATTGCAGGTGCACAGCACATTGGTCTCTGGGGAGGTGTCTCAAGTTGGACCCTAAAAATTAAAATCTTTGATGATCAGGCCCTATTAGTGCATATAAAGGGCCAGATCCCCGAGTCCAGCCAAGCTGTGCTTGTTACAAGAGATAAGACCTCCCCTTTCTTCCCTGATCTGCAGCACAACCAAGAGTTGAACCATTTCTAACTAAGACAGAATATGGGGTGCCAGGATTGTAGGATATTTATAATTCATACCTTTTACAGCTCTTATCCATCTCTGTACTAGGGGGTATGAATCCATTTGAGCCAAAACCATTGTCACTAGTACTACCCAGACAAGCCTGGCCCAATTGTGCTAGGAGCTGTACACACATTTAGTAGAGCATTTCTTGACTTGACTCTGTTGAGACACTTCCATTCACTGGAAGTGTCTCAAGTCCACAATAGAATTTCTGGTCTTGGAAAGAGAGAGGAAGACCAAGAGTCTATAGCTCAATGATTTAGATGCTCACCTGAGATGTATGAGATGCAAAATCAAGTCCCTGTGAGGACTTAATCTGGGTCACTACATCTCTGGTGAATGTCTTAAGTACGCAGTCCCTCTTTCTCCTGCTTAGTCTCAGTTAGGTACTTAGCTGGGGAAAGGCGATCCCAGTTTACTTCACTGTTACTTCCCTGGGATGCCAGGGAAGTATCTTAATCACTGGGCTATGGAGTCAGTCTCTCAATTCCTCCTGTTGGAGTTCTCGCACTTTGTATCCATAATTACCTATACAAAGCAGGGATAGGATAGAGGTCTATAAAATCATGAGTCGCGTGAAGGAAAAATAGGGAAGTGTTATTTACCCCTTCACGTAACAGGGGAACCAGGGGTCACCCGATGACATTAATAAGAAGAAGGTATAAAACAAACAAAAGGTGGTACTTCACACACCACATTCAACCTGTGGAACGTGTTACCAGGGCATGTTGTAAAGGCCAAAAGCACAATGGGGTTGAAAAAAGAATTAGGTAGGTTCATAGAGGACAGGTCCATCAATGGCTATTAACCAAGACGGTTAGGGGCACCCGAGAATGGAGTTGTCCCTGAACACGTGACTGCCAGAAGCCTGGACTGGTCAAGAGAGCACAGATCACTGATTGCCTGGTTCTGTTCTTATTCATTTGGCAAGAGAGGGAAGCAGACCGTCTCTATAGTGTGAATCCTGCAGAGCAGGGACATGAAGCTGAGTCTCTCGCATCCCAGGTGAATACCCTGGGCCAGCAGTTCTCAAAATGGGGGGAGGGTCACAATTCCATTTTAACAGGGTTGCCAATGCTGGCTTAGACTTTCTGGGGCCCAGGGTTGAAGCTGAAGCCCAAGCCCCATTGCCCAGGCCAAAGCCCACTGCCTTAGGGTGAAGCCCTTGGACGTAGACTCCATTCCCCCTCTTGGTCAGGTAGTAATTTGTTGTTAGAAGGGGGTTGCTGTGCAGCAAAGTTTGAGATTCCCTTCTCTAAACCACTGGGCTCTTGGCTATTCTGGGAGGTGTCACAGGTTTTCTTGACAGTGTTTATAGCGGTCTAGCTTACATTTCACATCAGAATGCAAACATATCTGAAGACATCTATTTTTGAAAACCAGATTTCTTGTTTTCTGGCCAGCTCTAATATTTAGTAACATGACAGTCTCATGCTTACAGGTAGATTAAATATCTAGAAAGAGGTAACACCACCACAAGGATGCTTTTGCATAGACTATTGGTGCACTCAATATAGCTTTCAGTTGCTTAGCCTAAACTTCTCCCCTTCAACCTTTAAATAGGGCCTGATCCAAAACCCTTAAGACAATGGAAGTCTTTCCATTGTTTTCAGTGGACTTCAGATCAGCCCCACATATCATTACCTAGAAATGAATGCAAGCTTTAATTAGTACTATCCTGAATTTCTTCTGCTGCTTTTTGCACTTACGTATTTTACTCTTACTCATTTACACTGCCTGCCTGTTTCCTGCCTTAGAAGGTTAGTGTGTTTTATCTAATTGCCTTGCTTCTTGGGAATGCTGCAACCAGGGAAATATTGACTGCTTATTTAAGCATGCAAACCAGCATGAATTCTTGTGAGCTACAGTCCATCTGCTAGCCAAAAGATCCCTAAGGGAAAGTGTCACATTCCTATAAGAGCATTCTGGCTTTTAAAAAATCATGAGACAGTGGTGTCCTTAATTCTAAACAAGGCTACTCCTGGAGTAAGGTGCTACTCATGAGTAAATGGCTATGCCCCACAGACTGTAGTTTGTTGACATTTACCAATAAAAATCCTTCCAAGTGGAGTCAAGTATTAGCTTCCAGCCTCATCGCCATTTTAGTTTTTACACCTGTGTTACCCCGACAAGGGAGAGTTTGCTTATCCTTCAGCCATGCTACAACCCTGCCTTCTCCTATTTAGGATGAGGCATTCATCAGAAGTAGTCCTGCTTAGCACAAGGAGCTAGCACATACCTCAACAGGGCCAGAGATGGACAAGGGCAACAAATTTGGAGGAATTTTAAAAGCCCTTTAAGTGGGAGGCAGGTGAGTGTTGCTAAGGCTAAGTCACTCAGAGGATCTGGCTCATTTTTAATGAGGTGAAAGATTCTGGAGCATAAGACTGCAGCATCAGTCAGTAGCATAGTCTGTGCTTGTAGAATCATGGTGTACACATACCTGCCAAGCTAAGGGTAAATGGATCTCATTGGTGATGGGCTCAAGGTGCAAAATGTGGGTTGGAGTCTGCGTTTGGATTTGAAACCTCCCCAAGTTTGGAGAGGCTGAGACATGGGGTTTTGGTTTAGCCAATCTCCTGATCGAGCACTAGGAGATGAGCCAATTGCCACAAAGGTGAGGAAAGAATGCTCTGCCTGTCCACAATCAAACCACCACCACCTGCCTCTAACAGATGAGGTATTAGACTACTGCCAGAGGGAAGGATATCAGATTTAATGAACATGATAATCCCGTGTTCCACTCTAGACCACAAAGCACACCAAGACACAAAACCCCATGTACATACTGTATGCAGATTGTGTGAGCTGCACATGGAATGAAGTTGGGTGTCTAGTTCCTAAAAGCTGCTGAAGAACCATCTTGCATTTCTTCCTCTTTGCCACTGGATGGAGTCAGAAAGCTGCACATCAGCTGTTTCTCTTGCACATGGTTCCAAGTAATTCGTACAAATGCAGTATACATGCAAGCACAGCAAATGTCCCTGGACTCAAAATTTGCTGTCTGTACTGGTGGAATAAAAAACACACAGTATTATTGTAACGTTGAGAGTTTTTTCACATTTAAGAGACTAAGCCAGATTCTCCTATACACAAGCTGTAAGCACCCTAACCGTTCACTTGCAAACCACATTGAAATGTCACCTATGACACAGCAAAAATGAAAAAAATCAATGGCCAAACACAGATTGATGGAACCTGAAGTTTATGATTTTCCTTTCTTCTGTCAATTTTCTTCCCATCTGCAATTTGGTCACTCAGGCCTGACATACATTTCATACATGGCTCTGTTCAGTATGACATCTTTAATGATTTGGTTGTTTAAAATTAACTAATATTGATTTCTTGGTGGGTGGAGGGGGAGGAAGGTCAGAAACCAGCAATAAACCTGCCCAGCAGCTGCTACCCTGAAATATAATTGTCATACATGGAGCAGAAACCATTCATGATTCAAGTCTTTCTTGCTTTTCAATGGATAGTAAATTTGCCAAAAAATGCACTAAAAAATTAATCTCCCAGATCTACTCATCTATGTAACTATCCACTTCAATAAGCTCTCTCTCTATGGTAGCTTGTGGCAAGAAGTTCCTCCATCTACGTAGCAGGAAAGTGGTTTAGGAACTCTTGGTGAACATCTAGTTCTGGTACAGCCCTCCTTGGCTGGCAGTTTGAGTCTCCGATGTGTAGGGTTATAAGGAGATCCTCAGGATTTCATTTAGAAGGTGGAGCACTGCAGTGAGGAGAGGAAATAATTCAGCTTTTTTCAAGTGGGTTGAATGTGCCCCCTATAAATCATACTAGGAACAGGTGTCCATAATGAGACAGCTGCTGTGATGACTGGGGAAGTGATTCTAAGACTGCTCTGAGTAAGATGAAAATGTCTCATTTAAGTTGAATACCCTATACCTCTATTAATATCTGAAAATAGATACGATTGATTAGAGTCCTCTCCTGGGATGTATCAGATACTTTTCCAAACAGCAAAAATTACCTCTGTTCCAGAAATTAATCTTTCTGAAATGTATCTTGTCAAAACCTGGGTCTCTTGTACTATTACTGATTCATATTGCTTATAACCTTGTAGGTTCATATTTTCTCCCTTTTAAAGGAACCTTTCCACTTCTAAAGAGATGCAAACACTACAAGAAATAAATGATTTTTAACAGAATAAGAACAGCAGGAGTGTATTCTTATTGTGATATAACTCTGTGGTTGGGGTGTAACATGATTCCAAGACACAGTGGGCACTGTAAACAAGGATACCAAAAAGTAGGGATATAAGTAAGTAAATTGTCTTTCAATGTAATTTCAGATTGGTTTAGTACTAGCGCACCAGACAAGTGCTCTTACCAGAATGCTCTGGGAAAACAGGATTTAAAAGGGGCCCTGTCCTTGGTCTGTGGAGGTAAAAAAAATCAAATACAAAAACTTGCAGGAGGAACCTCTTTACATTAGTCTCAGTATCCACCTTATTGTTTTCAGAGAGGACAACTCCACAAAAAACTGTCACAACATTCCCAAAGGGAGTTGTAGATTTCATTGGGATAGTAAGGTGGTGTCTTGATGCCAAGACAAGACACTTGACAAAAAAACTAACACACAGCAACAAGAAACTCTCCTGTTTTGATTGGGCCCCCAGTTAAAAATAGATGGAATCATTTATGGTAATTTAAGGAACTGAAGGTACTAGATTTTAAAGTGATGATAAATATTTAGACTGGTAGATTAGATAGACCAACTGATGGACAGGACAGTCTTACTGCATCAGACCAGGGTCCATCTGACCCAGTATCTGGTCTCTGAAAGTGGTCAACAGCACCTGCTTTAGAGGAAAGCGTAAAACTCCCAGGCTCATAGTGGAGTTTTCCTCCTGCCATTAGAGGTTCTTACACCCTGAAGAATGAGTTTATATTCCTTCCAAATCTCTAGGCTTGTTTTTAATCCTTACTAGAAGAACATTGGATGTTCCTACCATATACAAAGGTTTAATATTTTTTAAACCCCTGCTGAGCTTCTCACTTCAGTGGTATCTTGTAACAGAGTTCCAAAGGCCACCTGCACGGAAAAGTATTTCATATTACCAGTTTTAAAATTTGCTACCTTTCAATGTAATTGCTACTGACATTCTACCAGAATTTTTTTTTTTTTAGTATTTCTTAATCCTTAATTACCTGCCCTGAGACAAAATACTACCATATTTTAGTAGTATTGTAAAGTTGATCACAACAGGCTTTTAACAAGTTGATGACATGAGCGACATTAAGGACAAATATAGATTTCATACATTTATAAAAGCAGTCAATTGGCAACCACTTCACACAATGCTCCTCATCTTAGCGAAGGTTAAAACGTCACATGCATCAATGCAGTCTGTACAACAGCGCTTGCCTGAAATTGCACGTCAGCTCTTGTAACAGCATTGTACCATCTCTTAACATTGGAAGCTTGCCTTCCCCTCAAAGTGCCCACTAACTCCCATTAGCCTTGTCTACAGTTTATTCAGTTTGGCAGCATGATGTAGCGAACAGCAGATGAAGCTGAGATTAATAACTTCTGAAGCACCACAGACCGCCCATGACCCAAGATGAATTGCTTAACTTCACGGCATCACATTTGCCTTGTCTATGAAATGGGGCTAACATCACTTACCACCTACCTCAATTACAAGGAGGGAGTGAGCCTGAATTAGTGTTTGGGCTGTCCATGGTAAGTGTGATGTTACTGCAACAGCTTAAATGCATTAAAAATGTCTTCGCTAATGAAGGGCTAGACTCTGCTTTAGGTGCAAGAGTGGGTAGATAAACCTTCAGCAAGAGTGGGTAGATAAACAGCACTATGCCCAGGAATAGTCCTAAGAGGCAGAATGCCTCAGAGACCTTCCTCTCAGGCACAATTCCCTTCCTGCTTCCCCCTTACTCTGGTAGCAAGCAGAGAGTGACCAGCTAGCAAGTGTGAAAAATGGGGACGGGGAGTGGAGTGTACTAAGTACCTATATAAGGCAAAGCCCTGGACTGTCCATATACAAATCAGGACATCTGGTCAGCCTAAGACAACACCCCTTATATTAGCTCAGTCTAACTTGCTGTTCTCTCCTTTTGAAAGAGTTTGTCTTGTGTCTTTTAGGAAACGGGATTGGACTTCAACAGCAGAAACAAATCCTCCAAACCAATTCATTTAACTCTTTTCTGTTACCATCTATACCTACTAAGAGACAGGTCAGATGTGGGTTTCCTTCTAAAGATGCCCTCCAGCGAAAAGGAGCAAGGGGTGATGTTAAAATGGAACATGTAAGCATGAGATACAGCAGCGTCAGTACCAGCACGAGACAGAAAATGTGAGAATTTGTTGACCAGCTTCTGAAGAGCGCTGTGAGCTCAAAAGCTTATTTCTCTCACCTACAGAAGTTGGAGGCAACAGATCTTATTGGACCCTCACCTTGTCTCTATTTAATGCAATACTTTAACTGCTCGGTTTCCTCTGTACCAAGGATTTTTAAAGATGGGCTTGCCACAGTATTCAGCTGGCGGAGGTCTCAGTATAGCAAATCTTGAACCTCGTTTAAAGTCAGTTTAATGTGGGACAGTTACAGGGTCATTAATTGTTGATTTGATAGGCTCATTTATTCCATCTATACTGACATAACACCCACCATGTTCTTTCTTCATTGTTCCATGCTGGGAGTGGGGGGTTTGATCACAATGGCGCCTTAATGAGAATTTCCTGTTTTGTACGTCTGTTTCAACGTGGTTTGGGATTCTGCATGAACAGGCCCTTCTTATTGGTTTGCTGTTTTTTTGCCCCCCCCCAACAAAAAAAAAAAAAAAAAAAAAAAAAAAAAAAAAAGAGTCCGTTTCATTTAGGTTTATGGTGAACTTTTGGGTCCCAAACAGCTCTCATCCCTAATCTTGATTAAGCATCTTGCTCACTGTCTGATCTTACATACCCTCAGATTATCTGCATATTAGACAAATTTACCTCCTCTGTCTGAGAGACAGACAGGCAGAGTGCAAGGAAGTGTAGGCTGACAACGCCTGAGCTTCTTTATGCTGACTGCATGGATTATATTACCTTTTGGAAGCCAGCCTGATGCTATTCACTATAGAAAATGCAGATCTAAAAATAAACTGCAACCACTATCTCCCTTTCAAGCCCCCCACAACCATAAACCCAGCATTAAAGTTAAAAATCTGCCTGATAGTGTAGGGAAACAGTTCAACACAAATGAGTTCTAAGTAGCTTATCATAAATCAGACTTTTTTCTGAATATTCTCTGCATTGCAGTCCTACCTTAGTTATAAGTCCAAACCTATCATTACATTTGACTGTAACCCAGCATGGCCCACTCCAGCTGTTCATTTCATTATGTGAGTTCATAATGGAATTCAAACACAATCCATTTTAATTCGAGGACAAGCAACAACATGGGTCTTGCCAGTTATGCTCAGAGCCTCCATTAGGGAAAAGAAATAAAACCCTCAATTCTTCTGCAACAAAAATTTAGTCTACTACAGACCCCTGAATGTACAGGAATAGACACTAAAACCTCAATAACCATTTATTTTCTCAGAAATTTGCTGTTCATGCAGTTTCTAAAATTGTTCTCCATTCTTTTAATCTACAAAAAGGATTTACTGGAGATCTTACAACCCACCTTACATCCACACTATTTGTCAGTCGAATGTGGGCAAAATGCCACTTACCTCCTTTGCACTGCTTTGAGATCTACAGATGAAAGACATTCCATAAAAATTACTCAGATAAACCCTTACCTGTTGTAAATAGCCATGTTTCTTCAATGGATCTCTGTTTGCTGTCTATTTACAATGGCTCAATATTTCCTCTTCAATTCAAATGTCCAGTCTGATTCTTTCATTCAACAAGGTCAACCACCAAGTCATTTTTATCTCCAGCCTGCTAAAATATAAAAATTGCCAGGTTTAAAACTGAAGGCTTCCTGTAACCACTACTACAGGAAGCCAGGCAGTGATCTATTACTGTGACTGTGTAGAGATGTGTTCAAGATTTAGACTGGCAGGTAACCTAATCAAAACATTGCAACACATTGATAGGATAGAAAATCAATCATAGCAATTTTTGTGCTATCACTGACAATTTAAATCTAGTTTGGATGTTTTTCTAAAGGCTCTGCTCTAGGAATTATTTTGGTAAAGTCCTCTGGCCTATGTTATATAGGTGGTCAGACTAGATTGCAATAGCCCTTTCTGGCCTTGAAATCTAGGAATTTACATTGATTTTACACTGGCATAGCTCCACTTGTTAGTGAAACTACTCTGGATTTACACCAGAACCAGCTCCATGCATGTCCTTTGTACTGCCAAGTAAATTGACTGGACTATCATCTTAAACCAAGAATGAGTGACTGTACTTTTAGGAACAGTAGAGACTTGCTCATATATTTCATTGCTGTTTTCAAAGCCAGACAGTTTAGTCAGGAGAGAAACTGACAGCAGGAAAAATAAGATACACAGGATCCTGCTGGGTGTTTGATAAAGGTTGAAAGGGCCTGATTTTCAGAGACATGGAGTATCCACACCTCCTGCTTCTTTTAATGGGAGTTATGGGCCATCAGCATCTCTAAATAGTCAGCCCATGGCACATAGTACAGAGGAAACTCAGTGGGTTGGGTTTTTGACCCTCTTTGAACCAGACTAATGTATCTGAAGTGGATCCTTACCCCTATTATGGGGAGATACTGTGGGCTAATGGATAGGGTACAGCCTGGAGGATGGCACACTGTTTCCCTCCAACTTGGCTGGGTTAGTCACTTCCCCTCTGGGGCCTTGGTTCCCACCCCCATCCCCCCAACCCATTGGCTGCCTAGTCTCTTCAGACTAAGCTCTTTTGGGCAGGAACTGTCTATTGTGGAGCCTATAAAATGCCTGAAGAGGGCCATGGTCTCTTTTGAAGCCTTTAAGGGCACACTGGATTTTAAAACCTGCAGCAGTGAGTCTCAGAGCCTATATCTACAGGCTAGGGCTTGCAGCTCTCACATTATGGCACTAACAGCAGTGTTGATGTTTGGGCTTGGGTGAGCTCTGGAACTTGGAAGGTTGAGCCCAAACCACAACTTCTACACTGCTGTTTTAGTGCTGTAGCATGAGCCCAAGTCTGTAGACTCAGGCTCTGAGACACTGCCACAGGTTTTAAAACAATGTTAATACCAATTATGCTTCTGTAAATAAATCCAACCACAACCCCAAAAAGGCTCTTCCCTCTCCCAAGATCCAAATTTTTGCGCTCCCATTGACTTCACTGGAACAAAACCCCCAGCCCTTTTTCTGCTAAGTTGTTGGTTCCAATCCAGCCCATTAACAGAGAATGAGTGTTTCCCCCTCCCTATATACTTCCATTTCTCTCACTCCCTCACCCAGCCCTCACTATCTTTTTTCACAATGAATGACTTACTCCATTCACATATTGTCAAAGAAATCTCATTCTTATCATGTTTCATTCCCCTAGCTTGGGGGGTTCCTTCCTAGTGGAACCAAAAGTATTAAGCATCCTTAAGTACTTAACATGCCTATTATGGGGCATGAATGGTGCATAAAGCACTACAAGCAAAACTGATGTTGAACATTTTAAGTTGCCTGCAAACACCACTTAATTGCACTATTAACAATTATATTGAATGCATCAGTCTAGAGAATCTCACTACATTAAGCACTGAGCTCCCCTGTGTTACATTATTTTATCTTCTAAGCCTCTAGGGCAGGGGTAGGCAACCTATGGCATGGATGCCGAAGACCACACAAGCTGAGATTCAGTTGCATTCACACTGCCTGTGTCCTGGCCAGTGATTTGAGGGCTCTGCATTTCAAGATTTTAAGGAAGTTCCTTAACATTAAAACCTTATTTACTTTACATGCAACAGTAGTTTAATTATACATTATAGACTTTAGAAAGAGACCTTCTAAAAACGTTAACATGTATTCTAGCACACAAAACCTTAGAGTGAATACATTAAGACTTGGCACCCCACTTCTGAAAGGTTGCCGATCCCTGTTCTAGGGTGAGATTCGTCCCTGTGAAGAGGGACAGCACAACACCTGTATGCCACAAAAGCTTCATTTCTGCATTTGCACAAATTGGAGTCTCCAAGCTATGGGGATACAATAGCTGAGGATCCAGCACCAAGAAAGCTGTGGTTACATTGGCAGAAGCAGTGCTTTGCTGATTTATACCAGAGGAGGGGCTGGGCCCCAGATCCCGAAAGATATTTAGGCACCTAACTCCTACTGAAATCAATGGGACCCCACTGAAACCTTTGAGGATTTGGACCAGGACCTTTCAGTGGCACAAAAGCCTGACCTTGATAACCTGAGAAAGGAAAGGTTGTAGCAGAATACTGAGCCAGAGAAAGGAATACTATCTAGCCACCTTCCACACTGCTTATGGGGCTCAATTCTGCAACATGCTGACAGATAGCCATTAAAGTCAGTGGGAACAGAACACACTCACAATTGGGCCCTCTCTGGTATCCACTTCTATTAGATTCTCCAGCCTATAGACTATTTTCTGCACTCAGGGCTGAGCAGAAGAGTGAGAGAAGCTCAGCATTTAAATATTTTATGCCAAAACAGCTCGTTCTTAAATATTGCCAGTTAGACCACCAAGCCAATGCTTTTAAAAGGCACAGGGCACAAGCCTCTTAAAGCCTGTCACTCATGAAAGAAATGCCAAGCCTGCAGACTGGATGGGAGCTCAGCTCAGTGGGCCAATATCCTTGGCAACAGGGACAAGCTGAATAACTGACAAGGTCTAGAATATAGTTGCTTCAGTTACTGTCCTATTGCTTGCCAGGTCCCCTTGCTCACAACTCCTTGAGCAATAATCAAATACTGGCACCTATTCCCAAGTGCTTTCATTCTAAAGAGATACCACTGTGGTGTCTTAGAACTCAGTGGTGAAAATGGGCTCAGGGAGATGGCTTCACATGAAGGATCTCAGCCTGGGGGGACAGGTATTAGAAGGGAAAGAGGAAGAAAAATCGCTTTTATGGGGTGGGGTCATCTTCTCCCCTCTTATGCCAATTAAAGTATTGCTTTTAGGCTTTACACTAACTTGCAGAGTTGAAGGCTTAATGACCCCCATGATGCAGTGAGGACACTTAATCCTAGAATATCAGGTTGGAGGGGACCTCAGAAGGTATTAGTCCAACCCCCTGCTCAAAGCAGGACCAATCCCCAACTAAATCATCCCAACCAGGGCTTGGTCAAGCCTGACCTTAAACTTCTAAGGAAGGAGATTCCACCACCTCCCTAGGTAACCCATTCCATTGCAGTCAGAGACTAAAGGGCTCAACCCCTGAGAGGTTCAAACTTAAAAAGGATGGAGTCCAACAGCAAGAGGAACGGATGACCTGACTCACATCCTCTCCCTTGGAGCAAAGCACCAAAAATGCCGGCATAACCGGCTCTTACTCCTTGGCTAGCAAAGAGCCAGCCTAGTGGTTCAATGCTACCATCCCTTCCAGCCCAAGGAAAGGTACCAGAAGAACGAGGGTGTGGCTAAAGCCCTGGCAATTCAGAATTGCTGCCAATATTTCCAAGGAACTGTTTCTGCAATCTATAGCCAGGTTTACACTTAACACTGTCTCAGCAAAAAAAGTCACACCCCCAGCCAACATAGCTATGTGGGCAAAGTCTGCAGCAAAGATGTGAGCATGCCAACAGCATGCGTCTGTCAGCATAGCTAATGTCATTCAGGGAGATCATGTTCCTACACTGGCAGAACTCCTCCTTCTGTTGGCATGTGCTGCATCTAGGCCAAGTGCTGGCATAGCCTCCAAGGTTGCTTAGCGTTAGGGCAAGGGACTGGATCAGCTCCAAGAACGGAGGAACAGAGTGCCTCAGTCACCTTCGCTGAAGCTCCAACCCAATATTTAATGCAAATGCCAGTTACAATCTGAAAATATAGTGCAGATGTGCAGTAACACGCTACTTGAACTGCAGCACAACCTGCAACTTTGTTAACTGCAGCAGCCCAGCAGCTCCTCAGACTATTATAAGTCTTGCTTTACGATTACCTTAAACCTCTTCCCTGTGAGGGTTCTTTTGATCAGCTTTCTGTATCCAAGTTCCCAGTTCTAATAGAGAACCCACCAGAAACATAAATGGAACTGGATGTGGCACTGGGCCACACGTCAGACAACTCCATCACCCAAAGGGAAGTTCATTTGTCCCATTAATACAAAGCTCCAAGGACAAACTTGCCCAATAGGCAAAGAAATTCAGCAGATGCCTAAGAAGCCAATAAAATATTTGTGACTGTTTTAGCCTGCAAGACAAACTCTGGACTAAAACTTACTTGGAACACAACGGCTCAGTGTTTTTAAAAAAATCTTATCACTGTCTGTTTCCTTAATGAGGCAATTCTTGTCTGCAAAGAGCACAAGGTGCCATGCAACCAGAATTTTTATGTGCATAGTTCTCTGCTAATCAAAGCCCTTTTAACTGAGGACTAAAATGTCAGGCTCATTCCCATATCCCCAAAAAGGCAAAGGAAATGGGGCTAAGGTAGGTGACTTTGCAATGTAAGGCCAGTGGAGCTGGGCTGATTTACACACCAGCCCTGATTCTAAGCCCTGTTTCACTGTTGTAAAGCAGGCCTTGTCTATATTAAATCTGTATGCACCAAGACTTGTAAAGACCATAAATTCAGCTATGTAATCCGCAGCCATGGAGAATTACAGAGTCTGATGCAACTGCCAACAAGTTCTGCTAACAACTTCACTGAGCAGGAGCAGGTCCTGATAGAGAATTGATTTCGTCCTACCATGCAAAGGTTTCTTCTCCCCACCCCCACCCCTTTGTGGTTACTTATTCATTTATGTATACAAATTTTCCCATTACCAAAATGTCTAGATGTAAAATTTATCGTGGCAAATGGATATTAAACTACACCTCGAACTGAACTGCTTTGCACTCATCCCCCCTGGGGTTGGGGGCAGACAGTGGAAGGAAGGACAGACTAAAAACACCTGGCCCTGCATAGTGCTGCTGCTTCACTTGGTCATCACACCATATTTTGCATCCAGCTACAGCATCAAACCAGGCTGCTCAGTCACTATTCTGCAAGGCCAGTGTCTCATCAAGACGTAGATTGGTTCTGAAGTACTTTGGCTCCCCTCCAAAGCCTTTCATACCAAGGCTCTATTAAATTCATTATGTGGATAGGCCTTGTGCAAGCCTCCCTACCACATCAGGTCTGGTTGAGGGCTTCAATGAGACTTATGGGGGAAGGTGGACTTCATCCACTGACTCATTCCTTCAGCCTCCTTTCCCATTGCACATTCTACTCACTAGAATCCAAGGGTGGAATCCTGGCTCCATTGAAGTCAATGGGAGTTTTGCCATTTACCTTCATGGAACCCCAGTTCCAAGACTGGAACCCCAAGACTGCTCACCTTCCAGACTACAAATGCCACCTATTCACAAATGATTTTGCCTGAAGCATGGATGAGGCTCTGGGACAGAGTGAGGGATAAGAGGAAAGGAGAAATAACCAGCTCATCTTTTGTCATCTTAGATTTTAAGCTAGTATTACATCATGCAGTCACTGAGTGACATTAACTGCAATTACTATGTCAAAGAGCAAAAAAGCCAATCAATTCTTGATATGGGTGCAAAATATTGATTTTTCCCTTGTCTTCCCAGTAAAAAGTAAGATGCCTCAACCCTGCTGCTGTTGAGCTGCATGAACTTTACCAAGTGACTTTGGGTAAAATATTCCAAAGCACCGAAATAAGTTCGAAACTGAAGTCCCACTTTCAAAGGTGACAAAGGCTCCTTAGAGTATTTCTCCACTACACTGCAAGCCTAGACCCGTGGGACCCCAGGCTGCATGTTGGGCTTTCCAACCATGTGGTTGAGGGTCCATGCTGCATTACAAGCATGGGCTTACAAATTGTGGAATCTGGGTCAGCCAGCCATGCCAACACATCCATACTGCTCTGTGCAGAGCAGAGGCAGTTCTGCATCCATGCTGAAAAACAGGACTTGTGCCCATTCCTCTAGCAGGGTCCTAGGACCTGGGTCCTGAGTGCCTGACTGATTTGAGAGGATTGAAAGGGGGCTTGGGCTGAAATCTGATTCTGAACCAGGCTTAGTGTAGAATAGACACCCCAATTGCCTAATGCCTGGATTCACAAAGAGACTTAGGTGTTTTACCCTGCACCTCTAGAAACTGGAGACACCTTGTACCCCACATAATCCATCTCCCTGCCCACGCACCCCATTACACTTAGTGTTTTATCCAATCAACATGTTCAAGCAATGGGGCTTCCACCACTTCACTTTGGAATTTGCTAAGAGGATCAGCTGTAGTGGATGCATTGAATGGCAGCAATTTGTGCCTTATTTTTGTGCCTCTAAAATGGATACCTACCTGTATCTACCTACCTCTTAAGGGTGTTTGAGACTTCATTATTGCATATATGCATGCACCACTCATTCAAAGGAGTGTTTAAAAAACAGTGAGCCTGATTCTGATCTCACTGATGCAGCTTTACCTGGGCATTGTCATTACTGCCCATTACCCACGAGAGACCAGAATCAGAACCACTGCATTCCTCAGCTCATAAGTATATGGATTCGAGCACAGAGAATATCTTTGAGCCTCCAGATCTTCCTGGGGAATTGCCCATCAATTAACAATCTTTCCAGAATGCTGAATTCTGGAAATACTAACTGTGCATTTAGTTTAGTATTTTTGAATTGGCTACTCTGACTGTAAACCACTCAAAGGGCTTGTGTTTGAAAGGCACCACCTAACCATTTAATTGATTTTAAAGGTTAATTATTTAACTCTGGATGCTAACTACTCTGTTCCAGCCTGATGCAAACTCCACTGACATTAACAGACAGACTCATTCACATCAATAAGCTTTGGAGCAGACTTGTAAGGACACGTAATAGTATAATGTTGAAGGAGGCTCACAGAAGCTTGCCTTCAACATGCTGGCCAAAGTAACAAGTTCCTTTTCAAATGGCACTGGATGTTCAAGTGTCCTTGCTGTCTACAGTGCTGGGGGCAAGTCTTTATAGATCAGCAAATCAGAGTGGAACATGCTTATAACAAACACTCAGCACTGAAATCAACACACCATGTAACCCCATATCTTCATTGATTTTGCTTAAAAAATAGAGGCATTGTAGTTGAGAGTAGGGCACTGATCTGGGACTCAGGAGATGTGGGTTCTGTACTTGGCTGTGCTGCTAATTTGCTGTACAGCCTTCACTTCTCTAGACTATTTCCTTTCACACTTCATCAGTAATCCTTCAAGCTCTTCAGAGCAGCCACTGTCTCCCTACTGTATATTTGTACAGTGCTTAGCCCAAAGGGGCCCTTACCTCATTTGGGGCCTTTAGGTTTCACCATCATATCAGTACAGCATTTGCAGATACATCTGCAAACATTCAACTTTGCATCATATTTTGTGCCTGTAAAGTATTTAGGGTCAGATCTTTGGCTGGTATAAATTGTCATAACTCTACTAAAGCAAATGGAGTTATTCTGACTTGCATCATCAGAGGATCTAGCCCTTACAGGCTTTTTATTGTAATTTGACTCACTTTCATCTCTGAAAAACCTGTACCCAGAGTCCTGCTGCCTATATTAGGGAATTGCAGCAAAAGACTCTCCTATCTAATGACTGCAGCCACAGCTTGAAATTATTGCTATGGGACATCTCAATTCCCTCCTGCCACTACAATGCATAACTGTAGCCTATTAGAGGCAAAGTCAGACTGGCCACCATGTGGGAGGGGCAGTCACATTATCACATTCCATTATGGGCTGCTATTCTGGGCACCGATCAAATTCCTTTGCCAAGGCTCATTGTCTGAGGCATCTTATCACCCTTCAAACTAATTAGAGGGTATTTTAGCCCTTCTATTTTTTTAAAAGGAGGTTTTGTTTTTCAGTAAAGCTTTCCTTGGCCACTGACTTCTGGACTGCAAAAAGACTGAACAGAACATATTTAAGAGTTCCAATTCATATCCAGCAGAGCTGTTAGAACAGGGAGCTGGGAGCAAGGACTCCCAGCTTTGTTTAGTGGTTTGAGTGAGGGATTGGGGTGAGGACTCCTGGATTCTCCCCCCAGCATTAGGAACTAACTTCATTTAGTAATTACAGTAAGGAATTAAAGGTCAGAACTCAGATTCTATTCTTTACTGCTTCAGTATTGGACCTTTGACAAGTCACTTCACTGGGCCAGTTTATCCAATTGTAAAATGTAATTGCACATACCTACTTAATAGGGAGGCTTTTAATTAATACTTGGGAAATGATTAAGATCCTTGGATGAATAGTTCTTTATAAATGCTTATTAGCCTCTATACATGTGCCATGTGTGCATGCTGTATCTGCAGGCTAGCAAGATTTGTTTTCAATTAATCTTGGAACTCTAATCTTCCAATTCTCTGCCATGCCTTTTGCTTGCCAAATACAGTTCACATGGGTGAGACAGATTCCATTATTGCCGGAGAAGCACTGACTGACTAGAAAGACTGGCTGATGCAAATGACCCTCTGACCTAGAACATATGGAGCCCTAGAGGATGACTTACCCCGTAGCATATTTGTAGCATAAAATGGACTATTAATCCATCTACAGCCTTGATCCATTTGCCCTTCTTTAAGATTTCGCCTTTGAGCTCAAAGCAGTTTAAGCTTTGAGTAAGCCTCAATATAAAATTAACTGCAAAATAGTGAAATCAAATGAAAATACTTTCCAGCATTGTTTCATCAATGTGCATTCAGCAACTGTATTTGAGTATTAAAACAAGAGATTAAATGGATGTTGTAAAGTCACTTTACATTCAGGTGTTATTCACCTGTGCCAGCACAAGACCTATAGACCCCTTAAATCTCACTGAAGACCCATTTTGAGGTTTTACACAGGACACTGTGCTAGCTCCTTGAACAGGTATGAAATTTAAACCATTGGGCCTTATTCTTACACCAATCTGAGTCCAACACCACCACACCTAAACCTGTAGTAACTATATCCCAGCATTACCAACAGAAAAATCCAAGCCAACTGGATCAAACTCATCTCCAGTACAGCTTCCTTGGAATCACACAGATTTTAATTGGATTTATTTTTCAATAATTAGAAAATTGATTTTTTAGATCTCAATGGGAAGCAAGGAAGTTTTCATAACATCTTTATGATTAATGTTTAGGTCCCACCCATCAGGGCTCCATTCTGGTAGGCACTGTACACACACTTAGGGAGAGAAAATCCCTGCTGTGAAGAGCTTATATAGTCCAAATATATAAGATAGTCAAAAAGGTGGGAGGGAAAAACAAAGCAAAGAGGGAAATAACTTGGTCACACAGCAAGTCAGTAACAGAGCCAGGAATAAAACCCTTATTTCCTGACTCAGTCCAGTGCCCTGTCCACTTGACCCCACTGTCCTCCCTAAAACTCTAACAGATGGAGGGTTAAAAATTACTATACATTTTAAAATACTCAAGATATTTGTACACCTACTGGGCAAGAGTTCAGAAAGCTGAGGACATCCTTAATACCACGATTACATATCATTCAAGCAAGTCTCTTCTAGAATAGAAGACTTAATTTAAGACTTGGGTGGGTGGAAAGCTTTGATCTCACCTTGAAATTAGTCCATCTCTGCAAACTGATGACCATCAAGTCCCTTACATACCCGAGGCAAGTCAGGTGACAAGGAACTAAGAAAAGCAAAGCACATTTCATTCTCCCACATCTTTAAATCTATCATTAATTTAAACCAATTTACCAGAGCAAATCCAGATGGCTGGAATTTCACTTCCTTCACTTGACAGGGAGCCAGAGGAGAGCTTGTGATCTGGTTTCATTTACCAGAGACATGATGCAGTGCAGGTGTAACATCACACATCCATTTTGCACAGATGTAGAGAACTGCACAAGGCGTAAGACAGTGGATAATTAGGCCTCTGCTCTTTGGGGCAGGGACAATCCTTAAGTTTGTGTTTGTACAGTATCCTAACATGTTAGGATACTGATCCATGACCAGGACTTCAAATTCATCCTTTTTTTTTAGGGCAGCACTTGAGTGCCTCCCTAGTTTTAAGCAGGTGTGTAAACATTTTCTTGAGATGCTTTCCTCAACTGGATCATTATATGCATGATTATATTACAAGAGGAGTATGCTAATGAAATTCTATATAAGTTACTGTAATAAGGTTTTTTTTCAGCCCCATAATTGAGAATAAAGTTAGAACAAAGAATTGGCATAATCTGCTAGTTGATCCTGGAATTTCAAAAACAAGCAAAGAAAACATTAAATGTGTCAGACCATGACAAGTTCACACATGCCACCTGTCTCCATTTAGGAAGCAAAGTTCCTGTTCATAAAATATTGAACATTTTCCCCCACTGTGTCCTTCCAAAGCTCTTATTCCACTGTATATCAATGGAATTTAAAGCTGTGTCCCCTTTTTTCCTCAAATTACAATTTTACTGCCATCAAATGTTGGCAAATGCTCAAGTTAGAATAGAATATAGTAAAGTACTTATGGTCACATCTACTCATAAGAAATAAAGTTTTGACTCTACAATCGGATAAAGAAAGGCAGACCCTTTCCCAAGGAATCCCACTGAGGTCAATGGAGATTAGAGAGGCATGAGGATCCAACTAAGCAATACTAGATTTTTACATTCCCATCCTAGGGTGAAGCAGGTATTTCACTAGCACAAGGCAAGCTACTAGGTTCCATCTTGCTTTAAAGAACAGATGCTGAGGGAGGCATGACTCCTTCCCGCTTGATTTATTAACAAGCTTTGGGTCAAATTCTGTTCTTGGATAGGATACTCTAAGGGAGGAGCAACTCCACTGAAGTCTACACCAGCACAAAACCAGGATAACAGAGATCCTGATCTCACACTGGGGTAACTCAGGAGCAATTCCACTGAAGTCAGTGTGGTTACAGTGGTGTAAAACTAGTGTAAATATATAGGAGTCAGTCCCAGAGTGCGAAAGCAAAGAAAACCAGAACAAAGCCCCACTTTGTGGTTGTTTAAGAAAACTTGAACACCAGAAGCAGGCAGCATCTGAAGTTAAGGAGACAGAAGCAAGCAATGATATCTTGGTGCAGTTTTGTTAAATTAAGGCCAGATCTTGCTGCCATTTACGCTAATGCATATCCACAGTCACTTATGACTGTAATTAGTTTACTACAGTTATGCAACACTTTCACTAAAATCAGAATCTGGCCCTAGGTTCTGCTGCTGAGAGCTTTTATCAGCTGATGCAGTTTTGTCTCCATATTTACAAAATAGAGGCTTCTCTGATTTAATCTACTTTACTTTTAAATCCCTGTCATATTTCAAAGTGCATGATTGCATTGTTTCAATATTGAATTAGCAAGTGTTCTCTACTGGATTATATATTATGTGCAGAGAGAGATTTGCTGATGCTGAGAGAGCTTTTGGATGTGACATTCTGCAGAGCCACTTTAATTTTTCATTGTTATTTGATAAGAATTCTAAGAGGGGGAGAAACTACAGCACTGTTGATTGCAGGAATATTCTGCAGACTGATGTCAGATCTGCTCATACTGACCTAGATGTCCCAGTGGACATTCTAATTCATGCTGCAGATACTGCAGAGATATGGGTGGGGTTTTCAATATAAAAATCATTTCTGCACTGTAGGACAGATTTAAAGATGTAACCACACTGTTGACCAGCCAGAAAACTAATGGGCCTTTGTGTGTTGAAAGTAAATTCAAGTACTGTGTTATGCAGATAAAGTAATCAAAACAGAGAAAACATTTCAACTCCTACAGATGGTTTAAGGTTTGAACTGAAATGGTAGCATTTAGCAAACAGGATATCCAGCAGAGCATGCTGATGGGGTACAGAAATATACACTTGCATATATTAGCCTTCCCATACAAGCAGATAAACAGAACTCTAACTTGCCCACCTTGCATAAGATTAAAAAATGATAGATTTTCAGAGGATCCTAAGGGAGTTAAGCACTCAACTTCCATTGAATTTTAGTGGGATCTAGGCACCTAATTCTCTTAGGGTCTTTAGAAAAAGCTCCAGGCTTGATGGTTGGTTCCTAAAAAGTGTAGGACAAAGTTGCAGGTGTCTTTATAGGCTCCATGCTACAAGGTGCTGAGCAACTCTGACCACTGATATCAGGAGTCAATCATTTCTACAGGGTGTGATTCAGCTCTCAATGTCAAAACCTGTTGACTTTAATGGGTGCCTGATCAGACCACAGTATGTGTGCTTTGACAGGCTTGAAAACAATAGGCTGGTTTTCCATTGCCTTGAATCTTGGGCCATCATTTATATCTAATCAAAGTGGATGTAAAATTACCAAATCCAAACAGTCGCATTTTACATCCAATCTGCACAGGTGAAAAGTGAACAGAAATTGCAGGGCAGAGAATCAAGTTTGAGCTTTGAGTTACTGACCCAGGGCCTGATCCAAAGCCCACTGAAGTCCACAGGAGTCTCTTGGCAGAATTGTTAAAGTGTAATTGATCACCTCCACAACTGATAGATTGGAAATCAAAGGCTGCATTATGTCAATTAAATTCTACTACTATGTATTTCTATGTGGACTGAATTGTAAACAATTGCTATGTAATTAAAGGAACAGCCACTATTATATCCCTCAGAAAAAAAGTATATTCCTCTTCCTCACCCCACCATAAAACTAGTTGAAAGCAGCAGTACATCCTTACAATTCCCAATGATGCAGCACTGGGAATCATTTGGAGTCACCCAAGTTCCATTTAAGATTAGCAGCTGTGTTAGTCTGTATCCATAAAGAAACCACCACACACTTGTGGCACCTTGAGACTAGCCAGTTTGTTTCTGCATAAGCTTTCGTATGAGATAGCCCACCTCATCGGATGCATAGAATGGAACACAGAAGATGCATTTACACACAAAGCAGAAACAGTTGCAAGTTACCATACCAATTCTAAGAGGCTGTTTAATTTGGATGAGCCATTATCAGGAGAAAAACCTTGGATCGTGAAAAATCAAGTGGATTTGTGTCTGACAGTTGGAGAACCTGTGAAAGAAACTTAATAGGGAAATGCATTAAATTAGTGTAATGACTAAGCCATTCACAGTTCTGTTGTGATCCAGTACAGAAAGGGGACACTGCAGGAGATGCAGGGTCAGCTCTGAATGAGGCAGTGACTGTTTCTGCAGCTTGCTCAGTGACTGGAAAGGGCTAGGATCTGCTATTTAGAAAAAGGGAAGATGTAGCTACCAGAATAATGGGTGATATTAATCTGTTAAATTACTTGATCTTGCAGAAGCTTTGTCCTGATGTTATTACTCATGTAGCCAATTTTAAATCCAAATCAAAACCTGTCTTGACTTCTGTCTGATATTGCTGATCCATAACTTTGGGAGGGGAGTGTTTGCGAAAAAGAAAATTAAAGATGAGTTGAGGTCAAGGAAGAGAAGTTTGCACCATTTTAATGTGGAGCTAAAACTCCTTTGCCAAAAATAGTAATGCTTAAATAGAACTGTATCAGCACAGTAATTAAGCGCAGTGAGCAAATTGCCAACACATGGTAGGAATGGAAGTAGGGAAACATCTCATTAACTGTAGGAGCAAGTAGGGGTGGGAGGAAATCTATGGAGATTTCATGCTTAAGGCTCAGTTAAAAATCAGTAGCCTCAATCAAGATGGAAATCAATAACTAGATACAAGCAGCTTGGATTGAGGGGAATGCACTGAGAAGTACTGCCCATGGAGGGAGGGAGCCTGTCAAGAGTAATGCAATACAGCCAAAGGCAATTTAGGGTCTGATTCTACAAGATGGAGTGTCTCCTGCTTAGTACCCTCTACTTTTTACAGGAAGCTGAGAGCTCCAGGTACCTTTCAGGATTAAATCTTGAAAGAGCAACCAACATAGTTCTCTGCTAGCGTATCTACCTAGCTATCATCTGTTTTTTTCCACCCAAGTGGGCTTGTTCTGCTTTGATCTGCAAAATTAGTGCTTACCCCAACAAATTTGCAGCTTCCTGCATTGACTGATATTGTGCAGCTTTTACACCAAGAGAACATGGCTGGCAGATGGAGTCACCTAGAACTGGTCTTGGAGAAACCTAAATTATGCCAAGCAAAAGTTAGGCCTGGACTCTCCACTTACCTGATGGTGGAATGCCAGATTCATGCAGACAGACATTTAGATTAGATTAGACTCCAGTTGCCCAGAGAGGCTTACATATCTCACAAAAGGGAGTGTGAAAAAAAAATGCAGCAAAGGAAGCTACTTACCCAACTGGAAGAGCCAGGAATAAAATTTTATTAAAAAAATGAACATGAGTAAGCTAAGTAGTAAGGTTTTGGACATCTGGAGTCAGGCTGGGGTTATGGGTGATAACAGGTACAGGGTTTTTCAAAGTACATGTGTATTTCATATCCAGCACAGGTCCAGATTGGGGTGTGGGAGTTTTTTTTAAGCGTTAGTGTGTAGGTGTGTTTGGGTTACTAAGGTCTGATTAAAGCCAATGCACTACCTACTGGACCAAGCTGCCTCTAACTTGCTTGACTTCCTACTCTGAGCAGTAGGAGTCCCATTTAACCCTAAATCTGAGGCATGGACCAATACAGTTAGATTTCTTGAAGACAAGTGTGGCTTACAGACATTCTGATTATATACAGAAGGCTGACTCATGTTGATCAATTCTATTATAGAAATCACTGGTTCAGGAGTTTCTACCCTATGAAACTCTCCCTGGGATGCCTTTGGTTGACAACCACCCACCCATTACATCTGAGTCCCATCCACCACATCAGCATGGGAGTGACTATTTTGTATATTTGAAAGCCTATCATCCCTTTAACCTGTCACTAGCACCTCTGATTATGCAACTTGCTCCCTCTAAGACTAAACTTAATAGCCCTTCTAGGCAAGATGACTCATGGAGCTGTAGAGAGGGCTGCTTTGCCTCCCTGCATTTGCAATGAGAGTTCCCTGATTTATTTCCTCTGCAGTAATTAAGGCTATTTCTCCTCTCTGCTGCAAAGATTTAAAAATAGCATGAGAAACAGCACCAGCCTAGACAAATGGATCAGCAAGAAAACCACTCCAGGCATTTAGAATTTCACCTTAATAGACCCAGGACACTTTGATGCTCAAGAACACTCCCTGGTAACATTACAAAACAAAAAAAAAACAAAAAAAACACAAACAAACAAAAAAAAAGAGTGCTCACTTAAATATGCAGAGGCTGATGCAGACAAGCCATCCTCACTGCGGAAAGGGAGTTGGCCATCCTGGCAGTGTGTAGATCTTGTTTTACCTTCCTATGGAGGAGGGTGGGGAGAGGAAGAGGTGGAGCACCAGGGCCCTACCCCAGAGCAGACTGCAGTGCCTAGCCTATGCCACAAAATGGAAGGAAAATGTTTTTGTAAGGATTTCATTAGCAACAGGAAAATATCAATGTTTCTCTTCCCTTATAGCACAGATGCATGACTCTTGTTGAATTAGCGAAGAGATTTTTTTTTTTGTATGCAAATAGAAACCATCCTAGCCACAGGCATAGCCCAACACTGGAAGCCTGTGTTAGAGACACAGCTCTCACTGATTTGCTGTGTGATTTGGGACAAGTCACCTGCCCTGTGTGGGCCTGCCTAGAGTAGGGAAATTTACATCAGTGGAGTAATACTAGTGTAGTGACTGGGTGGGTGCCCCCTTCAAATGAAGATACAATTCACTAGTGCAAAATGAGGCTTGTAGCTGATTTTGTAAGGGATCTGCAGGCAGCCAAGCTTGGTACAAGTCTTGTTCTGTACTGAGGTAGGGTATGTTAGAGGCATGTATGGATGTAAATGCTGTTACCCTGATGCAGGTTTCCCTAGACAGTTTACCTCTTTAGTGCAGTTTGCACACTTGCTCCATGGAGTGCTGTGAAGTATGATCATGACTGTAAAGCAGCTCCAGACTCCCAGGCAGAAGGTATTTCAGGTGCGCAAAGCATTGCATGTGTTAAAATCCAGGCAGGATCAGCAGGCACTAGCTGTTTTAACACTGAGCTCTGCCTGAACTGTAGGGTGATGTCCACCTCATGAGAGGGTGGATGATCCAAAACTGCTCCTGACAGGCATTGCCAATGAACTGAAGCCAAGACATTGTTTTGCCAAGCTCCATTTACAGAGAGAGATGAGTGTGCATGTTCTGGCCCTTTTCAGCTCAGCACTCCGGGTGGCTGATTTGTTTTTCCCCTTGAAGAGCCCTTTCAGGCCACAGATCTGAACAGCAGCCACTCCTAGAGCTTCACACCAGTGACTAGCTGCATGTCCCGAGTGGGGAGAGCTCTTGTCTGATTAGCCAGAGGAGGAAGGGAAGTAGGCTACGCAAGAGCAGAGGGAACAAAGGGATAAAGACAATGATGCTAAATAAAGCAGACAGTTGTATTCATTCAGACAACTAGCTCTAGGCATGTCTGAACTATTGGGGTAGATCTTGCCCCCAGCGCACAGCCTGAAAAGAATGGAAGGGGGCAGAGAATGAGAAGCCTTCCCCTACCCCAAGGGCCCACTGGCTGCAGAGGTACTCCCAGTCTGAAGTCAGGAGAGTTACCTGTGTCTGTAACAGGGTAAATAGTTAAGATAAAATGCCAGTAGACTGAGAAATGCTGCCTGTTCCTGAGCACAAAGAAAAAAATCAGCTCCATTTCCACACAGTAATATTTTGGAAGAAATTTGAATAGCAAAAGATTTTGGCTGGAAACCATGGTCCGACTACATCTCTGATGGTTCACTATGGCCTCCCCTCCTGGAGGGAGGCCATAGAATAGTATGGGAGCCCTTGGCCATGATACATCATTGGAGATGCAAGTCTAGTTGGAGAGCCCAGCCTGTAGGAGAATGGGGACAGAAGCCATCCCAGAACCACTCCCAGGATGCTCTGACGCAGCTGATTCAAGTAAATATTTTTGTTTGCAGGTGTTTGGTTTTTTGGGGAACAAAAGTTTGTGGGAAGTGGATGTTTTTCATCCAAACAATTTTAGGTGGATAACTTAACTCAACAGCCTTTCAATAGGAGTTAGGCACCTAGATACCTTCAAGGATATGGTCCAGTGAATTGTCAAGCAATTTGTTTCGCTCAAGCCCTAGCTGCAGACCCGTTTAGCAGGCAGGTTATGACACTAAATTCTGTTCCTGAATGGTAATTCTTTTGCTCCTATATTAGAGGCCACCCACAGGCATTTGAGTCCCCAAGCCTGATTGCTAAGTAATTAGCGGCAGACCTAAATCTGGGACCCAAATTTGAACAAGATAAGAAATCTTTTCCTTTCATCATTTCTAACAAGGAGCTTTGGGGCATGTTTCATTAGTTACGGTCAAACAGATGAAAATAGTGGCAAACTAAAAGATGCCCAGTATGTCAGCCAGCAATCTGACAGACTGTTAGAGGATTGTCATCTCTATGAATGGGTGATTAGCTTGGTACATGCTGTTATTCAATCGCTTCATATGTGGTACAATCAGAAAGTTAAATACTTGATTTTATTTATTGACTAACTGCTGCAGGTAATGGATAGATTTAAAAGGTGCTTTCAATAAATCATGGTGCAAAGTTGCATCTTATCCAGAAAGGTTGTAGGATGATTGTACTGCAGAAGCCCCTAGGAGCCCTAGTAATGGGCTAGGACCCCACTGCACCAGGTTTTGTACAAACAGTGGCAAAACCTCTGGGGCCAAGTTGCGAAACAGTCTGAAGATATAAAAGATACCAATCCTCTAGTGTCAGAAGCCTGCAGCTGGCTGATTTGCCCCAACCTCTCTGCACCTCTGAAAGCAGAAACTTCATTAGCTGAGCCTTATAGAAGGCTGCAATATCCTCAAGAAAGCTGAGGGGCCAGGGGGCAGTGCTCCCAATCAACTGCTCTTGGAGCTAACTGCAGAGAGGAATTGCTCCAGAAACCAAAACAGAAAGGGGACTGTGTGGAGTCCTGTTTTTCCTGAGGCACTGAAATTAGAGCCAGGACATTTTGGTTACAGTGGCTACTGGAGTGAGGGACAGATTTGGTGAATGGATTACTTGGCCAGCACAGATTGAGGGAAGAGTCTGCAAGGTTTTGATTAGGCTGGTTAAGAAGGCTTAAAACTAACCCTGCTGGAAATGGCTTTCCTGGATTTGCTGAGTGCGCTCAGATAGAATTAACTCAGGAAGTGAGCCAAGTGAGCCAAAGCAAAACCAGATTCAACAGAAGGAGGGTGCTATAAGATAGCATGTCTAAAAAGCATTAGGGATGAACTCGCATTGAAGTCAGGGATAAGATCCTCTAAATAAATAGACCTAGCTCCATCAAATCAGCACCATGCTGATTTAGAGCAGCCAAGAATCTGACCAAGTGACTTCAGCACATCTTGGGCTTTGGCCCATGACGGAGAGAAGGTTGTCTATTGCATTTCTCTTAGTGCATAGAATGTATCTCAGCAGAAGCCAGCCTAAAAAGAGGTTTGCTCTGTAGGAGTTTCATGAGAAATTAAATGAGCCATGACAGCTGAATGCCACTCTAGTTTCTAGAGATGGTCCTTCCAGGTCAGGGTGTGGAGAAAGCTCTCACTACCACTGTCTGTGCAGGCTAAGCCTGTCTGAATAGCACCCACAGCAGCCCTAGGAGAGAAACCATCAGGCAGCAAAGCACTTGCCCTATAGGCTCATAAGCATACAATAATCTTTGCACACAGAGAACCTTGTCTGAGGCTCCAAAAGGTGGGTGTCATTTTTATAGATGACAAAAACTGAAGCACAGAAGGCAGAGTGACTTGTTCAAGGTCACATTGAATGTCTATGGCACTTGTGTGCCTCCCCCCCATAAGATAGAGTGCCTCACAATCTTTAATGTGTTTATTGTCACATCCTTCCTCATTCTTGTCAGTGCTATTACCCCATTTTAGAGATAGAGAACTGAGGTACTTAAAGACCTCAAAACCTGGCCTTAAGGGTCACACACAACATCTGTAGTAGACAGGGATCTCAACCCAGACTTGAGTCAAGCCTGATGTACTACTGGTGATTAGTATAATCAGGGGTAGCATCCAATTTTACCAAGACCCTCTGATCAGAGCATTAGATTATACTTCCTCCCTAGGGAAGATGGGCAGGATTGTGGCACTAAACTTCTACATTTAGTTTAGTTTGGTATTGAATATTGCAGCAGAAAGGATTGGAGACATGGGCTAAAGCATTCACATCTTTTTCTAGCTATGTAAGGACACATATGCAGAGAATAGGTTTCTAAATGAGGCTGAGAGACACCTACTCCCTGTTAGCTTATTGTCTGCAGTTACAGTAATCTGTTACAGCTTCCCCACCCACACTAAGAAATGAACTGTGCTTGATCAGGAGTACTGAGCACCCAGTATCCCATCTGAAAGCAATGGGAGCTGAGCACTGTCAAAAATCTGGTCCTCACTGCGTGTCCCCAATTCTCTGGGGAGCCAAGGTGGCACTGTCAATACACTTGCACAATTTTAGGTGATTTCCATACTACAGGGTAAATCCTCAGCTGGTGTGAATTGATGTCACTCCTCTGAAGCCAAAGAAATTACAGCAGTTTAGAATCTAGCTCCACAGACTGAGCCAATGCTCAAGATGCAGGGGCAATCAGTAATGGAGTTGAAAGATGTGTCCCCAACTACCTGGAAAGCATCAAGTTCTTAAACAATCCATGCCTCTGACTCGATTAGGGCCCATATCCTGAGAGGCCACTAAATCCTGCTTGTTTATTGTATTTGGTATGCTGTACAGAATGGACACTTTCCATGTGATGTCTCTAAACTCCTTAATGAGATGTGTGAGCGAAGATCAACGGAAGTCCTGCTTCAAGTGCTCTTATGATGTAGTCCCATTACAAACCTGGAAATAGTTTAAGATTCTTTTCCCACCCCCAGCTTCTCAACACTATAGCAGGGCCTAGTCCACTGAAATATATCAGTTTCCATAGTTCTCAAACTTCTATCCATGCCATTAATCTCTGCATGAGTGAGAAAAGGAGATTTGGTGATTGCCAGCAGTAGAATTAACTCCAGAGTGAAAGACATCCTGGGCTGTGATACTGGTGGCCTCTACATTAAAGGAAACAAAGCACCAGACCCACTTTTTGTGAAGCACAGAAGGCACAAGGAATACCTCTAGCAACTCCAAGTCTGTTTGAAGAGGGTTCAGGTTTCTGATCTGTATAATATGGAACTTTGTCTCAGTGCACAGATGCTTTGGCAGAGCTTGGAATAAAATCCAGATTCTCTAAATCCCAGCCTAGCACTCTAATTACAAATTCATGATAATGAATCTGTGACAGGTAGATTTAAGTGCATTGAAACAGATGAAAGATTCTATCTAACATTACAGCCAGTCCCTCTCTATTTTTACTAAAGTTACCAAACACACTCCATTCTTTCATGATTTTAACTTATCTGCAATTGTAGTCTGTAACTGAGTGCCCTACCGGTGCCACTTGTTTTACATTATTTTTCCATTCCTCTTTCCTTTTGAAGCAATGAAGCTTCCAGCCATCCCATGATTACACCTTAGCCAGTTGCACTAACATCTCACTTGGAGCTTTGTCAAATCAAAATCAACTTCACATCTGTAGCACTCCCTCTGCCACGAAAAGAACTCCAGCAAATGTTTGAGATCTGCTCAAGCTACAGTGCAAACATTTTCAGAAGGGCTCCATGGCATTTCCTGTTTTAAGCTTGAACCAGCAACAGTGAAGTGAAGCCTACATTTCATTTTTATTCCACCAGTCATTAACAGTTTGCACTAGTGAATGCTCTTGGAAGGTGTGATGAATTGGGGAGGGCAAGAAAGATGATTAAGGCACTGGAGGGGGATTTGGGTTTAATGTTGGCAGAGCCCAGATTATGTCCCAAGAGACTTTTTGCAAATCACTTAAGGCCAGATTTTCACATGACCTCAGCACATAGGTAGTAGAGTTCTTTTGAAAAATTTGTGCATAAGTGTCAGAGTGGGAACTACTGGGTGATGAGCACTTTTGAAAAATCTGGCATTGATGGTGGGTACTGAACACTTGAAAATCCTGCCATTGGTTCTTTGAGGATCTGGCCCCTAACCTCATGCAATAGGGAAACCAAGTCAAAGTGGGGATAATACTTCCCTACCTCACAGGGAAGTTAATATTAGTGTATGAAAAACTTAACGAGGCATAGATTCCAGAGTGAAATATGTGGGAGTAGAAAGGAAAGGTACAATTTGTTCACTGTTCTTCCTCCAGAGTTTACATCTCAAGGCAGTATAGCATCAGGTTCAGTATTTGTACAGATGTGTCACAGCTTTGCATACTATGGATCTGATTTATGTACAATTTAGACATTGTCATGTATAACTTGAGTTGTATCTGCAAATGCCTCTAGCCAGGCATTTGCATGTACAAATGGCAGGTGCACACACAAAAGTAGCAATTTGTCATACAAATAGGCATGCAACTTCACATACATTGTGTGCCTCTACTTTATGGCAATGTGCATCAATTGAATATAGTGATGTGTTTCAAAAAAGACAAAGGGTGAAAAAATCAATGGTTAAGGACTGAAAATGCAAGGCAAAAAGCAAAGTCTTTGAACCTTTCACTCAAATTTGACCTCCGAGACCACCAGCACACAATCAGTTTCTATTACAATAGATTAGCCATCAGATTAAAAGCCATTATAAATGTACCAAAAACTGAGCTTTCCCTTACCTCATTTCACAACATCCTCAAGGATCTATCATTTTAATCCCCTAACATAATTGCCTTTTATGTTGTAACAGCAAATTCAATTAAATTTGCTGTTTTAAATGGAACTGATTTTTATAAAGAAGCTGCATGATACATAAAGGGTATTTTTATACATAGATGTGTATTGTGTACATCTACACACTTCATTGGTATAAAGATATAACTGTACATGTAAACAACATTTACATCCGTTGTAAACCATAGCATCTGACCTCAATATTAGATAGTTATTTCTTATCACAAAGATGGAAAAAACTGCTAGCTGAAATCCCATTATGTACTGACTGTTAATTACCTTTTCAGTGAGGTTCATTAGATGTGTGCACACAAAGGAGGATTTATATATGTCCTACTCCCACTTTAAATATACATCAGCCCCTAGACTTTAAACACCACCTTTATCAATGTAAAAGGTACTTCCACAGCTGGCAAGCTAATGCATACTTTTTTCCCCCCTAAATGAAAGTATTAAACAAATCACACCAGAGTCTTTGATGGGAGACAGCAGCATTAAAAACCACGAACACCCAAGTCCATTCATTTATGATTGTGTATGCAACTTCCCCTTTTTAGATGTTAATCTAATACATCAAGATTTTTAAAATGACAATTGAGATAAATGTCAAAGTGACTTTCCTGGACATTAACAGAAATGGCTATAAACATAGTAAATTATGATTTGTCTTTTTGGTCATGAAACTAAAATTGGAACATTGAATTCATATGGGACAGAAGCTAGAAGATAGTATCACTGCATTCTAATCCAGAGGGTCCATTTCATTCTGTCCCCGCTCCCATAATCACCTGCCACTGAACCAACCAAGAAATAACGTGGTCTATTGAATGACTGAATTCTTTGCTGTATTAACCCCAATGTAGTTATTCAAATGGATTGTGGACTCTCCAGTGGACCCATAATGAACTAAGCAAACAGGTTAGAGGCCAGTTTGTAACATTCAAAACTAATTCAGCTTCATGGAGTTTTGGAAATTAGTATAACATGTTCCATGGCTCTGTCTTGCATGTGCCTGTATCTAGAGCTTTATGGAAAATGGGCTTGTTTTACACAGAAAAGGGTATATGAAAATTCAGGGGGTTTTTCCCAAATTTTAAAAAAGTCATTGAAAAATGCTTTGTATTTTCAGTTTTCAGCAATTAAAAGTGAAGCATTTCAGCAGAACACAAACTGAAATGTTCCATTTCATGGTGTCAAACCCCCCTATTTTCTGTCAAAGATTTGTGGAACATTTTCAACCAGCCCTACTTAGGCTGCTGAAAAGCTTACTTCTCTAGATACCCTTGTTCTTCTGCTACATTAACAGGATCTCTAAAATCAAGGTGCTATATCCACATCACAGTAAGACCTACAGCATGGATGTGGCTGGTGCATGTCAGCTGACTGAGGCTAGAAAATTGCAGGGTAGACATTTGGACTCAAAGCTTGACTGAGACCCTACAAGAGAGAAGAGTTATCTGATCTGGGCTCAGAGATTGTGCTGTGGATTTCTCTCTCAGCATAGAAACCCCAATGGGATACTCACAATCTTACTCAGCAAGGTATGGGTGGTAGAAGTGGGCCTAAATGATTCACTGCTTATTTAAGATCACACTAGAACATCTAGCTTTGCACCAGTAGCAGCCCAAGAAATGAATTGGGACTCGGAGTCAAGAAATGAATTTTGACCCTGCATTACTTCAGGAATAGTAGCCTACTACTCATTTATAACAGTAGCAGATTTCATCTGCTGTGGTTGTGCTGAAAGGAAGGAGAGTTAAAGCTTTGCTCCCTCTCAAGCACTGCCCTTGTCCATTGGTACAGGAGAGGGAGTAGCATCCCTATGGGAGAGTGTGCCTTATCCTTTTCCCAGCACTGGTACATGAGACAATCTTGCCCTAATGATGGAAATATACTCTAGGGGTGAACACAGCAAACTGAGTCACTTCAGCTCAACTGACCACCTCATTTTCTTCCTGTGTACAATGGTGACACTACCTAAGTCTGAAACCTGGGGCTCTCTTCTATGTTTAGACATGGCCTAGGATTAGAGTTTTAGGTGTTATGTTGATTTGCATTACCATACTTTACAATCAGATCTTGTGCAGAAAGGATAATAGAATGCAACTGGCTAGCTACAGAATTACTTTCATTCTCAAATCACTGAGTGCTTCAACAGAGAGTGTGTGGCTTCTCTGGGCTCTGTCCTTGGTAGACTCTTCTAGCTGAGTGATTTAACTTCACCTATATAAACATGCTCAGCTGTAAACACTCATTTTTACAGCAAGAAAAAAAGTCATTTTCAGAGCTGCAGAAAGAAGCAGTCACACAACATACCAGACAACCACTTCATCCAGGCAGTCCCCGTGCACTGCACTGGTTATTAGTGAGATGTTTGAAAGGGTGAGTGCATTACTCTAAGAAAAGGGCTGGCCTATGACAATATGGCTACACTACCTGCTGTATCAGGAGGTATCACTTGATGTATTGGGGATTGATTATTGCATCTCACATAGATATGATAAATTGATCCCCGAATAGATGCCTGTACTCTACCCTGGCTGGAGGAGCAAGCAGAGTCAGTGGGGGAGCAGCTGACACTGCTGTGGGGCAGCCAGGTAAGTTGACCTAAGATAAGTGTAGCTGAAGTTGCACTTTCACATAGTGAAGTTGTCTTAGGTCAACACTCCCCCACACCCTTCTCACTCCCTGTAGTGTAGCCCAGCCCTTAGTCTATGGAGGAAAGAGACAAGTGGGTCATTGATTTTCTTCCCACTTTCCTGGCACCTCTTTTGCCCATCTCAGAAAACTGCTTTTCAGAGGTGCTGAGTACCTGAAACTTCCACACTGAGTTACTTGCATTGCCAACATTACGAGCCAACTCCTGCCCTGACCTATCAGCAATGTATACTCATCACCAGTGTCAAGACACCTCACAATCACTATTGTATTTTTGGCTGCCCAGCACCCCTGTGAAGTAGGGAAGTACACTTTGCATTGTACAAACGGACAACTGATACACTAGTTATTTCCAATCCTATTTTGGAGAGGGGGAAATGGAGGCATATTTTAAAGCTCCTTCCATTGCTTAAGCACTGTGAAGAGTATGAGCATAAATGAGAATCAGGCCCAGAATCTTATTAGCCTCAGTTGTAGTTAGCAATTGTTGCTGTGTTTCCAGACACATTTGGTCTGGTCTACACTGAATACTTAGGTTGAACTAGCTATATAGCTCAGGACTGATAAATTTCACCCTTTGTGGTGGATGAATCTAATCCTCTCCTTCCTCCATAGACTCAACCATGTCAATAGAAGACTTCTTCCATAGACCTAGCTACTGCCTTTCAAGAGGGTGAATTTACTACCAAGTGGTAAAAAACCTTTGCTCTAGCAAGGGTCTACACTACAAGAATGTAGCTGCAGCACTGCAGCTGTGTTGCTGTAGTGAGTAGTATAGCCAGAGACTTTGAAGAAAGAAAAATGTAAAGACAATGGGGCTAAGAGTTAAGATGGCCTTGTGATTAAGGCACTAGACAAACTCAGGAGATGTAGAGCTAGGAACAGAATGTACCACAAAATCTGGTGTGACCTTGGCAAAGGTATTTAATCTCTGGGTCTTACTTCCCCATGTGAGAAATATGGATGAGAATGCCTCCTTTGCCTAAGGTCACACAGTTAATCAATGGCAGAGCCAAGAAAAGAACCCTGACAAAAAGGATCTATAAACAGACTGGGCTTCTAAGTTTATTTGTATTAATAAAAAGCTTAGTGAGCAACTTGATGAAAAATTGATTTGCCTCCTCTGAAGTATGATCTAATCCAGTTACACAAGGTGACATTCCAGAAAGCAGAGCGTCTGATTACATGGTAAAGAATGGATGTTTAATTTGAAGGGCTGTGTACCTTATCTGTAAGGCTGATAGCTGTGAGGTGAAGCCCAGGATAGACTGTTAGGGTTAGCTGTCAAAAGCTACCAAATGGTGCGTTAACTTTTCAAGAGTACTGCACATAATATGCGCAAATTGCTCTTTATTTAGGGCCAAGTTCTGTTATGGGACTCCAGTGTAGTAATAATGAAGTTACTGTGGATTTTCCTAAGTGTCACTAACATAAGCTTAGGCCTTATAGGTGTACATTAATAGAAGGCTAGAATTACAAATAGCATAGTATAGGTGATTACAAGTCACTATTAGATGAGCAATGGACATATCTTAGCATACACACTGAGAAATTAATGTAATCTCCTGCCTAAGGTGATTTTGTCATTTAATCACCTTTGATTCACAAGCTGTAGCCTCATCAATTACTTGCAGCAGCTCAGTCATGGACAAGGACACCATTGTGCAAGGTGCTGTATGAAACAAAAGATGGCCCCTCCTAGAATTTTATACATTATAAAATCTTTGGACTGATGCCCTGTGTCACTCTGAAGCCTAGAATCTGTTCAGCCAGTTCAAAGTGCTGGAAACTACTAGTATATGTCTGCTGGCAGAGTTAGTGCCACTTAAAGATTCTGCTCTGTAGAGCCCTGACTCCTCACTGGTTTAAATGAAGGGAGACTGTCTTTGATGGTGGTCTACTTACTAGGTGTAGTGACTTGCTTGAGTTTCCTGCAGTGAGACACTGATCTAAACCATTTAGAAACAGCCAAATCTTCCATTGGTGACAGTGGGCTTAGTGCCTTTGAATCATTAAAACTAAGCGTACCCTTGCTAGTGTGGGCATGGTGCCATTTTCCCCACTGACTGAGCAATTGTGCCAATGCTTTTCATATTCCCAAACAGTTTTAGCAGCTGTGCAATGTGTATCCTGTAAAATATAGCAGCCAACACTGGCTAAGTGTGTCAATTGGGGTGTTGTGTACTCTTTCCAAGGGATCAATGATCAATTCATTCTAAAAGTGCAATGTCCCCAGGTAGCCTAAAATTGCAGGAAGCCTCTATCCCCTTATGCTGGCCATGCACACCACCTAATAAAGTTAAAGGTTCTGTAGTGACATTTGGAATGAATTACAAATCTAGGCAGCAAGAAATAGATGCTGTTTTCCCCTACCTCCCTTCATGCTTATTAGGTTCCTGGTTTCAATCTCCAGTGTGAATGCTGCTCAGGATGATCTAGTGCAGTAATATTCAGCATTCAGAGGACATCAGGGATGCAGGCCAAATACTGTGCTACAGAACAAAGTGAGCAAGGAAACCATTAGAACAAAGGGCCATATTGCTATAATTTTTCCACCAGGCTGATCAATAGGGAGTTCTGGCTGTAGCTGTACTGTCTAAAGAAAAATGAAGGGCAAGAGTATAACTTACTGTTCATTCTTACTTCCCTGCTCAGCAGTGAAGACCCTCCTGCATGTACCATCATGCAAGTGACCCCACAAGCCTGCCCTGAGCAGGAGAGGAGCGCAATTCACTAGGGCTACAGCTCTATGTAATAAACATGGCTGAGAATGTCAGCCAAGATTGGCATCTTATTGTGTCAGGCACTGTGCAAACAGAGCAGTAGTGGGTCCTTGCTACAAAGAGCTTACCATATAAGCTGCCAGGACAAAGGGTTGAGGGAAGGAGCATAAACAAATGCAGAGTGAAAAGTTAGTATTTCATCAGTTCTGATTCTAGTCCTGGTCAGAATGCAGAAACAGCAAAAGTGAACAAAGGTAAATGGGTGTTTTAGAACCTTCAAAAAGGGCCAGTTTCCTTCACACCAAACACCATCAAACTAAGGACCCTGGTGCCAGCCAGAGTGATCATGGTTGATGTTGTCACCAGACATTGTGTTGTGATGTTCCCAGGTCTGGCTCAGTCCTGAGAATCCATAAATCTGAGGTGGCCTAAGTGTGGAGCCAGGTCAGGGCATGGCATGTACCACTTCATGTGTCAATGGAGAAAGCACAATGTGCTGGGGTGTTTTATTTGTACAAACAGGCCAAAGTACTAGTTGGAACAGGGAAGGTTCTCCATGCATCTGCTTTTGCCTTTATTTCATAATGCACAACCCATGCCACATACATGGTCTACTGGGTCAGGCATTAGAGGGAGAGTTGGAATACTGGGGTCTGTCCCTTGATTCATACACAGGCTACAAAGGGAAACATCTGTGTGTTCTTCTTGGGACAGAAGACCACCCAGTCCAGCTCCCAATATATACACCATTCAGGTTCCACTGGGAATAGTCTGACTACATTCTAGCTGCACCCACCTGCTCCATGTCACAGTTCCTGCAAAACAATCCCAATACCGTAATGTTTTCCAGGAACTGGATCTACCCATTGTAGAACCCTTTCCTGCCACCAGACCCTAGCAGAATGGAGGAGTGGGTGGAACAGAATGCCTGCTTTGTGCTAGTGTCAATCAGTCCCATTGACTTTAGCACAGCCATAGAAATAGATGCTTCAATGGAGTCCATAGGGGCCCAAACCCACTGCCCTTGGATCCAATATATTTACATATTGTGTTTATAATAAAAAAGCAGCTAGTCAGGAAAATGCTGACATTTACTCTGTCTCATTGTCTTGGCAGGGTCTTTAATAGGTTATAGATTATCTTTTACATCTTCCTGCCCCCTCCCCCATTTTTGTGGAGAGGATCATCCATCCATCTTAATGATCAGCCTCAAAGTGCTTTGTGGCATGAAAGAAAATTCAATTTATGTTAAGGCCAGACCACCTGTGGTGAGAATACATCTCTTGTATATGGCTCAAGCCAAGGGTCTTGAGAAGGAAATTTATAGTTTAGGAAATGAGGATTTTCAAAGCCACCTAAACGAATTAGGCAAACAAATCCCCAAGTCACTTAAGTGCTTTTGAAAAGCTCTTTGGAGAGGAAGGCAGATCCCATTGTTAAAGTGTGAGTCTAGCACTGGGAGAAAAACCAAGCTTCAATTTCTTCCTCTTCCTGTATAATCTTCAACAAGATCATTTAATCTTTGCATCAGTTCCTCTGTAAATGGAGCAAATTGTCCTTCCCCCACCTCATGAAGGATCAATACATCAAGGACAGATGCTTAGAGACTGGGGAAGTTAGATATATGTACATCATTAAGAGCACAGCTATCATACATATGCAACCCCATGCTCCAGAAGTCCTTCAATCTAACTGCTGGGAGACAGTGATTCACTTCAGTAGCCCAGTTCTGTTCACATCTTCTGAAGCATTTGTTACTGGCCAGCATCAGAAGACAGGACATGGGTAGATGAACCACTCATCTGATCCCATGTGGCCATTCTTGTACTTTAGGACTGGAATTTTCAGAGGGCTCTGTGCCCACAGCCAGGGCCAGATTGTCAGAATCTCAGCTCCCACTAAGATCTAATAAATTCCCAGATTCAGTGCTTAAATGGGAGCTGTGCTCAGTCCACATTGACTAGATATTGAGGGGTGTGCACCTGTATGGGGAGTGGGGGGAAGGAGGAGAGAGTGCACACCTTCCATTAATAAAAACAGAAGCCACTCATCTAATGTAAGGGGCACTGCAGAGTTTACCAGGTCTTTCTTACCCACTAGTTTTGCAGTACAATTTTCACATACGAGTTTAGCAAATGGTAATGCATGACTTATATGCTTGTTCCCTGCTGTGCACCAGTGACAGTACCAGAAGCAATTCACATAGTCACTTCTTAAGGACAGAGACATGCAATACTTCAGGCATGGGAGGACTTATCCCCCTGTTAACTGCTTACCACTGCAGCCTCAGCTCCTCAAATGTTTTAGACACCATGTTGCACCTTTGGAGCTCAGTCAGTGAAAGAGGGACTAAAGGGGGGATAGAATAGATGTCTATAAGATGATTATGGGGGGAAAGTGTGATAGATCTATAAAATCATGGTATTGAGAAAGGCAGTGCTGTGGGAAGGAGTAAACAAGACAGGTCATCTGGTGAAACAGGCACAGTTTAAAAAGCATATGGCAGTACTCCTTCACAGTCAACCTGTGACATTTGTTGCTGGGAATGTTGAAGGCCAAAACTACAATGGTTCAAAAAGAGAATAAGGCAAGTTCATGGAAGATAGCCAAGCTAGTCAGAGGCAACCCCATGTATTAGTGTCCCTAGACCTAACTGCCAGACACCGAGACAGGGCAATTATTGAATTAATCCTGTTTTTTCCATTCCCTTGAAGCACCTGGCTTTGCTCACTGTTGGAAGATAGGATACCAGGCTAGAAGACTATTGACTATAGTGCATCAGACCACTGTTCTTAAATTCCTTTCCAAATGCAATAAGTGCATTTTTTAAATTCTTACTTGTTTCAGATAAGCCAAGAAATGCCCACTCTATCCTAAATGATAAATTTCCACATGGACTCTCCTCATGGACTTCTGCTAAACACAAGGAAATTCAAGTTTACAGTATATTTATGAACAGCACACTATGTGACCATTTCTAGTAAAGCAATGAGTGGCTTTTGACACAATGGCTGCATCTGACAGTTATGTATGAAATCACTGCAGCTAGTAAAGATTTTGACCAGCTCTAGGAACAGACCTGCAGAACAGGAGGGGACTGAGTCTCTGCTCATGTAAATTGGTATAACTCAGTGGAGCCATCCTGAGATGGGACCCAAGGTGTTCAAAGAAAAATAAAGCTAAGCTTTCAATATTGTCTGAATCCCAGCTTTGTTTAATGGGGCCACATGCCAGCTGGAATGCTATACAGCACACTGATATTGATGAGGCCCCTGAACTGCCACTCCCATGAGTATCACAATATTCCATTTTCTACCCAAAACTCAAATTTTGCAGCAGGATAGGTAAGTGTGGTGAGGGGGAGCAGGGAGCAAGGGGAAGCAGAGAGCAACAGGGGGAGACAAGAACAGCCAGGTCTAGCTGTGGTTTGGGGAAACCAGAAACAGCCTGTACACAAACAGAATTTACTCCTTCCTACTCTACCTTGTAGCTGGCTATGTATGGCAAGAAAGCAGTCAAACCCTTAGTTTATAACTAAGTGTTTCTTCAGGATAAAGTTGCTTTGAGTGTCATAGTAATGCACTAGCACTAAATCCTGTATAGAACATACTGAATGCTACTAGCCAATCCTCACAAGCATTCTGTGAGGCAGCTAATCATAACTTCCTTCTGCTTCAGGGTCATCTGTAAACTGGGTGCTGTGACTTACTACACAGTCAGTCACTGGCAAACCCTGGATCCACATGCAGAATTTTAGGTGTCTTTTTAGCTGCATGCCAAAGCCACACTCTTAGAACATGGGCTGCTGATTTAAATGTAAACCAGTATAATGAGTGAAAGATATGCAGTACAATGTTGGACCTCATTCTCCATTGCTGTGCACCAGTGTCTTCTACCCCAGTGGAATGAGGGCTTAAAATGCTACCAAAGCAGAGGCTAGCAATTTGCATCCAGTACATACTGGATTAAGTTCAGGGTAATGGAAGACAGGTCCAACATTAAGGTAAAGTGGAGGAGTTTAGTGAATGTTGTCCCAGCCAAAACACTACTCAAGCATGGGCTGATTAGTTCAGAATACTGTTCATTTACCTGGTTTCAGATCACTTGTGAGTGCAGGGATTTCTATTTTCTTTATCTAGTTTCTGGTACTGACTAGCAGTGGAAAATAAATGAGAAGCATTTCAATGCACTACTTCTGTTATATAGTTAGTCTGACAGGAACAAGCTTCCAACCACATCCATGGACATTATGATCTCTTTTGGTAATTATCCTCAAGTGTTCTGACATGAGGAAATGCCTTTCAACTACACACTTCCAACCCCATAATGGGGAAATCAGCCTGCAGGCACCACAGAATTAAACATTTGCAGGTAACTCCAATCTGTTAAGACTCAGATTCAGCAAAAGCTCTGAGGCATGTGTTTGGACCCAATTCTCATTTACCTTAAAGCACTTTTACATCACTGGCAGTGAAAAGAAGCCATAAGTGGTTTTAAGGGTAATTTCTCCCCACTTTAAGGCAGCTTTTCACTGCTAGAGCAAGTTCAAGATGCTTTAGAGTAAAGTGAGTAGAGTCTCATTAACTTTAAGCACTTGCTTAACTGTTTTGTTAAGTCAGGACCTACCTTAATCTCCTCCTTAGGTTAGGGCCAGAGCAGCTGCCAAAGGTGGCTCATTTCCTTTTATCCTCCCATCTGTGGCTGTGAATCATCCTGAAGATGTAGGAGCTGTGACCTGCAAAAGAACTCATTTTCACAACATCTCCACTTCTCCTTACAGTTTGCCACTTAAGACTCTCCTCTATTTAAAAAACCACCACATGCACCTGGATATTTATGGGCTTGGGTGTATACAGCTTCAAATCTTGCACCAGTGTGTATATCACATTTTCTGTTGTATCTGGTGCTAAGTTACTGCCCTTTTACTTAGGTACTGAATAATTTTACCACATTAATGTTCATCCTTCCAGAATACATTAGATGAATTCTGCATTGCAACAGCCTTATGTTACCCATAATAAGCTTTGTACCTCTGTCTCCCCATCTGGGTTAAGGTATACACCATGTTTGTGGCAAAGTTGTAACACCATTTCTGACCTCCAGGCCATTGAGACAGATCTTGTTTACCTCAATTTCAAAGCAGCTCAGGGTCAGGGTTTTAGATGCTCTGTACCCATCATTGGAGCAACATTTTAAGAGCTCACCTTCCATTCAGCCTGCTACAAATTTTCAGCAGTGCTCGGGCATTATGAACTAGTGAGGTAAAGCTCTTTTGAAAATCTGGCTGCAGGAGTGAGTGGGTGCTGGGTGTCTTCCCCCAGCTCACTGAAGAGACCATTTGAGTGTCAGCTGTGACTATCCACCTTGATTGATTTCCTGAGGTGGCAGGATTGCTTTTAGGCTTCAGTATTTTCACAAATGTAACTGCAAATTAATACCATCCCTCTTGTAAAGATTGGCACCACAAGCCTGGGAGGTAGGAAAAGTGGAGTGTGCTAGTGTGCTCAGAGGAGGTGGTGGAGCTGAGGTGAGCTGCTGCAGGAGGGGGCTCCCTGGGCAGCAGGGTGTGGGAAGCTGCCATAAGACTCCCCAGGCCTGGGGGTGGGCACACATGCACAAGGTGGAAGTTTCATCTAGGGTGCTAAATATCCTTTCAGACCCAGGGGTAGCTTCAGTCCTTAGATGCTGGGGAGGGGGGAATGGAGTTCCCCCTGCCCCAGTTGGGGCAATGTCTCCCTCACACTAGTTCTCTGGTCTTTCAGATCTCACAGCAAGCCTCCAATCCTCTCCTTCTGCTGCCTCCTGTCTGCCTGAAGCAGTGGGTTTACTGGGTTCCTGACAGGCCTTAATTGACTGCAGGTGCTCCAATTAACCTGTACCTCCCCCTACTCTGCAAGGTTCTGGGCTCTAGCAAGGTTCTGGAACCTTCCAGTGGGCCTCACTGCATGTTCTAGAAAACTTGCAAGCTATTTAAAAGGATAAACCCAATTCCTTTATACCACAGTAGGTGTCTCATGAAAGACTGGACTTATTTCACTGCATTTACTCCTGTGGAAGTAAGAATCAAGCTCAATTTGTTTTGACAAGTTTTATGTTGCCACTAACACTTTAACAGTTTGAATATCTATCCTATATTTGGAGAAATACAAACCCTGATTATACAAATACTTGTGTTCATTCTGCACATGGAGGATTTTATGTTGCATTGATTTCAGTTAGTTCAGCTGAAGACTACTTGCACCTGATCTTGTAAGGCACTAAAAGCTGACAATATTGACCCACCCACCCCCACCAGTGAATCTATATAGGATATAGAATTATGCAGTTCAGCTATGGACATGAGGCTTTTATATATTATGTTCTGAATACACCTCAGAGCTCTCAATATCACAGGGAAATGAGTTTGGCAAGAGGCAACAAACAAGCCCATCGAAAAGGCATAACAAAACAAATCACACCAGGAAAGCAATCTTCCTGAGAGGAACTGAATTAATGAATTGCAGCAGGATGAACACTTCCCCAAACAAGCGGTCAATAGATTTACTGACACCCTAAATTTCAGATGCAAAACTATTTAGAGATTCAAGTGCACAAATTGCTAATCCTACACACTAAACATATGGAAGCCATGAGAACTAATTCCATGCTCTGAAACACATGGAGCACCATTTTCAGAAGTCACTTAGGTAACCTAAGTACCATTGGAAGTCAATGGGTGTTACACTTTTTAAAGGGATTAGTATTTAAAGATGCAGATAGGTCTGACTGAGCATCCAGGTGCCTAAGGGAGTTGTGCCTCATAAGCTGAGAATCTGCAGACACTTATCTTTAAGCACCCAAAGATCTTTAAAAGCCTGGCCCTAGGTGCCTAAGGCACTTGTGCCTTGAAAAATCTTCTTGATTCCTAGGTGACAGATGCTTATGAAAGTTACATTAGGTCCCTTTTTTTAAAAAAAAAAAGTCCTTGCAATTCAGATATAGGGGCATGATCCAAGGGAAGGATTGGAGCTGACAGGCAAATGCAAAATGAATATATTTGCTTAATTCAGCTAACATGCAAGTCACCTCTGGGCAGAAGTCTTACATAGCCTTAAAGGCTACTAGAACCTGAAAAACCACAAAGTAGGGTTTATGGTGAAGTTAGTAGGACCAATCAGGTCTTTAGAGAGGCTTATACTTAGTACATTGCTGAATCAGGACTTGTTTGCAGTAAGGCAAAACAAAAGCTTAACATGGGCTGGTTTTGATTGAGCACAGTGAGGAAGTTATTTGCACTAATTAACTCCAAGCCAACACATGGCAGTTCACCTTGTTTTTAAGGCAGCTTATTTTGTTTAAGAAAATAAAGCCATTTGTTATAATAGGCACCCTTTTGTCCATTTCAGAATGTGTGGAGAGAGAGAGAGAGCTGGTTTGGCTAACTGCCATGTATTGATGCGTACAGGCAGAGCTATTTATTTGGTACATTGTGAATAAGCTGCTGGTGCTAGTAGGTTGCATTCCTTTCAAATGAAGTCTAGGGCCAGATTCTCCACTTACTGCAGATTCATGCCAATATGTTTATTTCAATGGTGTTGCACCAGTTGTACTCAGTGTAACAGATTGGAGAATCAGACGAACTCATTTTCTCATCTGATTCTACCCATTTGGAGGTTTACACATACAGCACTTAACTTGTGCATTCAGTACAGCAAAGGGTTTCAACAAATTCTCTTAAGTCCCATTAAGTCAATCTGGAAAAAGCATTCTTACTCTGAAATATTCACACAGGAATCATTCCACAACAGCTTTTGCACATGGGGTGACCACACAGGAAGTGTGAAAATTAGGATGGAGGCTGGAGGGTAAATAGAGCTTATATGAGACAGACCCCAAAATTGGGACTCCCTATAAAATTGGGACATCTGATCACCTTATTTGCACATTACATTCACACCTTACCTTATTCCAGAATAAGGTCTTAGACATGAGTCTTTACCAAGCTTATATTCATTTGCAGACAGGACAGGACTAGACTATTTGTCAGGTCAGTATGTGACAGGTGATTTTACTCACCTCTGGATGGTACCACCTGCTGGCAGTCCTGGAGATTAGTTCTGTCACTTCAACACTCCTTCCAGCCATTACACCCACCCCCCAAAACAGTTTCTCCTCTGCAGCCCCTCCCCTTTGCTTTCAGGAGTCACAGCATCCTCTCCTTAACTCCTCCACTAGGACACTGTTGTGGTTTCCTCATCCCAGGGGAGGGTGTCAAGATTCCTGCTCTTCAGCAGTGTGCTTCACTACCTCCCAGTACCACTCCCACAGTGGCTAGCAAGGGAAACCAGGCTCAGGCTCTTTAAACAGCTACAGCCCATTCCCTGCACCTTACTGCTTTTCCCTGAGCCACTTCCATGCCTCCTGGCCTTCCCCACTCCTCTGGCTTTGAGAATCTTTATACCCAGGTAGTAACTTTAGGCAGCTCCCTCTCCATAGCTCAAACACCCCTCCCTTTACCAGGAAGTGATTGCAGACTTCTTCCCTACAGCCCCCTCTACTTCATTTCCTGTCTTTTGCAGAAGCCCACCTGTCAGTCACAGGTGAGCTGCTTTCCAATTAGCTGCCTCCAGCCCAATTAACTGACTGGACCCACCTGGCCTATTTCAGCTCTTGCAGGGCCAGTGAGAGGCCCCCACACCCTATCACAAGATCTGTGGGACTACCTAAGGTTAAGTGTCACCCCAAGAGCATATCTTCCATAGTAGTCCAAGAGATTTGTGTATGTAGTCTTCTGTTAATGGACACTCTCCTCTAATAGGAGAGCCAAGTAACCTGTAAAACCTTAGAAGATCCACACTGAACATCTCATTGAGGCAGCTTTTTAACCTTTGTCATAGAGGGGATGTGCTATTTAGTTCCTCCAGCCAAGTGAGTTGTCCTCTGGGGCTGCTGCTTGAAGGATGAATAATGATTCTGTGTCAAAGAAAGGGATAAAAATATCTATACATTACTTAAAAATTCTGGACTGAAGGAAGGATTTGCACACTAGGCAAATATTCTGCCAATGAAGTGGAATTGCTGCAGTCTACACCCCTATAATCAATTTGATTGCAATGCACTTACCTAATCATTTATCTTTCTCTGCTTGGCTTTGGGCAACATGGCTCCAGTGCCCAGCTGAGGTGTGTGCTAAGTAGTTCCATGGGGACATAGGTGCCAACTGTGGGTGCTCTGGAGCTGGAGTACCCACAGGTAAGAATTCAGGGGTGCTCTGCACCCCCAATACTTAACTGCCCCCCAACTTACCTCCACAGCACCTCCTCCCCTGAGCACACCACTTCCTCCTGCTTCTCCCCCTCCATCCCAGTGCTTGTGCCATGAAACAGCAGTTTCATGCAGCAAGCCTGGGGGTGAGGAAGGGGAATGTGATGCACTAGGAGCACATGGAGCCAGGGCGGGGTCCAGTAGGGCAGGGATGGACAGAGTTTGGGTGGGGACTGTGGGGCAGGACAGGTGCTTGCATTCCCTGGCCAGCACCAACCAGTGCATGGGGGCTGAATGCAAAGAGTTCTCCCTACAGCTCATGGGGCCATAGTGCAGCTGTCAGAGCTGAAGCCTCAGTCTTAGGGTGGAGTAACCTTTATGCAACCAAAAGGCAAAGATAGAACTGAGAAGAGGAAATAAGTTCTTGGTCTCCATGATATCCTATGACAGTTCCAGGGACTAATTGCATGTTGTATGAAAACATAGGGTTGCAGAAAGGGTTGGATATCTACATGGATAATGAGAACATCCTGAGTAGAGTTTAAAAGATTTAGAGGGCATGTAAACCCTCCTGCTTCAGGGATAAGCCATCCTCTAGTCTAGAGAATGGTGGTTAGCAAGAAACTTTTCCCTTGGGCATGTTACTTACACTGCATTTCCTGCTGCTTCCTCTGAACCAGCTGATGCTGACTATTTAGAGACAGGATATTGAACCTGACACCACTGGTTTGATCTTGTCTTAGGCGACTATAGTATACAGGGAGTGGGGCTCATGGGTCCCAAAAGCATCCTTAGATACCTTGAATTCAGAATTATATGCATTCTAGCTCACCCATCTAGTAGTTTTATTTAAAAGATTTCCACTATTACTCCCCAAAATGTTGAGAGGTTAACCACTTGCTATCAATAAATCTATAGCTACAGCAAGAATATGAAACTGAAAAAATCTGTGTTCAGCTAACAGGCTTTTGTGATTGATAGCATATGTATGCATTTGATCATGACAAAGCTGGTATGTTTAACTTTATACTAACAATAGACTGGCAGGGTATGTGCATCAACTTATGTGCATGTATGTATGCAGGACCTGATCCTCTGCACACAAATTCTCATTGATTTAATCAACTTCAGTGGGACTGCTTGAGTGAACTACAATTACTCATGTCAGTAAAGATTTTCAGGATCAGGTCCTGAGGTCCTGATTCAAAGCCCACTAAGTTATTGGAAAAACTCTGGTTAAGTTTGATGGGCGTTAGATCTGGTCTCATCTAGATATAGCTCTGCACTATTACAGTACATGAACATGTTTAGCCTACTCCCCTCCTTATAATGGAGGATAAAGAAACCAGTTTGGCAAACATTCACCACTGGCATCAGCCAAGTAAAATGTGCCTAGGTTTATTCTCTGTTGGTAGACAGTAGATCTTTAACATTTTTCCCCCAACCTCAGTAACTGCCCATGTTGATGTCCAGTGGAATTGGTCATACATCTATAAAAACTGGAAAATTGTGGGGTCCAGACTCCTTTATAATTGTGGGGTCCAGACTCATTCTAAACATATAAAAGCATATTTAGCCATTGTGTTGGACCCTGTTCTCTTCGGGCTGGCACTAGAAAGCCTTTATATTGGTTTAGTTCAGCTGTATTTATCTTAGAACTGTCAAAGTAATATTACTGCATTATGGACTGCTGTCCTTTTCTGCAACAGAATTAAACTTATGGGTGTGTGACAGTGACTCTCCATGGTCCATAGACATTAGACCTACTTCTCCAGAAAGCTATTAGCTACCCATTTTCATTATAGGGACTTAACATTTCTTCTTTGACCCACATTTTCCCTTTTGTTCCCTTTATGAATCTCCATGTCTGTCATGCCTACAGGCATTATGACTAGCAGACATGTTTGTAGCTATCTAGTGTGGGGGTGATTTTGTACGAGAGTGTTCAGATCTAGATGTAGATTGGAAAGACAGTTTCCTTTACTTTTGTGCCCCCTTCCAGGCAGTACTTAGATCTGAACATCTCAGGGAACTGAAGCAAGGGCATTCTCAGTGAATGGGTCTAGGTTATGGACTTTACTGCCTCTTGTCTGGGGTAAAGGGAGGGGAGTCCAAATATGCTGACTGTCAATTATACTGCCCATCACCAAGCTTTTGAGAGTCTAGATCTGTCTCAAAAAATAGTCATGCATCTGGATGTTAAGGGCCAAATTCAAGAGTCTGAACTGGTGTCATTTTCAATATAAGATACCATTTTAGATCTCCTTTGGACTCACACCCATTTACCAATGTCACTGATGTTATACCCTTTGATGCATCACCTCTGCATTTCAGTCACTGAGGCTATGGAATTTAAGCTGCTGTAACTCATTCACAGGGGATCAGAACTTGGGAGACAGGAGTGCAGTAGGGAAAAACTAGCAGGACATCTGTTTTGTGTAGTCCTCCCTTTCACCACTTCAGTAAGTCAAATTTACTATGGTGATAAGAATCTATCTAGAATGGTATTCTAATCTATAACCTGAGTTTAGCAAAACTTGCATCTTCTCTGACTTACTCACTGAGCATGTTGGATCTTAGACACTTCTAAATTGTAACATGAATTTAGAAGTCTTTGGATGTGGAGTCAGAGCTGCTGGCTACATGGTAATATCACCTAACCATTGTGCATGCTGACCTTTGACATATGATCTTCCCTTTGAAGTGTCACCATATTCCTGAGGTTACTTCTGAAATTCAACTCAGGCCCTCTTTCAAGTCTATGGAAGTCTTACTCCCCAGCTCCCACAAACACCCAGTGAAATATTTTAAGACAATCTATTGCTAGAGAAGCTTCAAGGGACTCTTAGAAAAAAAGCTTTGAGAAGTGCTAGTGAAATGGTTTGATCCAAATGTTTACCTCCATGCTGTCTTTGACTTGGTCATTGCTTGACCTTCTGTCCCCATTAACTGACTTGTGGCTCAATCCAGATGGCAGCAGATGACCTTCCAGTACAGATATTGCCTTAGCCTTGTACTCTCCTGGAGGGACTGTTCCCTGATGCCCCTGTGAAGTGTGAAAATAAGAGTTTCACATATTGTGAGAACTGTCTTAATGTCATCCTGGCAATGTGTAGTGTCCAGATTTTGTTTATGCCCACTTTAAGGCCCCTTTGCACTTCCAGGCCAGTGTAAGGGAACCCTAGTCTAAATGAGTAAATATACTGGGCCTGATTTTCATCTCTGAAAAATTGTAAGGGTCCTGCAAATGAAATAAAGACCTACCTAAGCTTTACCACCAAGAGCTAATGCCAAGTTACCTGCTTCTTATTTTTAGCAAAGGTTTCCTATTCTATTAGAAATAAGTCAAATCATAGGCTCAGATATTTTCTGCACTTGTCTCAGATTTGAGATGACCTGATTGGATGGGACAATTAAAGCCAACTTTCTTGAACTGGATGCCTGGCAGTATTCCAAAAAACAGGTCTTGAAACCAGCAGGTCACTTGGCCTCAATTACTAGGACTTCTGCATAACCTGGAAAAAATCCAAATTTTTCTATTTGTGTGCAGCAATAATCCCTCATTTTATGATTCATAACTGTTCAGGCCACTTTTCATATTATTCATTAAAGGGGTTGATAAATATTGAATAGAGTGATTACCAAAAAACCTCACTGTAGAAGAGTAGGCACTGGTGCAAACAAAGGTGCCAGTTTTTATAAAGAATCATTAGCTTGGTTTTATAACTAGAGAACATCCTGCAGATGCTATTTTGTCTCCCTACAGTGGGTCATGTTCAGAGTCCAGCTGCAGCACTGAATGTAATTGACTCCTTCCCAGAGGGTCAATATGAGGCCAATTCACCTGATAGTCACATTTAAGATCTAGTTTCAAGGCTTGGAATAGAATTTAAGTGGTAACAGTGACTCCAGCACAAGTTGTTAGCCCTGGTCTGCACCAGGGGAGGAAATCACCTAAGATATGCAACTTTAGCTATGGGAATAGCATAGCTGAAAATTCATGTATTTAGGTTTATTTACTGCAGTGTTTTCACAGTGCTGAGTCAACTGCTGCTGCTCTCCCATTGACTCTGCCTGCACCTCATGGTGGAGTACCACCAGAGTTGATGGAAGAGCACTTGGGGATCAATCACATCTAGACCCTGCAGCTAGTGTAGACCTGCCCTAAGTGAGTATGATGAGTGGAACTGGAGAAATCAGATTTCATAATACAGCTAATGTTAGCAAGGCAGTGACTACACAGATACTGTCACCCCCAACAGACAATCCCTACGCCTCTTGTAGGGATGGAGTTATATTGGTGTAGTAGGGTACTTGTATTGGTGGGAGCAACACTGTAGTGCATACACTGCACTATGTCAACCTAATGGTTTAGTGTAGGCCAGACCTTGTTTGATGGGCCTGCGTTTCTCCTCTCACATAAGTCTACTTCCATTGGGGCCTTTCCAACTTGCAGTACTGTTGTCAGTTAAGGAGTGTCCTCAGCTGCCCTGATCCCTTTAATAAGATATACCTAGAATTATCTGTGATTATGTACATGTTTATTTTTTTGTGCACTAAAGTACAGATAGTTGCTTTCAGGCAGAGTCAGTGTGCCTAACTTGGCATAGCTCCATGAAGTTGATCTAGCTTTGCAAGGCACACACCAGTTAAAAATCTGGCCCTTTGCATCTGTAATGGTCCTAAAATGTAACATCATGAATACTCCATGTTAACTCCTTTACCTTCCCTGCTGCCCAGTTTGTGTTAAGATGTGTTGTCCCATAGGACTGCAGCATGTCCTGATTTAGACTAGTTTAGGCAAGAACATCTGATTCAGCTGTTAAAAGTGCACAGCTGTAAACTCCTGGGGATGGCAAGGACAGGGCAGCCATGAAAATAAATTATGAAGCTGATCCTAAAGATGAAACTCACAGCTACTCAGTAAATGGATTTAAAAAAGTGCAGCTCCACATGAAAAGAAACCAGAGAGGGAAACTGCAATACATACAGAAACTAAAGTGCTGTTTATTTTATATAGGAATGAAAATTTTTTAAAACCAGTCTAGTATTAAGAATAAACTTGGAGACTAAATTGACAAAATGCTGAGTAGGTGCTTAAGAAGGCATTAAAACAGAATTATAGTTTAAGCAATCTTTACATTTATAATCAGCTTTCCATAGGTAAGGGGCAATGCAGTGGTGTTGCCTCAGGGACCTATATGGGGTGGTAACTTCAAACTGGGCTGAGTAATTCACTGCACCTCTTGATCCAGCATGGAGCCTTCAATTATACACTCATGGATGTGAGTATGGGAACACATGCAGACTCAAAGAGGCATGTAAAATACAAATTGTGTACAGTGCCTTGCACAATGGGGTCCTGGTTTCTTGACTGGGGCTTCTAGGCACTACAGTAAGACAAATTAAGACCAAGAGGGCAGGTATTGACCAGCACTGGAGGAGTGAAGGAAAAATCGAAGTATGCATAATACTGATACCTCTCCCCTTTAGCCTCTCATCAACATATCTAATGCTTAACAGAAGAGATTGTCATTAAAATAGGGATAAATCAGACAAAGCAGTGATGTAACTTGCCCAGGGTCATCCAGCAGATCAGTGGAAGAGCCAGGAATAGAAGCCAAGTCTGAGTCTGTCCCATCCATCATCAACTAGGCCAGAGCAGTGTGCTCTGGTGCCATGCACTGCATTAATTTTACCTCACAAGAATGCAGCTGTCTCTCCAGGAAGGAAATGTCAGAAACAAAGATACAGCCGCACAGAAGTTAGGAAACTAATATTGCCATCTTCTTACAAAAATGTTTAATCTAATGTGTCTGTATGATTTCCTGTGTGTCTGGTTGCTAGCTTCCCTGCTTTCAGTCCCACTGAGGACAGAGGAAACCAAAGGAAGGTTTGTCAGAAAGAGTTAAGCACTTTTGCTGATGAGCTACATTCCATAAAGTGGATATCTTGGCCCCACATGAACTACTAGCAAATGAGGATGGGGATTAGAAGTTGTGCGTGAAGAGACATGCTAGTCTCTTTCAGCTCTTATTAAAAAAGCACCACTGCCTTGTTCAGAGCTGGTTCATTTAATAAAAGAGTAACTTAAGTGACAACCTGTTGCCAGAATTAGCTTGTGAATGACTTGTGCATCAAGATGCACAGGCTGAAAGCTTGCCTATTGCCTTTCTAATGCATTCAACACCAATATATCAGAGCACTCTACATAATTCTGATACAATCTGACTAAGGAAAAAGTCTCCTCCCATCTGCTAGACAAACTAAAACTGGTGAGATCTTAATAGTCATTGTCCCAGAGAGCCTTGTCTGTCCAGTTTGGACATTCCAGTGTACCCAGGGCCATATTGTACCACACTGTAAGGGCCAGATCATCAGCAATGCAAATCAAAGTCACTTCACTGCAATGAAGATCAACATCTGACCTAGGGCTCTGGCTCCAGACTGAAAAACCTAGGTTGAGCCTGCTATCAGGCAGGAATGACCTTCCCAAGATAGCCTTGCCCCCTGTTTCTATATGTTTAGGCCTGGGTTGTGAGCACAGAAGGATCCCTTCTGAATGGGTTGCATGATGGTATATGCAGAGCTAGGGAATGGGGTGGGACAGATAGCTGGGCCCTTGCCAATTTAGGCCCTTCAAGATTAAAACCAGGAGTTTTTACTTAAATCAAAAATGGATTGGCAGCCACTGCAGAGTGTGGATGTCTGATACATTGCTCACCACCCCCATCGGTCTGTGGGGGTAGTCAATAGGCAGACCAGAGGCCAAATCTAGAATGCCAGATGCTTTTGAACAGACCCCCAAAAACAGTTACTCCTCATTATTAGCTTAGCTTCTGCAGCACAAGGTTCCCTCCCCCACACACCCCATCAAGAAAAAGAGTACCCACAAACTTTGTTCAGTTGGGCTCAATCCAAATGGGACAGTTCCACTTACAAGACTGGGCTCTTGGTCCTTACTCAGGCAAAACTCAATGCCCTGGGGGAATTTTGACTTAGCAAAGACTTGATATGATCCTCATCCCTTTCGCATGCTAGCAAGACCGCAGAGTGCTACTGTTTTGCTTCTCTTTGTGTTACCCTAACTCAAGTTTGCTTTGGAAATTAAAAAGCTGTGAAGTCCACCTGGCTGTCTGCCTGTCTCTGCCAATACCTTATGCAATAGCTCAAGCCAGAATGCTTTGTCTTCTGCCTCTTGGAAGACTGAGTTACTTAGACAAACTTGACACCAGCAGGCTGGGAAATGAAGATCTGCTGCAGGTAAGAGCTTGCCTGAGCACAGTAAACTAATCTAACAAGGCAGAACATCAGCAAAATGCTGCTACATTGAAACCATTATCTGGCTGCACACCAGCCTGCCACAATATCAGTCAATAAAATCCAGTCTCTTAATCCAGTCATCAATATAAAATACCAATAGCAAAGAGCTGTAATGGAATTGTATAGTCATGCAGCTGCAATAGTCACTTACCCACTAATTGCACCAGTTATTTACAGCCTTTTGTATACAAATTTGATGTCTAGACATCAGCTATTTTTATATTTGAGGCCCCAACTGAGATTAGAGCCCTGTTGTGTACAATAGCTGAAGATCTGGTTCTCATTTACCAAGGGTATGACTACAGCTCATGTAGACATTTGCAAGCTAGCTTCCATGCAGCTAACTCATGTGCTGATAGCATGGACCAGTGCCCTGGATAATTACACGAGGGTCCATGCTGATGCCCACACTGCTGGTGTTTCACTGCTCCAGCACCTGAGCTAGTGAGATTAAAGCTAGTGTGTGTATGTCTACAAAAAGCTTCAATCACACTGATGGTATGTCTACACCAAAGGCCTCTTTGCACTGCCAAAGCAGTGTAAAGGGGCCTTTGTGTAAGAGAATCAGGCCCTCTCACTATTTCCTACTGGCTAGCTTAGGTGGCTCTAGAGGGACCAGATGTCCTCATTTTATAGGGACTGTCCTTATTTGAGACTTAGGTTCCTATTACCCCAACCCCAATTTTTCACACTTGTTGTCTGGTCAGCCTAGGTGGCTCCAGCCTCAGCAAGCTGGATTGTGGGACTATAGTACATGGGGAGAGAGTCACTTATGATTGGAGAGCCTGGGCACTTAACTCAGGGCTATGGATTCTACCAGGCACCAGAACCTTAAACATTAGTCTTTGCAACTCTAAATCCAAGTGCCCTTTGTGGATCTTAGTGATCCACAAATATAGGATTACAAATCTTGTTCTTTCAAAGCATTGGAGCTTAAATACTCTGGAAATCAAATATACCACCAACACCAAATTTAGATTTATCAGAGCTGTGTACTTTCATCACCTGACAGTGCAAAATGTTGGGGAATGAGAAAGGATGACATGTCCCTGGTCTTCATTCCATATAAGTTGCCTCAGAAAAATCCTCTTTGGTTCGAGACTGTTCTGGGCCAAGATCTGTTGACACAGCACAGCCAAAAGGGTCTGAGCACCATCACTGCCAGGAGGCCTTGGAGATGGATTGGCCATGTGCTTCAGATGCAAACAGATTCTGACACCTGAAGGCAAGCAAAAATGAGGACATGCAAAAACATGGCAAAGCTGTTGAAACCAAGCTGAAAAATCTCAGGCACAGCTGGGGAATCACTGAAAGACTTGCCAGAAGACAGGAGCTTTATCACTGCCCTGACTGCCAGAAGCATAATGGGAACATAAACACTAAGTAACCATATCCTTGGCTGATGTGGACTCATTACTCAGGCAAAACCCTCACAGGGAGATCAATGGCAACTTGGTTGAGTTAAGGACCGAGTCCTGAATAGGTACTATCAGACGAATTCATCTTTGACCAAGCCCCATTGGACTTTGATATTATACAAGGAATTAAACATGAGCTTGATCCTACTCTTATGGAAGCTCGTTGACATTTAGCCACTACCTTTAATGGCAGCAGGATTAGGTTCTGTCTACAAGACATAGCAGCAAGGAAGAGAACAAACAGCATGGTGCTTTGTTACATTAAGAGTTTTCTAGTTCTAAGCACTCCATGGCATACAATGTACAGGCCATGCAAGATGAAATAGGCCAGTGATCATGTAGCAGGAAGCACTGCTGGAAATTGACACTCCAAAGACTAGACCAAATAGGATGGTGTGAATTTTAAACCAATTTTTCAGAATGTTCTACTCAAACACCTCCCAATCTTCTCTTGGTCTCTCTCCAGGCTTATGTCTGCTGTTTGACTGTGCCTTTCAGCAGTTCTGCAAATTAGCTGAATCCATTATATGCCCCATGAACCATTCCAGCTTTTTGGAGACACTGCCCATGGGGGGGTGCACCAGCAGGAGCTCTACCTTGAAAACTCCTTGCAGAAAAAGGATCTAGTAAGTTGAGCTGATGCCTACTGCATGCAGTATATAGAGTTCTGTACACCACTGTCAGTGGGCTGCAGGCCAGGAATTAGCAGGAAAGTGATGCCAGGAGCAGCTATGCTGTTTTCAGTGCCATGTTACCTGTTCAAACAGGTTTAAAATTCTGTATTTATTCTCTTGGCTGCTTAAATGAGCCTGCAAAAGGACAGAACTCATTCCCTGCATCACCCCTAAGGAGCTATCTTGGGCCAAAGTCTGAGGGCTTGTTAGTGATGGTGACTATGCTCAGAAGTAAGAATGACCCCTACATTATCTACCTGGGCATGGAGATTTGTATCCTGCCACTGGCTGTTGCTGGGAGCTGATATATCAGAGGAAGGGGGCTCCTCTCCAAATACCTAGTCCAGGCCTCCAGCATCATTTTGTAAAAGGGATGATCTTCTGCCCTCTGTCCCCACACTGCTTTGTTTTTCACATGTTCTGGTCTCTAGGGAAAAGCTTTTCCTCACTGGTGCTCCATGTACTGCAGGTTGAAGACTGCCAATACCAACAGATCCCTGCTGCCCAGTGAGAGGGAATGAGGTGTTGTCCCACTGGAAGATCAGATGATACCCTGAAGCATAAGATTTGATTATTCTTATCTTACCCTAATTACTTTAATACTTGTAATATTACCCAGATTTTGTTCCTAACACCAGCTTCTGTATTCAACTAATTTCCCAAGGCAATGCCTTTCCCATGCTGGCCATATACCTTAACTCTTTAAATATGTAGATACCTGGTTTTCTAAGCTCTTAACTACATGGTGTTTTTCCATAAAGTGCTTCATTGTAAATAACTGAGCTTCAAAATACCCCAAGGCCTTGTTAAGTTCTTCTTTTGTATTGCTAGTGCAGAGCAGCAACTTCAATTTCATCTGAAGTTGATAAAGCCAAATGGCTACAACAGGAGTAGCTGAATTTATTGCAGTAATGCCTCCTTCAGATTTATAAACTGGGCAGTAGGTAGTAACATGTTTGATGGTCTGTTATGGGGAACCACACTCACTGGGGAATCCTTGATGTTCCATTTGTGCATTAGATAGCTGCATCTGCCATGGATGGTAGAACTTGGGTTCAGTGTTGACCAAGAGGACCATGAAGGTCAAACCCAGGAACCTTCTGCATGGGATCTTGTACAAGGTGCTTATTTTTAGTCTGGTTTAGCCCAATCTGCTTTCCAAGCCTCCTTCCAGTCATAGCCTGGTTGCATTAAGCTAAATGAATGGCCCCAGAAAGGCTTGTGGGATTTAAGATGTTGCAGGGGGCAGGAAGAGCATAGTCTTCCTGTTCACCAAGACCTTGATGTCTTTTACTGGAATTATTAGGCAAAGAGTAATCCCTGTTTTACAGACCTAAGCACAGCTAAATCAACTTCAGAAATACCTGCTTTAAGTTCAAAGCAATTTTTTTCAAACTGAAAATACCCTCCAGTACTGGCAATGAAAGGACTCTAGAGGGAGTTGCTTAGCCACCTTGACCAGTGCCAAAAACTGGAATAGCTGAAGAGAAGGGATGTTCAGAGTCTAGTAAGGTAAAGTGGCTACAAGCCATCTGAAATGCACCTCCCTATTTACATTAGCATTGAGGAACAATAGGCTCTTATGGGCATTGTAAGAAAGGGTTAGATATAGAGAACCAATCATCCAATAAGAAATTAATTGGAATTGTGAATATAGATCAAATAGGCACAATTTCAGTACAAAATCTAGAGCAAAGATTCCTGTAGAAAATGGTTTCAGCATTATGCTGATCTCACTATTCCATCTTCTACCTTACTTTGTGATGGTTGAGAAATACCCCTACTGTTCAGTGGGTTAGCAGCTCAGATATTTCAGGGGGACTGATAGTCAAGCACCTTTTTGCCATGATCCAGATCTTCACTGCAGAATCCTTAAGTAAAGACAGCAGAGATAGCAGAAGCCAGTATGTTTAATGCAGTGAGATTCCATGCTGAATTGTAAATTAAGAATCCTTCAGGGGAAGGAAAGAACTCCTCAGCTAGGGTAAAGTGGTGTTTCCCTAGAGCAGGGGTAGGCACCCATCCTGTAGGTTACCTAAGGTGGCACATGGGTGGATTTTCAGTGGCACTCACTGCCTGGGTCCTGGCCACCAGTCTGGGGGGCTCTGCATTAATTTAAATCAAGCTTCTTAAACATTTTAAAAACCTTTACATACATTAGTTTAGTTCTATAGTAAAGACAGACCTTCTAAAAATGTTAAAGTCTATTACTGGCATTCAAGACCTTAAATTAGAGTGAAAAATGAACTGTACATTTCTGAAAGGTTGCCAACCCCTGCCCTAGAGACTTAAATGAATGATGCCACCAACTGAGACTGGTCCTTGGAGGCAACAGAGCAATATGGAAAGTAAAGGGTGCCTAGTACAACCCCTTATCTAAGTGCAAGTCTCTTCTACCCAAGGAAAGAACAGCCTATAGGGTACATCCAGTTTAAATCATTTCCTGCCACCACAGTTCAAGAGGTATTTGCAGTCACAGCTGCCATGCTTCACCTCACCTTCAGATGCATTGACTATCCTGCTGTTGCTTTGCTCTCAGCCAAGTTTCCAATACCTGAGCAGTCTGGTGGCTTGACTCAAAGAGGGAGCTGACTGCATTTTCAATATTTAGTGTCCTTGGCTGACCAGAACTAGGGCACAGAATTAAAGGGTCTCAAACCACTCAAATTCATCTGTAAGGAATCAGAATTCCATCTGAAAGTTGTTGCATATAAGGAGTAAGTGAGCAAGAGAAATACACAAGGGCATGCTGTGGGGTAGAGATCAAATTTTTTTTACAGTAGGCAATTACAGAAGCATGGAGCAAAGCAAAAATGCTGTGGAGTGACACATTTCTGTTGGGTAACAGGTCTGAGCTGGGTAAAGTTTTATAGGTCTAATTAGATAATCTAGTTTTCTGGCACTGCAGCATCTCAGCTTTACATTAGCATTTTATGAGGAACATAGGAATGGATATAAAAGTCTTTCCACCAGCTTGAGAGAGAGAAATAGCCTTATGATGCATGTGCCTCTAAACTGGCAGTTTATACAGTTTTTGTATGGCAATTTAGGTGCCTTTTGGTTACACTGACTGCTGCTTTAAATTAACATTGTTTTTGCAGGGAACTTCCCAGGCAAATTTCTCCACACTTTTGTCCTTCATATTACTATTCTGTTTGTTACTTGAGCCTATAAGCTCCAATGAAATTGGAGGCCTGTTTTTGTATAGAGACATTGGTGGACTCAAATCTCCCACTTCAGGTTTGCAAAGAGGTATCCAAAACAGATCTTTTGATTGTTGTAAACGGCTAATTTCAGCTAGAGCTGCTTGGGGCCCATTTGCCATAAAGAAAAAGGCAAGTTATTTTAATTCATATAATGGTTGTGATCAGACCCTTGTCTGCTAGCAACTTGATAGAGACTCAAAGAACAGTTTGGCCGTAAACACCACTTCCATAAGCCATCTCTTTAGCTTAAGGCTAAATTGTCAAGTGGTGTAAACTAGTATTGCTCCTAAAAAGTCAGTGGAGCTACACCCATTTACACCTGGGGATCTGTCCCAAATATTGCATTTGTCCAAATTCTGGAACTGTTTAATCTGTCACTGCAAATGGAGGTCATGTGACTACCAAGACTATTTTTTTAAAATTATGCAGAAAACTTGACTCAGTTTGAAGGAAAATATATGAAGTTGAAAGATGCTATTAATACCTTGGCAAGAACTCAATAGCAGTAAGAATGCCTCACTCTTAGGGGTGATTGATAGGAATATATTTCATCTGATTGATGGATGTGCACTCATTTTAAGATGATGCATTTCAGCTTCAGGTGGACTTTAACTTCAAGTTGCTTTCAATCAATTTTATCCAAATAGATATGGAGATAATTGCTATGATCTTTCAGATCTGGCATATTACTGGGGCACTACTGCTAAACTCTTACTATGTAGTCACTGATGAAAAGCAATGGGATTACTGGTGCTAAATGTCCAAGAGTCAGAGTCCAAAAGCATCAAGAGGCTCCAACAACATTAAAAGCATCCAATCCCAGAACAGTCTAGATTCAAGATCACAAATATCTAATCTGCTTGGAAACTAACAGGCTATGGCCTTCTGCTCCTGTCTTTTCATTCTTGCCTCTTGTTTGTGAGCACTCATGTGGTTTGCTTATCTCAATCACTAATTATAGCTCTGTGCAATAACTGTGTACTGCAACTATCAGTCCCCTTTTCTAAACACAAGAGGGAAGATCCCTCTATGCAGAGATCTCCTTTTACCCTAGCCTTGATAGTCTCATCTCCCCAACTTGCACTTCCTTCCTGTGGGCCTGTCTGCTCTTGCAGTTAATAGGTTAACTCCTTGGTGCTCCCCAACTCAGACTGATCCAATTAGCTCTATCTTCCTTCAGTCATGCCCCTCTCCAGGGAAACTAATTTCACTTAGTGACCAGAATGCTGGTTCTCAGCATTCTGACAAACCCCTTTAATTGAATATAATTTAAAGAGGTCTTAGCTGTTATTTTCAGCCTATATGGGAACCTTTCCACCAGTCTTTTCTTTCTCCTTTTGATATCTACTTTGTTTTGTTGCAAATAAAGGCAAACTGGCTAATACGGTCTCTTCAACTGATTGAAGTGTCTAAAAACAAGGAAAATGTTGCCTACCCACATTAAGGTGCGTGGATTAAAGGCACCCTATAAGGGCAAAGTATTATTGTTATAGGGCCTAATACAACAATGAACTGCAGTGTTTATAAGTTAGTATTTAAGAATACTAAATTCCCAGGAGCCCTGCTCATGGACCAGAATGCCCTTGTGCTAGATGTACACTGAACAGACTGTCCCTGCCCCCAAAGCACTTACAATCTAAGTAGGACCAGCTCTGTACCACAAGACACTGGTGTGGTTTTTGTAAAGAATGGCATTTCAGTAACCACACATCTGACTTGGTGTAAACTTGGTGCACCAAGTTACGTTCTTCCAATAGTTTAAGACATTGTTTAGACAGCTGTGAAGAGTAACTGCATTGAAGTTTATGGTATTCCACTACCAACATAAGCCAAGAGTATATTACCACACCCCAGAGCAAGTAGGAAGCAGCAGAGGCATTGCCTCAAGGGGAGTCACATGGCCTCCCATGGCTACCACCATGTTGAACAGTGCCCTGTGTTTAAGGCTCTGCCTAAAGGCACCATCTTGCCCAGCTTGCAAAATTTCCCCCATTAGATTTCTCTGAAACTTTGGCTCTGTCACTGTGTATAAATTTGGTTATTTTCACCCTACTGTATTAAGCTATGTGCAATCTAGTCAGTTCCTTGCTCAGCAGATTTATATGGTATCAGCTTTTCTTGCTCTCATAACCAGTTATATTTAGCAACATTTCCAAAGGTTCTCTTTTGGCTATTGGTTTGAAAGGTTTGTGCTTCCTGTAAAGGTCATCCTGGGTCCTGAGATTTATTGGGTATAAGTCACCTTAACACACAACAGCTGTCCAGCCACTGTTATGGTTTTGGTGATTGTATTCTCTTTTCAAGAAGTAGGATTACAGCCTGATCCTGCTCCCATTAAAATCAGTGGCAAAACTCCCTTGACTTCAATGGGAACAAGATTGGGCCCTTTAATGTCACCTGTTCAGCAGCATTTTGTTTTCCCAGCCCTTGATCTATCAGTTTAGTTATTAATCTTTTGCTGTCCAAGGTGAAAGGGAACCCACCTATTTAGAAGCATCCTTCTCAGATTTAGCTGACAGGGCTTATTTTCAGAGGCACTCTTCTATTGCCTTTTGTCTCATGATTTATTACTTTCCTCACTTTTACTTCCAAGTGCTTTAGTTTTGACCATATAAATCTGAGTATGAAGGAAGCCTGCACTGGTCTCTAGTTTCCACTGTAAGTCAGGAGAAGGTTTCATATTTTACAAATTTGAGGAGACCTTTCAAGAAGTGCCTACCTTTTTTGCCTCACCTGGTATTTTGCCAACACTTCACACAGTAACTCCACAGGGCCATATCCTATTACCTTTCTTCCCACAAATGGCCCCAGTGACTCTGGAGGAGGCAGTCATACCAGTACAACTCCCTTATGTGTAGAGTTTATTCCTTTTCTGTACTGAATAGCTATACCATTATGCAGTCCCAGTATACAGCTATCATTGCATCCACACTTGGGGGGAGTTGTACTAGTAACTACAGTGATGTGTTCACACAAGCCTTAATCTGGTCCAAAGGTCTTAAGTCTGCAAAGTGCTGACTACTCAACTTCCAGCACCTCCCAGGAGGCACCATCAGCCCCTCAAAGGATTGGGCCCAAGTTAACACTCCCCACTCAGCCCCAGTGAGTACAATAGGACTGAATTATTCTCTCATCTACAGTGCCTGTGTCTGATTCAGTTTTGTTTTCCTTGATGAAACCTTCCTGGATAACTGCAGCATAAGTCCCATGCAGACTAGTCGTCTGATATTTTTCTAGACAGATTTCTGTCATCAGTAAGGCTGAAATTTATGCATGGCTAGTTTCCTTCTGTTATGTCTTAAAGATACTGTTTCCACCTTACTGCTGTAAAGAACCTTTTGGAATTATAATTAAATACTCCAAGAGCCAGCCTCCCCTTGACTCCTTTTTCCAATGGAATTACTTTGCTGATATGCCACTCACAGTCCTTCACAGGGAATGATGCTTTGACAATGGGGATTTGTTCTAGCATCAAATGATTATCTAAATGTCAACATTCAAACCCACCTGAGACCCTACTACAATCTTCTGAGTCCTATAGGACAGGCAGATCAGATCTGAAGTTTGATGAACAGGTCTGTACGTGGCACTACATATTCAAAGCATGCCTGCAAAAGTAATAGGAGCATGAAATGATTATTTAAGCTATTAAATTCTGGAATGGAGCTCATTTGTATCTTGCCATGATTCAAGGACTGTTCTTTGGATACACTTCAGAATTAGAACAGTGTTCTCATTATGGTCTACATGCAGTAGAACACTGATGTACCTGTATGTGAAACAATCCCACTCTACATAGTGGTTTCAGATGTGGCACACAGCTTTGCAGCTGGGACTACACAAGCTAGATTGCATTCCTATGGACATCATGGAAAGACTGCCACTGATTAGTCTGAGTTGGACTGACCCAAATCATTTAGGGCCTAACTGCACAGCAAGAGCCTGATTCAGCTAAGTGCTGAGTACCTATGAGGAAGTTCAAGAGGTGTTAAGTATCCTTCTGGGTTGGGTCTCTTACTTCAGTGCACCAAAAGAATCAGTTGCATCATTTTTCTCCCCATAAACTTCATGGCCACTTGGGTTGCCTAAGACAGAAGCATAGCTATTCAGCTGACTTAGTGTTCCAATGAACAACTTTACTCAAGAGATAAAGATCATGGCAGAGTGTTCCTTAGTTGTCTGAGCATAGACAGATTCCTTATTTTAAAGCCTAGGACTCGGATCTTAAGTCTGCTTCATGATTCCTTATTTAATATCAGATTGAAAGGTTCTCATTCTAGATGCCATTAATCTTTTAAAAAATAAAAGGTCCTTTAGGGCAAGGGAAGGGGATTTTTTTTGTTGGAGAAATAGAAGCAGGCTGAGAAGATCCATCTTACATGTCAAGGTCTGAGTGAATTAAAGAAATCCTTTCTCCAGGTCATGTCAAATAAAGACAATCAACCAAGAGTCAGCTGCAGCAGGATCTGAATTAAACATGTTCCAGGGTGCAGGGCAGAGAGCATTACTGTTATTGCACAGAGTATATGCTACAGGAGCTACCTCTGCACTTGCTTCCAAAGGAACACACCACAATGAGATTGCACCACTCAGTTATTGGTTTGGAAGATTTACTGGGAAGGTTTGTGTAATAAAATACATTACAGGTTAATTAACTAGAGGAACTGATTCCACACTCAGTGTGAAACTCCCATTGAAGTCTGATTCTCAAATCAGGGTGCTTAAAGGCAGGCTGTTATGCCCATACTTAGGAGCATAAATAAAACCAGTTTGATATTCAGAGGTGCAGAGCACCTGCAACATGAACTGAGTCCCATCAGAGACCTGAATTGTCAGGTGTGCTATTTAGGTGTCTAATTATTGATCATGGCATTGTATGTACCCAAATTTAGAATCAGATCCTCAGATGGGGTACATTGGTTTAGCATCATTGAAGTTGATGCCAATTTATGCCAGCTGAGGGTCTAATCCTTAAACTGGTAGTCCTCCTATGGAACTGATATATAGTAAAACAGGCTGTTCTTGTATGTACTTTGTAAAAGCTTTTACACAATTACAAGAGGATAGGTATTTAAAAAGTTTGCTTACCCTTTTAGTGTACTCCAAGGACAGCTTACCAGCTGGCAAACCAGAATTTAGCTAGGATTGATTATTAACCTGATCCTGAACCAAAGGTCCTAAATGACTTTGCAAACAGTGTTTACTTAAAGTTAAGCACTTGGTTAAATATCTTGTTGAATCAGGGTTATTCTTAACTTTGTCATTGGATGTGTGAAGATGGCAGTGTTGTAGGCATGCTAGTCCCAGGATAGGCCAGACAAAGCAGTGAGGTAATATCCTTTGATAGTCCAACTTTTGTCTCTTCCACCAACAGAAGTCAGACCATTAAAGGATATTGCCTTACCTACATTGTCTTAAGCATGAGAACTCCAGTTGAGGCCAATGGGATTCAAGTGTGTAGACACTGCTTACCCATCTTACTGAACTGAGGCTCCAAGTCCTTTGCTCTATGGTCTTTTAGTGGCTATTAAACTGCAATGGCTATTAACCAGGATAGGAAGGGATGGTGTCCCTAGCCTGTTTGCCAGAAGCTGGGAATGGGCAACAGGGAATGGCTCACTTGGTTACCTATCCTGTTCATTCTCTCTGGAGCACCTGGCATTGGCCACTGTCAAGATAGGATACTTGGCTAGATGGACCTTTGGTCTGACCCAGTATGGCTGCTCTTATGTTAATACTAATATCAGTGGGTAGTTATGCAATAAATGCATAGGTCTGATTTAAAGCATAGAAAAAATGCCCTGAAATATTTGGGGCTCATAGGGCTAGATTGAGTTTTACTCAACCCCCTGCTCAAAGACCAATCCCCAACTAAATCATACAACATTTTTTGCCCCAGGAACTCTAAATGCCCCCCACCCCCAAGGATTGGTCTCAACCCTGAGTTTAGCAGGCCAATGCTCAAACCACTGAGCTATCCCTCCCTCCAATATTTCCAGGCCTGAGGCACAGAAAGATGCCTTGCTTCCAAACCTCACCACCTGAAAGCAACTTACTGACACCAAAGTCAGGTGACATTAGTATTTATTTATATCACCACAGTGATTAGCAGCCCCAATCATGGGGCAGGACCCCCATTGTGCTAGGCTCTGTACAAACAGAACAAAAATAGTTCCTGCCTGTAACAGGGTCAGCATCCATCTCACAAGCACCCTCTGGTTAGGTGTGTCAATAGTCTTTAAGCCAATCTCAGCCCTGCCTTCAGGCTATACCACCAGGGCTTCCTGCCTGGAAGCCATGATTTTGGCCCCAGTCTTCAGTTGACCCTCCTGACAGGTTTAGTAATGCCCAGTTGTAGCCCTTTGCCAATGGCCTATGGGAGGCCCCAGGTCCACCCACTACTCCAGCTCCCAGCCCAGGAGCCCCAAGAACAGCTGCCACACCTCATGTCCTTTTTAGTGAAACTCTTCAGTTCCACTGGCCACTTCCCTTCAGCCCCAACCTTTACCAATACTTTACCTTTAGCTCAAGGCTTTTCTAAGCTCAGGCCCAGCAGCCAGCCACAAACTCTTCTTGTTCCTCCAGTCCCTAGTAGCACTGAGCTATCTGTGGAGCTCCAGTTCCCTTTGCCAGCCAGGAGCCCCTCCACACTCATCTAGCTCCAGCAAGGAACTGCTTCTCAGGCCCTGCAGCTCCTTTTTATAGGGTCTTCCTGGGCCCTGATTGGCTGTATCCCTGAAGTCACTCTAGCCTGCTTGGAGGACTTCTCCACTGCTCTTTACCTCTGACAAGTGTGGCAGGACCCTGAGGCATCCAGCAGGGGGCCACTGGGTGTAGTCCACCCTGCCCCAAAGAGCTTATCTAAGAACAAGACAGGGCTATATAGACAGCCAGTGGAAGCACAAAGAAAGGAGGCTGTATTGGTCAGCATTATGGGCAGTGGTCAGCACAGCAGCTGTCTCATCAAGTTTTTTGTAAGCTACTCAGAATTTTAAGGATGTCTCTTTTCTCCTGGTCTGGATTGAGACCTAAGTATTGCCCATGACAGCTCAACTTGTGACTTGGTCTCGAAAACCTATCACAAGGCAACTGGAAACTTTAAACTGTTTTTGTATCCATTATTCTGATGCCAAATGTCAAATGGAAATCAGCCTCTGGGGGAAACTGCTGAAACATTCTGGTTACTGGAAAGCTCTAACATTTTTACCTTCCCCTTAATTTCACAAAGGCAATAAATTGCCACACAGCCCATCAAGCATCTGCAGAAAAGCAAAGCCAATGCTCTATTAGTCAGTGTAATAGCTTCAGAGGACCAGTCTTCTCGAGACTATTTCTCTTCACCTTATGATAACTGAAGTGTCAAGAAAGAAATGTCTAATTTGAGGTTCACCTAGCAGCACAGAAAACAAAATAATGGCTTGCTTAGAAAGAAAAAATCTGGCAATTAAAACTAATTCCACCTGGGGTCACCTCATTTGCAAAGCCAGTTTCTGAAGCTGAATTCCAGCATTAAGGAAAAAAATTTATAGGGGACTGATTAGGGTAGGGGTTTGGTGAGAAGCTGGTCTTGTCTAACCCCTGGATTAAATGGTAATAAAACATTTAATGGATATTGGTTGTTCACCTCTAATGCTTTAGAAAGCTAGTTAAGCATTGCTAGCTTCATTTTGCAGGTAAGAAAACTGAGGCACATCAAGGTTAAAGACACTTGCTCAAGGTCACAGCAATTCACTGGCAGGGTTGTGAAGTAGAACTTAGGTCTTATAGCACAAGGAGCTAGACTACTGGCCTAAATTTATACTTCCAAGTCAATAATGACCATAATCGAATTTTTTGGCAGTGTCCAAGTATGGCTTAAGTGGCTAACAAAAGTATCTACATTTAAAAATGCAGGTTAATGCAAGGACCAGAAATAGAGGCCAGGCCATGCCCTACTTTCAGGGACATCCAAGATGAACTGATTTAGAACTTAAGATTTACTTTTACTCTTGCACAGCTGTCAAGTGTGTAGTTACCATAGATTTTTTGCAAGGCCCTCAGACACTACCAGGTTTCCAGAGAACTGGTAACAGCCTTGGTTGTAAACTTCAGATTTTTTTTGACAGCTACATTTGAAGCCACTGCCCCCACCCCGCTATGCAGAGTAATGATGCAGCAAAGGTTTTGGAAACCTAGGCCTGCATCATTGGGTAGATTGGATCCAGTGGCCCCTCCAGTGCAATCAGCTTCTCTCATTTCCTTAATGCAGGACTGGGCCCCAAGTCAGACCATAAACAAACTTTTATGGTACATGCTGCCAAAAAGGATTCATACTTATAGGACTTGATCCTATGAAGTGGGACAGGGCCTCAGCTCCCACTGAATTCAATTTCCCTTTTAACTAATGAGTAGCAGCTGGAAGGCTTATACATCTAAGCAAAGGTTGCTCAGTCTGAGGGTACTGAGCACCCTCTTTCAGCTCAATGAGGGAGAGTTACTCAGAAACAGGCAGAATCAGTCTCCAGCTCTGTAGAACAGCTAGATCCTGGAAACACAGGGCCATTCATTTCAATGGAGCTATGCCAATTTATACAGCTGAGAATGACCCCGGCTTCAATCACCACCAAGGCTAGTTCAGTCCTTCCAAGACATTCTATGATAGCTCCTCAAACTTTAGGCCTCATAAGGCAAGGACATCACATATCCATTGGGTTTAGACCTTAGAAAAATGAGGGCCTGTCTGCCACATCAGACCCTTCACTTGTTCAGCCATGACCAAAATTTCCCACCCTCTTGCTTTCATGCAGCCTCCTTTGGGATGCCTATGCTCCTCCACCCCAGAGATGTATACACATTCAGTGCCACTGAAATGCCACCAACAGCACCTTGATTTTAGGAACACCAATCCTATGAACAAGTTCATTCCCAACAGCAAGAACAAAACAAAATCCACATAAGTGATCAAACAACAAGTGGACATCCCTTCACATTCTGATGCATTCAAGGCCTTAGACATTTCTTTGCAGCAGTTTGAATTACAAGTGACAGCATACCATGCTGCAACTTAAACACCATCCATCCCTACTGGAATTTTGAGATGTTCCATTTTACATGTTTTTGATTTTATAAACTCCTTAACCCAATTAGTCAAGGAAAGAGGATTTCTGCTGTAGTTCATGAAGCATTGCAACTGGATTGGCAAACAAAATTAACTTCAATCATCTGATAAGGGCATGTGGCATTCTACACTCCCCTCCCCCCAGTCACAAAAACAGGGCATCAAAGGCAGCAGAACACCACCTACAATTCCTCTCCCAGGCTTCCCAGATGACCAGGTCAGGGTCTAAGGTCCAGAAACACAAGGCAGCATAGCCTAGCATGCAGAGTTCAAGGGCAGGCTCCCACCAAGAAGCATGGCAGCCCCAGTAGAAGGACCCAGGCCCACCCAACTCCACCAGGCCCCAACCCAGGGCCCTAACAGTGGCAGAACAATTTGCCACTGATTCAGTGGGGATGGGGGTCACTTCCTACCAGTATCTGCACTGGGGTCTTCCATGAGGCTTTGGATTCTCCATGGCCTGTTATGCCACTCACAGGCATTCAAGCAGGCCCAAGGAAGTTCTGGTTACCAGCACAGTCAGAGACAATTGCCAGTCCCCTACAGCCACTTCCCTGAACAGTCCTTCCCCTGCAGCCTCCAGGCCAGACTGAGCTGCGCTTCCTCCCTTTATACTGCTAGAGCATTTGGAGCATGCCCAGTCCCACCTGGGAGGCGGGACTTCCACTGTCAATAATATGGGCTTAACCCTATCTGGGCTAGTGTGGGGTAAGCAGACCGCATCACAGGGCACAAGAGGGAAGCTTGCATTGCCTGCGCTAATATCCCACACCATTCATCCACTCCTTGCAATTGCAGAGAGGCCAGGGGCATGGCTCAAACTCAGTCTTGCATGTTTTCTGTCTCTACAAGAGAAACATGGCACACAGTTGCAGTTTGACCTCATGATCCTACTGCTGCTCACAGACAGGCGAACAGCCACTGAGACTGAGCAGCAACTTTTCCCATCAGATTACACAAGCAGTTTATATGCAGACTAAACAATTCTTTTCTACACCATTCAGGGTGCCCCTGACCCAGCCTTTATACACAGAGAATCAAGGTTATTTTATTGTGAGCCCCACTGCACCTATCACAAGCTCACTCTGAACTCTTTATAAGCACAAAACATCAAATCAATTTTCTATATAAATGTGACTACCAAGATGTTCCTCTCAGCTGTGAAGCCTGCAAAATGCAGATGCAAATCAAAATGTTTTGTGAATTTTCTGTCCACTGGGTGGAGAGCGGGGAGTTTGACATTGACGCTAAAGTGTGGATTAAATTATTCATGTTATGGGTGGAAGTGTATTTGCACTCTTCTGTACACTGCTTTTTTCTGTCTTTTTGAGTATAAGCTCTCTACTCTCAATAGGATAATAACTGGAATCCCTGGAGGCTGGTAGTGCCCCTCTTAATGTATCCGTATGTTAGCACCATGTACATCACACGTACTGTGGGTCTGATCCAGCTTCCAATCAAATGAATGGAAAGTCTACCTCTGATTTCAAAAGGAGTTGCACCAGACTCAAGAGTTCCTAATGACACAACCTTGTAGCCTATTTGTATTGCCTCCACCATTTATGTGGCTTATACTCTGTAACAGCAATTCAGGCAAGATCCAGTAATGTCACATGTCTCTTTGCAATCATGCACACATGATCCTTAAAAAAATGAATGGGGTTATTCAATTGTACTTATAAAGAGGATGGTTCATTCTCATTACCAGATTAAAGTTTACATGAGCAGAGGAAGAATACTAAAGTCTGGCGGGTCAGATGATTTAACATGTTAAAAAGATTAAAATACATGTGGTGAGTAAGAAAAGACTTCAGTGAAACTGCTACAAAGAAAGATTCTACCCATTTAGGACCTGATCCTGCTTAAGCATGAGAGTAACATTGATCCTGTGTAGTTTAATGGATTTTGAGTTGAGGCACCCTTGAAATTACAGCAGTATTGAAACCACAACTCCTGATTCAATTACACCTACTAGATTTCTGCTTTCTCCTCTCCTAACTCCTTGATCCCATCTACAGTGGCAATCACTGAACATAACTGTCTGTAGTGCAATAAGACACTGTCTAAATTCCTTAAATATTGAAAATACAGTGTTGATTCGAGGAACTAATTAACACTCAAAGTGGGTTTGAAGATGTAAAGTCAGTAAAGCATGTCAAAAAGTGCCAGTTATTTTTCTTAGGAAATTTCAGGAATAAAATGGTCTTTTCTTCAGTATTTCATATAAAATTTTGAATTTTTTAAATGAAAAAGCAAAACTGAATACTGAGGGCTTTTGGTTTGCAAAGTCCACTTCCAGTAAAAATATTTAGGTTTTAATTTAAAACAATCAATTTATTTATTTATTCCGGAGGTTCCAAAAAGAAAAACTTGTCCTAGTAAGTGGAAATGTTTTCTGACTTTCTGGGGTGTTGATTTCTTCTGTCATCAAAAAAGACCCCCAGAAAATATTGTGAGAAATGAAACTTCAGAATGAAAATGTTTGCTTTAGTCAGAAAGTCGTTTCTGCTGAAAACATTTTTTTCGACGGAATCTTTTCAACTTTGCTTGGGAACCCAATTCATACAGTGGCATGGCATCTGGCCAGCTCTTACTCATGTCTGTCTAGCTGAAGGGCGCAGTATTTATTCTACCTGGCAGCAATGGGCCTCCTAAAGTCATTTGAAGCTCTCTTGAGAATCAGGCCCTTGGTCTCCCTGCAGAGAAGGAGTGGTCGGAAGCAGCAGGGCCACATCAATATTCTTACCCTGGAGTATGTTATTTAATTACCTGGGAAGAGGCTCGCCATAAATGAGATTTGCAGCTCAGGCTGTCAAAAAGCTTTTCCTATAAATATCCCCGCTGTATGTCATCAGATGAGGGAGTGCCCTACTCCCCACAATTTAAGTCTGTGGGGAGCCTGGTCAGGCAAACACATTTGAACAGAGATGAGCTGAAGATTTTCCACTCTAAAAGCTGCCTTGAAATGCCCTTTGGTGAACAAAAAGGCCCCTTTAGCTCACACTTTAAGAAAACAAGCCTTCATTCCCATCCTCGGGACACCAAACCTCTGGTGAGCTGTAAGAAGAGTGGTGATCTGTCTCCCCTCGCATTGACGGGTTTCCTCCATTATTGGGTGGCTCAGAACAAAGGAGCCTGTCAAAGAGCCACTTTGGCTAATTGAAATCCTGAGCTAAAAGCATCAGGATACAAACCCACAGCAGCCTAATGCAGGGGCAGAGGTTAATGCACAATTCTATGAGATGCGTTTAATCTTATTGAATGGGGGAGAGGGTTTTTGTCCCTTTAAGGGGGGAGGGAATTACCACAGGCCTGAAGGCCACTGAATTGAAAAGGAAACACCCTCTTGCTTCTGCGCCTCTTGTTTTATGCTCCTCTGCAGATGCCTTTGCCCTTTCTGTAGTGTCCTTGGTGGATTTACCGATAGATTTACCGTTGCAGAGAGAGCTGAGTCAGACTTCTGCAGACATCACCTCCCACAGTTCTGCTCTGTATCTCATTCAGCGCACAAGCTGCTCAGAACCAAACACAGCTCCAACGAGATGTAGCTTGGGCCACAGGGTAGTTCGGGGTTGCGGGGAGGAAAAACCAAAGCATGATTAGCTCCTGAGTCCCAGACTGTGCAGAGAGGCCATTGGATTATTTTGACTGATGATAGCTGAACCGCATCCAGCTCTATCTCCCCACTGAGTGATGCACAATAAAGAAAACTCCCAGCCAGTGACAATTTCAGTGCAGGAGCGGGACAGGGAATAATAAATCAGTTCAGCAGCAGCAGTAGGAAAGGTCAGAGCATTTCAAGTGCAGGCTAGCTCTAATAAAGGACAGTGCAGGGGAGTTTCTGCAGTGACGGCCAAGATAAGGGAGAAGGCTAGGAAGGGAAGGACAGTAGCTCAGGGTGGGGACAATGGGAATACAGTGCAGACTGGCTGCAAGTCAGAAGCCCAGTCCTTAGTGGCAGACAGGCTGCGGCAAGGAAGCTGTTGCACTGATGCAGTGCAGAGAGGATACTGCACTCTTTAAAGAGGCTGCTCATGGCCCATGGGGCCTGAGCCAAAGTTCACAGAAGGCAGTGGAGAGATTCCTGTTGACTTCAGTGGGCTTTCTCAGAAGAGAAAATAAATCAATGAGCAGAGGACATATAAAGGTGTAAGTCAAAGCAGTCATCACCCTACGTTAGCCTGTGCCTTTTATAGCAACTTGGGCTTCCTTACCCATCAGTAAGTGGGAGTAAGTATTTCTAAGAGTCTCTAATTTACACATCACCTTGCAGTTTGACCCCCCAGGTCTCTACTCCTATAATGATCCTTTGATTTCTATAACAAAAATTCAGATACCATCATATGGCTTTGATCCTCCATTGGTGAAAATCAGTGTAATTCTATTGGGACAATGCTGAGAGACACCAATGGAGTATCTGCTCCAAAGGGTGTATCTGACTTCAGGGGAGTTTTTCCAATTTATACCAGCTGAGGATCTGGCCCCAGATATTTGGGCATTTTTAAAGCCCCCAGTACCTTGGTATCCAGGCATCAACCTACTTGCAGTGTTCATCTCAGAATATTAACTGCTGTGCTCAGATGCTCCAGTCATCAAAGCCAATGTTGTGAGCAACTGGCACTTGGATTAGGGCATAAAATTACACAGACAATACAAAAGTTAGTCCATTTTTTTTCTTATTCCCTCTCTCTGCTTACAAGAGGCCAAAGGGATTTATTAATGGCTAAAAGCACTGACCTTTCACTTGTGTGTGTCTGTTAAAATCAAAGTGGTCTTACTTGAGTCCCCTGTGAGTAGAAATGAATATCATGCAAAGCCACTACCATCCTGATGCTCTGAGCAGTAGATGTCCATGAGTCAGTAAAGGGGAAAAGCTGGCTTCCGAGAGCCTTTCATGTTAATTATTGAACAAAAGATGCAGGCTTAGCAGTGGAGGCCGATCAGCAATTCAAAATCCGCATGTTTCAAGATGAGAGTTGTAAAGTTTGGAGCAATACAAAATTAGCATGTGGTTCAACGCTGCCTAGAAAAGGGGACTCAGAAGGCACTATGGAAACTTGGTGAGTCTATTCTCAGAAAAACAATCACGCCAATGCGTTGAATTTAATCTTGAGCCTGTTTGATCATTTCCCTTTATTATAGAGCATTGATCTTTGCAACATAATGGAATCACCAACATCCCATATGCAGTTATAGGCAGATGAATTCATTTTAGTGCCAACTTCATGCTGCTCCCACCACCTGGTTTTCTGGTTTGGCCATCACACTTTTGGACAGCTAAAGCTTTCTTTATCAATTAGGGATGGTAACATCTGCTTGAAAAAGCAACCAACAGCTTGATCAAGGAAAGTTTGCTTTGACTTGAAATGAGCCTTTGCATCTGATCAGCGAGAATCCATTGAAAAGTGAGGAAGAATATGTTAAGCATTGTGGAAACATATAAAAGCAGCTAAGAATCATCAGGCCCTTATCTGATCCTCAACTTTCTATGGCACTTTTCTATCCCCTGTCACTATGTGATGTGAGGTCTTCACAATCTTCAATGTATCCTTTCTTACAACAGCCCTATGACATAGGGGAGGGCTGTTGTCCCCATCTTACACATGGAGTACTAAAGCAGAGAGAGCGACTTGCCCAAGGCCTCTCAGGAAGTCTGTAGCAGAACAAGAAAATCAACTCCTGTCTCAGGCTAGCACTCTAGCCACTTGGATCCTCCATCATCACACACGTTTGCAGAGAGAAAGCAAGCAGAGGGAGGTAAGTAGGTTGGGAGCAGCGTTGGGTAGTTTTCCCCGTCTCCTTTGATCCGTCACAAGAAGCATCGTTGTCAGTGTGGCGGAACACCGGTTGGAATTGACCCCACAAAGCAAAGGTCCACTCTGGCAAACCCTTACTCCTGTGTTTGTAAATCTGTGCCAACCTCTATTTTTAGCCATGATTAAAGCTGGCAAGGGTATGCCTATGGGAGCTGCAATCATGCCTTCGACTGCAGTGTAGACGTACTCTTAGGACTGCTCAACACCAAAATCTTCCATCTGCATAGCTACTGTCAACCCAGCTACCTCCTCTCTGGGAGGTGGATTAACTACCACGATGGGAGAACCCCTCTCATCACTGTAGTGAGCATCTACACGGAAGCGTTACAGCACTGTAGCATTTTAAGTGTAGACATATCTGTCGTGTAAATGAGAATTGGGACCAAGGACACAATATGAGACCTGTTGGGTGACATTAGGAGGCATGTTTCAGACATACATGGCACTCAGAATCTCCTTAGCCTTGTACCAGGCCCCGAGACCTAGGTAGTCTGTGAGAAGGTGTAAAGGGGATTTTTACTCCTCCTTACACTCCTTTCTAGGCTGTCTAGCCCTTTGAGACCTGTGAACTGAACTCAGTTCATCTCAGTGAAGGCTAATTCTTAAGCCACACGACAGTACCAGGAAAGGGCCAGGTTTTAAAACAATGGAGGGGTGTCACTGTCCACCGAGCTGGTGGCTGCATCTATTTTACTTGTGTGTACAGATTGGGCAATTCCACCTGCTAATGAACAAAGAGCAGAAATAGTGCTGGTCCCAAAGCCACCCTGCCTAATGTTCTCCCTTCAGCGTGATGTTGAATGCAATAGAAGCTTTAGTTTTGTTACTGCACCAGAGACATATTCTGACATCAGTCTTTCTGCGAGCTGCTCACTGACATCAGTGGGAGATCAGCACATGGCTTGAGACCAATATGTGATGTCAACTTTGTAATCGTAATTAAAACTGTATTAAAATGTAATTAAAACTCTTAACAGAATGAGTTTGACAGTTTGGACTCACTCCAGATTTACCCCAATTATAATCCAGTAGAATATGCTTCTAAATGTTTTCTTTCCATTACTCTAGTACCCGGGTTCTCAACTTGGGGATCAAGGATGTCTCAGACAAGTTGGGAGGGATCCTCAAGACGTTTTCGGCTGTAACGCAGGGTCAGAATTTGGAGAATCACTGATCTAGTCATTAGAACAATGGGTTATGTGATGCTAAGTGATCACTCAGTGCTTAGGGTGCTTGCAAGAGAGCTCCAACTAGCTGTGCTTAGCAAGAGCTTCCCAATGCCCTGCCTACACGGTCGATTGGGAAGTTCAGCCCTTAAAGGCGTAATTTCCCATGCCACAAATTGGAAGGCAAAACTTCTTTGTTCCGTTCCCATTTCTTGCAGTGACTTGCTATGTGATCTGTTTCAAGTCACTTACCCTCTGTGGGTTAAAAGGACATCAATCAGCACAGTTCTACTTAAAGCCACCTATTTGATAATAGGGCTGCTTAAAAAATTTCACTCCACATTTTTTTTCCAGTTGAAAAAGGCTTTACAATTAAACAGCTCTTTTTTTTTTTGCTAAAAATCCTACTTACACTAACAAATTTCAGGGATTTTGTTTCCAATCACTATATACATAGTTTTCAAATTTTGGGAGAGTTTTGACCAAAAAAATCTTTTTTAAAAAAAATTTTGTAGAATTTTTTTTTCATAGGGTCAAAAATCATTTTCCAGCCTTCTCCGTTGATTGTTTTTTTTTCCTGGATGGTAGGAAGTATATGCCCAGAATGCTGGCAAGTGGAAAGAAGTTTTTTGGCAGCTGGCTGGCTTTCCAAGTAGACTTCTGTGCTCTTTAATGCTGCTGGGAGTATTTTGTTGTTGTGATATAAGTGTCAGGCTGCCTGAAGATCTTGTATAGGCATCTCTTTTACTGTTTAAATAGAAGTAAATACTTCCAGTAGCTGAGGATTTGGCCCTAATATCCTTTGACAGTGGGTGTGATATGAGTGTAAAGTGTTAATCTTACACTGTTTTTCCCCCCTGTATAAAATGAATATTCTCCAGCTAAAAGCCTTGAAGTCAAATCAACCTTGAAGTTCTTGGAGAGCACCTTGTTTGCCATTAATAAAACATTGGTTTTAGCAATAGATTTTTCATCGGGGATGCTCTGAACCTTATTGCTATTCTCTATCAATTGCACTGCAGGCGGAGGGGCCAGAGAAGCAGCTGCACCATTATGTTCAGCCTAGCTGGCCACAACAGTTTTGTTAAGACATATGGGAGACTCTGTCAATAAGGTGTCTCCATGAACCGGTCAGGTGGGACCTTGGGTAACATGCCCAGTCGTCAATAAAACTGTTTTATCAGCACATCAGTACAGCAGCAATCCGGGGTGGCTTTTGCAGGACTGAACGGATTAGACATTCATAAGAGTGTCTATTGTGGGTCTGGGATATCCCAGGCTGTTTTGCCATGTTGTGTTAGTATATGAGCAGCATAAAAAAGTACAGCAGTTACTGGGAACAAGCCATCTGCTCCAGTGAAGGGCAATTGTGTCCTGTCTATAAAACGAGGTTCAGAATAACATATCAAAGAACGCTCCATGCAGCAGTCTCCATGAAGCAGGATTTAGTGCTATGAAAGAACTCCTGGAAAACCCATCTGTCTCTCTATGAAATATTTTGGACAGCCACTTATTTTGTGTCTCTCTCTTTTCCAGCTGCACTTCCTCCAGGAGAAGCATTGGGACTATGAAATGACAGATGAACTCCACCACTTGACCTCACGTTGCACAGCAGCAGAAGCAGCGCTCCCATGACAGAAACTTTCCACCTCTTCAGCTTCTCAGCTTTGTTTTTCCCTTGTCTGCAGGGATTTCTTCCTGAGGTCTCACAGCCAAGCAGCTGAGCTCCTTTCCAAGCCTGACCAGCTGCACTACGCTTCAGAGCGACAGCCATTACCCTCCAACAAAATTGATGCATTGATGCTTATTGCACTGAGAAATCATAACAGTAGTTACTAGATTTGACTGGCTCATTATACTGAGCCGGTATTTCCAATATACCTGCAATTTTAGCAATAAAAAAGTCGGTAAATTTAAGTGCTGGCTTGATAATCCTGAAGAGTGAAGTCCTCTTTTGACTCACCCAACAGGTGCAGCATAGGTAGCAGAAATGTAAGTTTGCCCCATCTCGTGCCTGAACCTAGACAGACTAGAGTTGAGCAGGTAATTCAACCTGTGACTACTCTGTCATTCATAGAATCATAGAATATCAGGGTTGGAAGGGATCTCATGAGGTCATCTAGTCCCACCCCCTGCTCAAACAGGACCAATCGCTAACTAAATCATCCCAGCCAGGGCTTTGTCAAGCCTGACCTTAAAAACCTCTGAGGAAGGAGATTGAACCATCTCCCTAGGGAACCCATTCCAGTGCTCATTGGACTGCTCTGCTGAGACTGCAGTTAGGCTGAGCCGTTACTGCTGGAGTTTTCTGTGAAATGGACACCTGTGCTCTGCTAATTGGACTGAGATCACCAAACTTCTCTCACCGAGGAGCCACCATCCATCTATTCAGGCAGCACAGTTTGGTGGCTACAGATCCAAGAGTTTCGAAAATTATTCGTAATTTCAGGTGCCTACATTTTTGGTTGTCTCAAGGCGGGTAACTTAAAGGGGCCTGATTCGTGAAGAAGGTTGCTCAGCACTATCTGAAAATCGGGCTTCTTTAAGACACCCACAAATGGGTTCACTCCCACATCCCTAGTCACTTTGGCCCTGGCCTAGAAATGGAAGGCTGTATATTCTATGACTGCGTCTGAGAGCAAGTCAGTCCCCCAGCACTGCTCTCGGTCTAAAAAAGTAAAATGCACTGAACTTTAGAGGGAGAACAAGGTGATGCTGTCATCTATTCATAACAGATGGTGGGTGCCAAGCCAAATGTAGGTTACTATAACATGTGAGTCATCCCATTCTGGAGAGCGAGGGAGAAAAAGAATAGGCGGGGAGTGGAGAAGTGGTTACAAAATTCTGCATTTATTGACTGCATGTTGAGCTTTGCCAGCAGCCTTCTACGCTGGAGTTAGTTGAGTGCACTCTGCCTATTCCTATACAGAGTAGTGGCCCAGCCTTTAATACTCAAATAATATGAAAGCAAAGTATTGTAAATAGTGCATTATGACTGCTTAAAGGGAGAATGAAAAGGATATAAAGATCTGCTCCTGCTCCTAATAAAGTCAGTGGGAAATTTGCCATTGGCTTCAATGGGAGTAAAATTGGGCCCTGGAGCTTTCTTATTCTTGATAAATATTTTTGGTGAATGATTTTTAATATTCAGGAAGTAAAAATACAAATCACATGGTCAAGAACCAAGCATAAGGACGGATTCTCAAAAGGTACATAGGTGCCTAATTTGCATTGAAATCATTGGGAGTTAGGTGCCTAAATACCTTTGAAGATCTAGGGCAATGTGCTTTTCCAGTGCAACTCAAAGCAACTTACTTTGATTGTAAGCTCTTTAGGGTAGGAGTCTTTTATTACCTGTTTTATTTGTATGCACAGTATCTACTGCAATGGGGCCCCAACCCCTGATTTGCGATGTCATTTGTTATCCCAGCACAACTGGCATAGCCCACAAAGAGAGCCAATGGTGCTGAATTGTGTGCTGCCTTATTCATTGTAAAAGGGTGTTATTCAATCAGGCATCAACCTCTACTGCTACCTCAGTTTCCCCTTCTTGCTGTTCTCAAAATCTACATCCAGACTCTTGTCAATCAATCAAATCACCCACCCTTCTTGGGTCCTGGTTTGTTAAAACATCCCCATTCAAATATCAACTGAAATCAAACAACCCTTTCTCTCACACTGCTGTTTCTTTGCCGGGTTCAACTATGCATTTCCAGAACTCACATGCTGCTGCCTCCTTGAGATCCTGCCCCTTCAAGCTTCACCTCCTGTCCCACCCTTCACTACAGGTAGCTCCAGCCAGACCTTGCCCTCAGGCTGATGTGGAAAGCCCCTTCCTTTGTTCTCTCTGACTTTGCATCCCTGGGGAAGCAGCTGAGCTGAGCCAAAATACCTTAAAGGGCCAGCCCACCCTATAACATTCATCTGCACCTGAGCTCACCTTCATCTGTAACCTAAAGTATCATTTGAACCCAAATGTTTAGCTGATAGAGCACTAAACTAAAAATCAAGAGACCGGGGGGGTCTATTCCCAGCTCTACCACTGTTATGGCACAACAACTGGGGAAGCAGCACATGACCCGCTGTGGCAGGGCAGATGCCCCACCCCCATGCCAGAGTAGGCCAGTGTGGCTGCACTGGCTGGCAGCCTATCAAGAAAGGGCCTACTGGGAGCCAGTCAGGGCCAAGTGTAGAGCCAGCCAATCAGGGATGGACTAGACTAGGCCCTATATAAAGGCTACCCAGAAATGGAGCACTTAGTCTCTCCCAGACCGTTGAAGGAGAAGGTCTGGCTCCTGAACCAAGGAGCAGCACCAGGGACAGCGCAGCACTGGGCAGGCCGGGGGCAGCAGAAGGGAACTCCAGCCTGGTACCTGCCAGTCTGTAGGCCCTGATAGAAGGGCCCAAGCGGTGCAAGGAGCCAGAGGAGAAGTGGCCTAGGGAGACTGAGGGACAAGGGGAGAGAAGGAGGGCAGGAGGCTGCTGTTAGAGGATCCCTGGGTTGGGCCCCAGAGTGGAGGGGGGGCCTGAGTCCCCCCCCACCCCCCTTGTGCTACACCTGGCTGTTGAAGCGGCTGTGACAGACTGCACCAGACCCCTGCTAGAAGGGATTAAACTTTGGAGTGTGGTTAGCCGCTGTGGCATGGGTGAGACCAGAGAGACTGCTGTTAACCACCCCCTGGAAGGGAGCGAGTGGAGACTGAGGGGCACTGCCGGAGGACAGTGTCCTGAAGAGGATGCTGCGAGCAGGGAGCAACGTGGGTCCAGATGCCAGCAGAGACGAGAGGATGGGACACCACTGGCGGAGGGCGCCCTGCACAGGAACTGAGCTAATTCCCAGACTAGCCAGCAGGAGGCACCGTGGTGGTGAATCCAGCCCCATTACATCCCTTCCTATTTATGTCCACTCTCAATGTGTGTTTAAAATGAAATCATTCTTACTGACTTTTGGTCTATGGTTGCAGCAACATACCTGCTATTGATCTTAGATAAAACACTGCTTACAATTGCTTTCAGATATTTATCTTCTGACAACAGAAGACATTTTATTTAATTTCCCTTATGATATGTCTCTTGTGTTCATATCAATACAACTCCATGTGGGATTTTACTATTATAATCTAGTTATTATTGTTCATTACCTGTATTATAGTAGTGCCAGAGGCAACAGTCAAAGATTGGGACCCCATTGTGCTAGGCACTATACACATACTTATTAAAATCTTACCCTGTCCCAGAGTCCATCGTCAATGAAGTAGTGAATCACATGCAAAACTAAATGGGAATGAAAGGCTGTTTGGTTTTTTGTTTACTTAAAAAAGGGGGGGACAAAATTCTCTTGTAGTGTAAATGGATGCAGCTAAATAAGAAGCAGTGTTGCCTTGTTGATAGAAAACTAGACTAGACATAAAGAGACCCGAGTTCTATTCTCAGCCCTACCACAGACCTGCTTAGGCAAGTCACTTTACTCTGTGCCTCAGTTTTTCCCTCTGTAAAATGGGTATCATGATATTGACCTCTGTAAAACACTGGTCCATGGGATTACTCCTTTTCACACTCCATGTAAAAAGATCTGGGTTTGAGCTTTGGTTCAAATGCATCCCAATGCACAAGGCACTATGCACTACTGCATTCCACTGACATCCCTAAAATGAGGCTTAATTGGATCTTACATGTTTCATAAGGCTTTGCGCGTGTCTCATTGTCATCGCGATTATTGTGCACACATGAAAATGGGTAGTTGTTTTCCTGATGCTTTGCGATGTATGAACTGGATTTGTCATGTCCTTTAGTCTATGTACTCAGATTAAGTGGATGTTAAACTATTGTGTGCCCCTGAGAGAGGAGGTAGGAGTGAAGCTAACCTGTTTAATATTGCCCTTCCCTTTCCATTTTCAGTCCTCTGCTTTCAAACTGTAAATCCTGGCTGATTAGAACAGCAGTTAGGTCTCAGCCCAGGATTTCATTCTTTGATGGTGCGTGTGTGTGTGTGTAGCACTGATGTAGAGCCCTACAATAGAGCAGTTTGAATTTACTTCCTCTAAAGGCTATGTATTCAATGTGCCATCAGGGCTGGAATTCTCTGCTTTCAACAGCTCAGTTTTGGTATTAATGATTTTTCAGTTAATTGTGTTATTCCATTAAACTGATTTAGTGGCATGTGTGAGCAAAACAGCCAGCTATTGCTTCATTAATATGTTTGGGGGTTTTAGCATGGCTAGCATTTTCAGCAGAACAGTGCAAAGTTCTGTCAAACTTTCAGCACTACAAGAATTAATGAGAAAAACTTAGCACACTGGGGTAGTACCTGCAAAACACAGTGGTGATGCTGAGGAGGAAGTCTCAGGTAGGGGAGGTGAATGAAAAGAAACTGTGGAAGTTATGCACCAATCATGTCATATTATAGGGGCATAAGCAGTAGCACCCAAAAATAGCACCCACAGTCAGGCACATCACAAACTGAGGCTAAGGGCTTGTCTGCACTACCACGTGGGGTAGATCTAAATATGCAACTTCTGCTATGCTATTGTAACGGAAGTCGACTGACTTAGGTCTACTCACCATGGCGTCTTCATTCTGATAAGTCAGTGGCTGACGCTCCCCCGTCGACTCTGCTTGCACGCCTCATTCTGGGGACTACTGGAGTTGACAGGAGAACGCTCAGTGGTTGATTTATCGTGTCTAGACTAGAGGCGATAAATCGACCCCTGCTGGATCAATCACTGCCCGCTGACCCGGCAGGTATTGTAGACAAGCCCTATGTCTACACTAGAGATATAGCTGCACTACAGTAAGATCTCTAGTGTAACTGTTCTATGCCAATGGGAGCGATCGTTCCCGCCGACATAGAGCTGTCCACACTGATGCTTATGTTAAGTCACGCCCCTAAGTGACATAAGTTAAACTAGCATGAGTGGTAGTGCATGCAGATTTCAAAGATGGAGCAGAGTAGCAGAGTGTATTTTCAAAGGGGAACAGAGGCAGAAGTGAGGCTTAAATCTGAGGATCCATCTTTCACTAAAACTATTTATATAGCAGAGCATCAGAAAGAAGAAAGCAGAGCAGCTGTAACTCGCATGTGGGGATGAGGCATGGTGCATAATGCCATGCCATGTCCCCCTTCCCCCTTCCACTGCTTCTCATCATTGTGTAGCTATTAGTTCTGGCTGTCTCAGTCCTGCAGTGGAGAGAGACATCTACAGTGTGTGCTTGTTTAATCAGCTGGCAGTTGCTTGCTCTGTTGGAAAGCACGTGGGCACATTAATTACTCAGTGGTACATTTTAGTCTGCAGATCCATTTGAAGTATCATTGATTTAAAGCTCCTCTTCATTTGTTTTCTGTACTGCTTGTTGCTAGGGGCTCTCCCTTGCACAGAGGAGGATAGAAATGCCAGGTTGTTACGTAAATACAGCCTGAGCCATAGAAGAAGAGAAAAAAACATGCCTGAGTTTGGCAGGCTTCCACTGCACATTGAGGAGCTCAAGAGAGGATGAGGTGCAATGTGAGAAAAGGAAAGACAGAGGGTGCTTGTGTACCTGTAAGAGGGAAATGTGGATCCCTCCCGTGCCATTAACCTGTGTTTAGAGCATGAACAAGACTGTCTATCTAGGTGTCTCCTTGCATATCCTCCACTTGAATTCCCATATGCCTTCTCTGAATCGTGGGATTCTTCCAGTCCTCTTTTGTATATGCCTCCAGCTGACAGGCAGGCACACCGACAGATGAAGAGCTTTCTCGAGGAGTAAATTTGTGCTATAAATGTGTTTAAATATGTGAGGGTTGGGCAATGCTTTTTCTGTTTATGCCCTGGCCCTGTGGAGGGGGAGCTGTGGAGCAAGGTTGCCCTAGAGAGCACAAGAGACACAGTGCCTCAGGCCCAGCTAGTCTCTCTGGGGCAGACTGCCCCCACAGCATGCGGGCTGAGCTCCATAAGCAGATGTGGAGGAAGGCACAGTAACGGCCCTGCAGCCTCTTCCTCTTCCTCGCCACCCTCTTTTCAGCTTCTTGCTCCCTGCATGTGGCAAAAGCAGTCCCAGAACGCAGACAGAGCAGGTCCTGTGACAGTGGGGAGGCTTCTTGCATGCCCCTCCGCAGACTCGCCAAGGGCCTCTCGTAATCTGACCTCTAATGGTTAGGGTATAAAATTTCATGCTGGTGTCTAAGTGTCCAATCCTGCTCCCCTTGATGTCAATGGGAACATAGCCATTAATGGGAGCAGGTCTGAGGGCTGTATTAGTTAATGTTTGCATTGCACTTTGAAGTTGTACAGTGCTCTAGGTGCTAACTATTAATTATTAATAATTACACAATGTTTGGTCTTTGGGGCCATTCAGGAGAGGATCATGAAATGATAATGGGCAGAGACCTAACTGCAGCCATCAACAGAAACACAAGAGACACTGGGGAGCATGAGTCAGCCACAGGAAGCAAAGAGCTTGATTATTTTCATTGCTTTCCTGGGCTACTTGAGCCATTAATTATCAGCCTCGTACATTACTCGCCATGCATATTAATATCAGCTCACTGATCCAGTCTGGCCTTCTTGTTAATTTTGAAGAGTCAGTGAGTCATATTAAATATATGCTTCATGCCACATAGGGTTATGTGCAGGAGGAAAGATGAATCAGGATCCTGTGTTTTGCAATGCAGCAGAATATAAATAAAGCCTTTTTCAGGGTTATGTGTGTAGTGGTGAGTGTGGTTACCAGTGTTCAGTACCTGCTTTTTAATTCATGCAAAGAGACTGTGAAGGTATTTTATGAAGGATGATAGTGGGGTGATCTCATCTCTAAAGAACATAGCCAGATTTTCAAAGATATTTAGAATCAGAGGGGTAGCCTTGTTAGTCTGGAATTGCAGAAGTGACAAAGAGTCCTGTGGCACCTTAAAGACTAACTGAAATTTTTTCAGAGCATGAGCTTTCGTGGGCTAATACCCACTTCGTCGGATGCAACATTTAGGCATTTAGATATTTAGGCACCTAAATATGCAGATAGATGCTTTTGAAGATCCCACTGGGCACCTAGGTGATTAATTTCATTGAAATGTATCTGCCTCTTTAGGCACCTAAATATCTTTAACACCTTGTCCCAACTGCACAGGACATTTTTGAAAATGGGACTTAACAACTTTTGAAAATTTCACTCTCCCTCTCAGCCACATGAGCAGTCCTTATATCAGTCACTAGGCCTTCTTGCATGACTAACGACTGCTTCCACGAGTACGAGTTTGCAGGAGGGGACCCTATGTTCAAAACTCCTGATATGAAATAAAATATAGGTGAATGCCTTTTGTCTACAATAGTATCATAAAGCTCCACACCAAGTTTTTTTTTAAATACAAGTTCCACACTTACAGATGTGCCACTGCAAATTTAGCAGATTGAAATATTCCCTTTAAAAATTGCACTAGCCTACAAGGGCAATAGTCTGCAATATAACTGCTAAATATTCATGAAAAGTTTCCAGACATGAAATTTGTGGAGGAAAATATACAGATAAGTGCACATCCAAGGAATGCAAAACAAGCCAAGTAATAAGTATTTGTGCAGTTTAGCTGGAGGTATTTCATGTTGTGGGCATGCAGATCTTTTTGCTACTGTAGAAATATTATACTATATCTAAATATAGCCTGCAGCTACCAGACCAGGAAGAATGGTAATATCGCAGAGGTACAGCAAACTAACAATTCTAAAGAACTGTAGCGTTACTGTTCTCTTGCAAACTGTGCTTATAGTCTAACAATTACAACATGAGTCATCATTGGGCATTGAACCAGGATCTCCAGCACTAAAAGTACAATCACTTGTGCAAAAGGATAAGTTCCTCCCTCTGAATCTTGTAGAAATCTCATATGCTTTGTGGAGTAGCCTGAAATGTGGTTGAATAATATGTACCAAAGTTAATGATAGCACTAGGATTCAGACTACATACTGAGAAGGAAAAGTGTTAAAAGCAGTCAGGGTGTGGGACTTGCCCAAGAAAAGACTTCAGAATTTGATCATAGGAATTACACTAGTTCAGATCAGTGGGTCCATCTAGCCCAGCAATTTGTCTCCAGCTATGGCCAGTACCAGCTACTTCCCAGGAAAGTGCAAGAAACCCTGCAGAAAGTAGTTCAGGGACAACCCTCCTCCAGGGAAATTTTCTTCCTGACTCCATTAATCCGAGGTTGACTTAAGCCCTGAAGCATGAGTATTTATATTCCTTCCCCAAACTCATGTTTTGTTTTTAATATTTGCTATTATAACTCTGAATATTCTTATTTGGACCTATGTATTAAAATATTGGTTTGTTGCTTACCATCACTGGAACAATAACATAGCTGGGCAGATGGATTGGTAAATGGGAGGTACCAAAAGAAAAAACGATGGCTCAGCTTTTCCAACCCCCTCTAAGCTTCTATAGTGTTTTTTCCCATAGAGAATAAAATGGATCAAAATAACTGCATTGGAACTACAGGCGCCTCCTCAGCTACTAATTATTCTTTTTTCTATTTTTGCCTTGTACCTTTTAAGAACATGCTTTTTTATTAGACATAAATGATATCCATTAATGATGATAATGCTTCAATCCCATTATCACTTAGACACATCCATTATCACCCAGAACAGCCTCTCTATCTTTTCCCTGCTTTCTTTCCTCACAGCCTTTCCATTTCTCTGCAGAAGGTTATAAATGTACTTTAAGGCCTCTTTAAACTGGCAGCATGGAAAAAAGGAACCTTAGTGAAACTGAATGTATTTTAAAATAATAAAAGCATATATTGTGGGAGCTTTTGCCTTTATTTTAAATGTTTTTGTGCCCATCTTTTTCTTCCCTACAAGAAAAATATTTGTATTAAAAATACGTTTGTGAAATGCCCTTTATTTAGATGGTATTAAGAGCTCAGTTTTTGTAACTTCAGCAGCTTACCAGCACTAATCCACAGTCAGATGAGTATAAAATACATGTGTGTGCTTTAGATCAATGCACTGTGCATACAACACCTCTACTCCCTGCCTTTAGATTAAGGGTTTCCCACTTTGTATGGAATTTAGAGGGCAGAACTGCACACAGCATGGGCACCGGCACACACAAAAAAAGCCTACAAGGCTATAAATTCCATCTGGCTGATGCATTGTTTAAATATTTTAAAAGCTGTTTTTAGTTGTTTAATTCATAAAGGAGTATCTGCACTTTTTTGAAGATGCTGCAGTCGTCAGTCTTGCTGACTCTCAGCAGCCTGACTTTAAGAGCAATTCAGGGCTATTGCTACAAAGGCAAAAATGGGACACGAAATTCACAGTTAGGCTCTGCTGCAGTTCCAATGGAGCTCGCAACAATGAAAGCTGTAATGTAGACAGGGGTCTTTGCTGCTGTGTAAAGAGCCAATAAGAAGGTGGTGAAAATATAATTATGGTAAGGAGCAGTTTAATGTGAATAATTATAAGGCTTATAAAAGCAGTAATTTTGCTAAATTGCAGGAGAGCTCCAATTAACATTCAAAGGGTACCATTCAGTCCTGAGATTATAAGGCTGTACTTCTGTCAGTGGACTGATCACCCATCAACATACCATTTCATCTCTGAGAGTATAGTTGTAGTAGTGTGTAAGCAGTAATTGCATGTCTGTTTCCTCAATTAATCACTTTTTCTTTTTAATAAAGTTTTTTCCCCATTGATTTCAATAGGATCAGGATTTCAGCCTTGCTGGCTGTGCAAGCTAGCTGATCCTCCTGAGTCTGCAAAACAGAACTAGAAATTTCCTCTCTCTTTAGGGAAGTTTCCAGTATCTCTTGATTATCTTCAGCATCACGAGAGGATGGACTTGTGGCTAGGCACTCAAGACATCTGGGTTCAGGTCCTGAATCTGCCACAGACTAGTCATATGATGGTGGGCAAGTCATTTATTCTCTCTGTGCTTGAGTTCCCCATCTGTGACTAATCTGTGTCCCATCTGTAGCAGAACCAGGAACTGAACCCCCATGTCTTGAATAATCATCCACTGTCTTAGCCACAAGTCCATCCTTTCTCAATGACAAAGCTAACTGATCAGATCATTTAAGAACTTTAACAAGGGTTCCAGTCTAGAAATTTGTGAATGTTTGACTGACAGGCATTCTTGATTTTCCTCATCTCTAGTCTATATTGCCACCAAATGACAAAGGAGCCACATGAACAATGAGAAACATCAGTTTCTTCTTATCTCAATCAGGTTGGAGTATTTCATATTCCATCTTTAGATTCACTGATCTATTGAAGCAATTATAATTGGATTTTTTTGATGCTTGTAATGGGAAATAAACTAAAACTCAGTCAAATAAACTTGCTAATTTTCCCTACAAGTTTTTGAAAAGTCAGTAAAATGTCAGGAACATTTTTATATATAGCTCTAATTAAAGCTAACAAGGAAGCAGAGAACATTAGAATCCAATAAACATATTGCACAAGAGTAAACAAATTATTTGTTTGAGTATCATGCAGTGGAATTATCAGCTCAGAAACCTTTAAGGCAATGATATATTACCCAGAATGCAGAATAACAAAAACAGCAATTTCTCTGGGCTGGCTTGCTGTTAGAAAATCTATACTTTAATAAGAGTGATGAGATGCTTCTTCATTCCTGTGCCTGGAGAGAACAGGGATGATATCATCATTGTGTTATCAAAATATGCAGCAGAGGGAAAGGCTTTTTTTGAGAAAGCTCATAGCCAACCAATCCTCAGCAATCAAATTGTGTGTTGCTTTATATTACCTTGAGACACATTGAAAACATTAAATATTATGTTCATTGATGTGTTTGTCTTGATGAACAACGTAGCTGCTCTAAAATGCAACAGTGTCTTCACATTAAGCTGTGTTATCCCCCATCTCTGTACGATGCATTTTAGATATGCTATAGCAAAATCTGGTCCCTGATAGCAATAAACTTCTACTCCTAAGCTAGGATTAATAGGGAAAAAAATGTTGCATTATCTCAGTTGAATAATTTTTATTAGCCAGTGACAGGGAAGATCATACAGATTGTGATGTGTGCTATAAATCCAGTAATCTTATTTTAATGTTGTCTTCCTAGAGTGTACACATTTCTTAATTAAATGACGATTCTAGAATACTACTATTCTAGTAGGTATAGCCATTGTCAGATTTTGTATCACTCAGTAGTTTTGGTCTTCCTAGAGACAATTCAATTTCGAATTAAAGGTCTGGAAGCAAACAAGCAATCAAAGTAAAAACACAAGGCCATGTTCACTCGCCCATCGTTGAGTGCATGGAAGTCTTAATGAGGTCAGCACAAATTCTGTATAAACTGATGGCAGGATATGGCTCATAAAATTCTATTTGAACAACACAGCACTAACATTCTCTTAATTTATTGAAAGCCACTTAATCTCCAGAATGGATAATCACTGGGGAAGGGATCCTTCAAACCCTTATTCACATGGGGTGAAATTCACCCCGTGCATAGTACCAACGCATCATTTGTAAGTGATGAATTTTACTTGTGAGCAGTTCTCATTCCAGAGTGTAACAATACATTGCTCTGATATAGTGCTTTTTATCAGTGGACCTCAAAGCGCTTTACAACGAGGATAGGTATTATCTCCATGTTTTACATATGGGGAAAAAGAGGCACTGATAAACGAAGTGACTTGCCCATGGTAACCCATCAGGCCAGTGGCAGAGCCAGGAATAAACCCTACCTCTTGAGTCACATTCAGTGTGCTAGCCACTATCCTATATTGCCTTCTAATCAGGTTATAATAATAGAGTAGTGCTGTTGAAATAAGAACTGCTTATGTGACTAAAGATCAAGCTGGTGGCTAAAGACAAGACAATCAAGTTCAGTGGCATTGTGCTCCTCAGCAAACTTTCTTATAAATAATGCATACAACACCTAAGGAATCTGTTCCTCAAGTAATGAAGTGTGACTAGTGTAGTATGCAAGAGTTGGGTTCATCGTGAAAGGGGCTTTTTTATTATAGTTGTGGCTTCCACTATCAAATCCATGACTTAGAGCCCTTCTTTTCTGATAAATCCACTTTAATTTTCTCCTGGAAATAAAAAAAAGTGCCTTCACTTTTGGTACTTTTCTTGTTTATTGAAATGAATTTAGTCCCAATCCCTCAAAGGTATTTAGATGCGTAATGTCTATTGAAATCAATGGAAATTACATAGCTAAATACCTTTTCAGCAGAGGTAGTCAACAGGCACAACGCAGGCCAAATCTGGACTGCCAGACCCTTTTGAATGGACCCCAAAATCTTGTTGTTGTTGTTTATCTGGAGTCTGGACCTTGACTATACCTTGACCAAGAGATTTAACAAGCCCTGCCTTTCAGAATCTGGGCCTTAGTGTCTGTGGAACATGTTGGGATGACATACCTGGAGAATGAAGTCATGGGATCATAGTAATAGATACATCAGCAGGACAAATTTCTGCTACATCAGCCCCTGCCAATGTGTTTCAATTCTGCTCTGGATCAGACACCTCTGACATGCTGAAGAGTTCTCTCCATGGACCACTCAGTCCTTGGCTAAGAGAGTTGATAAGTCATGATGAGGAAGTTCATACCTCTGGGAAGATTAGAGACTCATCCATTTCTTCAACATGCTTTTAGAGTAATATTGTGCATGTGTACGCCTTTCTTTCATGCACAGATCTCAAAGAACTTGACAGAGTTTAACAGATGTTAGCAACTCTACAGTTCCTGCCACTGGATATTGACAAGATTTAGGTGGATTCCTCCCTTGCCCACACCTCTTCCTATGAGACATAATTATGTTCTGTAGTTAGTGAGTCAGGCCTCCTAGTGGATGTAGGACAGGAGTAGTCAATCATATGCGTGCCAAATTAACGAGTAAGAGTGTACAGCAAATGGCTGAAACATTGCAGTTGTAACGCTACACAGGGAAAGAAGTGCTCACGATAAACTAGTGATCAAGACTGAAGAAAAAAAGAGAGGCAGACTCAAGAAGAAATATTGCTATGTAATAAAGGAAGACGTGTTAGCCAGTGATGAGAACATATGACATTGAACAGAGCATGCCGGAGAGAGGACACAGCAGACACTACTGGATGGGATTAACACCAGGAATAAGAACTGAGAAGAGGATCAGGCCCAATGTTGAACAACCAGATGCATTGTTGGGGTATTACATCTCCTTCTGAAATGTCACTATCCACTGCTAGAGAGAGGGTACCTCTGTTTTGAAGTGTTATAGCAATTCCACTCTAATGGCCTTAGGGGTTTCAATGATAAAATGTTTCTATGACCTTACCAGTAAAATAGCAAATTTTCACTTCTTCTTTTTTTAGATAAAGGGGAAATATATAGCATTCCCAAAGCTGATATTCTATTTTTAATGCTGGTGTAACTCCATTGACTTACTGGAGTTAAACCCATTTGTATTGGCAAGAGAACAGAATCACACTTGAGTTGCATTTTGTGAATTGGTTCCTAGTTCCTTGGGATTTGAATGGTCCTTTTTCTAATCTCTTGCCAAATCCTGAGGATCTGACTTAAACTACTGCTTAAATTGATCTATAGGCAGCATTTGAAATAATAGTGGAGAGTATTATTAAAGTTTACAGACAATGTAATTTGGATTTCCATCAGTTGCATTAATTTGACTATTAATTCACAATCAAATATGTAAATGTTAGCCTGGGCATATGCAGGCTACCAAAAATGCAGCATTGCAGCATCACAAATGCAGTATCAGTCTTGCAATGAATGCAGCATTGCAGATTGTTTGCATCCCTGCATCTTTTACATCTGTGTTTGTTCTTCAGATCATTCTCACACTCCCCTTTTGTAGGGGATAAGAGAAGAAAATCTGAGACAAGAATATGCTGGTAATCAGGGACTCAAAGACTTACAAAGCACAAGTGCTAGAGCCTGAAAATGACGACAGTCTACAGGACCCTAATGAATATAATTGTTCCAAAGAATACACACTACCATGTTATACTGGCATATTTAGAAAGACCCTCTGACAACCTTTCCATTGCAGATGAAAAACTGAGCTCCTGTTTTATTTCAGACACGTTAGTCATTGTTATGTCAGATCCAGAGCAATCCATGAAAGTCACTGATTAAAGAAAGAAGAAAAGATTTCCTTTGATTTTTCCATTTCTAAATCATCTACTGTAATTTCAAATTACCAAGAGCAGCTCACTATAAATAGTCATTTTCCACCTGTATTTCTTTAGTGTTACACTAGTCTCCATATACATTCTGTACATTCTAGCCCCTTAGCTGGGGAGACGCTTAGCTCTTCTTTAACAAAATCATCTAAGAGATATTTTGATGATAAAATTAGCAGGCAAAATGTATTACTAGAGGTATTGATTTTCCTCCTCTGAATGTCTGTATTATTCAATTTCTTTATTTATTGCTCTCCTGCTATTAACTTGGAGTTATTTCTACTAAGGATGCACACTTAGTGTTATAGCACTGGCTTTGGGCCAATGCATACTTGCAACATGCAATTCAGAATTCTGAATACAGTAAATTCAGTTGTAGGAAGATTTTGGGTATCATGCAAAGCACACAGTCCCATAATTACTTCTCTGATTGAAACGAGTTCTCTTCTGATACCCACAGTTCACATCACTGTCCAGTCAGACCATGGGTATATTAGCAGATATTTCAAATATTGATGGACAAATTGAGAAAGTTTTGTTTGCATCATGGCCAGAGTTTTGAATAGAGGTGGTCAAAAATGCAGCAAGGTACTTAATGAGCATGACCCACACCTTAAAGATACCCAACATCCATTGAAACCAGTGGGAGTTAAGCACCTAGATACCTTTGAGGATCTGGGCCTGTTTGCCTATCTGCAAGCATGTGAGTAGTCCCAGTGAAGTCAGTGCTGTTAACATGCTTAGGAAAGGCACACCTTTAAGCATCTTGCTGAATCTAGAATGTGAGTGACAAGAGTAGAGTCCAACTGAGTGTTTGGGAACCAGCTGGCATAGGTCTCAGGGGAACCTCAACACTATTCAATCCATACAATGGGCAGCAGTTTATCCTCCTTCAAATGGATTTTTGGGGAAATATTAGGACAATTTAATCTCTGGTGCAACTCTGCTACAGTTATGCCAGGGATGAATTGGTCACATTTGTCAATGATATGCTGCTCCTCAACCTCCACCCTCTTCATCTCTTCATTTGTGTATTGGATTAAGGCCATTATGCCATTTGGCACTGGACAGTTTATCAGGTGGCCCAGCCCAGAAACGCTTGCCATAACTAAGTCCTTGAGCAGTAAATCACAACCTATCTATAAGAAGTAAAGTGGCCAAAAACTAATCCTGGAATTTTCAAAGGAGTCTCATGAAGTAAGGTGCCCTAATCCCATTGGGAAATTCAATGAGAGTCAAGCAGCTAACTCCCTTTGGCTACTTTGGAAGCCTCAACGTAGGTGATAAGACGATATCAAGGGGTTCTCTGCTGTCTATTAAGAAGAGACAACAAAAATGTTGTGCAAGATAAATCTCTTGAAGAGGTCAACACCATGTTTTCGTGCTTACTAGATTCTTTGGTTACAATCAAGGGCTCCCACTTGAAAACATCTTCAACTATGCTGTTGAATGTATCAACACTAACCATAGTCTTTCTTGGAAGACTGATGCATGCATATTCTTCTAAGTGGTAGCTTGGCCATATAGAGTTCTCATAGACTTCTACAAGGTAGATACTGCCTTCAGCTCCAGTTATAAAAAGAGTCAGGGTGGTTAATGTTCCAAACCCCTAATCTTTTTAGTTGCCCTTTTCTGAACCTTTTCTAATGCCAATAAGAGAAGGTTCAGAGAAGCTTAATCTCTCTCAATGCCGTATCTGAAAAAAAATGGTGATAGCAATATATCCTCTATTTTGACTCTGTTTTTAGAGCAGAACTTTTCACAGCATATGGTCATTGTCTTCCACAATGGGGTCCCGATCTCCACTGGCATTTCTAAAGGCTAGCACACAGTGTAACTAATAATTGAAGTCAATGGCAAACTGTCTTTGATGTCAGCCAGCCTTGAAATCATTGTTCTCCATTTTGTCCAAGAAGCAGCACTTCCAGGAATAACTTCACAGCACAGCGGCATGTGGAGTACACAGCACTGGCAAGAAGAGCAGCCATACTGAGCATGTATTGCAGCCATTTTTCAAAACTGTTTTTAGTTCAAGGAAGTTCAAAAGCCACCAAAGCCGCTACCAAAGCTAGAAGGAAAGATGAGCTATTTTGGACTGCTTAGGCACTAAAAAAAGATTACTTTCCCCAACTTGTGCTACTTTCCGTATGCCAACTTTTAGCCGGATTCAGTTGAAAACAGATGGCACACCCAGGAAATATGACCACTGACCCTTAAACATGATGCTACAATTTGGAAGCACAAAGGCAACAAAGAGGTAGTTTTTCTTCACTTCCCAGATATACCATTTTAGATTTAGGGCAAGCATGATGTTTTCCCTTTAGGATGTGGCTCAGCTGCGGAGACCTGACCCCTTGCATTGTTTATCTTGCTGTATGTCTCAAAAGGACAATTGACCAGCTCCTCTGAATGCAGTGTGGGTAATTGAATAGCCCTAAAGCAGCAGAATTCTCCACTAGGTACCAAACAATTCTAATTCAACCATTTCCTAACTATTGATCTGCAATCCCATGACCCTTCTGTGCCTCTCCTTCCATCCCCCTACTCCTATCATTCATTGTTATGAATGCAGATGACAGGTTATTTCATACTGTGCTGCATTTTCTTTCCAGTTTACCATTTCTAACAGCATTATTACTTTAAGCGCATGTTGCAAGTGAATTCAATGACCAGTACAGCAAAGTTCAAGAACCATTGATTGGAATTATGTCTAGAAAGGCCAGGTAATATGAAAGTTTCTGCCATTGTATCTCAGTCTTGATTTCCAGCACCTATCTTATCCCTGACATCCTCCTTCTTTCAGCAACCCTACCATCTATTCCCAACCACACACATCTCTCTGACCATACTACTCCAGCTTCATCCATACACCAGATGAATCCTACACCCACAAGTGCTGCCTGCACATCTTTGCTTTAACATGAAGCACCCTCTTACTTTTCCAGCCCTGAGTTTTGCATGAGCAGATGCTTTCAGTTCTGCCAGATAGTGTGATGGGGTTTTGATATGCACAATTTTCCACTAGGACCATAACACGTTCTATACTTGCTCTCCCTGGTGTATTTGAACCCAGCTTTACAAATTGGCAAAAAACTAGAGAGTAAGTGCTATCAAAAATTTGAGTGACACAGGATGTTGCTTAAGAGGACACTATTACTGTGAAGTTTAGTGATGATATGGATTAAATAGGGTATTTTTAACAAGAAGGCACTCACAAGAGTAGCTGCAGTTGAAGGTCTTGTAGCCATGTCATTGCAGTCCCGTATTTTTAGGAGTTTCTTGTTTACATCCTAAGGACCAGATTCTGATTTACACAAAGGTCAATTTACCACTGACAGTGAAATAGGATTTTAAACCTGATTCCCAGTTGCACTAAGGCCCTTTTACATTGTCAGAGTGGTGTAAACTGACATTTGCATAAATAAGAATTGGGCTCAAATTCTCAGCCTAGGAGCATTTTCTTTTAATTCGAGGAATGAAAGTTTGTTCCATTTCCGTTTTAATGCAGAGATTATTTAATATGTTGTTCTCTTGTAGCACATTTGATCCAGGGATTTCAAACTCTGGCAACATGTATGAAGTTTCACAATCCTTCTTTAAGGTAGATATGCACTGGTATGACTATTATATCTCTTCTAAGCACTTACTTTTCAGATTGCAATTTCATTGCTCATTTGGAGCTCAGTTGTCAAAGAATACACTTTAAGTGCTCAGTGGGACTCAGTTCAGCAACTATTTCCAGTATACGAGCATGGAGAGAGGGAGACTTCCTCAAGTGCAACTGAAGAATCTATTTGACCACAGTGCACTTGTAGATAACATGAGCAATCTGTACCATGTGCATTTTCTGTGATGAGACAATAAAAGAATTTCTTTTCCCATGCAGATGAGGCTCCATAATGTTCACTGTCACATTGCTTTAGTGAAATATACTTTAGAGAGTAAATATTGATTTCTTTTCAGGGTCTTGGCAATTTGCAGCCGATGAGTGGTGGATAAGCAATCTGTCAGATACTTATGGGGTAGGATGTACTATATAACATAAAACTGATTTCACCCCTGGGTTTTGCACCTCCGATGTATTTGCAAGTTTAAAAATATTCCCAGCAACTAACACTCACATCAATTTGTTTACAGAATCATTCCATCTCACTCCTGCCAAAAAAGTACCACTGGCATTGTATTGTTCAGAGGACAATTACCCAGTTGAGCGATGTATCAAATCATACCTCTCAAGCTCCAAATATGACACAAGATGTGGGACAAAGACACCAAGTTATGTGTGTGTGTGAGAGGTCCACATGGGAAATGATGAACGCTGAGAGTTTAAAATGATATGGCCTTTGCCTCTTAATGTTAAATCATCTGTGACTGAGGACATAGAGCTTTAGCTCATCTGCATGCTGATGGAATCAAAACTCACATTATCTTCCTGTGTTCCTCAGCAACTTCGCATACAAAATGAGCCATTGATCCTGCAAGGCCTCATACTGAGCTTTGCAAGAAGCACAAGCCCGTTGCATTCCAGCATAAGTGTGAGTGGAAACCAGAATTCCACTTGCAGTCAGTCATCTAGATACTGACTGCAAGTTCTGTTTAGGATTGGGTTTTCAAGATTGTACTCCATTCTTAGTGCAATTTATTATCAACAGCATCGTGAAACACTTCTCCATACAGAAAATAATGCATATGTGTGGAAATCTTTGATTTCAAGTAATAAAGCAAACACACTAGTTGAAAGTGAATGTTAAAAAGCAGTCTAGTGCCATAGAAGTGAGACTGTGTTTTAGCCCTGCCTTGGGCAACTATAATTAGAACAGAAAGGAAGTTGTGTGTGGGAATTTCTCAAGCAAGCAAATGCTTTTCCCCCATCAAAAGATTCATATTTTATTCTTTGACACCTTGTCAAAAAGCTTTAAAAAGTTAAATTGCTCAGACTATGCAGACTGATCCATCACTCTTATGAAATTTGAAATAGAGTTAAAAAAAACATGTTTTTATCCTCTTTGATTTTGCTTCTCTTCCCTTCATTGCACTGGATGGTTCTCATTGCAGTGCTGAACATGATCTAAAAACTTGTAAATGATCTATCATTAATCCATAAGCACAGCCCCAGCTTGTGAGATCCCAAGCAGATAATGATAGAACAAAAAAGGCTGGTCACTGACAGGCAGTTTCTAATAGCAGCTTCATGTGAGGCTGAATAATTGGATTTCTTATGCATTTGGTGGCCAGGTGCTGCAAGGTGTTGAGTAATTCTTTTAAAGTGATCAGTACCCCTTTGAACTCAATAGGAGCTGAGGGGCCTAAGCATCTTTCAGGAAGCACCCAGGACCTTGAAAGATCGGGCTCCTGATGCATAGACATGAGTGTTTTCTTCCTTAGCCACTGCCATATCCTCAGCTGGAGTAAATTGGCATCATGCCATTGCCTTCATCAGCATGAGCCCAATTTATGCCACGGGATGATCTGGTCCATCATAAATTAGAAGGAAAAGGAAAAAGGTAAAAATATCTTCTGGATACCATATTCACCACCATATTTAAGATCCCAAGGGAGCCAAATCCTCATCTGATTAAACTGGGCTTGGTTTTTTGACTTCCATAGAGACACAAATTTACCCCTATTTGGGGATCTGGATCCTTGTTTTAAGACTATCATTAAAGGACAAAAGTTCAGCCAAATCCTGAAGTCTTTACTCAGATTTTACTCAGACAAACCTCCCATTGAAGCAAATTTATTCCACCTTACATGAATATTATCAATGCTCTCCTAATGATTATATTAGAAACTGCTAGTTCCTGAGGAAAAGGCTTTAAAGCAGTGTATTAGTTTATTTATAGATTTCTTTCCCATGCCCTCCAGTTATTACATTAGCTAGAGTGTCCAATTCACTGCAATATCTCTCTATAATATAATCAAATCCTTCCCTCTATCAGATCCCAGCATGGATTTCCTTAAGAGATTTTCAAGTTTTTTCATTATAATTTATGTATTTACTGGAATATTTTTGGCAGCATTCAGAAGGTTGTGTATTCTATATCTTGATTTTTGTTTCTTTTAAACAAAGTTGCAAAAGTCAGTCGTGTCTTTCTATGATATCTCTCCTCTTAACACTGGTTTTCCCAATAATGCACAATCAAGATTAAAAGTAATGTATTTTCTTTTCTACTCTGTAAGTGGCAGCATTTTCCAGCATTATCTCCAGTCCTCCTCTGCAGAGAGTGAGAACCATCGATACTTTTGAGCAAAGAGCATCATGCTTGTGTGTTAAACTCTAAGACAAGTTCTCCATATTTAGAAACAGTAGTCTTCACCCCAAAAATCCTAAACCAGATATTGATATAAACTGGAAAGGAGTTAGTGCTAAAAAAAAGGGAAATATTTTAAAGATTGTTTTTGCTGGCTTATTCTAACTTCCATATCATCTTCATAAAAATATAGCATCGATTTTTGTCTACACATACTTTATAATGGACCTGAAGTGAATGTTATCAGAACAGTGCTTTTTGAAAATGAGAACCTCTTTCTGTACAGTGATTTTATAAAGACTTGTGTGAAAGTATGTGTGCATCTCATTTTGTATATTCAGATTTTTTTAAAAAAGGTGATCAATATATGCTATAATTGTTGTACGTTATACAACTTTACATTGCCTGAATTTAAGTATTCAATATGTCAAACTGTATTAGCACTTGATTATACAGTAGCGATATGTTTTGCATACCAGCCAATTGGATTTTGAATAATCTGTGCATAAATAATATTTAATGCAAATGGATTTTATTGCAAGAGTAAATATGGCTCTTCTTTTAATTGTCTTTCAGCACAATCATCTTGGCTTTTGGATCATTAAAAGAATAACAAGTCCCAGGCACCAGTGTTAACCATATGTTTTCTTTTACAGTAAGTTCTCCCAGTGAGTAATACAACATGAGCATATTCTGTTTTTTTTCTACAGTTCTTTTAATCAAAGGGGAAAATAACAAACCAGGTCCTAACACATTTTTTTAATCCTGAAAAGTAATAAAATGCAATATCTTTAATAACATTTTTGTCTTGACTTCTTGCTGAGCTTAGAGAGTTCTTCCCCCTACCCCCACCCCAGAAAAACTATTAGCTAAATTAATAGAATGAATTTAGAATCCTTGATTGCTTCAATTACTAAAACCTACCAGTCCTATACAACTTCAAATAGGTTAAACTGTGGATGTAATAGGTTCTGTTTGCAAATGCAATTCAGTGGATACCCTAGATAATTCTGACTTCCTTTCGCCACTGACTGCAGTGCTGCAGTCCTATGACAACATCATATTAATGAGCGAACTGTGGTAGTGTTCCATGTGGTTTGAAAGTTTAACCCTGTCCCTCAGACTTTTCTAGCTGTTCAAAGTGTAGATATCCTGCAGCATTTTACATATTTCAGACACAGGGCTAAAAATAAGAAGGTAATCAGTGAACATCCTTTTGTTTTTCAAATTTTACAGATTTCTGAGTAGAAACAGACATAAATTTTCAGTGCCTACAATAAGGAAGGAATGCAGGAACCACAGATCATTTTTATTCTAGTATCAATGAGTTAGCCCCGTAATAAACTATTTAATTGACTGTGCACATGTGATATATCCAAGAATGAAAGTCCACTGGATGCTAGCTAGTCATCACAATGTACTCATCAAAAAATTACACTGTGCCACCAAAACATAAGTTTTTATCAAATGTTTAAAGAGAAACTGCAGCAGGCATTTTTAAAAAAAGATAGATAAAGCCAGAAAATGAGTATGAAAAGACTTTAGATCCAAGGGGCTTTTGAAAAAAAACTCTTGTTTATTTGTACCAATTATAATGTGGGTGCTCTATCCTTGAAATGGTTACATGCTAGAATGTAATCAACTTCCTTCTGCAGAATTTCACATTTCTGCTTTTATTTTACCCCCCAAACTCGAAAGCCACTTCAGGTGCTTTCGATGATCACAAAGCAGCACTCTCATTTTCCTATGAATCCACCCAAACCTCTCTTCTCTTTTCCAAGGCATTGTTGACCTTCAAATGTCAGACCTTTGTTGGGGGGGAGGGGGAGTGTCGTTTCTTTGATCCCGTCGTCTCCCTGACTTCCTGCTCCCCGTGATTCATCTTAATAGGAATGTCTCGGGCTAAGAATTGCACAGCTGTGTGTTAAAAGACATGACTTCAGGAGGGAACATCTATTCACTCCCTGCTCCTTTCTGCTGCTCTGCATTGCAGATGGAGCCCGGCTTGACACTCGCATGCTGCTCACTTAACACATGGCATACTAGCTAGGCTTTATTATAGTTGCATAGGGAGGGGGACTCACAGCCCCAGGCAAACCACCCGGAGACGTCTCTTTATTCTGCGTACATTTCCCCTTCTATCGCTTCTCCAGTGGCCTGTGCCGCTGGCCGTGGTGCTGAAACCGCCATGGCTCGCTCGCTCTCCTTCGCACAGAGACACAAACAAACACCTTACCTGCCACCCCAATGCATTCAGTGGGCTCTCCCTCAGATCTAACTCAGAATGCCTGCCCGGGCCCCCCTTGGAGAAACTCAGCACCTCCCAATCTCCCCGTCTAGCGCAAGCTTCGGCTCTTCGCCGTTCTTTTGACCCTGCTCCATTGTGCTTTGCTCCGTGCAATCGGTGGAAGAGACGGGAGGAAGGAAGGAGAGGGGAAGGGGGGAGGGGGAGGATGGGAAAGAGAAAAAGGAAGAGGGGGAGGGATGGAGGAGATGAGGAAGGAGAGAAGAAGGGGAAAGCTAGGGGAGAGGAGGGATAGAGAAGGGGAAGTCAGAGAGAAAGAGAAAGAAAGAAAGAAAGAAAGAAAAGCAGAGGGAGGAATGGGCGAGGAGAGGCGGGGAGGGGAAAGAAAAGGAAGGTGAGGAGGGGGGAAGAAGAGGGGGTCTCGAAAAGGGGGGAAGTGGGAGGAGCCAGCTGCCGTGCGGGAGGGCCCTGGGGCTGGCTGCGGTGTCTTTAGTCCCCTCCTTGGCCCGCCCCCTCGGCGCATGTGGCTGGAGCCGCGCTGCCGGCCGGCTCCGGTATATAAGGGGCGGGCAGAGGCAGGAGCCGCGCTGGGAAAGCCGCACACATCCCAAAGTCTTTCAAGATGAGCTACATCCTGGACCCCCTGGGCAACCCCTCCTACCGGAGGGTGACCGAGAGCCGGGCCACCTACAGCCGGGCCAGCGCCTCCCCTTCCAGCGGCTTCAGGTCCCAGTCCTGGTCCCGGGGCTCCCCGAGCACCGTCTCCTCCCCCTACAAGCGCAGCGCCCTGGCTGCGCCCCGGGTCTCCTACGGCTCCACCGTGCTGAGCTCCTCGGAGAGCCTGGACCTCAGCCAGTCCTCGCTGCTCAACGGGACTGGGGGGGACTTCAAGCTGAGCCGCGCCAGCGAGAAGGAGCAGCTCCAGGGGCTGAACGACCGCTTCGCCGGCTACATCGAGAAGGTGCGGGGCCTGGAGCAGCAGAACCGGGAGATCGAGGCGGAGATCGCCGCCCTGCGCCAGAAGCAAGCCGGGCGCTCGCAGCTGGGCGAGGCGTATGAGCAGGAGCTGCGGGAGCTGCGCGGCGCGCTGGAGCAGGTGACCCACGAGAAGGCGCAGCTCCAGCTGGACTCGGAGCACGTGGAGGAGGACATCCAGCGCCTGAAGGAGCGCTTCGAGGAGGAGGCCCGGCTGCGGGAGGAGACCGAAGCCACCATCCGCGCCCTGCGCAAGGACATGGAGGAGGCCTCCCTGGTCAAGGTGGAGCTGGACAAGAAGATGCAGTCGCTGCAGGACGAGGTGGCCTTCCTGCGGGGCAACCACGAGGAGGAGGTGGCCGAGCTCCTCGCCCAGATCCAGGCCTCCCACATCACGGTGGAGAGGAAGGACTACGCCAAGACCGACCTCACCTCCGCCCTCAAGGAGATCCGCAGCCAGCTGGAGTGCCACTCCGACCAGAACATGCACCAGGCCGAGGAGTGGTTCCGGTGCCGCTACGCCAAGCTCACCGAGGCGGCGGAGCACAACAAGGAGGCCATCCGCACCGCCAAGGAGGAGATCGCCGAGTACAGGCGGCAGCTGCAGTCCAAGAGCGTGGAGTTGGAGTCGGTGAGGGGCACCAAGGAGTCCTTGGAGAGGCAGCTGAACGACATCGAGGAGCGCCACCACAACGACCTCGCGACCTACCAGGTAAGGGCCCCACGCCGGGCAGGGGTAAAGCATGAAATAAAATACAAAATCGGTGCCTCTGCCAATGCAAAATGAACCCGGGCGCTGCAGGACAGGAGCGCGGACAGGCTGAACGGCAAATGTGGCTTGTGGGAAACAAACCAAAAGTACCTGCAACGGTGCAAAAAAATAATAAAGAAAAGAAACCATGCTCCGCAAAATTGGCTTGCGTGGTGCAAAAAGACCTGCTATGCAATGCAATCCAGACGTCTGTTAGTAGTGTTCAGTGCTTGCCTCCGACCTTCACTCCCTCAGCTGTCTGCTCTGAGAGTAAAACATTTACTCCGCAGAACCTCTTTACAAAGAGCAGTTTTAATATTTCAAATAATCCTGCCTTGATTTTTAACTGGTCTTTTAGAAGACACCCTCCATTCCCCACCCGGATTGACTGTGCTCGCTTTTAACCGTGAGGATATAGTAAATGACCTTGTATCAGAGATGTTTTACAGTTTGCAAATATATAGTCTACGTTTTGCTATTGCTTAGTCGTAAAATAATCTGACCTGAGATTTTAAAATGATGTTTCAAAGTGTTTTTACCCAGTTTTTAACTCTTGACAGTAGTTTACTGATAGCTAATAAATATCTTAAAATATATGGGGTAAAAAGTTAAAAGGTCGAATCCACAACTCTGGCTGAGGTAATGCTCCATCATAAGGACTTTTGCTGGAGTAAGAGCGGCAGAATCTATATTCTTTTAATCTTTATTTAAGCTTTATTGTAATGCAGAATTATGTGCAAAACAAGAAGTCTGATTCAGATGCCCAATGAAGGCAGTAAGACTGGGATCAGACTCCTTTTGTGTTCTTATCCCTTTCATATATTAGCCCTGGATTTTAAGATGGGCTTTTAAAAGGCTGCCTTACAGAACTTTTTCAGTGCTGCCATTAAGATACAAATATGGGGTTAATACTATTATCTGAGCAGGGTTGCTTTTGGGATGCAAGTGTAATGATGTTGTGGGGATTTTATTAATCTGTTACAGGACACGATTCAGCAGCTGGAAAATGAGCTGCGGGGTACAAAATGGGAAATGGCACGTCATTTGAGGGAATACCAGGATCTCCTCAATGTCAAGATGGCGCTGGATATTGAAATTGCTGCATACAGGTACCATACGGATGCTGTGGATGTGTCTGGAATACTAATTGCACTGCAGATGCTGCTGGTTCCAGCCAACCTCTGCCCAAACAGCTTTTATCGTTGGCAAGGATTTTCCCCCATAGGCATCAAACAAATGCAAGAATAGACACTCAGCCAAATTATTAGCACTCTTTCAATTCTGTGCAAATTCAAGACCCCTTCACATTAAGAAATCTTTTTGAGTTAATAATTGATCCGGCTCTGTGAAAGTCAATGGCAAAACTCCCATAGACTTCACCGGGGATGGGATAGGACCATTAAACTGCAGTACAATGGTTCCAGAATGCAGCATTCTGTTCTTGTTTTGCTTACAAAAGTAGGAAGCTGATGACATATTTTAATTTGTAATTATTTTCTTTCACTTCACTTTGTGCATGTTGAGCAAGCAGCATGGGTAGTTTTAATGCTCTCTTGTTATTTTAGAACGTGGATGTACTTGGGTATCTGATGAGCATGGTTAAACTGCGCATTGCAAAACACTTTCACTTTTCTTTCTTAACTTTCCTTCGGAATCCTTCGTGAAGTAATCCTGGAGCAGGGATGTAGCTGCTATTGCCATCATCTGGCAGAATGGTTTTTTAGTTTCTTTTGCATGACTTTTGGAATTGTTTATTTACCATAATTTATTTTTTAAACCAGGAAGCTTAATAAATTGACTGCAATGACAGCTTTAAAATAAAACATGAAAGCACTGATTTTCTGGGTCAGAGGGCTAGATGGGGAAATGCATTTCTGAATACAAATAACATCAAAACAGGCTATTGGAAAGCAAACATCTTTAGAAGCCTGCAATGTGCTGGAATTATCAAATATGCTGAGAATGGTCATTTTATTTTATTGCCAAGGTTAACATGATTTATTCTGGAGAACATATTGTGGCTGAGAGTTTCAAATTATATAGGGGATTTGGATGCCCAGATTAATGAGAAACAGAGATTCAAATGCCCTAATTGGCATTAGCAATCTAATTTATATTTTAAACACAGAGGGCCCAATCCTCAGAAGGTCTAGATCAGCACAACTATAGTGAAGTGAATGACTATGCTTAGAACTGTGCTGATTTACAACAGACTGAGAATGTGGCCGATACAGTTTTGTTATAGTTTTACAAGACAAAAACCTTTGTGATCAAGTATGACAATCACAAGCTTTAAACCAAGCTAAGAAAAATTGTGTGCTGTATGCAGCGCTCAGCTATTACCGTGGTGGCCATACAGTGCCTGATCCCAAGCCTATTGAAGTCAATGGGAAGATCCCAGTGAACATGAACAACAGATATTTTCATCCTCCTTAGCATATTCCACATGCTTGAAACACCTGTCTCATTCTGTGAAACACTGCAGACACGTGTCAGACATTTTACATGCTAACTTCCCCTCCTTCTCTTTATTTCCATAGGAAGCTGCTGGAGGGTGAAGAGACAAGATTTAGTGCCTTTTCGGGAAGCATTACTGCTCCCACATTTACACACAGGCAACCCATGGTCACAATAGCATCTAGTAAAATACAGAAATCAAAAGCTGAGCCTCCAAAGCTAAAGGTCCAGCACAAATTTGTAGAAGAAATCATTGAAGAGACAAAGGTGGAGGATGAAAAGTCTGAAATAGATGATGCCTTGGCAGCCATTGCAGAGGAATTGGCAACTGGTGCCAAGCAGGGAAAAAAGAAGGAAGAAGAAGCAGAAGGAGAAGAGGAAGAAGCAGTGGAAGAGGAAATTGTAGCTGAGAAGAAAGCTCCAGTGAAAGCAGCTGCACCCAAAGCTGAAGAAGAAGAAGAAGAGGAGGAGAAGGGAGAGGAGGAGGAGGAGGAGGAAGAGGCTGCAAAATCTGATGAAGCAGAAGAAGGAGGTTCTGAAAAAGAAGAAGCAGAGGAAAAGAGTGAAAAGGAAGAGGGTGAGGAGGCTGAGCAGAAAGAAGAAGAAGGCGAGGCTGAAGCTGAGGGAGAAGAAGCTGAGGCTGAGACTAAGAAAGAAAAGAAACCTGAAGGGAAGAGCAAGGAAGACGCTGAAGAGGCTACAGTGGAAGGGAAGGAGGAAAAAGTGAAAGCGTCTTTAGCAAAATCTCCACCTAAATCTCCTGCAACTGAAGAGGCTGAGGAGGAACAGAAGAAATCAGGAGAAGCTGAAGAAGGAGAAAGTGAAGAACGGAAAGTGGAGAAGGAAGGTAAAGAGGAGGAAACAAAGGAGAAGAAGCCAGCATCCCCAGAGAAGCCAGCATCCCCAGAGAAGCCAGCATCCCCAGTGAAAGAAGAAAAGGCTGCAGTGGAAGAGATCATCTCCATCACAAAGGTAACAAAAGTCAGTGTAGAGAAAGAGTCCAAAACAAAGGGAGAGGAAAGTGACCAGGCCTCCCAGGAGTCCACGAAAGAAGACATTGCAGTGAATGGGGAGGTGGAGGAGAAGGAGGAAGAGAAGTCCAAAGAAAAAGAAGTTGAGGAGGAAGACAAGGGTGTGGTCACCAATGGCCTGGATGTGAGCCCATCTGAAGAGAAGAAAGAGAAGAGCGAAGGGAAAGTTGTGGTAACCAAAAAGGTGGAGAAAATCACTAGTGACGGTGGGGACAGTACAACCAAATACATCACCAAGTCTGTGACAGTCACTCAAAAGGTAGAGGAACACGAGGAAACTTTTGAAGAGAAAATGATGTCCACCAAGGTTGAGAAAGTCACTTCTCATGCTGTAATAAAACAAGTAAAAGACAGCGACTAATAAATAGTAATTTAAAAAAGTCAAAAGAGCTTGGGGTGGTGAAAAAGGTTAAGCCATATGACAGCTGCAAAATGCATGTGAGTGACAGCTTTAAAGCAAAAGAGGTTCTCTCATGGAGTCTCCAGACACACTATATTTTACTTTTGTGCGTGCGTGTGTGCAATACTGGGGGGAAATGCATGCAAGCTCAAGATGTACTCCCTCCACAGAACTTGGGGAATTAAATAAATTAATAAACAAATGCATGAGGAAAGGAAGCTTTTGAATTCCCTAAACTGTCGGAGGAGCACATCTGAGGAATGTCTTAAGAGGTATTATTCAAAGAATCAACTGAGCCAAGAAAAAAACAACAAAACAATCCTGAAAAAAACAGAATTCTCCTAGCCTTAAAAAAAGCTATTTATGAATAATTATGTTTACTTCACTGGTGCAATTAAGATGGACTTTTGTTCATGGGAGAACCTAGTTGACATTCACAGAACGCAACCTTTTGTTGTTCGATGTAGAACCGTCACAGCAGTACTTGCTCAATAAAGGTCATATTGGAAAGATGCCTTGCTCTGTGTTTTCTCTTGAATGAGTAGAATTTCTCCCCAGGCCTTTTTTTCAATGTAAATTATTCAGCATTAATAGTAAATTAGCTTCAGTTTACAAATTGCTTGGTCTTTTTACAATCTTCTTTACATTTCCCAACCAGGGGGAGCTTCTTTAAACAAACATTTAACAATCTGATCCAATGTCCATTGGAGCTAATGGGAGTATTACCACTGAATTCCATGGGTGTTGAATTGGAACTCACATGCTTGTAAAAAAAGTTCAGACTCACAGCCCTACAAAGTAAAGGTCTTCATTTGGGGCACATCCTGCAAACCCTACTTGTGTGAGTCGTCCCGGTCACCCTCACAGAATTATTTGGGTGAATAAGGTAGACAGTATTTGACAGTTTAAAGCATGGATAGGAGTAGTTTAAGCTTCCTCTACACACTGTACCCCAATCTGTAGGAACCACCTTAGGGATAGAAAAAAATCTCTGGGGACCACACAGTCCTTGGCCTCTTTGTTGAGACTGCCACTAAATGAGCCAGTAGGGATTGTGATGGGTTTTGGATACAGATCTTGTGCATTAAAGTGGGCTGAGGACCATCAATACATTTCACAAAGGTCTCCAAATACCCATCAAAAGGCATTGACTGCTGATGGCTACTGCTCTAGCTATGATTCAGTCCAGTAACCTAGAGGTGGATGCCTCCTTTACCGAATCCCTAAAATCATCTGCTCCCTGACTCATATCTGAGACTCTTCCTTGTCAATGTGAAACACCATTACACAGTTCAAAAGTTAAGAGTAATTATACTCTTTTGGGAACAGAAAACTGCCTTAAAGGCAGTGTTGACATTAAATATAATTGATTACTTTTTAAATAGCTGTTCATTTAAAAAAATATATTAATGAGCTTATTCCAGACACACATCTCTATTTAACTATTATTCCAATTACAGCATCTATGAGTCATACAGAAAACTGAAATAAAAGCATCAATTTCACCCCACTGAAATGAGAACAAAAGATGGGATTTTCAAAAACACTGCAGACTGGCCTAATTCTGCTTCCATAAAAGTCAACTGTTAATCTCCACAGGAGAAAAGTTAGGAGCAATGGCCTTCTGAATTCCAACCTATGTAGAAAATAAAAGTTTAATACATAATGAAACAAGAAGAAGATAAGAGAAAAAGAACAGTATTAATGGGGCCTGATTCTCCATTGCCTTCCATCTTCTGTGACCAATGAGACTCATGTAAAATGAATGGGAAACACGTCTGCTCTGATTTTACATCTATTTTTCACATAAGTAAATTATTATTTGCATTATTGTAGCACCTAAATGACTGCACAAGGTGCAAGACAGTGGAGAACTGGGTCCATGATTTATTAAAAGCTTAATAAAGAGATCTAAAAAAATCACAAAAAATTGCTCAGCTGGTGTAAATCATCATAGTGTAAATCACCTCCAATTTATTCCAGCTGAGTGACAGACCAAATATGTCCTATTACAAGATAAATCATATATTCAGTCTAATGAATGCTTCTATGGGAATTCAGATAAGGAATACTACTTGCTTCCTAGTACCTTAGTATATCAGTTAAATGGAAGATTTACAATACCACCATTGAAAAGAGTTGCCAATCATTTTTTTATCTGTATTCAGGATGAGTAGCATAGAAGTATAAAAGATCACAGTTGGGAGGGACCTCAGGAGGTATCTAGTCCAACCCCCTGCTCAAAGCAGGACCAATCCCCAACTAAATCATCCCAGCCAGGGCTTTGTCAAGCCGGGCCTTAAAAACCTCTAAGGAAGGAGATTCCACCACCTCCCTAGGTAATCCTGTAGCAGGGTGGCTGCCCCACTCCTGAAAGAGAAGGGTTAAAGCAGCCCAGCAGAGGGCTGCAAAAGTGAAAGCAGGTGGGGCACAACAGCCAGCAGTGGCTGGGTCAATTAGGGCCCAGCTGGCCCTGATAAAAGGGCTGAGTGTTTGGTGCTCAGTCAGTCAGCCTCTGGCTGAGGAGGGAGATGGATCTAGTTGCCTGGGAAGCTTAAGGGTACTTAGAGTGAGGCAGGGCTTGGGAAAGGCCAGAGGCCTGGTGGGTTTCAGGCCAGCAACTCCCCAGGCTGCAGGGCCTTGTCCAGGGCCCCATAGAGGTACTGGGTTGCAGAGGAAGGCAGCAGGTCAAAACCTCCCTTGCCTGTGATGACTGGCTTGTACAGACTGCAGTCAGCCCTAGTGAAAGGGGGCTAGATGATGACTGGCAGTAGCCCATAGGCTGAGGCAAGGTGGGGATAGTGGGTGGGGGGTTCCCTGGGAGGGGAGACCCAGAGATCTGTGGAGATACTGCCAGGAGGCAGCACCCCAGATAAAAGTGGCACCAGGGTCCAGGAGGGACATGGGGCCAGCGGCAAGTGGAACACTGGCTTGCAGAGGGCGCGCTGAGGCTGGAAACACTAATTCCCTGGACGACCAGTAAGAGGTGTTGCAGGGGTGAGTTGTCCTGCCATGACAAACCCATTCCAGTGATTCATCATTCTCCTAGTGAAAAAGTTTTTCCTAATATCCAACCTAGACCTCTCCCACTGCAACTTGAAACCATTACTCCTTGTTCTGTCATCTGCTATGACTGAGAACAGCCGAGCTCCATCCTCTTTGGAACCCCCTTCCAGCTAGTTGAAAGCAGCTATCAAATTCCCCCTCATTCTTCTCTTCTTCAGACTAAACAATACCAGTTCCCTCACCCTGGCTTTGTAAATCATGTGACTCAGCCCCCCTAATCATTTTTGTTGCCCTCCACTGGAATCTGTTCAATTTTTTCCACATCCTTTTGTAGAGTGTGGCCCAAAAACTGGACACAGGACTCCAGATGAGGCCTCACCAATGCCAGATAGAGAGGAATGATCATGTCCCTCAATTTGCTGAATTCAGCATCCTGAATTTCATTGGCTAAATGTAGCACTGATCAAAAATCAGTGATTTGCATATGTCTTCTGTGGGAGTTAATTCTTTACTCTATCAATAATTAAAATTCATTTTCCTTTTTAATGGAAGGAGATGTGTGTTCATAGCTGAAGGAAATGTAAAACGTCCACAGTGGAGAAAACCTTTCAAATAAATCTAAACTCCTTTGTGTAGCAAAATAATGAATGTTTCTCCTGTTGGTATCATTAATGAAATCTCTTCTCAACAGGTTGCTGGATGACTGATGTTTAATTAAAGGGAAAAAAAAAGGCGAATTGAGCTGTTGCCATTTAATAGACAGTTTTTTCATAAAAGATTTATTTATATATAGAGTAGCTTACAGAACAGACTTGTGCAGTTCATATATATATATACTGCACTTTTATGCATAAGACACCAACTAGCACAACCACACTGATCTGTTTTTTAAGTCAATCAGAATGAATGAAGAGTGGTATGCAGCCAGATTTAACTCCCAAGTGTGATCCAGGGGCTGTACTGTACTTGGACTTTCAGAAAGCCTTTGACAAGGTCACTCCCCAAAGGCTCTTAAAGAAAGTAAGAAGTCATGGGATAAGAGGGAAGGTCCTTTCATGGATCAGTAACTGGTTAAAAGAGAGGAAACAAAGAACAGGAATAAATGGTCAGTTTTCAGAATGGAAGGAGCTAAAGGGTGTCCCCCGAGGGTCTGTACTGGAACCAGTGCTGTTCAACATATTCATAAATGATCTGGAAAAAGGGGTAAACAGTGAGGTGCTGAAATTGGCAGATGATACAAAATTACTCAAGATAGTGAAGTCCAAAGCAGACAGCAAAGCATTACAAAGGGATTTCACAAGCCTGGTTGACTGGGCAATAAAATGGCAGATGAAATTCAATGATGATAAATGCAAAGTAGTGCAAGTTGGAAAATAATCCCAACCATACATACAAAATGATGAAGCCTAAATTAACTGTTAACTGTCAAGGAAGAGATCTTGAGGTCATTGTGGATAGTTCACTGAAAACATTCACTCAATGGGAAGCAGCAGTCAAAAAAGCTAACAATGTTAGGAACCATTAGGAAAGGGGTAGATAATAAAACAGAAAATACTATAACTCTATATAATCCATGGTATGCCCAAATCTTGAATACTGTATCCAGATCTGGTTGCCCCATATCAATAAAGATATATTGGAATTAGGAAAGGTGCAGATAAGGGAAACAAAACTGATTAGGGGTATAGAACAGCTTCTGTAAGACAAGAGATTAAAAAGACTGGAGATTTTCAGCTTGGAAAAGAGATGACTAAGGGGGAATATGATGGAGGTCTATAAAATCATGACTGGTGTGGGGAAAGTGAACAAGAAAATATTTACTCCTCATAACACAAGAACTAGGAGTCACCCAATGAAATTAATAGGTAGCAGGTTTAAAACAAACAAAAGGAAGTACTGTCAACCTGTGGAATTCTTTGCTGGTGGATGTTGTGAAGGCTAAAACTATAACAGGGTTAAAAAAAGAACTACATAAGCTCATGGAGGCTATTCTATTAGCTAGGATAGACAAGGATGCAACACAGTTCCCTGAGTATCCCTACCCTCTGTTTGCCAGAAACTGGGAGTAGATGACAAGGGATGGATCACTCAGTGATTGCCAGTCCTGCTCATTCCCTCTGGAGCACCTGGCATCTGCCACACTTGGAAGATGGGATGCTGAGCTGGATGGCCACAGTATGGCCATTCTTACATTTTTATGTTCCCACTAAAGTTAATGGAAAAACTTTCACAGATTTTAATGGGAGTTAAATTGGACTTGTAGAGGGCAAACATCAATCTACTGCACTACTATTCTTTAGGTACAAGGGAGCAAGGCTGCCAGGGTAAATCTTAGGTTATTCTTTGAACCTCAGAATTATGTGTAGGTGCTATATACATGTAAAATAAACAAGTAGTTCCATTGCAGTCAATGGGCCCTTTCACAGTGCATCAAGTTAAGGATCTGCTTAAGACTCTGCAGGATCAAGGCCTAACGATGTTCACCATGTGAAGTGAGTTACATTTTGATCTCAGTCCTTGTGAACTTGCACAAGTGTACTTGGAGACACAAACCAGCCTAATATTTTTTGTGTCATGCCCTCTTCCACTGTTATATCATAAGTATACGGGCAAATTCTGATTATTAGAACAAATTGGTACAAAACTAGCATGTACACTAGGCAACAAGTAGATATAAAAAAACGAGGGAAGCGCAAAGAAATAATGATATGCTAGTGAGCATGAAAAGTGAGCTTGAAAAGGTCACAACTGCCTGATACCCATCCACTATTGAAGTTTGTTTTGTATTATCACTCTTCTGAGCAAAAGGGAAAAAAGTAATATTTCTGACTTTAATTATTTTCTAGCTGTAGATTTTCTATCTGTAAACTCTGATGTATAAAACATTTTAGTGATTTCAGGATATTTCCCAAAGTAAATGTTTCCATCTGAACTGTTTGAATAACCCACAGGAAACACAGCACAAGGAGGAATAAGTAACAGAATAACATATATTTCTAAATATTTATAATACTGCAAGATTTATATTAAATTAATATTTAATTTTGCCATGGGGTTTTGTCTGCTGACATCTCATCTCAGACACAGTTTGAAGAGAGAGAGAGATTCAGTGCACAGAGGCATAAATGGTTTTTTCATTTGCCTGATTTGTACCAGTTACTACTTAAAATCAGCATAATCACTGGAGGGATTAATTAATTTGGAACCTCAAAGAAGTTCATTAATCAACCCAAAAGCCCTGGTGAAAGGTATTTGAAAAATCTGAAGTCATGTGGCAGATACGTGTGTAAATTTAAGGACAGACAAATACATGCAGTGACTACCACTGACCTCAATGGGCTTTGGATCAGGCCATAAATTACTACGGGATGATTGAGTCATAAAAGCACCACCACTGCTCAAATAAGGGATAAGAAAAGGTGAGCAAAGCAAATATAGGTCAGGACTGAGATTCATGGGGAGGGCTGTTTGGAAGGAACCTTATGCATTCAACACCTGTTTGCAAAATGACTTGTTCCAGCCACTGCCACCAGTTCCTACATTTTCCAGAACTAAAACCCAATTTAGAGAGAGAAAAATATGCTGCTTTTCTAGGAAGCTACAGCTGTACTTCACAGGACATACATTCCCAGGGTATGTCACACATTACTCTCAACACCTGGGTTTAGCTTGTTTTTCATTTGTTTGGGGCTTTTCCCCCCAACAATGCTAAAAAAAAATAAATGAAAGCAGCAAATAATTAATGGTGAAATATTTAGCTAATGCAACATCCTGAAGCTTTTGAGCATTTTGTTCTACCTAATAGGAAAACAAACCCAAACCAACTTGATTAATAAGAAAAATCATTGGTTTGAATCCCGTTCCCATCAGCTGTGACCTATAGATGTTTTGCTCACCTGAGATTCAGTCCTAGCTTTGGGGAGGGAGGGCACAATAGAGCTTGTAATGAAGACAGAGCCTAGGGATGGCAACTTCACTGACTACCTTAAACTGCTGCCCAGATTAAAGTGAGAGGAGGCAAACTTTCCTCATGTTTCCTCTGCCAGTCTGGCTTACTGCATTGCGTCAAAAAGAGCTCCCAGGTTTATAAACATGAAACAAGCGTTTCTAGCAGAATAACTTGGTGCTCTGGGGTCTGTTCGAGCTCCCACGCACAACAAATACAGATTGTCCTGTTCCCATTTACCAGCACAGCAGAACTCCAGGGACCAAACAAGGCTGAGCAGTCCCTGCAACCTGTAAATATCTGCAGTACATTTCCCTGTCTGTTTCTTGCACATTTCCTAAAGAGTTGGCTTAACCCATTAGACCTTTCTTCCAACTAGTCTGTAGCATGTTCAAAAAGGGGTGCTTAGGGATAAAGATAAATGTGATCTTCTACAAGAAAAGTGCAGTCAGAGGAAATCTTTGATGACAGGAGTCTCACTAAGCTTCTTTGATCTTTTTTGCAAATTTCAGGTAGAGGTGAAGTGGCAGAATAACTGCTTTAAACAAAGCAACTCCTGGAGGCAAAAGAATTGTATAGGACTGAACAGGGCAGGGGGCTGATCCCAGAAAAACCCAAGGGACAAGGCACCTGAGGTAATATCTTTTATTGGACCAACTTCCGTGGATGAGCAAAGCAAGCTTTTGAGCTGGCATAGAGCCATAGAGAGGTCAGTTCAGATGATATGTGAGACCTGGATCAACAGCTGATTCTCCTATAGGGTTTGACCTTGGGAGGTGCTGAGGAGCTAAAGGTCCCTCTGAAGTCAGTGCAAGTTGTAGGTGCTCAGAATTCCACTGGAGCAAGCCCCCAGGTAAGAGGCAAGCCTGTTAATTTTGCACAGTTTTGCTTTAATGTCCTAGGCCCTGATCCTGGGGTCTATGGGAGTTCTGTCTGTAGGATCAGACTGTGGTGCCCTGCGAATGTGGCAATTATAGGTTTGTCTAAGAAAGGCACATAAATGAAATTCCAAATATTCTATTTCACGCTGATAACACACTGCCATACTTAAATGCTGCTTTGGTGGCCAGGGAAACCACTTAGCAAAAGGCACAGGAAGTATCAGGTAGTCTGAATGTCTCCTGCCTTCTGATCAAATGGCAAATAGCATTGCTTGTGATTTCCTCTTCCTTTTTATCATAATTGCCAGGCATGGTGGTTTTTGCTTCACTAGAAAGGGAGAGAAAATGTGTTTAAAATAGCAAGAATCTAATTTTATGATTGTGCTTAGCAGATAGGGTGACCTGACAGCAAATGTGAAAAATCGGGATGGGGTGGAGGTTAATAGAAGCCTATATAAGAAAAAGATCCCAAAATCAGGACTGTCCCTATAAAATCAGGACATCTGCTCACCCAGAATTGGCCAAGTTTGGAAAGAAACTCTCCCATCAAGAAAGATGTTCAAAAGGAAAAGAATTTTGCATTCTTGAAGTTCACAAGCATTATCAGTTGTAAGCAGAATTAGAAAAAACGAGCTTTGACCATGCCATTGGAATTCCTTGCCCAGAGCCAGCAGTCACTCCAGTTATCACAGATTCCAAAGCCAGAACAGATTATTGTGATCATTTAGCTTGACCTCCTATATAGCACAGGCCATGCATAGAGCTTGCCCAGAATAATTCTTATAGCAGGTCTTTTAGAAAAACACCCAATCTTGATTTAAAAATGGACCATGATAGAGAATTCCCCATGACTCTTGATAAATTGTTCCACTATTTAATTGCTCTCACCCTTAAATTGCACCTTATTCTTGTTATCTATATGTGAGGACAAGATTGTGTTTCCTGAATACCTTCTTGCTATACTCCCTTATGGCTTGTCTATACATAAAGCACTACAGTGGCACAGCAGAAGCATTGCTGCACTTCTGTGAAGACACTAGCTACACCAACAGGAGCGGTTCTCCCATCTCCGTAGGTAATCCACCTCCACAAAAGGTAGTAGCTAGGTTGACAGGAAAATTCTCCCATTGACCTAGGGCTGTCTACACTGGGTTGATTTAATTGTGTCACTCAGGACTGTGGATTTTCACACCCCTGAGCAACACAGTTATATCAACCTAATTTCCCACTATAGACCTGGCCTTAGTCTCTTTTCCACTGTTTCCTGGGAGTTTGTGGGAGAGAAGTCCTTTTTAAAGGCTAGTACCAACAATCTCTTCACAGCTGTTTTCTCATCATCACACTGATAGTTGCCTTTGGAAAAAACACTTGAAAACTCTCCAAAGAATGAAATATATCTTCTATGTCTTGAATAGTTTAGTAGGCAGAGTGTGTGGGGGGGAAATAATAACTCACAATTTAAAAAGTGCTATGACTCATTTCATTCTGTCTCTTATGAGTGCTGTACATTAGAAAACTTGCTTCAGTTTAACTCCTAGATGGATTTAGCTAAACCTGTGCAAACCCTTGATGTAGAAACATTTAAACTGGTGAAATCTTTGTTTAAATTGGTTTAGCTGCACTTGTAATTTACCTGAGGTGGGACTTAAGTGTTGCGTAAGTCTTGTGCTGGCCTTCTGCTTAGGGGCAGAATTTAATCCTGTGTCTCTCTACACTAGCTTTAGTGCTGCCTCATTTATATACTCTGAAAATAAATATGCTTAGAACAAGATATGAGATACTTACCTTGTTTTGAGAGTTGCTGTCTTGTTTTGCATTCCTCTTTCTATTCTAGTTGCTCTCATTTTTGTCTACTCCGTGATCATATTTCATGCAATTTTAGGCTGATCTTTAGAAGTTAAAAGTCATTGGCTGATTTGCAATAGAAAGGAAGACTCCTGGGGGGAAGGTACTAAGATAACTTAGTGAAAGTTCTATGTGAAAGCAGGTCACATTCAAGTAGAAAGATATAAATGTTTGCTGTCATTCCCCCTTGAGTTTCTCATAATGCAACACAGCTTTGATCATTTAAGGACCTGATCCAAAGCCCACTAAAGAGAATTTTCATTGACTTCAGTGCGCTTTGGATCAGGTTGTAAAGCATAAAGGATGAGTGAATTCCAACTGACACCCTCTGAGAACTATGTTTGTGTTAGAAAATGCTAATACATATATTTCCCCCTTTTTTGTCCACACTGGACTTCAACTACACCTGTCCCTTATGTCAGTATGGGTGCAATGAAACTCCCAAGCTGCAATGTAAAACCTTTCCAGAAGAGTGGTGACTATGGGTTTAAATCATGCAACTGAGTGCATACGTCAGACTGCTGTGCCTTTATGGAATCACTATTTCTTCAGTGGGGTTCTGCATGGATGTGGCAGTGTGTCCGGGTGCTATAATTTGCAGCTTGGAGTGGGGGCTTATAAACACACACGCTTGTTATTTCCTTCACTATTTAAATTGTTCTATACAGATTATGTTCCAGACACCTGAAGAATTCATGAACGATAACTCAATGTTTGTCCCCAAAAGCACCAGCTGAAAAGGAATATTTACCAATATTACATGTGCACCTATATAGGACTGGAACATTAGTACTTTGTTCTAATTATGTATATTTCATCAGTCATTTCCAGATGTACTTGGTAACATATGACACACACTATAAGAAAACTGTGTATGCAGTTCTTTATTGTCTAGCTTTATTGCACATACTTTATTAAAGCTTTCATTACTTTACCACTCATGGTTTCCATAACTATTTTGAATTTAAACATATTTTTGTCTCCTCAGTGACTTAATTTTAAAGGTTTTGAATCATCCAAATTGAACATAGCTCTTGAACTGATAAGTAAACACCATGCATACTCTGGAAGCAAGCCAATGGGCACTCTGCAAGCATACGGATAGTGTGCATAGAGGAAAAACACCATAGAACTTTAAATTTAAACCTAAATTGTCTCTGGATTAAATACATGGTGCAACATTTTTAACTCAGTAAATTTATGGATTGTTTTGTGACCTGATTGGGAAACCAACACACAGTCTAAATCAATCCTTCTTTTTCTCTTTTCTCTCTCCCTCTCCTGCTGCCTCTTCCTTCTTCTCCCCATCTTCAGCTTCCTCAGCAGCCTCTTGGGATTCCTCTCCTTCTTCTGTTTCTTCCTCTTCTCCTCCTTCCTCCTCCTCACCCTCTTTGGCTTCCTCAGATTCCTCCTTGGCACCTTTAAAAATTGAGGAGCAATAAAGCATTCCACATCTTGCACGTATAGGCTGCGGAGACAGGGTCTTAATTTTGTTTTAATTGAAGTCAATGATAAAACCCCTACTGACCTCAATGGGAGCATAAATGAACTTAGACTATGTCTACACTACAGCTGGGATCGATCCTCTGAGATCGATCAACCGGTGGTCGATTTAGCAGGTCTACTGAAGACCTGCCAAATCGACAGCAGATTGCTCTCCAGTTGACCCCTGTACGTTACCTCTGATGAGAAGAGTAAGGGAAGTTGCTGGGAAAGTTTCTCCCGTTGACTCCCCGTGGTGTAGACCCTGCAGTAACTCTACCTAAGGGACGTTGACTGCAGCTACCTGATAATGTAACTGCAGTTGCGTAGCTTAGATCTACTTTCTGTGGTAGCGTAAACATAGCCTTAGTGTGGGGTCAACAAAAAGATCTTATATTAAGCTTAGGGTGTATTGTGTTAGGATAGGGCTTTCAAGGGACTAAGGGAGTTAGGTACTAAATCATATTGAATTCCAAAGGGATTTGAGTGTTCAATTTCTCTAGACTCCTTTGAAAATCCTAGCCTAAAAAAATCATAACTGATTGGCAACTCATTTTAATCTTGATCCAAAGACCACTGAAGTCAAAAGGAGCCTTTCTAGTGACTTCAATGAATTTTCGATGAGCCTTTTGGTGATCCACTACAAAGTGAACTATCTAGTTACAGATGAGTTTTCATACTAAGTGGATCTTAGATAATTATTTAAATAAAAACAAATTTGCTTTCAGATGTGTGTAGTTGAAATCCCCCCTCAAGGATTAATCATCACAGATCTTTAATATCTGCCTGTTTAATTTTTTTCTGCTGTTTAGGCATTTAAGATGTTACAACCCATTGTTTAGTGCATTAGACTATGTTGTCCTGAGAATGATTATAGCATCAAAAACTGAATGAATATTCTCAATAGAGCTCTAGTTCAAAGACGCAGGATAACAAAACAAATTGCAACAGGAACTGGGAAAAGATGCTCCAGAGAATAAGTACTTTTAAATGTTTCTTTAAAAACTTCTGAGTTTAGTAAAGAATGTAATTAGAAAAAAGTACTTTGGTGGAAGGAGGACAGTGGAAATAACTGGCAAGATCCCCAGTTGATATAAATCAGCACAGGTTCACTGAACTCAACACTGATTTATGCTCGCTGAGGATTTGGTTCAAGATGTTCTCTGGGAATTAATATTTAGCTCATGATGTTCCTGTTCTTTTCAGGAATGTCTGCAAATGGCTTGAGAATTAGCCAATAGGGCTTTCTATTAATATAGCTCACTGCTCTTCCTTTGAAAGTCAATTGCAAAGCTCTCATTGACTGCCAGGAGAGCAGGATCAGCCCCATAATGTATTGAACATTCAATATTTGTCTGAATTCATCCTTCATGTTGTACTTAGGTTTTTGCTCACATGCATCATGGAGTCAATCCAGCAATTCCCGTAGCCCCATTTAAGCCAAGGTTTATATTAACAACGATTTTGCAGATTGAGGCCTCATATGGAGCATAAGTGAATTCTGGAATAGCATGCTTTGAAAGTAACCAAATTTACCTTCTTCCTCTTCTTCAGCTTCTTCTCCTCCCTCCTCTTCCTCAGCAGCCTCCTCCTCCTCCTCACCTTCTCCTTCAGAAGGGAGTGCTGCTTTGGCCACTTCCATTTTTGCTGCCTCAATAGTCTCCTCTACTTCTGTCGGTTCTTCATGAACGTGACTGGAGTAGTAAGCAGGGAAGGAACGGGCTGACATCAAATAGGAGCTGCCCTGTAAAGTGCTGTAGGCAGATCGGCCGAAGACTGGGGCACTCTGAGTGTAGCTACTGGTGATGCTCCCAACACCAGTGAAACTAAGCCGTGTCTCCTCACCTTCCAGCAATTTTCTAGAGGAGGAAAAAGAAACCATTATGTATTGTTTGTTCTGCCTAGAATCCCCATTTATGGGCCAGGACCACATTGTGCTAGAGCCTGTACAAACACAGGGAAAAGATGGTTCCTGCCCTCAAAATGATTACCACCTTATACACTTTTAGTAATAAAGACCATTCCACAATAGCCAACTATCTGGCAATTTTACATTGATCCAAAGAGACTTTATCTTTGGACTTTATCTTTGGACTTTATCTAAATGAGTTACAGAAAGTAGAAATTAGACATCAATGTGCATTGCTGGATGTAAAGATCCCTTTGAAAGGGAACTAATAAAAAACAACATGAAAATAACATCATTATGACAGCAATCAAAGATAGTTGTATTCTGTTATCCTGTAGGACTGCACAGAGCAGGGACGCCCAACAATTTCACCTCCTCCTTTTGTTCCTGGGAGCCCACTTTTAATAAATATACCAAGCCATTTTATACTGAAAAAATACTCCCCTGCCTCTACATTCAGACACAGGTAGTCAAAATAATTTTAACTTGGTGTTTGCACTTTCCATTAATGTCTAGAGTCAAGCATAAAACAATGATGTTGCAGTAAGTTTGCTCTTAAACATTAGCCATTGGCTGAGATTTTAAAAGCACCTAAGTAAGTTTTAGTGGGATTTGTGCTCCTAATTTACTTAGGCACTTCTGATAATCTCAACCTTTGTATTTATTATTTTAATTAGGCTTTTCTGGTTCTAACAACTTTTTCGTATTCAACAAATCTAAGCATGGAAGGTTTATTATATAGTGAAGATTTCGTCCTGAAGCAAATATTTCACCTTCAAATCATCTTTGGCTGGCTTTTTTCTATGAGTGGGTTTAGGAGCTAGTTAAAAACAGTGAAGAATAAAATAGAATTCTATAGGAAACCTGCAGCAATGTTTTCTATAGTTACAAAAGAGTGCAGAAAATGACCTAATAGTTCTTATCTATTTCAGATACCTATTAGTCTATGAAAGGCTAACATAGTCAGCAGCCATAATTCTTGCCAAATATTAGAGCTGATTATGTAAGGGGCTTAAAACTAGTGAGATGCATGAAAAATAAAATGGAATTTCTCCATCTGCATGAGAAAATTTCTGATTCACTAAACACTTTCTCCATCATACCTGTATGCTGCAATTTCAATATCCAGAGCCATTTTCACATTGAGAAGATCTTGATATTCTTTCAAATAACGGGCCATCTCACTCTTTGTGGTTCTCAGTTCATTTTCTAATTTATTAATTGTATCCTGTTGGGAATAAGAATATTCAGAAACATAAAATCTTTAGGTTCTCTTGTGTACTGCAATGATGGCTTGGAAAATAATATTAGTGTCTTATTAAATGCAATCCATCTGCAGCAAAGGAATGTATTTAATAGACCCAAGTCTCAAGTTGAAACTCTCATTAAGTGCTGCATCATCAGGTAGGGTTTTTCCATGTCTAATATATGATTCCATTGCATTTAATATTTAAGATCCAAAGTGGTTTTGATTTTCCCTATTTCTCACAAACAATTGTCAGAATTTATTTTAGTCCCACTATTTTTTAAAGAAGAGGTGCTTATTTGAGGGCAGAAAGCAAATTATGTTGTGAATCTACAACAGTTCAACAAATACTATTTTACATTTTAGCTTAATATTTTTCTTTCATTCATGGAACTTACGGCCAATAAACACAATGGGCCAGATCCTTAGATGGTATCTATTGGCATAATTCCTCTGTGGAGCTACATTGATTTGCACCAGCTAAAGATCTGGCCCACTAGATTTTGTCCCCACTACCTGCATTTGCAGATATGTTTATCTACTCCATTTCCATCCCTTTTCATCAAAGAAGTGATGGATTCTTTGCTATTTCAAACTAGTTAGTTCCTATATGGTAGTTACTAAAGGAGAGAATGATGATTTTGAATCATATTTTGTTACAATGATATAATCCTGTACTTCTTACTATGGCAAAGCTTCCAAATGACTTCAGTCACAGAATCATAGAAGTGTAGGATTGAAAGAGACCTCAACTGGTCATCTAATCCAGTCCCCTGCACTCAAGACAGGACTGCATAATAACTAAACTATTCCTGACAGGTGCTGATGAAGAGTTTTGCCTAAGTAGGGGCCACAAGATGTTACATGCAGTAATAGATGATTCAAAGACAAAAAAAATCAGGAATAATTTAGTATTTTTATAACAGACACCCTTCATTTTTCTTCATCTTTTATTCTTTATTCCTTTCTGCAATTTCTAGCATCTTCTTAAATTACATTATTTTTTCATTAAAGGGTCAATTAAATCTTTACAAAATATCCTTGTAATTAATATCCTCTAACATGCATTAGAACTAATGCCACCCATTCAGATTTTATTCATTAACTACAGTATACAATTCACAAAGAACTCCACCCAGTGAATTTTAATCCTGTTAATAGAACTGTATTCCAACATTCATCAAAATGATCATAACTAACACTGCTTTTAATTTTAGTCATGTAATTAGCACTGTGTTAAACACCATGGCAAGTACTGCAGCTCATTTAACTGCATTTTGTTATAAGCATTGCAAAATAATCATAACTCATGGCAACTTTTTAGTTACTAGTCTTATTGCTGATTTATACTTATTTGGAAGTCCTTTGGTTTTAATGTAATCCTTTCAAAACAATTCCTTTAATTAATATACATCCTGCTTAATGCAAACCCTTTTCTTACCTTTATCTTATAATGGAGGATACAGGCACCATGGCCATTTTGCATTTAGTTACCAAGAAGGACTGTCCATGTTCTGGGGGTCTCTGCAGAGGAGAGAGCTCTTAGCCGCCCAGAAGGCTGCAGAGGTCAGTCGGGATACACTAATTGCGGAAGACAATCAGTCTATTTCCACTGACTTCAATGGTCTTTGGGTCCGGGTTTAGGTGACGGGGATTTCTGCACCGTGGCTGGACAGATGTTCAGGTTGCTGCCTTCCCTACTTATCTAGGTGCTGGACAGCTCCCAGGCTAGGCTCCAGTAATACCCCACAGTGCTGGACAGCTCCCTGCGTGGGCGCCAGCGTTAAGGGACAGTGCTGGACAGCTCCATGGGTCTGGGTTAGCGTTAGCGTTACCCCGCAGTGCTGGACAGCTCCCCGGGGACGGCGCTAGCGTTACCCCGCAGTGCTGGACAGCTCCCCGGGGACGGCGCTAGCGATACCCGACAGTGCTGGACAGCTCCCCGGGGACGGCGCTGGGGACGGTGCCTGTAGTTACCCGCCTGGGCGCCGGGCATGCTGAACAGCTTCCCGCCGGGAGTGCTGCTCGGTGCATTGCACCGATGCTCGCCCGAGAGACCCGCCCAGGCTCTCCAGGTTCCCGGGCACCCGCCTGCCCATGTCCCGGGGGAGAGCTGCCGGGGCGGGGACTCACCTGCATGGCGGAGATGTCCGCGTTCTGCTTGTCCTCCAGCTCCTGCAGCTGCCGCTCCAGCGCCTCGTTCACGCCGCGGGTGGCTTCGATCTCAAGCGTCTTGGCCTTGAGCAGCCGGCGGCTCTCGGAGATCTCGTCGCGGGCGGCGCGCACGGCGTCGGTGTTCTTGGCGGCGCTCTCGGTGAGGACGGTGAAGCGGCTGCGGAACCACTCCTCGGCGTTCTGCATGTTGCGCGCCGCCAGGCGCTCGTACTGCGCCCGGATGTCGCGCAGCGCGGCCGACAGGTCCGGCTTGGCCGACACATCCATCTCCACCGAGAGGTGCGCGTACTGGATCTGCGCCTGCAGCTCGGCCAGCTCCTCCTCGTGCACCTTCTTGAGGAAGGCCAGCTCGTCCAGCAGGCTGTCGATGCGCTTCTCCAGCTCGGCCCGCGCCAGCGCCGCCTCGTCCGCCGCTTTGCGCGCCTCCAGCAGCCGGCCCTCGGCCTCCTCCCGGCCCAGGGCCTCCTCCTCCAGGCGCGCCTGCAGCCCGCGCAGCGTCTCTTCCAGCCCCTCCCGCTCGCCCTGCAGCGCCTGCTTCTCGCCCGTGGCCTCCTCGGCCGCCAGGCGCAGCTCGCGGATCTCCTGCTCGTAGAGGGCGCGGAAGCGGGAAGGCTCCGAGTGCTTCTGCCGCAGCACTAGCAGCTCGGCCTCCAGCACCTTGTTCTGCTGCTCCAGCTCGTGCACCCGCTCGATGAAGCTGGCGAAGCGGTCGTTGAGGTCCTGCAGCTGCGCCTTCTCCTGGCTGCGGAGGGACTTGAGGTCGCTGCTCATGGCCGCCACCTGGCCCAGATCGAAGCTCTCCAGCGAGGCCGAGGAGGAGGCGGCGTAGCTGCGGCGCACCGAGACGGAGGAGACCGGCGCCGAGAAGCTGGAGTAGACGGAGCGGGACGCGCCATAGCCGCCGCCGCCACCGGTGCTGCCGCTGCCGCTGCGCACCGTGGCGATGTGCAGCCGGGGGCTCTCGGCGTAGCGCCGCTTGTAGGCGGGGAAGAAGGGGTCATAGCCGAAGGAGCTCATGGCGGAGCCCGCGGGAGGAGGAGAGGCTGCTCTGCGCCCAGCCGCCGCCCGCCCGCCCCTATTTATAGCCGCACAAGGGGGCTCTGACGCGGGCGCCCCGTCGCCGGGAGAGGCCGCGGACGCCGGTGCCAAGAGCAGGGAGCGGCGCTGCGCCACGGGAAAGGGGCCGGGCTCCGCCTCGGAGGCGGGACTACTCGGATCGTCAGCTCCCCAGCAGGAGTTCCTCTGTCTCGGCCCGCCCTCAGCCCGTCCCCCCGCAGCAGCTCCCATCGACCCGCTTCTCCCGCATCCTCCCAGCTCCCATCGACCCGCTTCTCCCGCATCCTCCCAGCTTCTATCGCCCCCATCTCCCACAGCAGCTCCCATCGCCCCTCTTCGCCCCCACGTTCCCAGCTCCTATCGCCCCCTAACACCAGACACAGTGGCCTCTAGGCACTGACCACACAAAGGACTGACAGTGGTTGGATCACACAATAAGGATTCTGTTCCTTTCCTCTGAAGCGTCTGACACCAGCCCCTGCTGGAAGACAGGATACCAGGCTAGAGGAACAATTGGTGTTACCCAGCAGGCCATTCTTATGTTCTTGTGTTTACATGGACCTGATCTAAATCCTAGCCCATGGAAAGACTCTCGCTGACTTCAGTGGGCTTTGGATCAAGTTATTATGGGCCAGATCCTCAGACGGTGTAGATCGGCATAACTCCATTGATTTCAGTGGTTCAGCGCTGATTTACTCACTGGCGGAGCCTACCCTCTAGTTTTGTATTGTTGTTTTATTTAATATTTTAACAATATCTGAGTTTCAAACCTGAAGAAAATAGGATTAGTAATAGTAATAATAACTCGTCCTTATATAGTATTAAAAATCTGGAGCGCTAACACTCTCTCAAGTAGTCCCAGGGTGGGGATGAAAAACCTGCAAAACCCATTATTTGGGTCAACTGATGGGTGGAAGAAAGAGGTGTAGTGTCCTCCAGCACTCAGACCCTATGAGGGCCAGCCGAAGGGAAAATGGCACTCTGGGTGAACTTGTATTTTGGCCCCCGTTGCCTTCCTCAGGCTTCACACTCATCCATCTGACCCCCACTGCCTCTCCTGGACCTCCACCCTTCCCCTTCATCATCCCTGGTCCCCTTTGCCTCCCCATCCTCCCCACATCACCTCTATTGCCCACTGCCTCCTATTCATCCCCCCAGCCTCCTGGGTTCCCCTGGGCCTCGCTGCTTCTTCCCTTCTCTCCCCCCGTATTGTCCCAAGCTCCCTTCCACGGCCTTGCACCTCATGCTCTCCCCACTCCTAGCCTCTTGACCATGGCACCCTGGGCAGTCTCCTACATTGCCCACCTGAGGGGCCAGCCCTGGACCCTACAGAAACCTCTGCATACCAGCTGCACTGTTGGGCTTCTGTGTGGCGCAGTGGGGATATTGTTTGCTGGGAAGAGAACTGAGCAAATAAAAGTCACCATTTAATTCGTCATCCTTTGGAAGCTCTTAAGTATTTGGGGTAATGCTGGCTCTGATTTTTCTTCTCAGCTTTGTCCTACTAGTGGTTTTTCCAGTGTGAAGAGCATAGTCTAGGCCAGGGGTGTGCAAACTACAGCCTGCGGGCCACATCCGGCCCCCGGTTGGGGAGGCTGCCCCTGGCCCCTCCCCCGGAGCTGCGCCGCCGGGGCACTGCGGGGCCGGGGCTGCAAGCTCCTCCCCTCCCCCAGAGCCGCGCACGTGGGCAGCGCTCCAGGGACCAGGACAGCGGGCTTGCCCCTGTTCCCCAGAGCCGCGCATGTGGGCAAAGCTCCAGGGACCAGGAAAGCGCGCTCGCTCCCCTCCCTCAGAGCCGCGCATGTGGGCAGGCTCCAGGGGCCGGAGCAGTGTGCTCGCCCCTCCTCCCCCAGATCCGCACAGGCAGCTCTGGGGGCCAGGGATGCATGCTCTTCCCCTCCCCCAGAGCCGCGCCCCGCGGGTAACCCTCTGGGAGACGGGGCTGCATGCTCCCCCCTTTCCAGGAGCCGCGCTGAGCAGCTATGGTAAGAGCGGGTTATGGTGTGGTGGTTGGGGGGGGCTCTGGAGGGGGCAGTCAGGGAGCAAGGTGGGTTGGATAAGGGGTGGGGTTCTGGGGTGGTGGATAGGAGTCGGGGCACTCAAGGGACAAGGAGCAGAGGAATTGGGTAGGGGGTGGGGTCCTGGGGGGTGGTTAGGGGTCTCTAGAAGGGGCACTCAGGGGACAATTTCAGGGGTTGGATGGTTTGGGGATTCTGAGGGGGTAGTCAGGGGGCAGGAAGTGGGAGGGGGCCGAATTGAGGCAGGGCCTTCCCTACTGGCCCTCCATATAATTTTGCCAACTGAATGTGGCCCTCTGGCCAAAAAGTTTGCCCACCCCTGGTCTAAACTATTGGGGAGTTCATCCCTTTCTAGTGAAATTACTACTTCTTCTGTAGAATTCTGAGAGTCTCCTTGCCTGTGTCTAGGCAGAAGTCCAATACAACTAATGTGAATTACATACAGACTCCTCTGTGCCCTCTAATATATGCATAAAATATTGCTTAGCAAGACACAAGTATCCAGACATGGAGCAGTCAGGCATGTGCTGCTGGCAGTGGGAAGTGGAGGACAGGATGCCAGTAAAATTCTCTGAGTGTTGTGCTGCAGTTTGCTGGCAGAATGCAGTAGCAGAGAACAGCTGTGTCTGTTCAGCTCTGCAGTCTCTCTGCAAAACATTTAGCCAGGCATTGCACCTAATTTCCCATGCTAGACCTTTTTGTGCAAATCAGGCTGCAGACACTGCACTTGGGTCAAAGAGAGGATTGACAAGGACTTATGCACACAGGAGGGAATGAGAAATTCATGCTGCTGCTCCAGTATTACAACAGTATAACGCCACTGAAACCAATGTGTCTGCTAAGGAAAAAGCCCTCCCAGTGCTTCTCCCTTTGCATCACCTCAGCTGTAATTGTAACTGGCTATTGTAGTGTACACACTTTGGATGAGAGTATCCACCAGGCTCTCACTTCATGCATTAAATGTAAAACTTAACGTGTTTTATCATCTGCACCAGCAGCAGACACAATTTTCTACACTTTGGGTCCTAGTGCCCTCTCCCTCACACAGTCTGGCACCTGAGGTGGCTACCTCAGTTCACCTCATGGTAAGGCCAGCCTTGCATATCCTTCTGTCTAGCAATGGTATTTCTAGGGCCTCCACTCTCACAGTGGTCCAGATTCTCAAAGGCATTTAGGTGCCCAACGCTCAACGATTTCAGTGGGAGTTAGGTGCTTAAATACCTTTGCACATCTGGGGCTAAGCATCTTCCACACTCCCATACTGTCATTACCTTGGACCCTTTAGTCAGTAACAACTTATGGCAACAAGTGAACTTTTGCATTAAATAAATAAATATATTCTCATTGTAACATCAACTTCAGACGCATTTAACCTAGGTAGCTAACTATGGGCTGGTCTTCACTGGGGGGGGATCGACTGCAGTTAAGCAACTTCAGCTAGCTGAAGTCTGCGTATCTGCAGCCAATTTACCTGCCGTCCTCACGGCGGCGGCAGTCGGCGGCGCGCTTCCCCGTCGACTCCAGTTTACGCCTCATGTCAAGCTGGAGTTACGGAATCGACGGGGGCAGCGCTGGTGATCGGTTTCTCGCATCTTTACAAGGTGCGAGAAATCGATCGCTAAAAGATCGATGGCTACCCGCGGTAGTGAGGACGTACCCTGTATCTATGTAGTAAAAGGCACTCATTCATTTGTTTTAATTACTCCAAAATCTCAGTGGGATATTGTGACAGTCGAGCAGATGGTAATAAGTGTTATCTTCTAAGTGACAGTCAGCTTCCTAACAGCAGAAATTGTGAAACACAGACTTGGTGGGACCAATAATTAATCCACATGAGTTGCTGGGATTGTTTGTCTTCTCTAGATTGCTTTGCCCCAGCTGGGATGACACTACATTAGCAAGATACAGTTATGCATTTATTGGGTTAAAGAAAGGAGATAAATCTTCAAAGAGGCCTGATGATTCACAAATACAGCTATCAAAGTTGACCAGAAATAGCACTAACTTTGCTTTCCAGGAGAACTACTTCTCTGTTTATTATGAGACTGGGTATAGCTCTTGAGACTACAATATAGGGAATAACTCTGCACTGGCAGGAGGAATCGGCAAGATAATAACCCCTTGTAACTCTCATTTCCATGTGTGTGTTGCTTGAATTCATGGGTGGATTTTGCTATGATAAGGTTCATGTCAAACACTTACATAAGCCAGACACGAGATGTAATGCTTCATCTTTCAACAGCTGCATTTTGCACTGAAGAATGACAGCATCAAGCAGTGATATAAAAGGTATTTGGGTTTTTTGCTATCTCTGGAAAGAATGAAATGCAGTTTGCAATTAAATTTGTAGGGCTGGATTCTTATCTGGGGGTTTCACAGGATTCCGCAGTCTTTGATGCAGCATAAAATTATATCCCTCACACCTCTCAATGGATTTTTCCAGCCAGCGATTTCTGGGGTGTAAAACAGCTATTGGTGTTGTGTGAGCTAGAAGGCTGTGGCAGATTTGGGCTGATTTGTTTCTCACTTGCTCTGAAGCAATTTAAACCCTGTTACAGCTGCCATTCCAAGCAGCTGTGCTCAGGTGTGAAGATATACACATGGGTGATTGCTGGTGTATTGTATTTCAAGTCAATATTGTTGCAAAATGATATGTGAATGCAGATCTATAGATAAAGAGAAAGAGATATAGAGAGGTAGAGATATAAGCCATTTTAACTTACTAGGAAATGTGCATGCAATGCACATATAAATCGGAGACAAAAGTCCAAGCAAAATGATCAATATTAATAGTTAGGTCTAGAGTCTCAGCTGGTGTAAAATGACTTAGCTCTATTGACATATCTTTTCTTGTTACTTGCTCTACCTCTAGATAGCTCGACTAGTGAAAATCAGCACAGACTGTTGCATTTAATTAGCTGGATGCCATCAGACATCTTCCTATCTAGCAACCCTGTGGGGACAGTTCATTTACAGATAAAACCATGGAGGGATTGTAATTCCAAAGTGAGAGCTGTGCTGTTGATTTAAAACTCTACAGTATGCCAAGAGAGAGTTAGTCTTAATCCTCAGTTCTTGTCAACATACCGGATCCATGTACCTAATGCCACCAATGTGACAGAGCAGTAAGTGTGCATAGGACAGCCTACTGCTGCAGAGTGATCTGAAGTATGCATTTCACTTCACTGTCAAAGTAAGAAGCCGCAGTTCCGTCACTTTATGAATTGTAAATCCAGTCAGGGCCTACCGTTCAGTTGTTATTTTGACTCTGAGTGCTTTAAAGTTTGGACTGGAGGAAGCCATTCCACCTTTGGGGAAACTGGGATATGAGGTATTTTCAAATCCTAGGATTGCAGCATTCAGTCCCCAGGTTTCAATTTCAATGTGAGTTGTGTGTGTTTAGGATCAAGCTCTATGACCCAGATCTTTAAGGATTGTTAGGTGCTAAACTCTCATTGAACTTAATGGGCGTGAGGTGGCTAAATACCTTTGAAGTTCTGCACCTCATTGCTTTGAAACAAGAAGGGGTGTCAAGATGAGATTTATTTAGCTTCTTATAAACGAACGTTATCAGCATTATAAGCAATCCTTGGATCCGAGTAAAACTGATTCTCACATCCCAGGGATCTACAAGGCTGTAGACCCTGGGATTCGCTCATCCTCAAGTTCTCTGACTTCCATTAGCAGGAACCCCAGAACAGAACTCCCAAAAGAAAGTGTAGCATTCCTAACCCTATTCCACTAGGGAGCCAGGAGCCAGCTGGCATGGCTCACAGACTGGCTAGTGGAGAAATAAGCATGGTCACGGAATCTGGAGCATGGGCTTATTTAGCAAATTCTCCAGGTACCCTCCAGCAACTGGGCTGCTGTGGCTGTAGGCAGCCTAGGTTAAATCAACCGTCCCTCAGTGGAATGCCTCCAAGCAGGGAGGAGGTGGAAACACCCTATCTATTCCCCCAAGGGTATAACTGACCCTATTTTGTATCAGCAGGCGTAAACTACGTCTCCTATGTTTAACATCTTATAGGGTAAAATGTTACCACTGTTAACCACGTGCTATTCCCCATAAGCATTATCGTCCCACACAATGACATTAATGACAGGGTATTATACTCTCTATGGTACGCATGAAAAGGCATTAGTGGCTTATTACCTGTCATAGTGTTCAGAGGAATAATCCAGTACACTCACATTATCTGTGTGCTGTGTTACAGGATAGTCCTTCATTTGGTTTCTTGGCTAACCCCACTGCAAACACCTGGAATTTGAACAGTCTTCAGAAATAGGATCAAAATTTGTTGCCACAGGATCTAATCAAGCACCTGTTTTCCAGAATGTAATTTATATTTATTGTTAATTTATGTCAGTGACTTTTATTATTTTTATATATTGATTATTAGTCATATATTTATATTTATTAAGTTGTTTACAGTTGCATAAACCCTGGATGGTTCTTTAAAATGTTGATTAGAACCTTCCATAATTGCACACCTAGAACGGTACTAGACAGTCTTTCACTCCTAGAAGACCGGCGCAAATCTAGTACCAGCCATCAATGACAGGAATTCATTCCCATCTCATGACTCTTTGGTAGCATTCATGCCCCCCACCTCTGGAGGCAGCTCTGGGCATTACCGCCCTGCTGCCACCCTGGCACCAGGACTTGAAGACGTAGTCATGGACATGAGGGTGGGACGGACCCCACATAGGGCACCGCCAAGAGGCGGGGCTCAGACTGAGCAGGAATTGGTTCAAGAGGGAGGCCGCTGCTGGCCTGCAAGGCTGTTACCCGCACACATTTCTCTATTCCTTTCCCACAGTAGGGACATACACCTTTACCCAGTTCCTAGGGCTTAAGGTGCAACCTTGTTAATTTAGACACCCACCCTTACCCAATTCCTCGTGATGAGGGCACATCTTTCTGCGGGTTAGCAGGATCTTTAGGCACCGATAGAGCCTCACACAGTAATATTCTTATTCTCTATTTACTGACAATTTTCAAACAAGCAGAATACACATGCTAAGCACACAGTGTCCTGCTTAGCAATTTTGATTCAGGCAGGCAGGCTTTCCCTGCTGGCCAAGCAAAGTCAGTCTCTGGATCTTAGCTGCTGCATGTTACGGTTGTGTAGGAGAGTCCTGGCAGCTCTTATTTTAGGCTGGGTCTTGGAAGTGAGTTCTTTTCCTTGGGATTCCTTATCTCCTTCGATCTTCTTTCAGCCTTTTTTTTTCTTCCTTTTGCTTCTGTTACTTCCAATCTTCTTCCTCTTCTGATCTCCTTCTTGGACCCCAGTTTATATAATGAAATTTAAAACTTGCTTAGCTGTACCTTAACCAGTTATTTTAGTATAATTTTACTAACCAATCCTAACAAAATTACCTAACCAATTATACCCCACCACCTTAATAGATTTACACCTAGCAAAGTTAAGATATGAAAATGACTAGAAAGATATGTAAATGACTAGAGCTTTGAAATGCAGGGGGCATTGTTAGAGATAGAAGAGGAGATGCTTATTCAGGTCTTCTGATGTAAGCAAACAAGTCTTGTCTATTACTATGGCTTTGATTCAAAGATCAAAAAGGAGTATTGGTATTTAGGAAGAGATTAGAATGAAATAGTATTATTGTCTATATGTCACTTTGAAGGTTGTGGCAACCTGTATCTGAACTGTTTAATGGATAAATTATCCTGTGTTAATTGCCATGATGTTTCAGAGAAGGAAAGTGAAGCCTATTATTTTCTCAGGCCAAAAGGCTGCTGCAAATGTATAAAAACCCTGGGACACAATCCTTCTTCATCTCAGATCTGCTTTGGGTTTCAAGAAGGCGAAATGCTGAGCCCTAAGGATTGAGATCCTCAGTGACTGACCGGAGTCACCCTGAATATGGATATTGGACCATGGGTATATTGCCTGTGAGTATATTGGTGTTTTAACCAATCCTTTCTCTTTCCCCTTTTAATAAATTTTACTTAGTTAACAGGAATTGACTCTAAGCGAGTAATTTGGATAATACCGAAGGGCCAGCGGCCAGAGTTTGACCGAAGGGCCAGCGGGCAGTGTCTGGCTGATGGGCCCGGCATTCATTTATGCATTGGGAGAGGAAATTTCTGCTCATTTTCTGCAAAAGCTCCGGGCTCTCTTTGTTCATTTTGTTTTGCTGGAAGTGAATCATGGTACAGAGCCGAGGTGAGATTTCAGTGGAGTGTCCTGAAGCAGGAGAAGTCCTGTCTGGAGGAGGACGCTGTAGAGCAAGGAGCAACATGGGTGTCAGGACAGCAAAGCAGATGATGGTCCGGACGCCACGCGTCAAGGGCGTCCGCCACAGCTGGGAGCTAATTCCTGGAGCGACCGGCGGGAAGTGCCAGCATTGGTGAGTCAAACACCGTCACAGGCTGCCTGGGGGCTTTCAGTCCCTCCTGCATCCGAGATTGGGTCAGTAGCTGGGATCACCCCTGGGGCCTGGCTGATCCCCGCATCTCTCAAGGCCCCAGCTGGCTCAGAAACCAGCTCCTTAGAGGGATCACTCTCTTCCAAGTGAGCAATCAGGTGTGCCTTGGTGAATTCTCCAGACCACCCACAATCAGCTGGGTAAAGCAGCATGGCACCATCAGTAGCAAGCAGATGCCATGGGCGGCCCAATCTAACCGGCTGCAGTGGAGAATTTGGGGGTCTGCTCTCAAAGTAAGGGTGAGAGGAGAGGACAGTGGTTCCTCTCAGTGACACGATGAGTGGAGCTGAAGGGAGCGAGATGAAATACAGGCACCGTTCTGCTCCTTAGCCCTGTGCCCAGCGATCAGCCGCGGGGCACCGAGGAAAGCACATTGCAGATGATCCTGCACGTGGCTGGGCTGCTCCTGGGGAGGAAGGTAGATTTTCTGGCTGCCTGGCCCAGCAGGGCGCTATTCACGCCTTGCAGCAGCCTGCACTGAATGCCCTGGCACGGGGCGGGGGGAGAGGGAAGGGCTGGGTGCCCACCTCATCCTGGAAGGCGGCTGTCTGGGCCCAGGCATCCTCTGCTGGAGCCCGCAGAGCTTCCTGCCTGTGAGTCACTGTGATGGAGCTGCAGCTTGGGGGTCGGGAGGGGCGGCTGGGTGGGTTAGGGAGAGCTGAAGCCGCAGTGCAAGGGAGTGGGGGCTTGGGCTGGGGTAGGGAGCATGGGATAGGCAAAGCAACCCCCCTGGGCATCGAAATGGCTGCATGTGGAATAGAAGGAGAAAGTGGAAGCTGCAGCCCTGGGCAGTGCTGCTTGTCTGTGCACAGTAGAGGAGGAGGGTGTAGATGGAGAGACACCCCCAGTGATTGGGGGTGGGGTGGAGTGGGCTCAGCCCCCCTCCGTCTCACACACACACATGCCTGTGCATAATACAGGGGGAATCCCTGTGCATGAAGGAGTGGACCTGGAGGGAGCTACCTCCACCACCCTGGCATCACAGGAAGTGTAAGTAGATGGAGAAAGCTCTAGCCCCTGGCATGGATGCGCTGGGGAGTAAGGGAGGGGGGCAGCTAGAGTGGGCTACAGCCCAGTGGGCAGCGTCCTCTGTTTGTGACCCTGGACGGGGGACGGAGGCGGGGGGGCTGTAGATGCAGAGAGATCCGTGTGTGCCGTCCTGAGCCGTACTTCCTGCCCAATCAACCTGGGTTGTGTGACTGGGGACGGGGGTCAGGAGGTGAGGATAGAGCGGCTGCTCCCGGGGACAGGGTTTAGCGGGGAGTGGGGGAAGCATCACTCAGTCCTCCTGTGTCCTCCTCCCCCTCTGAAGCTGCTGCTGCTTGCTGCTGCAACGAGACGGGTTGCTGGCAAAAGTTCAACACTGCACCAGCTTCCCAAGGAAAAGAGGAGGGGAGGAAAGAGGAGAGGTCCGCATAAAGGAGGAGCGACTGTGTCCCAGGTTGCCCCTGGCCAGGAGCCCAGCTGCTGCAAGGGAGAAGAGATTGGGAGACAGTGAGCCTGCCCTGTGACCATCCTGTCCCTTTGCACGGGGCTTGTGCACTCAGGGTCTCGATGCCTTTTTCACCTGCCCAAGGAGCAAAATTCTCCTTGTGGTATCTAAGCTCAGCCGGAGACATTTCCCCCTAAGAACGGGTTTGGTCCAAGAGGTGAGGGATTTGGCTGCCTCTGCCCCAGGATTGCCAGTGTCCCCATCTCTTGTGTCCCCTTACACTGGGTCAGCTGATTCCGTGAGATACCCCAAGGGTGGGGAGGAGAGTGGAGGCCGTGCAAAAGAGAGGAGAGGGCAGGGTTAAAAACCACAAAACCAGAAAGAGTGAGAGGATGGAAAAATGTAACAGGCAGGGAATCAGACCAGACATTGCAGGAAATAGGTGAATGGGTAAGGAACAAATGGGGGGACTTTATACAAATCTTCCAAAAAAACGGGGTGGGGCGGGGAGAGTCCGGTGGCACCTAAAAGGCTAATAGATTTATCTGGGCATCATTTTTCATGGGTTGAAAACCCCACTACTTCCATGCATCTGAAGAAGTGGGCTTTTTTACCCACAAAAGCTTATGCCCAAATAAATCTGTTCGTCTTTAAGGTGCCACCAGACTTCACTGGTTTTGTGGATACAGACTAACACGGCTACCCCGCTGATACAAATCTTGTGCCCTTTCTCCTCAGCTTCCTTTCGGCCCAGTTCTGCAACTCGTATGCTGAGCAGTGCTAGCTGGTCTGAGCAGCCCTGTTGAAATCAAGTAAGTGTTACTCCCTTGAGTAAGGGTTGCAGAAACGGGGCTCTACGATGGGCTGAACGCCATGCAGGAGATACTCAGCACCATGCAGGATCAAACCCGCCGTCTGTAACCGGCTTAGTCACATTGTAAAGCGCTTTGGGGCATGCAGTTGTCTGCAAAGTTCCGCCTGGCCCACACGGGGTTACTCTTTAAACAGGTGATGATTTCTTTCCCCACACAAGCCCCCTAAAGTGCACCTTGCTTCTGGAGGGACTGGTTTGAATCTATCCACTGAAGGGGCCCCCATTGGGCATCCTTTACTCACATTGGTGAGCGCTTACATTCTGGGCTCTGAATGTTCTTATACCTAGTCCCACCAGAGTCTCGTTAGTGTGTGTCAGGGGTGCAGGCTGCCCTGGCCTTCCCGCTAGGGTCCTCACTTCTCAGGAATGAGAGCCCCAGAGCCTCCTCTGCTGCTCTCTGTGAGTAGGAGCTAGGTAGGGCAGGCTAGCTTTTCTGCAGTGCTCAGTCATTAGTAGCTGGGGAACTGTAGTGATATCCCTGGGTAGTAACCTGTTATGGGGGAGCGTGATAGCTAGGGTGACCAGATGTCCTGATTTTATAGGGACATTGTATACATTTATAGGGACAATGACAAAATGGCATTGAGACCCCTGATTCTGGGGGCTTTTTCTTATATAGGCTCCTGTTACCCCCCATCCTCTGTCACGATTTTTCACACTTGCTGTCTGGTCACCTTTGTTGCTGCTCTCAGGGGGCCAGGGCTGGATTAAGTTTGATGGGGGTCAGCAGCAGCTATAGGTTTGGAGGCCCCTCTTTGCATATTCAGTACCTTCCCCTGGCTCCTTTATTGCCATCTATGGCTGAGGCCATAAATTATCTTTGTGATATCCGTTCCTGATTTCAAATGCGAGGGACCCGTCGTAAAGCTGGATGACCATCAAAACAAACAAAAGTATTTTAATGTTGGCACATAATTGGACGTCATGCACATAGTGATGCTAAGTGCCTGAGTATGGGATAGATGTTTGGGGGTGGGGCTCAAAATATGAGGGCCTTGGCAACAGCCCCTAAAGCCCCTGCATTAATCTGGCTGTGGTGGGATACGGGAGCTCCTTTGGTGGTCTCCATGATAATGGCTGGGGAAGGAGAATGTGGTAGCCTCTTGTGCTGTGGCAGAGTGTGGCCAGTCCTCTGGATTAAGTACCAGGGCAGGGCAGGGGGAGGCAGGCATCAGTGTGTCTCCTTCAGCTCTCAGTAGGTGGCGATGGGGCAGTGGCTTGTGCAGACTCCGTCAGGGAAAGTCGGTGATGTCCTAGGATGCTCCCTCTTTGCCGCAGAATGATGCTGAGTCACTTCTGCAGCATCAGCTCCTCCCTTTTCGCTCCCCAGCCCTTCCTCCCCTCCAACGCTGAGGCTGATGGAAACAGCTCAGCTCCTTCTCTCCCCACCCCCAGCTTTCCTGCTCTCCTCTGCTGGGTGCCAGCTCAAGCCGCCTTTGATTGAAAAGAAATGGTTGCAGTAGCCCCCATAAGGAGATGCTGAGTCTGTTCCCCCTTTGGTAATAGATCTTCCCGTTCCTCCGGGGAGCAGCAGTAATAGTGGATGAATTCAGTATGTGCCGCAGCAATTTTCTCCTTTAAAAAAGACCTCCTGGGTACTAAATCAGCAGTGATCATGCAGCTCCAGGCAGGCAGTTCCTGGAAGAAAGGTTGGGAGGGGGAGAAACCTGATTTCTTGTTTGTGCCGGAATAGGCAGCATTAAAACCCTCTGTTCTGCAGTGCTGTACTAAGGCTGCCACACAAGTTTATGTCTTTCACCTCTCCCTCCTTAGGGATTGCTGCAGGGACATCTCAATACAGTTATGCGATGCACGCAACACACAGCTCTGGAGAGATGTTCCTGGGGCGAAGAGAAAGTGATACAAGAATCTAATTGCAGGATTGTGTCAGTTTCATGAGAGGCTGGGTTGGGGTGGAAACAGCTGCCGCATAAATATTGATGGATGGCAGTGGGGGGGAAGTTCCAGCAGGGGGAAAACGTTCCACCCACGTTTTATTCTTGTTTGTCCTTTCAGACTGTTAATGGCATGTTTATGTCTGTGATAACAAATCTGAACGGAAGAAAGTTATTTATATGACACGCTAGTTCCTATTCGCCCAAAAATCCAAGCACGATTAGAGCATTTTTTACTGAGTGGCTCGTTCATTGACTGATATCTCTTACATCTTCATTATTTACTATTTTATAGGTGTACCTTCCATATTTTATTACAGACAGGGCTGGTAGCATCACCTATTTTTAAGGTTGCCCGTCCCTTCCCATTATGAAACCTTGTTTTCAAATGTTTATAACTTTGCCAAATTTTTAACCACTCAGGCTGAATTTTTATATGCCAGTTGTTTGTCTAAGGTTTGAATTTATTTGTGTATTTATTTTGGAAAAATTCAACCAAAATTGTCCTTGCATTTCTGAGAATGATTCTGGGGACAAACACATTATTTTGCTCATATTAAAAGAAAACTCTGGCCACCTTTTCTTTGAAAACCTCTAGCACCCCTGTTCTTTGGAACTGAGAATTGAAATGCAGCAGGGTTGTTGTAGCCACAGTTCACATTTGTGTCAGGGAGGTGCTTTTTGCCATCACCATGCCATCATCATCCAGGAAAAGAATTAATTGCTTTGAGTGGTTTTTTTTTTAATGGTAGACTGAACTGTTCAAACCCAATCTCTTTATTTCAGAGATTTTCAACAATTCAAAGGACCAAAACTGGTTAGACAAGTGATAATCTTGTTTCACTAAAGTAATATATTCAGATGCATCAAGAAAATACTAAGATGGTTTTGGGAGCTTCTTGGGGCAGGAACTTGTAGTCCAGGGATAGGCAACCTGTGGCATGGGTGCTAAAGGCAGCACATGACTTGATTTTCAGTGGCACTCACGCTGCCCAGGTCCTGGCCACCGGTCTGGGGGGCTCTGCATTTTAATTTAATTTTAAATGAAGCATCTTAAACATTTTAAAAACCCTATTTACTTTACATACAACAATAGTTTATTTATATATTAAAGACATAGAAAGAAACTTTCTAAAAACGTTCAAATGTATTACTGGCATGCGAAACCTTAAATTCAAGTGAACAAATAAAGACTCGGCACCCCACTTCTGAAAGGTTGCAGACCCCTGTTGTAGTCCAATGGTGACTTCTGAATGTGACCTCTGGGCATTATTACTCTAATCTACTACTGTTACTATTACTACTAAGAGTGTCACCCTTGAGACAGTTTACCAGACTATGAGCAAAAATTTTCAAAACTGCTCAGCCCCTATAATCAGGGCCAGCTTTTCAGCAGAGTTCAGCTCTCCTTTAGCCATTTAGCTTATTGGCCAGATTTTTGAAAGTACTCAGCACATGGGCTGCTGGGAGTTTTTGAGACTCTGGCCATAAGTGTCACAATGAGAATGTTCTGGGTGATGAGCTCTTTTGAAAATTGGTTCTGGGTGCTTGAAAAGTGGGCTCTGAACCCTTTAGAAAATCTGGCCTCAGATGAAATATTGATCTGATACAGTAAGACACGTCCTGGTAGGTAAAAACTCCCATTTCCTCCACATATTTTTAAAGAAACTCCTTGCCTATAGACTGGGCCTTTCATGCTTCCATATGTAGATTTCTTTTTAGCTCAAACCATGTTTAGCTTGATTCCTTTATGACTCTGCATGTGTTAAATAATGAATGTCTCATTTTCCTTATGGGAAGACAGTTTTTATCAGTACCCAGAACTGGGGATTCATTTTGGCCAAGTTCTGCAGTGTGTATAAGTATCCGTCAGTCTTTCCGCGTACAGCAGCTATTGATCATGTCTTTATGGGAATAGTCCTTACAGGGATTACTCAAGGAATAGTCCTTATAGGGATGAACAAGACTTTGCAGAATTTCTCCCTGTCAGATTACCTATCTGTCCCTCCCACTCTACCATTAAGCTCTTTGAGCACAGTAAACTGTACTAGAACATTTGGAGCAAATGTCTATGAATCTTTTCTATGAGCTAATGGGCAGATCATTTCCAAAGCACTTTGTCTTCTTGCAAATGGAGCATTAAGGCCTTGGCTCTTTTTAAGTATAGTAATTCATCAAAGAAATAGAATAAAAACTGAAGGAAAAGACCGCAAGGACTTGTCCTGTTATTTCAGTTTAGCATGTGGCTCCTTCACTTGAATAAAACAGTAATAAAACATTGACCTTGTCTGGAGCCTTTTATCAGAAGATCTCAAAGCACATAACAAACATCAGTGTTCCAGTTATATTTCTCTAGTATTGTCCTGCCTAAACTGCAGTTGGGTAACTTTTACCCTGCAGAACCAATGTTTTCTAAAAGCTGTTTATATCACCCTCATCATCACAGTGTCTGGCAACCTCACAAGTATTAATGAAGTTATTCTCTCAACACCCCCCTGCTGTAGAGAAACATTGTTCCCATTTTGCAGATGGGGAACTAATGAGCAGGAGACTGGAAAGTAGGATCTAAAAACACCTGCGAGCATCTCCAGCTTTTCCTCTGCATTGTTCCTGCAGTGTGCTCTTCTATTCCCCACAAAACCTATACACAGCAAAAACAGAGCTGGCATAGTTCAAGTGTTTGTGTGCTTAATGAACAAAGGGAGCCTTCAGAGGATTTGCATGTTACAGTGATTGCTTGCCTTAATTTTCACTGAACAGCTCTCCCCTCTTCTAGCAGTTTCATTTATTTATGTTTTCCCCTTCTATGCATTCATTTAGCAAAGCACATGAGATGTTAGAACTTATTACTGGTGGGTGAGAGAGACAAGCCTTTGAGCTCAGAAACTTGCAGAAGATGCCCATGAAGAACAGTCTGTTCTAAGACTTGGCACAGTGAGTTTTTCTGTTCCTAAATGCTGGATCAAAGGCAAGTTGAAAAAAAAAATTGCTTAACTCAGGCTGTGATCCTGTTTTCCTCACACCCCCAAAAGTAATGGGAAGGAAAAGTCCCACTGGAAGAAATGTAAGATAAAGGACTGTAGCTTGTATTATCAGCTGCAGCCCCTTGGGGTCTAAATGCAGCAGCGTCTTTTGCAACGTTTGCAAAATGTCCCAGGGAGGGAAGGGCAGGGTCCAATCCTTAATGCTATGGTTCTTTCTAGGTTGGGTAATGATTATTTATGGGCCAGGTCCTCAGATGGCGTAAATGACTTCAGGGGAGCTACACAGATTTGGAGATCTGGCCTTATGTCTCCGTTTGGAGAGAAATGTAAGAAATTCACATGAAGGAGATAAGGATCTTGGGTGTAAGCTGCAGGCGTGTCCATAATGAAGCATGATGCTTTCATGAAATCTTGAGCAACTGCTTTCCTTTATCTGCCATGTGTGCTCCTTGCACCTTGGCTGAGGTGGGTCAGAGGAGTTTCAGAGGATGGAACCTCACATGATTACATTTAATGGCTTATAATATCTCACTTACTTTGGATTCTGCTGCCTTGGTATTGTTATGCTAGAGCCCTTCATTCAGGAGCCTGGAAGCAGCTACAACCAGGAAAGCCCCCTTTAAAGATCTTGAGACAGATCCTCATCTAGCGTAGGTGGGTACAGCAGCATTGACATAAACAGAGCTACTTCCATTGACATCAGCTGGAGATCTGGCCCATAACGTTTCAATACAAGACCAATTCAGGTAAATCATGTGATTTTATAGCCCAAGCACACAGCTGCTTTCTGACCACACGGACTAAGGTCCTGATTACTCATGCTGGTTGAGACTTTTCAAAGCTTAATGACATTTTTGGGAGGGAAAGGAGGAAACGTATTAAATTGTCATGAAGTCCCTCTCTTATATTTTTGACCCGCTCAAATCATGTTACAGAGATGACACAGATCTATCAAGTTCCTTCCCATGTCGTGTCTGTCGCTTTCACTTAGGGTAACCAGATGTCTTGATTTTATAGGGACAGTCCCGATTTTTGGGTCTTTTTCTTATATTGGCTCTGTGGTGGGGTTGCTGCCCCACTCCTAAGAGAGAGTGGGTTAGAGTAGGCCAGAGCAGCTGCACAGGCTGGCAGCCAATCAGGAAAGGGCCTAATAAGAACTAATCAGGGCCAAGATTAAAGCCAGCCAATCAGGGGTAGGTTAGGCCCTATATATAAAGGCTGCCTAGCAGAGTAGCATGCAGTCTCTCCTGAGCCTTTGAAGGGGAAGGTCTGTCTCCTGAGCTGGAGATCAGCACCTTGGACAGCACATTCCTGGGCAGGCTTGGGGGAGCAGAAGGAAGTTCTAGCCTGTTACCTGCCAGCCTGTGGGCCCTGACGGAAGGGCTTGGAAGGTGCAACAGGGGCCAAAGAGGAAACAGCCCAGGGAGGAAAGGTGAACAAGGGAAAAGAAGGAGGGTAGGGAGGCTGCTGCCAAAGGGTCCCTGGGTCAGGGCCCAGAGCAGAGGGTGGGTCTGGGTCCCTCTCTTTCCCCTTATATTGTACCTGGCTGGTGGACGTGGCCATAGTGGAATGCACCAGACCCCTTCCAGAAGGGGTCACACTTTGGGGTGTGCTTGACTGCTGTGGCAAGGATGAGAAGTTAAAGACTGATGTCAACCTCACCCTCCCCAGAAGGGGGTGAGTGTGGTTTAAGTGGCACTGCCGGAGGGCAGTGTCCTGAAGTGGGGAGCAACGCAGGCCAAGATGCCAATGGAGGACAGCAGGAAGCAGATGACGGACAGGACACCACCAGCAGAGGGTGCTCCAAGGCTGCTGATAGAGCTAATTCCTGGACTTGCCAGAGGGAGGTGCTGTGGTGGTGAGTCCCGGGCCCGTCACAAGCTCCTATTACACATCCTACTGATGTCCAGGGTGGTGCTGAATGCCTTTTACTTGGGATTTTGGTACCGTGGAATGGGTGAGGTGGTTTTGGGCCTTGCTGGAGGGCTGAGTCACTAGAAGAAATGGATCACCACAGGGCCTGACGGCTGTCAGAAGGGAAACAGCTGAGAGTAAGGTCCTTAAATTCTGTGCCCAGCCAGGAGAGGATGCTCTGGCTCATGAATCACTCTCCTCCTACGGGTGTGGACTGAGGAAGATCGAGTAGAACCAACACTGGCCATGTTGGACTAGCTGCTGTCACTCAACTCTACTAGATCAGAGTAAGTAAGGCTGGGAATAATGAGAAGGAGCAGATGACTGGTGGAGCAGGGTCTCTGGAGGAGCATCACTTGGGAGGGAAGAAGGTGTTGCCTATGGACCTGGGTGAGTGGGGACAGAAGGAGGTGGGGTAAGAGCTGTGAGGTGAGGAGTTAGGGTGGGTACTAGTCACCATTGGTTTAAACAGTTAAAAATGGTATCTTATGCCACAACTCATCAGACAGCTAGGAAATGTGCCTGTCATGGCAACATGTTAACACAGAGAGAAAGAGAGAAGCTGATGTTTGTGTGGTTATTTCACCCAATTCACCCGCCATTGCTGTGCTTTGAACACTTCAAAGCAGCAGGACCTGAGGTAGCTTTGAGAAACGTTCCCTCCTAAATCTTTCACAGTCAGACTCTTCCAGCAATGAGGTCATCTCCTCTAAGATCTGGTGGATGGAAGCTGGTGCATTGTTGTTTATAGTTGGTTTGTGTGGTGGGTGAGTGTTTTATTTATTTACTTATTTGTTTGCTAACTCGATATCTAAGCAAACTACAGAGAAAAGGGAATTGTGTGTCGGATTTGCTGCTTTTTCTGGCAATATGCTGTGAATTATTTATGCTGTCTCCTTGTCGTCCTGAAAGCTTTGATTAAGGGAAAGGCACGAGTTGGCAATTTCACGTACACGCCTTGGCAGCATGGATTGTGAAAAAGATGCATCAGCAGGGAGCTGAGTTAGTTACCAGAGTCATTATGAGGATAGGCTGCCCACCTCGGGAGTTACCTTGTATATTAAAATTCAGTCCAGATTGTAGTGAGAGGAAAATGGCTGTAGTAGATCAGAGTGAGTTATTGGCTGCAAAGCACCTTATTCTCCCGTTATACTTGTGTAAACTTGGTGTAATTGACTGAATAGCTGGGCAGTGCATTGATTCAGGCCTTGATTCAATAAGGTCTTAGGCACGTGCCTAACTAAACAATAATGCTTAATTCTTAACGAAGGCAGTCAGTATCATTCCCCTCATTTTACAGATGGAGAAACTGAGGTGCAAAGAGGTCAAGTGACCATTTGGAAGGTTGCCCAGTAGCCCAGGAATAGAACTCTGCTCCCCTGGTCCAATGCTCTCTCCACTAGGCCACACTGCAATCCTGTTTTCAATGGCACTGCTCACAGATTTGCAGTTAGGTGTATATTTAAGTATCTTGCTCAAATAGCTTCTGAACATTCCTGCCACAGCTTCCACTAGCCAGGTTCCTGTGGGGCTTACTGTGTCACTTGGAGCTGCCCCCAAAGCAGGACAGCAGTGGAAGTCCCCCACAGGAATGTTTACCCGTATAATTAGAATAATGCCTCTTATCTATCTGCTGTATGATGTATCTTGCTAGCTACGGTTTCTTGTGTACTTTAGCTGTTAATCTTTATGAACCTCGGTGTCTGCAGAGACAACCATTTTGTGTCGAGGTCATTCAAGGCTGTATCATATGAGCGCCATGCTTGTGTAACACTGACAGACCCCGGTTGTCGGCGGGTGGGATCGAACCTGGGACCTCTGGTGCTAAATGCATAAGCTACAAGACACATGGATGCTAGCAAAGACTGTAGAGCAGATTCGTTAAACTCTGTCAGTGATCTCGGTGCCACTAGATGAGACCGAGCACCACGCCCAGTAGGCCTCTCCCACTATGCACCCAGGTAAAGGTGGGAGGCCAGTTCTGTGCTGCATCTCTCAGGAAGGGTGGGGACAAAAGTGGCTTAGCTCCTACCAAATTCTGGACTGGCTCCTGGAGCTACTCTAATTTATGCTGCCTGCTCCTTGTGGAGCCACCAGGCAGCCAAGAGTAGCTGAGCTACCAATCATTGTCCATGCTCCCTCATGTCCGAGCTCTGGGGCAGTGAGTGGAGGGAGGTGTAGGGCCATTTAATGCTCAGAAGTTGTCCTCAGTTGGAGAGAATTCTGGCCAGGAGGGATCACAATCAAGGCCCCATTGTGGTAGGAAAGGAACACATGTATAGTAATGAAAACAGCCTGTGCCACAAAAATCTTACAATTTAAACACTGGGGGGACTGGATGATGCTTGCACTGTCACGTCTGCATTGTACCAGCTCTTTGAATCAGGAGGATCCAGGAGTCTAGACTGCCACACTGGCAATTTGACAAAAACTTCTCTTTGCAGCAAGCACTTCCTATCTGAGAAGCTGCCGACTGAAATATCTCTTGGCCTTATCTATAGAAAACTGTTTTGCTTTGAAACATAAAAGCTTCTTGAATCAACCCAGCCCTTACATGTCCCAGTGCTTTCAGCTTAGACATTACGTCAGATGATGTCTCTTTTTTTTTCCCCCAGTGCAGTGTTGAAGTTTGCTCTGAAGGGTTAAGCTTGCGTTTGTCGACAGCATTGCAGCAAAGGGGATGAGGTATGTCTGAAGGGCAAAAATGATGTACTGCATCTTTAACAGGCCATGTCCAACCCTTTTGCTGCAGTCTCTACTGCAGTGAGGTTTTACGTAGGACTTGCACAGTAAAGGCACAATAGCTGCTCTGTTAAGTCTCTCCATATACAGATTGCTGGAGAGAACTTTATGCGGAAATTCATACTCCCCAACTGTGACATAATGCTGGAATGGTCATTGAAACTGTTAGTTTTTCCAATTCAGGGATACTCTTTATAGGGTATATCACCAATCAGTTGATTAACCCCCCAGTTTAGTTAGTTATTGCTCCATTTAATCAAACTTTTTCAGTGGTACTGATGCTCTAAGTGTCACTGAGCAAAAAGGATCTCTCGTTTAGCTGTATACGAAGGGGGTTAGCGGGAGTTTTCAGTACTATATAGAACGACTATGCGTTTTAGTCATTCTGTACAGTCACCAGACACAGTGTGACTATACAGAGAGTGACACTGTGTTCGCTGCTGAATCAATTTTGCAAAAATACCACTGAGCTCATATAAGCTGTTGAAGTTCCTTGCAATTGTTAATAATCTCTCTAACCTGCTGGGCATGGAAGACAGCAGCTTTTCACAGGTAGTGCAGTAGTTGCTGAAGTGTTAAAAACCAGAAAGAGCATTTGGATATCTTTTCTCTGCTAACCCAGCATAACTGCAGCACTAGTGTTCCTTTATTAGGCAGGTGGTAGTTCAATACCAGATGCGTCTCTATTGATTACTTGTTGTGGTGGTTGTACTAGGTCTTCAATGGTTCCAGGATTGTGTGGTATTATTGTTTTTTTTTTTAATATACAAACATATCTGGAACTACAGCACCAGTTATAAATCTTGTAAAACTGCATTCGCTCTGCACTCCAGAGCTATCCAAAAACCATGCAACTGTTTGTTTTAAGTAGCAAGAACCAAGTTTTCTCAAAGCAGCTTGTGGTTTATTGCTTCACTAAGATGTGGCATTATTAAAAGAAATGCTCTAGTGCACCAAAATGCATGTAACCTCTCAGTGGGGAATTCTTTTAAACTGCAGTTTTGTTCATCATATACAATCCAGGGCTTGGGTTTGCAGCCACTGAACTGGAGCTGATGGCAAATCTCACATTAACCTCACTAGTGGTAGGACTGCGCCTAGATTGTAGATTTAATAGCACCTTTTACATGCTTATGGCCCTGACTCTGCCCAACATGTGGCACCCCACTGAAATCAATAGGGCTCCCTGCTGACCTGAGGGTCCATCTCTACAGGGCTGTCTGTTTGCAAGATTGGGTCTATGATCATATCAGGGCAGAGGCCATGAGCCCACTGTACTTTTGGCACTATATGTAAATAAAACAGCAAGAACTCTGTGTCCTTCTATGTCACCAGCATTCCAAGCCCCATTTAGACTTCAAATAAAATATGTTAGACTTGTAGGGGAAAGCAAAAGGAACTGTAAACAGATATTATTTCATACAGGCTTTTACCACCTATATATTCTCAAAGCCAGACTTCAAACCTTATTGAGCAATGTTAACTCTAGTATAAAGCAAACAAACCTAGATGACATTGTTTGTCATCTTGAGAGAACGTTCATACTGGTGCTGATTCCTCTGTTCTGTTTGTAGTCAGCTGTATGAGCTTTGCTGCCATCAAGTGTCAGTCCGTAGCAAGAATGCAATTCCTGGCAGCATCCACAGACAGATACTACTTTAAATGACATCCTTGTTGCAAGGACTATTGGGAGCAGCAGCATTGGGAACCCACAAAAACAAAACACATTTAATCTACCCTGGGACATGGAAATCAAGAATCTTGTAGTAGGGGATTTTCAACACAGATTCTGCGAGAACCTTAAACCTCTCCCTAACTGGGCAGTTAAGAAACATATCTGGCCACACCCTTGTCTGTGAGTCAGCACAGCTCTGTCGACGGCAATGGATAAAATAATTCACTAACGTTAAACTTTGTAGCTACCCTGATTTACACCAGATGAGGCTCTCACTCTGTATCCTGAGATCCTTTATCTCATAACCACAAGATTCAGTAATAGATTCTCCAGCAGAATTTTGAGATGTAACCTAAAAGCAAATATCAGATTTAAAACAACAACAACAACACTGCAGCTACAAATACTTCGTGCTTCAAAAGAGAAATCCATTGACCCTGCACTCAAATAATCATCAAAGAGCAAAAGCATCACTCCTTCCCCATTACTCCCTAAAAATCAATTCAAAAAGTCGAACAGCATCCAAGCCAAATTTACATCCGCTAAGGATCTGGTCTAGAGACTTTGAATTAGTTTAGAATTCATTCTCTTGGTCCCTGAAATGCCAGCTCTGCAGGTGAGGGATGAAGGAAAGTAAAGGGCAGAGGACAGGGCTGGCCCACAACATTTTGGCACCAGAGGCAGGGGGCTCAAATTATGCCCCCATGCCCCCTTGAAAGGTCTCTTGTTCCCTCCTTCCTCCAGCACAGCACTCCCCCATCTCTGTGCATCTAGAGCAGAGAGAAGACGTATGCACCAGTGGCAGACACAATTTTCTATACTGTGGGTCCTACTGGCGCCCTCCCACCCCCCAGTCTGGCTCCTGAGGTGGCCGCCTCATGGTGAGGCCAGCCCTGCCAGAGGATGCTCTTGTGGGATGGCATTGTGGCTGCTTGAAGGTCATGATGACTGAGACGATGCACTTTCATCTCCGGGAAGCAATCTTGTCAAAGCAGCAGTAATTAGAGCGGAAGCAGACTCTGAAATGGACCCTGTCTGCCAGGTCTCCTGCATTTCCTTACTGGGTTGCTTTTGTCTCTCCTCACAGGGAGAGGAGAGTCAGAGAATTACAGAAATGAAAGGCTCATACTCATTACCGAGTGATGGGAGAAAGGACGTAATATGAGCAATGGGGCTCAGAACTGCAAGCGGTGTAAATCAGCATAGCTCCCGTGACTTCAGGAGTTTGCACCAGCTGAGGATCTGGTCCAAAATCAAGTGCCCAACTTTTTAACGTGCTGAACATCCTCAACTCCTTTTTGCAGTTGATTCTCTTTTCATTTACACTAGCAACTGCACAGTTCTCTGGGATGTTCCTCCTTCTAACATGACAATAAGTGAGTGGGGTGGATCAAACTGGTGGATTGCAGGGGAGTAGTGGCAAGAATTGTTCAGCCCGTCTCAGGAGTGGGTGCCTCACCCAGCGCAGAATTATTCCTTACAGCACATACTCTAGCCACAGTGCTGATTGTCTCAAATGATGGGACTTCCATCACTTTCTGTTTCCTAATAGAATTCCTTTGCTTATGTCCCTCTCTACTGCCTGATTGTAACTGTCAGTATTTCCTTGACTGTTGACCTGATTCATTGCTGCTTGCCTCCAGTGGGGACAAATAGGGTGACCAGATGTCCCAATTTTATAGGAACAGTCCCGATTTTGGGATCTTTTTATTAAATAGGCTCCTTTTATCCCTCCAAGCCAATTTTTCACATTTGCTGTCTGGTCACCCTAGGGACACCAGCAAAAAAGCTAGAACAAATGAGTGGTAAACCAGGTCTTGCAATTTTTCCTCTTCTACCTTAAAAGGAAGAGCTAAGAGCTCTTCCACCCAGGCAGGCTGATCATGTGCCTCCTCCTTAGATTTGCCCCATCCCTGCAATGCTGAAGTAAATATTGCATGAACATGGTACTTGGAGACCGCTTCATCCAGCCACGAATAAAGGGAAACATAAAACCACCTACCGTACACTGCAGCAGTCTGCTGAGCTAGTGGATTTGATCCAGGGGCCCCAATCTGCTCTAGTTGAAAACAGGTGGAACTTAGCCACCAGATTAAGCAGTAACTGGGCCATTAATTGGTGTGTCTAGATTTAAATGTGCCAGCCTGAGAGATTCAAAAACTGGAAAGTGTTAGTCGAGTGCTGGCCTGATTAACATCCGCTGAGGATCTGAAGTCAGTGGAGCTCTGTTGCTTGCCATCTGAGGCTCTGGCCTTTTATTTTGTTCTTTCCGATGCAGAATTTGGTCCACTAATGATAGGTTTAAAAAATAGTCTGATCTAGTTGTTTCACAGCTCAGTTTGTACAACTCGAAATGACCCAGAGTGTAAGGCAGCAGAGAATCAGGCCAGTATAGATCATGGTTGAGTAGGTGACGGTCTCTATTGTAAGCTCTTCCATGTGAGAAATTACACCGATTGTTTTCACACAGCTTGAAGTAAAAGGCTGCACAAAATGACACAGCACGCTGCATTACAGCATGTCCTGTCTCTGTCTGAGGAGATGGTTAATCGTATGTAACAGACCAAATCACTTCCTTAAACGCGAATGGAATGTGTTTTGTGCTTCTCTGCTGCAGGTGGTTTAGAGGAAGCCCTGGCCTTCCGTGAAGCATCTCTTCGCAGCAGCTCACTATTCTGGGGGCCAGATCTTCTGCGAGTGCAACTTGGCACAGCCCCATTGATTTTAAAATGGAGCTCTGTCGATTTACACCAGCTGAGGATCTGGCCTTTCGGTTTGAAGGACCATCAGTGGCACTGGGCCTCTGCCATAAAATGGTCCAGGGAGGAGTTTACTCTCTTCAGTGAAGAGGATTTTGGTCATCCAAAGATGAGACTGTTCTCCGTGAGCAGGGAATGTCTTTGGTTTTCCTTGTTGATCTTAGAGTGACACCTAGGGTGCGCAGCTTGCAATAGCTAGCTCTGCTAAACTTCAGCCGCTGAAGCGGTCTTGTGCCAGTGCTTTGAATAAAGCATATTTGAGTCACTGGAACCAACCAATCCACTGACTCTTATCTAAGCAACATTCCCATTCCTGCATGAGGATTGCAGGCTTGTACTCTAGACTTACATTGATGTAAATGAGATCAAAATCCTACCTCAAGATTCTGAGTGTGATTCTCCTCTTACCTACATTGGTAGGTGTCAGGAGTCACGCTACAAAATACACTGGGATCACACACATGCCAAAGCAGTATGAGATCAGAATCAGCCATTTCACTTTTGTATGCACCTGAAACTGCCCCTCCTCACCACCAAAAAAAAAGAAGTTCCCTCCGGACTTTCACCACAAATTAAAAGTACTTTATGAAGAGAGACCACAGCCATTATCCTTTGTTACAAGATACGAATGAGATCCTGAGAGAGCCGTTCTCTTCCAACACATCAGACCACATCTACTTAAACACAGTGGTCCCCAAATGTTTCAGTAGGGTGGCCCGTTTACCCCAGTCCACAGCCGTCTTACCCCCAAACTGGGACCAAGAGCGGGGTCATGGCTCCAGGGCAAGGTGGGAGACACAGAGAGGTGTAAGGGGGCTGAGGTAAGGGGCAGGACTGGGGTCGAGGCTGGGAAAAGAGCTGTGGTGAGGGGCTGAGGCGGGGGGCAGGAGTGAGGCTACAGCCAGGCCACGGTGGGAGCCAGCAGCCAGGGCTAGGAGCTGGGGATGTGGCTGGGGGTGGCCTGGAGCAGAGCTGGGGATGGGATGGAACTGGGTGGCACTCCTTCCCCACCCCCATGGGGCTTACCTGGGTCTGCTGCTCCCCCTACCCCCAATGTTCCTCTCTGCCCCCCAGGGGGGCATGTCTCACAGTTGGGGATCTCTGACTTAACAGATGTGTTCTGCTCCCAAATGTCCTGATTGCCAGGATCAGATATTTGAAGCTGGAAATCTGTAATGGAGACTTTCCAGGGAAGGCGGGAAAGGGAGTGGCTTTAAAAGACAGAATTATTGATCATAATCCACTCAGTGCCACGGTGACACCTACAAATGGTTGCTAAGAATGAGGGGAGGCTCATTTCCAGCCTTAGAAATATTGATTAAATCTGACCACATTCGTCCCCTAGTGAGGACGCTTTCGGGAACAGGCTCTTCTAGCATTCAGCATGTAATAGGTACGTTAAATATAAAAGTCAATATTCCAAATTCAGCTTTGAGCGGTGGGCACCACAGGCATTGCAAGAGGGGGTCCTGCTAATATGCCCTCTGCTGGTATCCAGTGATTCTTAATTAAGACCTGTAACATTGCTTCCTATTTTTAATTCTTTCCTGTGATATAATGAGAGCAGAGAAAGCTGGTATCATTTGAACAAAAACTGTGACTATGGATCCTACAAGCTGCCTTTTGGTGATTTTTATTACAGTAGTACAGGAGCCCCATTGTGCTAGGTTCTGTACAATATATAGTAAAGGACAGTCCATGACTCAAAGAGCTACAGTCTAAATAGTTAAGATGAACAAAGGCTGGAAAGGAAACTGAGGCATAATGAGGTGAAATGACACGGACAAGGTCACCCAGCAGGTCAGTGGCAGAGTCAGGAATAGAAGCCAGCTCTCCTTAATCTCAGTCCTCTAAATCATGCTACATAGGGATGTTACAAGGTGCAAATATGGGGGGCTTTATCTGGGTGGACTAAATCGTTTTTCCAAGGTAAGCTCTTTTACAGGCTGGCAGCATTTGCCTAAAATGCACTGTGCTGTTAGCAGTGTTTATCCTGCCAGAGAATGTTCTGAGTTTTGCTGTCTCATGAAGGCAGATGCCTCCTTTCATCAGCCAGATATAAGGGAGCTGGGAGTGGCTCTCTTATGAGAGAGAGGATCTAGAAAGTGGGCTGAACAACGCAGAGAGAGGAGCCTGAGGAGCTGGACTGATCTGATTGCTGCTATTGTTCTTGTTGTTTAAAGACAGGAAGGGGTGAATTTAATCAACTCTGGTTTAGAGCAGGTTGGAAACAGCATTGTCTCACAGCCCCATTCTTCAGTAAAGAACCTGACCTTAAGTAAACTGTGTTAAACACTGACTTCTGTCCAGCCAACTAAGGGATGCATTCGGCTCTGTTACCGGGTGTGAATCTGGAATAACTCCATTGCTTTTGAAAATTTTCCCCAAAATAACTAAATTTCAAACTTAAAAAAAACTTCCCCACTGCTCACTTTGTCTTTGTTTGACCACATCTTTAGAATGAGTTCAGTCTCCCTATGCAATGAGCGTTAGTGAGAGCTTTCTCTCCAGTCCTGTTCAAAGAGGCATTTTATGTCCTTAAAAAGCAGTCTCTCCCATATATAAATAAAACAAAAAAAACAATCAACATCCATTTTGCTCAATCCTTGTGTCAGTGAGCTGTGCAATAGGCCTGCAGGTTTCCACAAAGGTACTGCTGGTTTCTTCCACTGCATTGTTTTCTTCTATCTGAAATATAATCCCAAGAGACTGGCACCTTCACAAGGCATAGTGTGATGCATTGTAGGTTACACAGTTCACTAGTTATACTTCAGCTACTAAACTATTGCTCTGAGCTTGCCATGTCTACATTTGCTATTCTGCGTAAATCAAAAGAATGGATTGCAGTACATCTCACATTTGTGGTATAGGTCCTTTGTTTAGCTAAAACAGATGTCTGTCCTTTCCCAGAGCTGGACAGATGCTGAATTTTCTACAAGCAAAGGCTCAAATTGTTTTTTCTTGTGTGTGTGAAACTGTACGATGCTGCATGACTAACACACCATATCGTATAGAGTTGAATTCCTTAGCAAAACTGTATCCCTCTGCTCATATTTCCTTCTTTATTCTAGATACATCACTGCCTCTGAGAGTTATGTTTCAAGTTTACTGTAGTGAAATAAAGCAATATTTTATGGTGAGAGGATTAGCAGCCAGTTGTAGAATAAATCTGGGTTTAAATTACCAACCCCCATTAAATGATACCATCAAAGAAAATTACTCAAAATACCAACCAGGAGGGAGAGGGGAAGAAAAGAGAGAACAGAAGGTAAGGAAATACAAACTGCAAGCCATGAAATATATATACTGAGTTCAGATTAAGACTGTTTTTGAAAAACACGTTTGTTGAAGAAAACACTATATGAGAGAACTGTTGTGGAAACTTTAGCTAGGAATGCATAACAGTATGAAACAAGATTTGGTGGTTACACTTTAAAAAAAAAAACACAGAGAAAGGATGGCCTTGTGGTTAAGGCATTAGTCTGGGATTTAGGAGAACTGACTTCAGTTCCTAGCTGTGCTACAGACTTTGTGTGTCCCAGGGCAACAAGTCACTTAGACTCTCTATAATACATGCGTCTGGTTGATTATTATGCAGAATGGGGCTTTGCACCTTGCACAATGGGGCTACGATCTCAATCAGGATCTCAGTGTACTGTTGTCAAATGACAAATAATTTAAGATCTAGAGTCTAATAATAAAAAAAATGATTTTTTATGTGAAAAATCAAAATGGCAACAGCTGAACTCGTATGTATCATGTATTTTGCATGGAATGTAGTAACTAAGAGAGCCTGTATCATTATATTTAGAAAAATAAAATAAAATGTGAAATCAAGGTGTTCGGAGACTCCACTCAATGAATGTTGAGTGTTCTGTCCCCCCAAGAGGTGACTGGCAACTCACAGGCTCAGGGGCTTTATGGGATGAAGAATGCCTGGGAATCAAGATATTAACTGGCTAGAAATTGCAAACCAGATGCTGCTTTTGGACTTCTTCCTTTGTGTCTAGTGACCACTATTTGTCAGTCAACTGCAATGTTGCAGTGAAATTCTACCTAGCTATTGTTAAAGTTGCCCTTCACTGTATCTGCTCTTTGTTGTGTAGATCTGCTTAGGACACCACAACTTATGCATGTACTCTGCCACCAATGGACTTGGAGGAAGGACCCTTCCTCCTTGTGATCCACAATAGACTATCATGGGGACTTAAAAATCAGACACTGGTGCCTTCTTTTATCATGTAAAGAGAAACTCTTACCATAAGAGGGTGCACAAATGTCCAGTTACTAGGTCTTGATGTCAAACTTGTGGATGTTGTTGGAGCTGCTGATAAGGCTTCCATAAACCGCTGACCAAATCTCTAAAAACCAAGGAGGCAGATGGGAAAAGAGAAGAGACAGGAGAAGCCATGTAGATTGACAATGTCCAGCTCTGTTCTGCTAGCCTTCTAATCACAGTTAACCTCTCTGTTGCCCAGTTTATCTATCTGTATAATGGGTATAATATGAACTCATCTTTAATGTTTGGAAGAGCTTTGAAGTCCTCCGAGGAAAGATCTTGTGGGCTAGATCTGGACTGATTTTTCTCCCTGCTTTGTGCTACTTTGGCAATAAAAATCAGGCTAAAAACCATCTTCATCTTGGCATGGAGGAATCCCCAGGATGCTTAGGGCTAACATAGCAACTCCTATAACACCACTCACCATAGCAGGGTTATGAGGATACAGGGGTTATGGGGCTAGAGGGAACTATTAAGTACAAACAATCCTTGCCTTCCATGACAGGTAAATAATGAAATATAAGGAATATTCTGTACAAAGTATTGGTGTCTTGCTGTCAGGTTAGCATTGATCAATGAAAGACTACAGTTGTGTTTATTCTTTAGCGAGACAAGCTGAGTGAGGTAACATCTTTTATTGGACCAACTTCTGTAGGTGAAAGAGACAAGCTTTTGAGCTACACAGCGCTCTTCTTCACGTCTCTGATACCCTGGGAGACCGACAGGGCTGCAACAACACTGCAAACAAGGGAAGATATTTATTCTTTAGCGTTGACAGTTCTTAATTCTAACACAGTGGGGCACTAGAATCACATGCCTTCCGCCTCTTGGCTAAACTACAACAGTGGGTTAGCTCAAGGGAGATAGTACTGTAGGGGCATTCCAAGGCATTATACAGAGAGTTCTTTCCAAGGATTGGGATATTGTGAAAGTATGGGTTCAGGTGAGGGCAGCGGTTGGCTTGAATGGTTCAAAATGTTTAGAAATGTGCTGCTCTTTCCAACAGAAATTAAAAGATGATAAAACACGTAAATTTCCAGCCGTGTATGAAAAGGCACCAGAAATAGTTGGCAACATTCTTCCCTGAGTTGGACTGACTACAATGTAATTGCCTGGGAAGTAAATCCGCACAGAATTCAACTTTTACTTTTTATTTACATTTTTAAAAATCAGACTATCATACCAACCGTTGTTAGGACTCAATGTGCTCTATACAAGTAAGTATCATTGTCCCCAGGCCCACCAGGGGATGTGAGCTGTCGATAGTCACAAAGCAAGTCAATGACTGAGCTGGCAGTAGAACCCACATCTCCCTGTCTCCTTCGCAGCTGGGTTATCTTGCAGGCAATGAGTTGCAGCCCTTCAATCAAACATCCAGGTAACAGAGATCTGTCATACTGCCCAAAACATTTACTATCAGTCTTTTTTAGCTCAGGAATCCATAGGAAGAGAACAGTTCTTTTCCTGCAGAGATCTTCTTGTTCCTGGAACGCAATGATTATGAAATTCCCCATCAGCAAAAAGAAAAAAAAAAAAGAAAACAAGAAAAATTTAAGTTGCATGGAAAGTATGGAAACTTTGAAAATCTGTCTGGACAGGGTGCTTCGTATTAAGCTAGGTAAGTGTCTTTCTTGGGGACCATTGGGCCATATTCAGAGATGAGAGAAATTCTATTATCTGGATCCTTGTGTGGCCACATCACAATAGTAACTAAGGAGCTTCTAGATCTTTGAAGATCTGGGTCTATCTTTGATTGAAATCAATGGAAGCTAGGAACCTCACTTCCTTTAAGGATGTGGGCCTGAGTAGCTCAGAACTGTTAATGAATGTATGTCACAGCACCCCCGTGAAACAGAGAGAGACTATTAATCCACAGTTTTACAGGTGGGGAACGGAGACAGAGAGATTAGGGGCTAGTTGAGATTGAGGAGTTGCAAAGGATCAACACCTCTTAAAATCAAACTCTAAATTGCCTTGGGCCAAGGTCATAGTGGGAGACAGGAGCTGAATGTAAGTCTCCTTAGTTCCTATCCAGTGTCTCAGTCACCAGACCATCCTTCTACATTGCTAAATTACTGTAGATAGGCCAAATTCATCTCTGGTGTGACGTCAATCACGATTTAGCCTTCAGTTCTGTTGAGAGAATAGACTCCTGTTCACTCTTCTCTAGCTATCTTGGGTAAGCAGTGAGAACATTTTTGGAAAAATTGAGCAGCTCTGACTAAAGACCCCCAGGGATCAAATGTGTGAAGGAGGTGTTACTTAAATAGAGTCACTCTTCTAAGCAAAAAAAAGCACACTGAGAGGAAGGAGATACATCTGAGACCGTTTTCTGTGTACAGCTCTGATGCTGATGAATCCTCACATTTAATGAAAAATTCACCAACTTTTCCTATTTCAGTAATAAAAGCACCAACACAAGTTCCTGGTTAGTCCTTAGCTGTGTTTTGCTTTTGGTTTTCCACATGCTGCCAAAAAAATTCCTTGCCCCGGTTGGAAAATAGGAGTAGAATCTCAAACACCTTGAAAAAAGTTGTCATCAAAGTCTAATGTTTGACACCAACCCACAGCCAAAGTTACCTGACACCCATGACACTAGGTAGGAGAAGAGGGTTGAATATACTACACTTTGAGGGTCATTTTTAAAAAAATCAGCTCCCACTTCGGCAATCAGCATGCTGAGCTATATTGAAAATCTGGACAAGGGGGTTTGGTGCCTTTGTTGATAATCTGGGCCCAACTGTGGGAACTGGGTACTTTTCAAAATGGAGCCTTTGTTGTCTCCAAGACAAGTGAGAAGAATGGTTAGCCTGAAGCACTGATCAAGGTTGTCTACTACTGCAAGCACTTTTGGCCAGATTCTTGTCCAGCACAGGAAAGCAAGAGTAAGGCTGGACCAATTGACAATTGCTCTTTCTCAGAAGCAGGGATGTCAGGGAGGGGAGAAGGCTGCTGTTTACACCAGGGACATTTTGGATACCAAGAGCAGAGCAGAAAGATCTGGAGTTAGCATTATTATTATCCCTGATCCCACTCTTATAGGGTGACCAGATATCCCAAAAGTACAGAAACAACCCTGATGTTTGGGGCTTTGTCTTCTATAGGTGCCTTTTACCTACTGTCCTGATTTTTCACACTTGCTGTCTGGTCACCTAACACTCTTGTCAGCTGCTCCAAGCCCAAACCTAGCACAGTTGAGCATCTGACTGCACAAAGGATCTCAAAGCATTTTACAAAATGAAACTTCCTAAGGTGGGTTGAGTTAAAGTTATGGCGTTCAGGGATTTGCAAAACCCTTCTAGGTGCTCAGATAAGTTATGTACTGTAGGAGAAGGAAAGGTGTTCTACACACTTGATCTTCATCCATTCTCATAATGTCATAGGATGCTCACATCCCATGGTACTGGACATGGTCTTGCAAGGTTCTGTGCATTCCCTGTCAGGTGCTGGGAACCCTCAGAAGGCTAAATATCTGTGAAGATCTGGTCCTATGAATCTTTTAAAGCCAGAAACTATGTGCTTTTAGGGACAAGGATGTTGTCTTCTTACATATGCCACGTGTTAAGCACCTAGTACATAGTTGAACTGGTGTTTACAGAAAGAATAAATTACTTAACCAGTTCTGACTTGCATATTTTTTTTTCCTGTATGTAAACTCTGGTCTCTTGTGCCAGCCATTAAACACACTCCATCTCTGAGCCGCTGGTAGGAATTAACACAACCAGTTCCCACTCTAAGCGTCAAACCACACTGCCTCCGACATTCATTGCTTTAAATGTGTTTGTCAGAATAAAGGCCTGGCCATCACAAAAATATCATGAGCAGCTCTTGGAAACAAATGCAAGACGTCTTCTTAGTGAAGGGCTTGGGTTTTCTAAAAGAAAGTGGGTGTAACCTTGCAACACGTCTCCACCACACGATGACTAACTTACTGTGCATGTAAGAAACCCTTGAGCTACATATTTTTGACACAGTGGACCAGGTTTATTTAAAGATACAGGACAGCAGACAGAGTTAGCAAGAACTGTAATGGTCAAAATGGTTCTTTATGCCTGAAGTTGAGCTTCTGTCAAGCAAATGAATAAGCCATGTCTTGGGAGAAGAGGCAAGACATTTATTACTGTAGGACTTTCAGCTCCCATTCAAGGTCAGGACCCCACTATGCAAGGCATAGCCTGAGTAGTGATGGGAGTGGCTAGCCACTGGGCCTATATAAGAATATAAGAAAGGCCGTACTGGGTCAGACCAAAGGTCGATCCAGCCCAGTATCCTGTCTACCGACAGTGGCCAATGCCAGGTGCCCCGGAGTGAGTGATCCTAACAGGTAAAGATCAAGTGATCTCTCTCCTGCCATCCATCACCCCCCTCTGACAAACAGAGGCTAGGGACACCATTCCTTACCCAGCCTGGTTAATAGCTATTCATGGACTTAACCTCCTTGAATTTATCCAGTTCTCTTTTAAACCCTGTTATAGTCCTAGCCTTCAGAACCTCCTCAGGCAAGGAGTTCCACAGGTTGACTGTGTGCTATGTGAAGAAGAACTTCCTTTTATTTGTTGTAAACCTACTGCCAACTAATTTCAATGGGTGGCCCCTAGTTCTTCTGTTATGGGAACAAGTAAATAACTTTTTCTTATTCACTTTCTCCATGCCACTCATAATTTTATATACCTCTATCATATCCCCCCTTAGTCTCCTCTTTTCCAAGCTAAAAAGTCCCAGCCTTTTTAATCTCTCCTCATATGGGACCCGTTCCAATCCCCTAATCATTTTAGTTGCCCTTCTCTGAACCTTTTCTAATGCCAGTATATCCCTTTTGAGATGAGGAGACCACATTTCTACACAGTATTCAAGATGTGGGCGCACCATGGATTTGTATAAGGGCAATAAGATATTCTCCATCTTATTTTCTATCCCTTTTTTAATGATTCCTAACATCCTGTTTGCTTTTTTGACTGCTGCTGCACATTGCATGGAGATCTTCAGAGAACTATCCACGATGACTCCAAGATCTTTTTCCTGATTAGCTGTAGCTAAATTAGCCCCATCATATTGTAGTATAGTTGAGGTTATTTTTTCCAAAGGGCATTACTTTACATTTATCCACATTAAATTTCTTTTGCCATTTTGTTGCCCAATCATTACCCATGCAAGACTACTGTGCATGGGTATATAGGCCCAGTGGCTAGCCTATCTCGTGCTCAGTGCTAGCTGGAAGGGAGTTAGTACCAGCATGTCTCTTTGAGCTGGGATCACAGCCCTGGCTCCCAGTGTAAATGCACCATAAAGGTACGTCCACACTAGCCACTGTGCATGGCTAGCTCTCCCCATGGTTCACATTTATGCTATTTAAGAGAATGAGTTTCTTGGGTCTGTTTGAAACTCTCTGCCCCCTTCCCCTGTGATTTTCCACACTGCAAATAAATGCTGTACCTTTTTCAGCAGACGCAGATAACCCCGTTTGGGGCACAGGTTTCAAACCGCACAGATCTCTGCAGAAGCAGGGCCTACAGACCATGTGAAAATAAATTACGTGTGGAGCATTTTAAATGGTCTCACAGGAGGTCCCAAGCTTGTCCTAGCTGAAGTCAATAGGAGTTTTGCAATTCCCTTCAAAGGAGCCTATAGTTCTAGTTTTATTGTTCCTGCAAAAATGTGCTCTTGCAAATCTTTTTCCAGTGCTGGTAATAGTTTTATTGCAATGCTTTATTTATATCTGTTAAACTGAAGGGACTTTTCATTTAATTTAAACCAAATACAAACGAAATAACGCAGCTAATACTTGGAAACATTCTCGCCCCCTCCCCTGGACTTTTGTTCCTGGGAGTAGGGTAAAAAGAGGGAGTGGTACGGGGCTTTTTCCCCACTGGCCCCTGCTTTTTTTCAAACTCGTTTTCTCCGGTCTGTGGCTTGACTCGCGTTTCCCAACTGCAGATCAACAGCTTGCAAACGAATAAGGAGGGAAAACGCTTCAGTAGCAGCAGCAGCATCTGGAAGAGATCCAGGCTGCAGTCGTCACAGGGTTAACAAAGCTTGTCAGA